>OZ018324.1:186984794-187692495 GCA_963969495.1 Ceratothoa steindachneri | reverse complement strand
AGGAAGTGATTACATTTTTCTCCCACGTGATTCCGCGGGGTCAAGTTTGGGGTCAGGATTTACTTGAATTGGGGTTGCATCTCCCCCACCCCACCTCGACAGGTTTGCGCTTGGGGGGTAGAGCTTAGGTCCGTGCCCTACTTGTCTAATCCCAAGCCAAAAATGGTGTTCAAGAACTACCTCGTTTGCAGGTATGTCTGGTCGTATTTGGACTCAGAAATTCTTGGGCTGCTGGTACATCAGTGTCACAGAGGGGAACGTTTGGCGGATGGGAAGAAAGAAGGGCTTTACCCCGATGCCCTTCTCCCCCCGCCCTCGGGTCACGGTCTGCTGGAAGCAGTGTAATATAGTCTTCCGTTCTGGTATTAAAATCCATAAGTAACCATTGGTAGTTCGTCTCCTTTTAATATTCAAATAGGTTTTTAATTTGAGCCTTGTGCGAACTTGTTACCCCCACCTCTTCACTTAGCGGGATGGCAATAAACATCGGATAGGGATAGCTGAGAAAGATAAGATAGCTAAGATTGGGATAACAATGAGTCATGTAGGTTTGTTATTGGTTGTTGAAGCCATTGATAACTTTTTTACTCTCTACTTTGTTCGGTGGCCTGTTGCCGTATTTCTCCTATAAGAAATATACCTAATAGAAAAAAAATAGTGCAAACACCTATGGCATTTTGACTGAGTGGAGAACAGTGAAGTGGCAGGCAGATAATGGCAAAGAAGGGAAATACTGAGCAAGGTTATAGATGTGCAAAATGCAATATCAATATTAAATTGTGTCGTCAGTCATTGCATGACGACCAATTTCCTTATCTCTCTGATGCAAAGATGAATGCCTTCTATTATGTTAAGCTACTCGTGCGAGAAGCGTCAAGGCAATTAAGTGGAAGAGCCTTCTGTGTGTTCCCGTCCCGCCCGTAGCCATAGCAACGTTGCCTTTTGCGATGCCGAGGCGAGATTGAAATTATTGACTTTCGGGTGACTTGAAGTGACGGATAAAACACCCTGAAATACAGGCGTTAAAGACGCGACTCTGCGGATGAATCACTCCTAGTCGCCAAGGAATTCCCCTTAAGCCAGTGAAACCTTGGAACTGTTGTAGGGCTGTCCTCATTTTTACCTCTCGTCTCAACCTTACTCATGTGATAGGGAGGTTTAAGAGCGACGCTCTGAAAAGCTTTTCCCTCTAAGAGACTGTGCGGTGGCAGGCGTGACTCTAAGCTGCTCTGGCCTTAGATGTACGCCACGCTCTCTCGCTTGGGTCACGGACAAAATCCCCCCCTCTCATCAAATTGCGGAAGGGGGGGGGCGATTTCGCTGCCCTAAATAAAGGTTCGACTACGATGATAGTTACATTAGGCTCATTTCGAGTTTATTCAAATCTGATCCTCGTTTGTTCTTTTCAGAATTAAGTAAATTGCATTTTGTTTTATTCATATTTTGAAGCAGAGGTGCGCCGTCACAATACCAGTGCCTCCGACTCGTATAACCAAGTCTATTTTTATGGTTGTTATTATTAAGACAATATTTTCACGCCCGAGGAGGTATAATACACCCCCCCCCCCTCATGACGAAGAAATGTAGGACCCTCAAAATGTAAAAACGTGTCAAAGGTTATTTTTGAGTAAAGAGAACCTAACACAACCTTACTAAATCTAATTCAGTGTCAGGAGGTCAAAAGAGGGGATCCGCCCCTTTTTCTAGGCGGTATACTTGCGTTCTGCGAAGGTCCTTGGCCATGATCACCGCCATACCTATTTTTCTTCCTTATGGGTAGGGCATAGCCTATAGCTTAACTTAACCATACACGAAGTGCATATCTGCTCTTGATTTGAGTCCATGTCCACTCACGATGCACCACTATCCAGACAACTACTCGATCAAGTTCAACGGAATCCTGTGCTCAAAGACGCCGCCTGTGGGAGAAAAGGGAATTCTGATTAGCAGTGTTTTAATAGCCTATAACTCGGAAAACAACCATTTCCGGACATATGTTCATGGGAACTATTTTTATTATTTAGACATAGGGAACATAATCCCGAAGTTATGCCATCTATTTATGAAACACCCTGTATATGTGTGCTTATGTTATGTACATATAAATTAATCAATCAATCCTGCATAACCTCAAGGGAGCACGTACTGTTGTTCCACCGAGGTTTCCGTTTGATCAAAACTTCTTCGACCCAAATGTTTTGAAAGGGCGTTGTACAAGAAGCAAGGTTCGCGCGTCTTCCTTAAGAATTAAAATGGATCCCTTGATCACGTTAGACATCCCACCTTGTTTAGGAAAGTATATCCGGGCGATGAGAGAGGCCCTTTGAATCCCCTCAACGCACGTCCCAAGTTTGAGGAAAAACAAAACAAGGACTTAACTCACGTCGGGAAGGTTCCGTCAGTAGGTGGATGAAGAGGTCTTTTTGTCCCTGGTGTGTACAATGCAATCGATTGTGTAGATAGTGCTGAAGACCCGGATGGACTCGTTCTAAGATTGGACTTTAAATATTTCTCTGTAATAACTGTTAAGTCTGTCTTTTGTGGTCTATTTTCCTGGACACGGAAAGGGGGGCGGGACCTGAAAGAAAAACTCGAGGGCGAGACGCGACCAGAATTTCCCCAAGGGTTGACCGCAATCTAGGATGTGTTTCATGAAACATTGAAGTTCAAGACCGCGAATAGGTCCGGAAGAGCGCTTTTTGTTTTGTTTACGTTGTATCCGCAGTAGCTCGCACCAATCGTGCGATACCTAGGATGTAAATTACTCGCAGGAAAAATAAAATAAAATTCCAAGCGCTTTCGCTTGAATGAAACCTGTTCAATAAAGGCGAAAAAGCTCGGAGTCTTTTCTTTTTCCAAAGGGTAATTTCCATTGTTAGATGCGTTTTTACTTTTCAGCTCTCATAAATTTCAACCCTCGCATTAAGGCAGTGTCATCCCCTCCTTTGTGTACATTGATCCTGTTTAGCGCGATACGTGATCTCCTCTTTTACACACTGCTCATTGACCTTCAACACATTTTCACTTCCCCTAACTTCGTCACTTTCTAGCAGAGAGGGCCTCGTTGGTTATTGATTCTTCAACGTAAATGGCAACAATCGGAGTGGGCGCTAGTATCGCTGGCTGTCCCGCAACGGGTGTAATTGGTAGCATGGACAACCCTGCTGCTGCCGTTGGCATTTCTTGTCTAAGCTCACGCAGGTGGATCTGCGACTATGTGAATCTTCTACATTTTCACCCTTTTTTTTACAGATCTCTCCTTACAAAGTTTCTGCAGGAGATTCCCTCGTTATTGCATTTTAAATTTGAGAGGAAAAATGTCGATTCCCTGCTCAACATGTTGAATATATTGTTTGTAAATTTACATTATTAGCTCGGGCAGTTTAAAGCCTAATTTACGGTTGACGTAATAGATTCGAAGTGCGGCGTGGCACAAAATGTGCCGCGAGAGCTCTCGAATGCGCCAGCACAAAATGTCCCTCAACAACTATGCGTCCAATCATCCTTATTTAATTTAAAGTATTTTCATTTAGGTATTCACGTTAGGGAATTTTCAACTCTACATTTCGAAGGTTAAGATTATATGGACAATTGTCGCTAATCCCGCGTTCAACACACACAACTTTTCCCCTAAGAAATAAATGTCCTTTCTGACAACGATGCAAAAATAAGGCGGTACTGTTCTTATATTCCAACTATACATTCCCTGGCCATTATTTCGCTTCTTAGCCATGAAATTACTATGTTAAACATGAAATAGCCTCTCCTTGGTTCCCTGCCTACCTCTTGAGGCTATATTAGCCAACATAATCATCAGCTCGAGTGATGTTTAGAAGTGAGCTCTAAAGCGACAGTTTCTTCTCATTCCTATAATGATTCGACGTCTCTTTTAAATTAACGTCAATTGTCCTCTTTTTTTTATGTGAACTAGATAAATTTGATGCGGTTTTCTTTGTTTTGTGCCTTTTGGGAAAATGGGTTCTCTCGAAGTAGTTTTAGGTTCGCCGTGTAGGCTGGCTTCTCTAATGCGATGCACACTGATATCGAAGTTGGGAGAGCAGGTTCCCAATTTTGGTTATGCCTGCTCATGAATTATATGTCGGGCAGAGAAGGGGTATGAGTCAGACAGCGAATGAGGAAGGGCAGTAGAGTTAGAATCAGCAGGAAGGGGGGAGGGCTCTGGTTCTGAAGGGCAACCACAGAATCAAAGGTTCTTTGTCCTTGTCATCAGAGGTCATGAACGACGCGGATGCGCGCATGTGCGTCCAATCTCCTCACTTCGGCTTGATTCACTCCTCAATAATCGCCGGAATAGGACGTGTCTACGAGCATTTAGCAACCAAAGTTCACACAAGGGGGGGGGGGAAGGGTACCCTGTGTAGATTTTTACACCTGGTACCTGGAAGAGCGTCACGTCTTCTAGCTCCGTGTCCCTAAGTAAGGCTTAGCTCATTGAGCTGACGTCCATCTTTGACAGAGCTTAGGGTAGCTGGTTCGTTTCTCCCTGTTCCTTTCTGCACCCCCGTTTTTCTGAGTATCTCGTTTTTATTTGTTCTCTATAGGTTTAAGGATCTGACCAATTACCTCATAAGGTGTCAGAAAAGAGGTTTTGGAACCTCTAAACAAATTTCCTAGATTTCCATTGTTGGCAAGCTTTCAAACTATCAAAATTTCGGATTACAGTGACGGCACCACTCTAACGGGTAGAAGGGCTACCTTCCAACCATCTTTAGGCCATTTTTGGACCCGCCCTCGGACAGCTCCACCCCTGTGATGGAGGTGGCCAACCCACCATGTTCTTTCTCAGGTGCCCCCAAGAATATTATAGCGGGGAAGGGTGTTTCTCCCTCCTTTACCTACCGATTTGGGGACTTAGCCTTTACCCCCTTCTGCAGTTGTCTCTCGGCGGGTCTCCCCTCTTTATCAGGGGCTCCCAAAGGCCACGGCGAAACAAAAGGGCGCTCCACCTCTACCGCCCTCCTGGTTGGGGGAGGGCATGCCCGCTCCACCCTTTTTCCCATTGGAGCCTTGATAACGTTGAGGCCGCTCATTTACAGGCTGCCTGGAGTTTTCGATCCGGCTGGCTTCAAACGCTTCTGAGTTCGTCGCTCCAATAAGGGCAGCGTGTTGGCCAAAGGCCCACATGTTTCACCAGAGGCTAACATTAGCTAGGTTGACTGATAGAGAGTCGAAGTTTACTTTTCTTGGACGGAAGCTTTCTAGCTGATGCTGCGGACCCTTCCATGGCGGCCATTATTAATGCTCTTCGAGAGACTCAATGGCCTCCGGTACAGGTGACACCGCACTCTACATGAATTTCGTGAAAGGGAGTGGTTTATGCTTGGGAACTCTTGTAGTACTTCTTAGAAGACATCACCGAAGAGCTGGCCATCTAAGGAGCTCATGGTCGAACGTGTACTGAGAAAAAATGTAGGATAGGGAGCTCGAGACCCACCCCGTCTTTCTCACGTTCGATCATGACAGGTTCCCTGAATCGCTGTGTACCGGATGGTATCGCTACCGTGTGAAGGCATTTGTGCCACTGCCGCGGAGGTGCTACTACTACCAACCCTTCGGCCACATGAATCGCTCTTATAGACGCGCAATGTTGGGTTTACCCGCTTTGTGTGAATTGCTCCAAGACCGTACACAATAATCGTTATGCTCAAATGTGTCAATTATGGAAAGTCTCGGCCTGATTGCTCGAAGCATTGTGGCTTGTATCTCCTGGAAGATGAGATAAACGGTTCGCAGCCGTTTAGGCTGCGAACCGTCTCTCTTTTCGCGACTAAGGACTTGGTCCTGTCCTTACCTGGCACGTCCTATAATTGTTTTAAATGTGGACAAGTCAACGCATCATTGCCCGAGAACTACTACTTTTTTCATGTTTTGATCTATCCATGTGCTCCCCTAATGCACAACCTGATTTTGGGTGGGAGGTGGTCGATAACCTCCATGGTAGTGATCACTTTCCCATTCATATCTTTTCTGGACCGCTGCCGCCCTAGAGATCCTTCCCCCTTCCCGGTTGTGTTTGGCGCGGGGGCGGTGGTGCGCATTTCAGGAAATTACTGATTTCTCTGTCTCAGTCGAAGAGTTTAGGTTGGTGGATGAGGCCGTTAAATTCTCTGGTAACCTCATCGCCGTGGGCCGGACTACTATTCCTATAACGTCTGGCCGTTTTGACGCCGACCACTCCCGTCGTGGTCAGCCGAGTGTGAGACGGCCCTCAAACAGAAGCATTATGCCTACATGCGCTATAAGCGCCACCCAAACGATTTCGCTGTCGGTGAATTTGGTCAAGCTAGGCCTATGTTCCAGGATGCTTCGAAGCACACCCGCCGCTCTTCCTGGCGAGCATACACGTCTGCACGTAACCGGAAGACCTCTCTTACATAGGTGTAGAAGCAAGCCAAAAGGACTCGGGACTTATTCTCGCATGCCTCCCTCCCTCCCCGTTTTACAGGAGAATGGGGCGGCAATCTCGGACCTCGCGTCCGTTTTCTCCGCATTCTCTAGCCAGGATGTTTTCCCGCCAGCATTCAATCACCTCACGAAATCGCTAACGGCTGCCGGTTGGACGTTACCTCCAGAGGAGGAGAACCCTTCAACAGCAGGTTTAGATTGAGTGAATTGCGTTCCGCTCTCGCTGCGTGCCCGGTCACCGCCCCTGGTCCAGACGATGTCCCGTACACTTGCTCTGACATCTAGGTGAGTGAGGAATAGCTTTTCTGTTAGATTTATTCAACATGATCTGGACATATGGTGGTATCTCAGATTCATGGAGAATGTCTACCGTGCTCACTTTTTGTAAACGGGTGAGATGTCATTCTACCCCAGGTGGTTCCGCCCAATCTCTCAAACCTTGTACGTGTGCAAGTTAATGAAGAAATTGGGAAATGTTAGAATGGCTCTTTTCCTGGAGAGCGAAGACCATATGTCTTCTGCACATTGCGGTTTCACAAAGTTCGACTCCACGTCGGATTCTCTGCTCCGACTAGAAAATGCCGTCTGCGAGACCTTCCTTCGTGGACCGCAAATACGCCTAGGTGTTTTTCGATCTGGACAAGACCTATGATACCGCATGGCGATGCGGCATCATGGAGACTCCAAACGATGGGGGCGAAGGGACTCGTCCCAATTTTTATTTCTGATTTTTCGTTGAGATCGTCGATTGCGCATACGAATGGGGCGAGCCTTCTCGGTCTACTGGAGCAGGAAGAGTGTTCAATGGCATCACCTCGTTGCTGCCGGAAGATATTCTCGCTACGTTTTACGTGCACACCATTTCGATCTCTTTTGGTGCGTCTCAGATGCTAACTGAAGTGTCGACTCCAACAGGCATTGAACCGCACCTCTCGTTATGCCTAAGCGCAAAGGTTTCGGTTTTGTTTGGTTCCACCCCGACCCGGACTTGTTTCTAAATGGGGTTCACCTTGAAGTGATGGATTCGTACCGTTTCCTTGGTCTTGTTTACGACCGAAGTCTCGCCTCGAGAATTGGGTAATCTTCTCGTATCTTACCTGTCCCGGTGCCTGGACGAGGGGTATCGCTACCGCTTATCCCTTGCACTCGGGACGAAAAAAATGAAGATGTTGCAGCGACCTGTAGCGGATCCAATCTTATACTTTAGACCTCACTGATATGTTTCATACAGTGCTAATATGTTATAGAAGAACTCTTGTATCAGAACAATCCCCATACTCTACAACGTACCCTTAATAAAAGGTGTTCGAAGGCGCGTCCTTCGCCTGCTCTTGGGTATGCTTACCACCAATTCTCTACATTTGATGTCCATCCTAGTCACCCAAGAGAGGGGAGGGGGGTGTCTCCAGTTAGTCCAGGTCCCGATTTTGGGGATGGGGGGAAAGGAGTGTGTGTGTATGTATACGCGCGCGCAAAAAATAGATTTTTTTGTGGTAGTCTTTGTTTTGGGGAAGCGGTCGAAGGCTTGCGGTTAACCGCATTTGCCGGCGAAGTATTACCGGTAGTGTTGTTGAACTTGCGGCTCTCTCGCAGGTATTCATAGCTGATACCGGGCACTCATTTTCTCTCGGTTCCCTTTGTGTAATTATCCAATTTAAATCACCCTGTTGTTATTATTCACAAAAAATTGATGTAATGATTTTTTTTTATTGTGAAAAAGGCGCGTGAACGTTTTGCATTCTCGTTTCCTTCATTTTTTTTTTATGTGGAGGCTAGAATTTTCATACCTTACTTAGAACACTGGTTCACAACCTTTTGTCTCTCACTATCAGGAAATAATTGAGTAAAGTTCGTACTCCCCTACAAAATTGAAAGTGCATAAAATGAAAATAAAAATTGACTCCGTCCTATGTAGTATGGGCAACCATGCTGGAGCTGACATCTACAGGAATGTGTGCCCTCCAGGCCCCAATCCCTATAGGAGCAGGAGCATCCGCGGCTATACATGTATGGAGTAAATAGACACCCATAGTTTTAGGAGAAAAAAAATCCATTATTATTATTATGACTTAGTATTTGTTTTCACCTTTTCATTGTAATTATATTTATCAAACAAAAAGCAAAATTCGAAGGAAATTTCTGTTTTCAAAATACGGATTGTTTGTTGTTCACTCTAAAGGTGGACTTTCTTAAAGAAATGGCTAGGAATCTTGTAATGCCCCTTTCTTCCAGTAACAGAATTACAGTTCAATTTCCTCCTGAAAATGAAGACTGCCCATTCCAACACCCACCAGGTTAAGGAAGCCGGGGGGTGGGGTGGGGTAATTGAGTATGGAATTATGTTGTGTCGAGTGAGGAAGAAACTAGTGGGTTGCCGTTTGATTGAGATCACTCCCCCCATCCTCACACACACCCGGAATCGTGAACGTAATATTGTCTATTACGCAACCCAACCGAGGCCTGGGTTGGCTGTGACTTCCAAAATTCGAAGCCATTTCTGGCTCCCGATTTTAATGGGTGAAGTTTCTGCCCATCGATCAGGGGTGTTTTTTTGCCGCCTTTAAAATGAGCGCAAGTGGGCATAGCCTTTTTCTTGCGTCTCTGATTAAGGACTGGACCAACCAGACTCGGAGAGTAAGGCGTATTCCCTCCAAGTGTTGGGAGGGGATGGGGGAAAACTCCCAATCGTGGGATTGGAATATCGATTGCGGAAATCAGGAACTGCACAGGTGGAGAAGATATTTCAAAGGAGTGAGCATTTTCCTCAGGATAGTGAGTACTCAAATTGCGAGTACAATATGTATTTATTTTCATACTACCACCCCCCCCTTCCCCGTCCGCTGAGAGAGGGACAATAGGATGTAAATGGTTTAGTTTGTTGCAGCAAACAGTCCCCAGGTCAGGGCTACTTTGAGAGGCCCCAGAACCCCAGGGTTGTACTCGTATGACCTAATTGTAACCCCTCAGAGAGCCCCCCCCCTCCCTCAAATAAACCGCATTGGGGAGCTCTCGCGAGCCTAGCGGATGCGACATTCGATTTTCTGACGTCGAAGCGACGGGTTCGATCACGGTTAGCGCGGACACAATTTTCGGCCAGCGGCGTCATGAGCTGAGTGCCCATTGGGCGGATACGCTGATATCCCCGCGGGGCTAAGTAGCTCCATACACATCATCATGGACATAGCCAATCACAAACCGCTATCATTTCTCTCCCTGTCTTCACAACACAACATACCTACTCTTTCCTCTGTTCCGGAACCCTCCCTATGGCGACACTCGTATCCACATACTCCCCGAACGGGAACTGACCACTATTGCCTTAGGCTACCAGTAATTGTCATTCTGATCTTTATGCGCATTTCATGATTGGGTTGATCTGGTCCAGGATGGTAGGGACGAATGACGCAACCGGTCGACTTCAAAACGGCTGTGAAAAAAAAAAAATGACTCCAGAATTGCCGAAATGCGAAAGACGGCCACATTGGGACGATGCGTCGTTGTCTGTCGCTGGAGACCGCCGTGTAAACGCGCCAAGAGGGGGGGGGGCGCCCTGCCTCACCCCTTCCCCTTATCAGGTCCCACGAGTAATAGTTTTTGCAGCGAACGAGGTTGTCAATTTAGCGATGGCGCAAATTTTCACAGACTTTTAACTATTTTGCGACATGTCGCTTTTTATCGATTATAGAACAAATCGAGATTTGAAATAAAAATAGGTCTATTAATAATTTGCATTCTATTAAAGATGATTTACTAAGCATACACGTCGGAGTTTTGGGATCTATATTTATGTATCTTATAAATTTGGATAATTTATTAGATTTAGTGCTTTTTTACGATATGTTTCGAACTTGTATTCCGAATAGCTTCGGTGTAATGGAGATTACTTTCACGTGATATCTGAATGAGGTTAATTAGCAGAATTTTATTAAAAATGTTGATACTTTATATTGTTAGGTAATTTTAATAATACTTTTTGTTTGATTGAATAAAACTTATTAAAATGTAATGAATTTAACTCCATTTCAATTCATTTCTGCCCGCTAGGTGGCGCATTCATAGATTTATTAATATAAATCTATGAATGCGCCACCTAGCGGGCAGAAATGAATTGAAATGGAGTTAAATTCATTACATTTTAATAAGTTTTATTCAATTACTCGGAGAATCTAGTAATTGAATTAATCTTGTCTGCCATTTAGTGAATGTTCTAATAATCATGAGTAAAATTGGATACTGAACATTTTCGCGATTTATGGATCAGGGATGAAAGGTTTAAAAAATGGTTGAAGAAAGTTGTTGATTTGAAGAGATTTTTCAAATATTGTAAATGTTCGTTAACAGCAAAGTTGTGATTTTGAGAAAAGAAATACCAGCAAACAAAAAAGGCTCTGTCGGTAAGGTAAGGCTTCACAGACACACAGATTTGGCCTTTAAAAAAAATCGTTGAGGGATCAAAGTTATCAAGGTCATCCCGAAAGTTCTGAGCGATTCCAACACTTGTCTTTAAACTTCACATTGCAGCTGTATTGTTGGCACGACTGATATGTTGGCATAACTTGCAGTGAGGTAACATACCTCTTTCCTTTTTTTGGTCAGCCCTTGTTAAGATCAAACATGGATAACCAAAAGTTATTTTCGGTGAAAACGCTGCAGAAACGTATAAAACCATTTGTTGTTTTTATGATGAATCAACCGTTCCGAGATGGTTTGCAAAATTCCAACGCGTAAATTTCAGCTTGGATGCAAGTCTTTAAAACCAACCAAAAAATTATAACTAGGAGCTTGAGAGAGATGTTGGAATTTTTCTCTCTTTTAAAACCAACCGAAAAATTACAACTAGGAGCATGAGAGAGATGTTGGAATTTTAAAAAGGATTGTTCACGAGACCCTCGTAACCTTACGAGAAGAATTCCTTGGATCGATATTCCACCTGCACCTGCGACATGCTCTTAAAACTCAACGAAACAACATTTTTGAAACGATTTGTGAGTGGAGATAAAAAATGGATTGTCTAGGATAACAACAATGCGTAAACCATCCTGGGATGTTGTGAGAAGCGGAATATTCCTGCAAAAATGTTGTGTTTTGTGTCCTGTGAGATTTCACAGGCATTATTTATGAGATACTCTTATATTCACTCAGACCAATTCTGATGTGTACTGCCACCAGCTGGAGAAATTGAATAAGGAAAATCAGCAGATGAAGCCAGAACTACCCAGCAGGGAAGTTGTTATTCCAATGAGGCGGTGGTTTTCTACCGGTGTGCCGCGAGAGCCAGCTAAGGGTTCCTCGGGAGCGACCCAGAAATCATTTTTAAAATGCTTAAATTACCCCAAAAAATGGTACTTCAAACATATATAAAAGAAATCTAACGAAACTTGAAAGCATTTTAAAACAAGCTTCTCTGCATTGTGCAACATAAAAACGAGGAAAAGAGAAAGATTTGAGACGATGGATGAAGAAATGAGAATCGTCTTGTCAACTCTACTTTGCAATATTAAAGATTTATGTGATCCTCATCGTGCTCAAATTTCCCATTAAACTTTTTAAAGGTAAAATTTATTTTCTATTTTTTGTCATTTCGATTAAATTAGGCTAAATGTCAATCGTGGGTAATTTTGAAGTACTTTACACGTAATTAAGTATTTATACTTAAATTATTTTATATCGGGGTGCCACGGCTGCTTCTAGATAGCAATTAGGGTGCCACTATCGTTAAGAGGTTGAAAATCACTGCAATAAGACAACGCCACCAGAGCCAGATGAGCTCTTTAAAACAAAAACAACCCCCAAACCTCGTGGCTCTTTGGCTACCCGCACAAAGTTTCATGAGCTTGGGTGGGATCTTTTACCGCCTCCAGCGTCTCTCCCAACATTGCAAAACATCTGACTTTCAGTTGTTTGTCCCTGCAAAATTCTGTGAGCGGATAATCGTTTATTGATTTTAATGCTGTCAAAAACCACCTGGCTGACTTTCTTCCAACACAGCCCAGTTTTACGCTGGTGGAATTATGAAGCTACCGAATATATGGTCTGAAGTCATTAAAAAAAAATGGAACGAACTTTGAGGAATAGGAAATTATTGTAAATCGAATAAATTCCTTTATTCTTTCTTCAGAAACGCTCATACTTTCCGGCCGACCTGATACTTTCGACGACAGTCAGGGATGTAAAGACCTAGAATTTACCCTCTCTCTTTTTTCGCTCTAGAATTAAAACCTTACAAATTATTGAATTTTCTTAATGGGTGCCCTGTATATCTTAGCGACTTTTCCAGTTACCTTTAACGCAAATGTAGCGCTTTTTTTCAATGACTGTGACATTAAATACAGTGACGTCTTGATTTTGGCAACCCTGATAGCGAAACCGATTCAGTGAGTGCCCTTTGGTGGAGGAGGGCGGGCCGACTCCGGAGGGCAGGTGCCCTTTCGTCGTGCGCAATTTCTCCGAATCAGGCGACGGATAAAAGAGGTCTGTCGCTTTCGATTTCCGCTTATTCATGCAGGTGAACAGCGGCTCTGGCCCGCGTTCACTTAAGAGACACCGTGCGATTAAGGGGATCGGAGGCCTTAATGAAAGCGGACCGCGAAGCATAACCCGGTTTTTAGCTCCTAAACGTACAGTCGCTGCCACGGAGGTTGTGTATTTGTGAGTCCCCATATTTGTATTGTGTAATTTTTGTTGGGAGCGATTTCTTGCCAGTCTTCCCCCAACGAATGGGGGTTTCTCCTAGGGCCCCATCCCCCGATTTGATGATTTGTTCGGTTTTTGCCGGTGACGACTCTCGTTAGTTGTGTTAGACTCTTTCGAGGTCAGTCGGCATTATTAATACAAATCTCAATTGGGTTTCTCCTAGGGCCCCTTCCCCCGATTTGATGGTTTGTTCGGTTTTTGCCGGTGACGACTCTCGTTAGTTGTGTTAGACTCTTTCGAGGTCAGTCGGCATTATTAATACAAATCTCAATTGGGTTTCTCCTAGGGCCCCTTCCCCTGATTTGATGGTTTGTTCGGTTTTTGCCGGTGACGACTCTCGTTAGTTGTGTTAGACTCTTTCGAGGTCAGTCGGCATTATTAATACAAATCTCAATTGGTAGCATATTCGTTCTCCGTCGGCACCAATACCGCTATTGAGTTTTTCGCGCCAAACAAACCAAACCCCAGCACGCGAACTGCTCTGCTTGCGTAGAATGCCGTTGTGGTGGCAGGTTGGTTAACGTGTCTATTGTTGGTCGAATTGACGCTCTACTCCATTAACTAATTTCAGTGGGGGTAGGCATCCCCCCCCTTCCTACGATGAGTTGCTCCCGTTGGTGGCTGCGTTTTATTCTCCCAATGAATTGCTATCCGCGTTCATTTATTTCGTTCCCTTTGTGAGGACCAACAACCATTGTTAAGTTTGACAATGAATACCTCCCCCCTCCTCCTGCTCCTCTTCCTTGCACTCTTTTTTTTTAAGAGCCCCTATCACTCCAATTGGGGCGCTGAATGTAGTGTTTCTCAGAACCCCCGTGGCAATTTGTCGCGTCGGCAATATTCGGAGACGCCACTCGGTGGTAAAAGATTGCCACTTTTGAGTTCATGGTTATGGTTGATGAGTGCCTGGTTCCTTTTAGAAGTTGGTTTTGAAGAGGATTTCGATTCCGAAGGTAACTCAGGATTGCAATTGTACCAGGGAGCGGCGAATTGGTCTCCCTCCCGATCGAATCCAAGAACCTCAAATTCTCAGTTTTATTCTTTTAAAAGGGTCACGGCCGAGTCGAAACGCCGCTTCTCAGTAGAGCAAACTTAATCCACTCCGTCTGTGGCCATTCCCCGGATGGGGTCGACTTTTCTTGAGTTCGGATCTCGGGTTAAATTGTAGATCCCCACTTAGAGCTCCCTTAAAAAGCGTTATATGGTAAAATAGTCCTCAAAAATATTTCTTTAACTTTTAATGTATCATCAAATTGGTGCCTCTCTTTTTTTCTATGCCTCCCCCTCATTTGTCCGGTTTCTCATTTCGTCCTGGCTTTGAAAGCAACCCAGGCGAGGGGGGTTGAGTGTTGCGCGGTGCTTTCCGGTGTCGCTGCGTTAGCCTCCGGTCTGGTCTGGTCCGTTCCGCTCCGTTCGTCGTTATCAGGAGAACCGAATGGCTTTCTACACAATTATGCAAGTTTTTCTGGAATTAATTTCGTTTTTTTAAGCTAGAAATGGCAACTAAAACCGAAATTAATTCTCGCACAACCTAATATGTGGTCGCTCGTCTGCTAATGAAGCGCGTTATTTGTTTGGATGTTGGAATGTTAAGTAGATTCGAGTGTATTAAGGGTTGGAGTTATCTGTTCCGAAGGAGACCTCAGTTCTTTGTTTTCGTGATTAGCGAAATTAGTGAAGTGGTTGTAAGCTAAGGGCTTGGAGGGTTCTTGTTAGCCGATTCCTAAGAAAGATATTAAGGTTATTGAAAGGAGGGACGGGGGATGGGGGAAGGCGACAAGCTTGTGAAGAAGAGAGGAAGTGAGAATGGTTGTTATAGTAGGCTACAGAGAAGACTACTTGGGCACGAAAGTGTATTTATTCTTAATTGTATTACCGCCCTCGATGGCTAACTTTTTTTTTAATTATAAATAACGCGAATTCATCCTTCGTTTTATCCCCCTCCCCCATTCCTTTCTTCCCCCTGGTAACTATTGATACCCCTCCACCTCCCATGCCTACAAGAATTCCCCTACTACCTATAACTAATATGTCGATTTCTTCGTTGATGGCGCCGTCTTGCAGTCTACTCGTCAGTGGGTATCTTCCTACGTCTCATTAAATGGTTAAATTCTCTTATAAACCCTTTGTAAACCCAGTAAATACACCATCGTTGAAGTAGTGTTGGAGGTTATTTGAGATTGAAAGGAGCATTCTGAAAAAAGTGATAGGTAGATCCGGCCATGTTTCGCAGTTGCGTTCTTGAGAAATTGCCATTGTTCGGAATGTATAATTTCGCATGGAGCATTGTTTTTGTTCTTTGTGCACTTTTCCAGGGCCATGAGTGTTTTTAGGTAACTTCACTTGTTGGCTCTGGGCGTTTCTCCCTCTCTCGTCGGTGGCATTTCTCACCCCGTCTTGTTATTTTTATTCAAAAGGAGGGCCTTGTTAAGATCAGCATTGGGGTATTTCCATCTCGATGGATGCCACGGCCAGGAGATGGGGATTTCAAGCAGTTTAGGTCTGTATTTTCTTGCTTGTATTTCTTCATTTTTATTATTATCATTTTGCTGAGTCTCGTATGTACGAAGGTTGTGTAGCAACCGCTTTTGGTACCCTGTTTGCGAACTTTGTGTCGTTTTTAGCCCCACAGGGGAGGTACGTTGTCTAGACTACTACACACCGTACCTGGAAGAGCGGCTCGTCCTACCGGCACGATTGCCAGCAAGTAAGCACCCCTCTTGCCTGACGTGGGCATAGTGCCCGTAACTATGTTGCGCTTTCCCTGCCCACTGTTTACTGTTTACAGGACCTCCAGTTGTGTATCTTTCAGTCTGCCTCCACATTCACCACTTTCCTAACTGATATCTGGCCAGCGGGGGGGTGGGGTGCTACTGTGTAAACTGCTACACCTGGTACCTGGTGGAGAGAGATACGCCCTCCCTGCCTCAGTCCCTATCAGGAAGCCCTGGCTCACACAATTGAATTTCCATCTCTGACGTAACTTGAGGAATTTGGTGCATACTCCCCAATCTTCTATGCACCCCCCCTTTTTTTCTAAGAATATCCCCTCCCTATTTCTCCTATTCAGGTTTAAGGACCTGACAAGCTACTCCATGCCCTTCCAAAAGAGAGGCTTTGGAACCTAACGCCCGCAAGGTTGCAAGAAACCAGGCCTAGGGGTCATGGGCGTTGGGGCTCGAATAATGGGAAGATCGGTTTTGCCCCAGCAACACCTTCCCTGCGCCTAATGGGCGGATGATGCCTGTGTAGTAGATTGCTAGACCTGGTAATCTGAGAACCGGCACGTCCCCCCGGTCCGAGTGCCAAGAGGGAAAGTCCTGGCACGGTTGAATTGAACTTTATGGCACAGCCTGGGGAAGCTGGCGCGTTCCTCCTTTTTTTTTCTTCAATCATCCATTTTATTTTTCTACCTAAAATTAGGGCCCCGCACTGGGGCGGGGTTGCCTGTGTAATTCGTTACACAGGGTACCTGGAGGGGCTGCACTTTCTCCCGGCTCGACACTCCCGGGGTATAATAATAATAGGTGGATCACCTACCCTACTCCTTCGTGGACTCTACTATCTCTATTCCTCTTTATTGTATATCCTAGTTTACTCCTTTCCAACTTTTCTTATTACTATTCAGAGAAGTATTGGTGGTTCGTTGTCGGCATCCTTTACCCTCGTTGGGTGTAATAAGTACGGTATGTGAGTGGATTGCCAACACTGCTTAATTTTTTTTTTTCGCGCCTCTTCTCTCAAACCTTCCCCAGCCGTGGTTGGGTGGCCCTGGATTTTCTATATCTGGTCCCTTGGCGGCGTTTTCTCGTCACGCTGCCGTTTCGAAGAGTCGTTCTCCCAAATGTGAAGGCTTTTTTGGCTCCGAGTCGGGGCGGGGAGGCGGGGCTGGGTGGTCTTAATTGTTCCCGCCAAGGGCGAGGGGATCAATAAGCTCGGTTCTTGGTCAAGAACTGGGCCGCAAATCGTATCGGTGTGGTGGTGAAAAGTAATGGTTGAAGTAATGTAATAGTTTTTTTTTCTTCTATTTATTCAATCACTTATTGGAGACGATGGCAGCTTTTAGGATTCGTTTGTAAAGTGATTTTTGGTAATTTCGGTAGTTTGTTATTAACTAGCATGTGAAAACTACCGAGGGCATTTCTACCAGAAAGATTCCTATGAGTGGTTCATAAAGAAATTACGGAAATGACTTCAAAGCGTTCGTGAATGGTTTAGAAGATCTTTCACAACGGGCGACTACAAGAGCAACACAGCCCAAGAGCCTTCTTATGATGAGGCTTGTTAAGCACTCGTGTATGAGTTGACGGGTTGGCAAGATGAACCCCGATGCTGGCCAATTTGAGGATGGGTTTTGGTTGGGCACTTGTAGGTCCCTCGAACCTTCGAGGTTGTTACCTAGGTGAAGTCTATTTCACTCGTTGGAAACGTCTTCTAGGTGCTAGGGCCGTGTTCGCACGAAAGTTTTTTTATCGCGCGTTGCATTTTTATCACCCTTTATATAGAGAGATAGATAGATAGACTTCCTTATTTATTTTCAGCAACTATGCCCTTTGTGCCAATCGCAAATGAGCGTCTCTTAAAGAAAATAAATCCTGTCCAATACGACAGGAGGCGGGCCTCGTAGCTGGAATTGCTTCCTCATTGTCACTGTTTTCCTTGATCATCAATGGTACAAGATTTGTGCTGTCGGATGTTTTATCGCTATATTCTATGTATCTATCTCGCTATGCTGAAGCGCACATGTTTTGATTTTCTTTGGCCTAGGTTAAGGTTTGTCCACTTCTGTCGTCACCCGGGTCTCCACCCTAACCCAGACTTGTTCCTAAATGGAGCTCGCCTGGATGTGGTATAGTCGCACCGTTTCCTTGTTTTCGACCGACGCCTCACCTGGTAGGTCCATTTTCGCAACCTTGGGGTCTCTTGTAGCCGTCCAATGGACATTTCGTTTCGTGAGGTTCAGCACCTGGTTGCTGATGGGTTACCGCTTTGCTATTCTACCTTTCCTTTATACGCTCGAAGTTAGACTCCTGATGCGACTTTGATGTACCCGCAGTCAAGCGTAAACTGTAGGTCAACATAATCAACCACACTGGTCGCCGTCGTTTGTGGATGTTGTGGAGATGCCGCTCGATCTGTGATGTTTACTTTGCTTTATGCTCAAGTCCGGCGTCGCCCTCAGTCGGCAACGGCTCTCGTTGCATCTGCGGCCGATCTCGACAGTGCCTATGCTGCTTAGAGATGCCATTCATATCCTAAACCTTTGGGGTTTAGGCCTTGGAAATTCCTTCAATAGCTTGATGTCGCTCTCGGGCCGGTACCGCCTATGGTTCTGCCCAGCCCCCCGCAATGGAGGCCTACCACGTTTGAATAATTGTCGTTAGGCCTCTGCTCCCAAATCTGCAACAGCACCGAGAGTATTGCGTTCGAACTTTTTCGAACACGTTTTCACATTGGATTCGTATCAGTGTACACTGTACATGGAGGGATCCAAATCCGGATAGTGGGTTGGCTTCCTCGCCGTGCCCCGCTTGTTTGATGCCGAGTGCTGCTGCTACCAGCTCGGCCGTGCTGATTGCAATACATAGTTTGCTACGGTAGATAACGCGTCGCCCTGTTCTAATAACGGATTGTGACTTATAACGACTCAGAAAGTGCTTTGCGTGCTCTCGTGGCATTGGAATCTCCGTAGCCCCAGGTTTCGCAGTATCCTTGACGCTATGTTCCCGCAAGCAGGGTGGATTCCGAGACTGTCTTCTGCTGGGTTCTCGGACATTAAGGATTGCGGGAAATGAGCGGACCAGCGTTTCGCTCTTTCCCATAATGACTACCTGCGACGAGTTCGTGCACACCGAATTATGGACTCGCAGAGTTTTTGAAGGTGATAGTCTTGCTCCTGCGGAAGTAGTAGGCCTCCATCCGTCACCAGATCTTAATTTTTCGGGGGGGGGGGGGGTATTTGGTTGTATTATTTTGTTTGTTTTGGAATCCTTAGGCATTTTGTAACCTAAAGGAAAATTACCACTTAGTGATGTCGGTGGTTATGCCATTACTGCAGTCGCCATTATATACGACCTAAAATTAAATGGGTTGAGGGGGCGGGGTCTCGTTGTGAACACTTTAGATATCGCCCGGGTTCTCTTAAGCCCTCTCGTTCGCTTCTAGAGAATGAGCTCGGGAGGTGTGTGTGGGGGTGTCCACTCTTACTGCCCTTCCCCTCCCCACTGTCGCGCCATTCTTTACTCGGCTAAGCCCTGCTTGTTTGTTGTTTTTCCTGATGATAACGAGTAATAACTCTGCCCATTATTATCCCCGCTTATCCGACCCGATCTCTCAACTGTAAACGGGCGCACAGGGGCTTAAGAGTGGCGACACTCAATGCCGAACGCTGTTTTTAAGGCTTCTTCCTCATAATTGGGGCCTTATTTTAGCCGGAGATGGCAACGGTGGTTGCTCGAGAAGCGAGTTCGCTCGTAAGTGGGAGTTAATTGGGTCCGTGCGAAATTTTGAGCCTCGTCCGTCGCCTATGAATTATTGCGGGCTCAATCCCCGCCCGGTGCCCCTTTAACCTCACCGTACCACCTCCTTAGAACTTAAATGAAGTAGCGGGCTGGGGTATACTTTTTTTGGAGGGGGAGGGCTGAAAAGATCCGATTGTTATGATTTATCTAGGTAATGTCCTCGTTAAACTACTCTAGTTATATACTCACCGCACATCTTAATTTTCTCTACTCGCCTCTCCTTATAAACTTTGCGGTGCGTGTCATAAAATACGACTAAGCCCGGATAAGGGTCGCTGGTGGGCATATCGCGGATCCCGTCCGGTCATGCTTGCAGTGGCAGTTATGCGAGCTGACCCCTACATAAGGGGAAAGCGGTTAACGGTTATAATAATAATGTTTTGTGTATTCGAGGCAGGGTTTCCAAATTAACACAACGGTGAAGCCAACTAAGCAATAGCACCCCCCCCCCCAGCCCGGCAAATTGGCCTTTAAAAAGGCCAGTCTGGCAACCAGATTTCGCACGGCAGAGCGCTGTTATATACGAGGGCCTTTTTCTGTAATAAAAGCGACCGAAATCTAGGGACGGGTGGTTAGGGAGCTTACTGAGGAAGCGAAACCATAAATATCCATCAACACGGATCATTCAGAGGCTTACAACTTTATAAGGGCAGCCACGCGAGGCCCAGTTGTAGTACCTATCACGGTCTAGTCTTTTTTGTGTAGGTGCCAACGGTCTCCTCTAATGCTATGAGCACGTTTCCTTAATAATTCCCTATATCGTAATTACGAGTGACGGAATTATGCGCATTTCGTCGAGACCTGTCCAAATATTAAAAATTGGAGTGGTGGTACCTATGCGAAGTAATATTTGCTGGCTTGCCTTACGTGAAAGTGGTGGTACTGTTTTTAGAGCTAGGCACTATTCAGCGCTTCGTTTGACCGATTGTCCTCTTCAGAACATATATTGTTTCCTATTGACAGGTCTGATAGATGCATCGTTTACCCTCGAGCTCTCCTTTATGTCGTGGAGCATCCGTTTAGCCTTCAGTCATTTGAGACGCTCGCTTCTGTAATTGAGTTATAGTTTGTTACGCTTGTCCCAAAGCACAATGTTTTGATGGTGCCTGGAAGATCAGTTGGTCCTTATGGCCCCTAGTGCAAATAGGCAAAGCCCCGCTCACTGGGTTGACTTGAACTCTTTGATGGGGCATGTGGAATCTGGTGCGCTTCGTTTCTCAGTACCACCTTTTTATGACTTATCTATATTGTAGATGGGGCTGCCACCTCTGCTACAACTGAAAAATGGAGGACCAGAATGCTCCCGTCCCCGCTCCAAGTGCCTGTAGGAGAGGGAGGGGGTTAACCCCTGTGTAGACTTACAGAGGGTTTGCAAAATTTATGTTACACTCGGTTTTATGCTATTTCGACAGGTTTACGTGTGATAGAAAAAGTTGTCAAACAAGTGAACAGGTTTATTTTTCAAGCATGTCATAAAACATCTTTTCCATTGTGTGTAAGTGTGTAGAGATAGAAGTGAAAAGAATCGAGATCTCTGCTCTCCTGCGCGCGGGCTACACCAAATCCGACATCGCTAAGCTGCTCAAAATCAGACAGATGACCGTCCACAGAGTCGTGGAGAGGCTCAAGAACGGGGAAAACCTCAAAGATAGACCCCCTTTAGACAGACTTCATGTTATCAAGCGTTTGGCTTCAAAAGTGCTCCGAAGCTTAAAGTGAATGTACTCGCGAAGAAGAAAAACATCTCGGTAGGCACGGTGTCCAAGGGCGTTAAGGAGGAGGGCGGCAAAAGCTTGAGGTGCGGGGAAAGGCTCTGCTTACAATCCTAAGCGAAAACAACGTCTAGAGCACTCTCCTCGCATCCCCAAGGACATGAAGTCATGCAATCAAATTTTTTTCTGATAAAAAAAAAATCAACAGCCAGAACGACCGCGTTTAGGTAAGCTTTGGCCAGGACATCAAGGTCCGCTACATGTCCACGTTTAAGCACCCGGCCTCCCCGATGATGCTCGGCGTCGTGTGCCGCTGATGTGGCTCGCGGCCGCTTACAGGGTATTCTTCGTCAAGAAAGTCCTGCCCTGGGTGAGAAAGATCACCTAGAAGGCGGTCTACGTCTTTCGGCGGGACGGTCCCAAGTCCGTGCAAAAGTGGTTGAGGTTGAACATCAACTTATGATCGAAGGACATTTGGCCGCCGCAGTTGCCTGACTTCAATCCCCCGATTACAGCGTGTGGGCGCATGTCGAGGACAAGGCTTGTAAGGTTCGCCATAGCAACGTCGAAGAGCTGAATTCTCTACACAGACGGACGAACACACCTAGCCTTGGCTAAAACCAGGGTTACCCCCTCCTCCCTCGCATGATCTTTCCCGAAGGTAGTCTTGAGACCGTCTTCGGGAACTCCAAAAGTTGCACCCCGAAAGGACAGCACTAAGGGAGATTAGGCTCTCTCGCCTCCACCCAAGGCTGGAGTGGGCAGCTCTGAAATGCGGGACCATCCAGAAGAGGAACCCCGCCCGCCAATGATTTCTTGCCGGAAGATCCTGGAAAAGACACGCACGGATAGCCCAATACCCCACAGGAAGTCTTGGAAGGGGACAGAGCCCTGCTCGTCCAACAGTGCTCGGGAGTTCAGCATATGGGAAGAGCAGCCATTCCCGTGAGGTTCTTTACTTCGAAAAGGGGCCCTCGCATCTCTTCCGAGATATGCCTGGTTTACATATTCCTTCAATGGAATTTTCGTGGCCTCCTGGCCAATTGGCAGGAGCTGCAGAAGCTCCTTTCCTCCTACTCCCTTTAAGGCGTCTCCAGGAGACTGCTGGGCGCGTGCCCCCTGCACATCCTCCAGTGGTATAAGGGTTTTGCTACCCCACTTCCACGGCAAGCCACGTCTCCACCCTGACCCAGACTTGTTTCTAAATGGGTTTCGCCTGGAAATGGCGGACTCGCACCGTTTCCTTGGTCTTATATTTGACCGACGCCTGATTAGGGAGGATCATATTCGTAGCCTTTAGGGTCTCTTGTACACGCGCCATGGATATTCTTCGTTCCTTAACGTTCAACACATGGGGCGCTGATAGGGCTACTGCCTTACTTTTTTATCGATCCTTTGTTCGTTCGAAGCTTGAGTACGGATGAGTAGGGTGACTTATGCCCAAGTAGGCAGTCGCTAGATGTGCTCCTAAAAAAAAAATATTCGACAAGGGATGCGAGTTTTATGCATCCGCAGCCGAGCATGTATTGCGATAGGTGGACTCGATCCACCACACTAGTGCCTTCCGCACGTCCCGCATTGAGAGCCTACTTGTTGATGCTGGGGATATGCCACTCGCTATGCGCCGTGCACATTGCATTATTCGCCTGTACGTGCAAGCCCGGGGCCTCCCTCTGTCGCCAACATCTCTCACTGCATCCGCCCGCAGCTGATCTCAACGGTGCCTTTGCTGCCGAGAGACGCCAGTCATACCCTAAGCCCTTTGGGTTTAGGGCTAGGAAATTCCTTCGAGAGCTCGGTATAGTTCACGGGCCGGTGGCGCACCTGGTCCTGCCCAGGACATCACCCTGGAGAGTACCACTTTTGACTATTTGTCGCCAGGCCCCTGCTCCCAAAGCTTGTACAGCGCCGGGAGTATTGCGTTCTGCTTTTTGGAGCACACTTCGTGTCACGCGTAAAACCGTGCCAGTGTATACGAATGGCTCCAAGTCTCAAGAGGGGGTCGATTGCCACGCCGTATCCTCGGTTTGGAGTCGTCGGGGCTCTCCCAGGAGGTGCATCTGTCTGCACGACCGATCTGGTTGCAATATACATACCACTCGGTATGGGAGATAACACGATGTGCCCGGTTCGGAGAGCGGATTGTGATTTATAGCGACTCACAAAGCGCTCTGAGTGCTATCGGGCATTGTAATCTCTACATCTCCTGGTTTGCGATATCTGTGACGCCACAGTTTTGGCGAGCCGGGCCGATGTCGAGATTATCTTCTGCTGGGTTCCTGGACATGTGGGAATTGCGAGGAATGTAGGCGACAAAGAGTCCGCGGGGACTGGGCGACCAGACCAGCGTTTTGCTCTTCCTCACACCGATTACATGGCAAGAATACGGGCAGCTCTCCGGCTGCTTGGCAAAAAAGAAGAGAGACGGTCGAGGGGAACATAAAGTTGCGTGCCATTGTGCCCCGCCCTTTCGTATGGACCCCCCCCCCTCCCCCAATGCGGCGACGCTTTCAGGTTGCTTTCTGTCTTCTCCGAATTGGACACTCGCGGGGCGCTCGCCTCCGACGACTGCGTTGTCCGCCAGACTGTTGGGCACATTCTTATTGAATTTTCGTCTCGCTGATCTTCGCGCATGCTGTGGTGGAGCGAATGTGGATGTGTGTGTGAAGGGCCATTCTTCCACCCCTTTCCCAATACCCTCTCCCTCCCTCTGTGCGAGCGTTGTGTGTGAACAACTGGCATTTAATTTTTTTGTTTTTTTCAATTTTTATTGGTTTTTCTCTTTTCAGAGAAAAGAGTTAGTTAAAAATAGGTTGAAAGCCTAATATTTATGTACAGACAATCCGTTTAATTTCTGCCTCGATTTCTTCGTCCTAATTAGTGTAGGAAGCGGGTTGGATCGATTGGGATTAGAGTCTAGATTTTCTGCCCGCTGCAACGCTACCTGTCCGGTACCGGGATGAGCGGGGTCGCTACCGCTTCTCCCTTGTATTCGGGACGGTTTCGTGGACTGACTTTTTGGAGGAATCTGGCCTCCCACTTTATTTAACTTTTTTTTTGTAGGTCTCACGTTTCTGCTCCGTGGTGAGGCGGGCCTCCCCTCGACGCCAGAGCGTGCTTCCTGCTTGTTGCCCCTTTTCCTTTTTATTGTTGCCTTTTGTTTTCTTTTACATAGTTATTTTAATGTAGCCTAGTACTAGACAGTCGTGAGTACGACCACTTATGCTCAAGTAGGCAGTCGCCAGATGGGCTCCTAAAAAAAAACAAAAATAAAACTACACTCGCGGGGCGCACCGCCATTTGATGGGGCGCTCGCATGCGCCTTATTGTCATGCCTGCTTTGTCCAAGTCTGGATGGTCTTGGCGCACGTCACCTACCAGGACGAGCGGGGTCGCTACTGCTCGTCCCTTCTACTTGGGACTGGTTCGTGCACACAGAATTGCGGACTATACAACTCTTTTGGCCCCCCTCCACTTTATTTGACCCTCTTGTAGGTCGCGTGTTCTTGCGCCGGGGGAGGCTGGCCTTCCCCTCAACGCCGGAGCCCGCTTCGCTCTTGTTGCCTTTTTGCTTTTTCTTTTTTGTTTTATTTTTAGCCTTTGTCTTTTTGATCGGTTATTTGTTATTTACCTTTTATTTGTTTTTAATATAGCCTAGTAGTATGCTGTGTTGAGTACGGCCACTTATGCCCAAGTAGGGAGTCGCCAGATGGGGTCCTGATCTAAAAAGAAAATCGAAATTGGAGGATTTTACGTCTCATTCTCCGAGAACCGCTTCATTTTCTTGGCTCGATATTTCCCTGTGCTCCGGATGCCCAACCGGATTTTGGGGGAGTAGAGGTCGAATAGTTTCATGGTTTTGACCACTTTCCAATTAAAAAAATCATTTTATGTGCCCCTGCAGTGGTCGGCATTTTAGTAAATGACTGATTGAGGAGGCCGTCTAGTTCTCCGGCAACCTCATCGTCATTGACGTAACTACCATTCGTACAAGGTTTGGTAGCTTTTTTTTCTGCAACCATAATTTTTCGCTGTTTATGGATCTTCCGCTCCTAATAGTTGCGTTAGATGGTATGTTATGTTTACTTACATAATACATATATAGGGGGGGGGGAGTTTCCTTCGATTTGGGGAAGTAGGGTGATTTTTCATCTAAACCGTCCCGGTTTATTTACTTTCCTAAGATTCTATGTACTCTTCTTATTTAATGGGATCTTGCTGTGGTATTCTCTAGCAATAAATTGGTTAGTTTGTGTGATCCGAGATTTAAGTTTGAGAGCTTACTTCTTATTTCTTCAACCATAAATCATTGTTCGGCCATGGATGGTTTGTCTTCATTGTCTTGAGGGATTTTGACTACCCCTCCACCCCATTCAACACTTCATAGCACTGGATAAATTGCCCTAAAGTAAGTTCGGCGATATTGTGCGGGGCTCCCGACCCTTGGGCAGTTGGTCCTAATCTCGGGAGTTTGGTTCTCGTTGTGAACACCCGAGATATCGCCGGGGTCTCCAAGATCTCGTTCAACAGAGAATGGGGTGGGAGGGCGGCCCACCCCCTTTACTACCCCACACCTGCTTTGTTTTATCCGCTACGCTCGACTCGTTGTTTTTTTTGTTTTGTTTTTTCATAATAATGACGGGCTCTTTTTTCTGAATAATCATGGGAGAGTCGAATCTATGACGGGATATGGCTGTGCGGGGGGGGGGGGGGTAGAACGGTTTGTTGCGAAAGTACAAGTCATCTCTTAGTCATGTAATTTATTTTAATTCGTACACAAACATCCGCACGTTCGTGCATTCGTTTGTGTACACGATGCATACTAATCTCATGAGTCGTAAACTACTGAAGATTCGTTTACATTTTATTGACTCCGGTCCCCTTGTTAGTGGAGGAGACCGGTCCCATTCGGTCGTTAAGGGGACATTAATGATAGTCGCATGCCCTCGTTTGCGGGGGAAAGTTGAGAGGGATTCTCCCTCCTCCCTACTGATGCTGGACTCATTGGTAAGCATGGCAAATGGTACTTAGTCCATCCTTCCCTCTACGATAGTACTAGGGGGAAGCTTGTAGTGATGCAGATATAGAAGTTCCCTATACTCTCCTCCCATAAGAAGAATCAAGTGAAGCATAAGCAGCGCAGCTGCAGCTGACATCTGAGATTGAGTGCCCTCGCAGCCCCAACACTCGAAGAGGATCTCTGACTATGCTTACCACACTTTAATTTCTCCTTACATACTTTCTGGAGGAGCAGCCCTCGTTTGTTTTCGCACCCTCGGTGCCTCTCTATCGCTAATAGGTCTCACTTCATCCGCCGCCGATCTCTACAGTGCCTATGCCGCCGAGAGACGCCAGTCATACCCTAAGCCCTTTGGGTTTAAGGCTAGGAAATTCTTTCGAGAGCTCCGTGTAGCTCTTGGGCCGGTGGCGCCTCTTGTTCTGCCTAGGACGCCACCTAAGAGGGTGCACCTTTTACTATTTTTCGCCACGCCTCTGCTCACAAAGCTTTACAGCGTTCGACATTTTTGGAGCACACTTCGTGTCACGCTGAATCCATGCCAATGTACAGTGACGGATGGCTCCAAGTCCCAGGAGGGAGTCGGCTTCCACGCCGTATCACCTTTGTCTGAAGTCATCGGGGCTCTACCAAGCGCTGCGTCTCTCTTAAAGGTCGAGCTGGTTGCAATACACCGCTCGGTACGGGAGTTTCGCATCGTGCCCGATTCAGAGGCCGGAGTGTCATCTTTTGCGACTCAAAAAGCTCCCCGACTGTTCCTAGGGCATTAGAATCTCCACACACCCTTGTCGCGAGCCAGTCGGATGTCGAGGTTATCCTCTGATGGGTTCTTGTGCACAGAGTTTTGGACTATATGACTTTTTGGAGGAGGCTGAGCTTCATTTTACTCGTATTTGCCTCATTGTTGTTGGTCGCATGCTCCCGCGCCGGAGGGAGGCTGGCCTCTCCTCGACACTGCTTGGGCTTCTTGCTTACTAATCCTTTTTTTTTGTATATGTTGGGTTTGGTATTTTTTATTTATTTTAATATAGCCAAGTTTTAGGCTTGAAATTAAGTACGGCGACTTAAGCCATTGTAGGCAGTCGACAGATGGGCCCTTTAGAAAAAAAAATAATTACCCTATCTCGAGTGAGGCTGGGTAGTTTATTTGCTTCTAGTGGGCCAGTTGGTGCTGGTGAGAGGAGGAGGGGGGCGGATACTCTAAATCTGGGGGTTGAATATGCCCTCAGAAGGGCAGGGCTCGCTTTAAGAGGAGAAATGAGGCTCCATCGCCTGAGGGATGAGGGGGTGATATCTAGGCTATTTCCTCGTTACGTGAAACAAGAGACGGTTAATAAAAGCTCCTTTTGTTTCGCTTCGTCACGCTCAGTCCCCCGTCAGGGACTTGGGGAGGAGGGGGTGAGGTCGTTCCTGGCTGCCCCACCCAACTACCTAAGTGTCCTGCAATCCCCTAAAAGTTTGGGGGGTTTTTTTGCAACACCGTTTCTCCCGAAGATGATTGTATTAATTTTATTATACAATCATCCCGAAGATGATTGTATTAATTTTATTATACGGTCGGGGCACCTCATTCTCTATTCCACTTTGTCGAACCTTTTCGCCAGGCGTTGTCGAACCTTTTGGCTGGTAGTTGTCGAACTTTTTCCCTGGGCGTTGCCAAAGCTTTTCGCTTGGCGTTGTCGATCGCTGGGTGTTGAACCTTTTCGCTGAGTGTTGGCGAACCTTTTGGCCACGCCTTTTTTACACCTTTTCGCTGAGATTGGTCAAACCTCTACCTCGTTGCCCCCACCCCCCCTTCCCTGAACGAGAGCACGAAGGGGGCATGACCAGCGTTGAATCTGCGGCGTTCCCCTAAAGCGGCTCGCCTTAATCGTCGGGATAGTTGCGTGCCCTCGAGACAACTGCCTCCTGGGTAATCTTTTTGGTTGGCTCTTGTTGCTCTACGCAGGTCTTCATTTAATCATCGCTACGACGCCCAGCTCTAAGTAGTTGCCTCTTTAAACTTTTCGTCATGTGCCCCCACGCATTCTCCCTCGCCACAATTTCTAAACTTTCTTTACCATTCTCTACTTTCACAGGTTTTGGGGAGGAAATGCCCTCGTTGGTTGTAGAATGATTGAAATTAAGGAAACACGTTGTACAAAAGAGGAATCTTGATCGGTCTTTCTTTTGAAAAAGCCAACGTGTTCTTTTTAAAGGGGTTGTCTCGTATCCTAAAAATAGGGCCTTTTAGAAGGGTTTAAAATGCATTAGTTAAAGGTTTGAAAAATTCCAGCTGAAAGGTAATAGACAGCAACCAAAAGGTTTTAAAAAGACCAGCCAAAAGGTCTTAAATAGTCCAACCAGAATGTTTAAACAGTCCAATCAAAAGGTTTAAACAGACCTACAAAAAGGTTTAAACAGTCCAACCAAAAGATTTAGACCCTCCAACCAAAAGTTTTAAAGGGCACATTCAAAGGGTTCTAAAAGGCCTAACCAAATTATTACGAAAGGCAAACTCTTCTTGTTGCCGCGCTTTTGTGTCTCGTTTGTTGATGTCCACTTAGTTATTGTCGAGGAAAAGGTGAATTCCTATCTAGACTCGGACTTGGTGCTAGGCCCCTGGAGTCCTACATGTGCTCTTTCGTAAGAGTTTCTTCCTGTAACCTCCCAACGCGCCCTCCCCGGTATATTCATTCCCATTTTCTCTCTTCTTTGTCATTCTTTGCTAAGTCTGGATCGACAAAACTACGTTGAAATGGTGTTAAACTTCTCAAGAAAAACGCCTGTTTTCCATTATTGTTGACGTGAATACTTGAGGAGGTCAACGTACCTCCTCTGCCTTTGCGGGGCGAAAGGTGCCAGCCTGGTGGGCGATTTTTTGTTTTGAAAATAATGAACTAGGTTGAGTGTAGTCGGACAGCTGAGTCCGCTTGCTTCATCAAGGCGTTTTCTACGTGAGAATTATTATTACTGGGTAGGAGGGGTCATCTAGACTCCCTTTACTGGAGTATTGAGTATGATCTCAGTTTTATTAGTCTCGGGGTAAGATTCTACGAGGAGGCAAGAAATGCTCGGCGTTCCTGAGTCTCTTGTTCCCGTAATCGAATAATCCGCTTTGACACAGCAGAAAATCGTTGCCAGATTATCGCGTTTCGCGGGTGTGGAAAATCACGTTTGTGCCCCCCGCCCCATCTTACCGTTTCAATGACCAGGAATTCCTGGAGTCCGACGGGGAATAGGGTAGTTCTCCCCACCCAATGCTTCTTACCATGGCCCGAAGGCGCATGTGGAGACGCTGTCGTTCCTTGGTATGAGGGACGGGACGCACCGCGGATTCAAGGCCAGCAAACCAGGAGGCCCATCCAAATGCCACTCGGTTCAGGGGCACCTAGCGGACCCGAATCCGAGAAGTTCCTGTGTTTCATCACAAAGGTACTCGCGCTATGCTGGAACGTTTTCTTATGTATATGCGTGTGTCGGGTTATTCGAGGAAAAAAATGGGTAGCTGCTGTATTGTTTGGTCAACGAGGATGCCATGCAATCCCCGCTCTATTTCCGATTGGAATTGTACCTCCTTAGCTGGGGTGCGTTCAGTTTTCCGTTTTTGTCTGTCGCGTTCCTTAACATAACATAACCTGGTCTAAATGGAACAATTATGGGTCGGGTATCAGGTTTGGGGCGATTCGGAAACCGCATTCCCAAGACGTTCTCCTTCGGAGGGGATGGGGGAGAACTTTGGGACTCGTTCGCCTTCAGGATATTGCTAAAGGTCACCTGTGCACAATATATGGCGCTCTGCAGAGAGCCGTTCGCTCTGGTTTTAACAGCGATCTTCACTCATTTAAGATGCTTTATATTTTTCATTGTGGTCGTATTGAGAAACTAACATGGTATCCAAAGCCTCCGGCCCTCCACCCACAACCCTGTAGGGGGTATCTTATGTAAATTGCTACACCTGGTACTTGGAGGAGCAGCGCGTCCTTTCCGCCCGAGTGTCAATAGGGATCACATGGCTCACTGGGTGGACTCAACTCTTTGACAAGACCTGCGGAAGCTAATGCATTCCCCGTTTTAAGGAGCATCCCTTCCTTTTTCCCCTAACTTGGGCTTAATGACTGGATACTACAGAATAGAGGCCAGGCACGAGACCAGGCTTGAAGGGTCCTAGGCGTTGGAGTGCAATTAATGGGAATAGCGGTTTTGCCCCAATGACCCCCTTCCCTGCGCCTATTGGGTACATAAGGCTGTACTGTTTATTGTGGGCGAACTTTACTGCTTTGTTGACTGTCAAGCCAACTAAAAGTCTCGGGTCTGTCACGTGACAGACCTTCAGAGCCTGACCGTCGTGTCGCAAAATTAGTACAGCCTAGTAAGGAAATACACCCTGTCGCCCAGCCTCTCTGGCTGCTCAGTTGGGAGCTGTGGCATTCGAGGAAGGAGCTGCGCATCTTCCTGGCCTGAATCCAAAATAGGGAACACCTGTCACTGGATATCCCCAAATAAAACTCCAGCCTTAAATTTTTCAAACTGAAGGAAATTTGAAGACCAATGAGGGAACTAATCTTCAGTCAATTTTAACAGGCGCGGGGGTAAGGGGAAATGTGAAAAGAGAAAATCTATACACTCGATAGGCAAAATTTTAACACCGATCTTGGATGGAGGTTGTTGTATATACAGTATAATATATGCTCTGACATGTGCTGGCACGTGACAGAGACGAGCCTGGGGGGTCCTAATGACCCCTTGTCCCCCTTATTTTGGTATTTTTTTACCCCAAAAGCTAGTTGTGGAGATGTTCATTGTAATCCCCTGGAATGATCAAGCAACCGTTGCCTGTCATGAGGTCTGTTTCGCTCAATTTGGTGAAGGGATGTTGATTTCAGAGTTTGATGACTGATAGCGAAGGCAGGAGGAATCTATGTTTGTTTAAGTTAAATGTCGAGTGCCCTGGTCAAAGCTGCTGGCTAGCTGTGCTGGACGTTGTTTGGTAGATGCTTGTGTGAAAGGTTCGTGTCTTCGAATTTGTGCCTGAAGAATTTAAGATGCTTCTTCATCCGTCTTCTATCTTGAGGAGAGCCCTTAAGTGTTACTGGCGACACTTTTCAGTCCAGGAATCGGCAGGTTTTTGTCGGCGTTGAATCATTGTACATTCCAAATGTCATTCGCTAAAGGGATATGTCGTTCAGTAATCGACTTCGCTAATCCCCCATATACACACAAGGCATATAAAGATCCATTTTAACTCCCAATGTGCACCTAGTTAGGCATGTGTGTCAATTTAAGACAACCTCTCTTATTTTTGTCACACCATTAATTATGTTCGGGGGGAACTTGAAAGAGGTGTTTACAATGGGTGTTCCCACTTGGGTTATCCCCGAGCTGCTTGTTCCCGCAGTCGTTATGAAATGGGTACCTCCTTAGATATTAAATCATTGAGTCTGTCGATGCAGGCTTCACCTCCTCTCTTCGCTGTTCTCGTGAATTCGTTTATTTCATTCGCCGTATGCGAGTCAGTTAACTCGAATGTTACTGCTTGATGGCGCTGGTGATCTTTTGCCTTGCATAAAAGCCACTTCCCCTATGTACGCGAGTAGCATAAATGCGGCCATATTTGATGTCTGCAAGCGATTCACAATTAGCAGAAGTCGATCCGTCATATCGTTTGGTGGCTCGATGCGTGAAATCACATTACGTTGGCTTGGTGGTTAGACTTGAAACTCAATCCGGTGAGGATGTATGCGATCGGGGCTTGATCTCCTTGCCCATAGGTCACTGGAACAAGGTGATTAAGAGGCATTCGTGTTCGCCTCATTTGTTGCTCGGTTGCTAGCGTATCTGCTTTATTTATTTCTTAAGACATTCTCGTTATTTTTCCCTTGTTCGCTAAATTCGCTTTCAATTTGGTCCCTCGGATTCCACATCCAGGTCACCTGTAATTCAGTCGAGACAACTTTAATTCGAAAGGTGGTTTTGGAAAGGTTTTCGTCGACAATTGGTGCCGTTTGATGGACATCAGTGTGGACCTACAACCAAGTTGAGACCTTGCCGTTATACACGTCTTTCGGATCCATTTGAAGGGGTGATATCTTTCACTCTGTGGATCCTGGAGGGGGAGTGGCTAATCCCCTTTTCTCATACTGCAACCATGCTGCGGCTATCAACTGGGGGTAATAAGTGGCCTCCAGGCCCCATTCCCTGCAGCACGATCTGCGGTTATATATCTTCCCGCCATATTCACTTTATTTAGCTTCATCCCTTTCTTTATAGATCTCTCCTGCACTTTTTGGTTTTCACTTTAAATTCCAGAACCAAAACCTTAGGGAGGAGGGAGTCTACTCCCTGGTTATCTTTTAAGGTTAACAAGCTCCATTTAACCACCCTCTGTCATCTTTGATCGCCCATAGGGGTGAATAGGAAGGGGAAGCTTAAAAAAAGGTGAATGAACAAAAGGGTACAGTGAGATTGATCAATGATGGGGAGAATGAGACTAACGTATCCCATCATCTCCCCATTTGCTGGGAGCGGGAAGGAATGTATTGAAAGAAGCACTGTGTCGTGAATATGTTGTGTATGTTTTTTTAGTTGGCCAAGAAGGTTGGAGGAAGGGAAGGGAAGGGAAAGTGAGAAGAATGAGTAGATGTATGGGCAGGGTTCGGATCATCATAACTGATAAAGCGTCCCTCCCATATAAACGTGCGTACACGGTTATCGTGCGTCCATGAGCCGTTCTAAACATTCGCCTTTTTAGTAGGCGTTTCGTACCGAATTTTCCAGGATTTGATTTTTTTTTTGGGGGGGGGGCTGTTTGAGGACGCTTCTATGAACGTATGGTAACCGTAGACGATTTTAAAATGCGGTTCAGTAGCCTATTGTGAACCGGGCTTCCCTCCACGGCTGTTCTAACGGTTCATGAATTGTCGATTTCTACGAGTCTTTAAATTTACGTTCTACTGCGTTGTTCTATGCACCTGTGTTTATCCGCTGAAAGCCGTTTGCAGGAGGAAGCGTTTCTCACGAAGGCGATGGAATAAGGTTAGTTTTTTTTGCCCAGTCAACCTCTTATGTGGTTTGTATTGGTGTTTTGCTGCCTCTGTGGGGTGGATCGCGGAGGCAATCCGAGTGACGATTTCATCCACGCCTCTCGAAAAAGTTGAGCATACTTTCGGAGGTTAAGCGGGTGTTTTCTCCGTTGCAATCTCACTCCCGCTTCCCACTAGCCGCCGTGCTACCTGCTAAGCACCCCTATTTCGGCTAGGTCTCCGCCTGCTGGCTTCCGCCAGGCCCCACCTACCTAGTATCCTTCCTTCACATCATGTGATTATTTTGCCCTCAGCATTCCTAAAACCAACATGGGTCGACGCTTTCGTGGCAAAAAAAAAAATCTTTATTTGAGAGCCGTCCAATCAGGGCCTCTACACTGGCACAAAACAAGTCTGGGGGCCCCTCTCTACCGTGCTTAAAGAAACTGACCACCGCTCTGTCTGGTGCAAGCGTTGGTTGGTCGCCTCCTACTTGAAAGTCTACCATAACGGTTGTGAGAGCTTGCGCCATCTTGCTCTCATTTTTTTTTTCATGCGATTTTTAATCGTATTTATTTGCTGTTTTAATTCAATTATGGCCTCGCATTAAAGTCAATTTAATTTGTATGTTGATTAGTTTTTGGTTATCATTTTATCTTTATCAAGGCCATAACTTTGCTAAACTAAGCCGCTAATTTGTTTATTAAACTAATATAAGCACTCACACGTCTTCTAAGACGCCTTTGTGCTCTAAGCCGAGGTTGCGTGTCTTGCACCGCTGTTTGTGCGGTGTGTGTCACTGCCTCGCTGCAATCCCATATTGGTCTTCACAGTTCGCAAAATTCAGTATTCAAAATTGGCCCAATATCCTGACCCCGTTTGCCTTTTCGGCTTTTAATTCAAACACATTCGTCTGCCTCCATTCATTTTTGGGTAGCCTCTTTCTCAGGCGTTGAATACCAACAATCAATTACAACCCCTCCTCCCCCCATATTCCTGATGTTATCTTGCCCGGGCATGGATGAACCTTTCTCGCAGCTGTAAATCATGTAACCTCGACGCGCCCGTAAATGAGATCGCTATTTCCCCAGCAACCTTAGTCTGGTTACAGGGCAAGTCTCAATGGGACTTTCGTCTTGCGACAGCGTGTTCTATACTGAGCTACCAGGAAAGTGTGACGAGTTCGAGGAAAAGGGTATTCCGCGCCGGTCTTCCTCTTTCCTGCGTGAGCGATTTTCCGCGGGATTGGGTTCTCCCCAAGTTAGGATTATGCATTACCCCATGTGTATCGGTGGGGTGGGGGATGGGTCGGGCGCTCAAGCGTGGCTTTTGATGACACGGAATGCCCGGGAAAGGGCTTGAGTAACCGCGATCCATAATCCAGGAATTTGCAAAAGGATGTTGTGACGATATCGGACGTACCGTTGATTGACTAAATAGGGAAAATTTGGAGTTGGAACTAATGGTGGTGATAATAATTACTCTTAATGGTATTTAGAAGAAAGCTTTAATTTCTCGTTGATCCTCCTTTCTCTGGGAGATAAGGTAGACAAAAAACAACAACTAAGATTCAGAAATAAACGAGAACATCTCCGCCAGAATGTTTGTGAATAGGTTCATAAAGAAATTAATTTGGGGGAAATGAAAATATGTGAAAGCTGAATTCCCCGATACGATTGGAATGAGGGCGGATGGGCGGGTTCCTGCACACTCTTGGAAATATAGTAGGAACAATTTGGTTATGTAGAGGCAAGAAGGGGAAGGAAGAAAGCCCCCCCCCCCCCTCTCCCGCTTCTGTTCGTTGGCGGAATTATTATTGAATTATTTTTTTTTATGTAATTGCAGGATTATTATTTTTTTCTTTTTTAGAGAGAGATTTCCAACTGATTTTGTCGGTTGTCATTTTGACGAGGTATTTACTAGGTATCGGTACTCTATGGATATCCGGGACGAGTCTGGAAGTTTCTTCTAACAGTTCTTCTCAGTTGCTTGGAAAGGTGGTGATATTGTTTGGGAGTTGTGTATCTCTGCGTGTTTTCTGCTCCACCTTACTTAAGATTAAGGACTATGTATTGAAGTAATCCGACTCTATTTCATGATTATGGTCTGTTTCAGTCATTTCCTGCATTTGCGCTTTCGGCTTGTTTATCTCCCCCCCCCCCTCCCGTTCCACTTGAGTTCTCCCCTCCGATTGGTAGAGAATTTTGTACATGCTTGTTTTTATAGATTTGATCTTTTGTTCTCCCCATGTACCGGAATCGGAGTGAAACGTTGCATTTTTTCGTCTTTTCTCCCTTTTCCATTATGGTGCCATTGCTATTCTGCGCTTAACTTTAAGGACAAACTCGAAAACCGACATAGGACCCCTCCCCCCCCCCGGTTCGACTCCCTCCGCTTGTTTTTCAAGTTGCAGCCTTCGGGCCGTTACATGAAGCCTGACCGCTTTCTTTCGTGAGCGCGAGGAAAGTGATTAACCGTTACGTCTTCCCACGTCATGTGTCTGTGAGGATCATAGCTAAAACATGTGGATAAGAAGTGGATGGAAATCTGGTTTAGGATTGTTTGTTGAACGATCGTATTCGGTTTCAACGTTGTTGTCGCCTGTTTGGGCACCCGCTGGTTTCGTGAGTTCACGGAAGTCTTTTTTTTTTAATGAGTATGCGCGCGCATATGAATAGATAAGGAGCGTTGCTAATTCTTGTTTTTAGGAGACACGAATGTTTGTTCTATGCATTTTTCAGTTTTGCCCTACTTATTTGGGTGCCTTCTTCTTTCTAGTCCTTAAAACGTTTGTTTCATTGATTTTTATTTTTTGCCTAGGGAGGTTTTCGCTTGGGAATATTTTTTTCTAAAGTAATCTTTAGGCAGGCTGCGCGTATCTGTTCTTTTATTTATCGTAATTGAAGCTGCTTTTGTGTTATTTGGTGAGCGAGGAGAGGGTTGCGCAGGCGTCATTTTAAAGGTTTTGTTGTAAGGTTCTCTTCCGTATTTCGATATCGTTATTCATCGGGCCGTTGATTGCTCTTCAACTCTACCATAAATCTAGTTCGCTTTCAGGGAAATTCCGTTATGTAGGGACTACATTGTTTGGTTAGGTTTGTAGTTTCGTTTAGGACCTCGCGTTGGTGTGTTGGAACCCAATTTGAGGTTTGGGGATGAGTTGATGGGGAGGAGGGGGCGTCCTTTATAAGGAATGATTGGGAAAGCAAATGCCAAAAGGGGAGGGTGAAAATTCTCGTGAAGCGGAGTGAATCACGTTGCAGTTCCCAGTTCTGTGAAGGCTCGGTCTGACTGAGCGACGGCTTGGTGTAATCTTGTTATCGCCGACGGCTGACGTCATTTCCGTAGCTTGCATTCACGGGATGCATTAATATTAAAAAAAAGGGGGTGGGGGTGCTCTAATATTAAAAGGAATAGGTGGAGGGGGCAAAACAAACATGAGCGTCCTCACCAACGTCGTTGGAAAGATAGGCGAAGTTGAAGTCAAGGGAAGTAAACGTGTATAGAAGTTACATAACTCAAGATGCCAAAAGAGGAGTATTTGGAGATTGAAGACAGGAGGTTGCGCAACTTTCTCAACTGTTGTGCGGAAAGCTGCGACAAAGCCCGCTGCAAGGGGGTTTTAGGTGTACCATAGGCAACCATACAGTTGACATTGAAATTTTCGTGCCTTCCCGGCTCAAATGCTTGCAGGAGGATCTGCACTTCCTCCATCTTCACTTTCTTTAGGTAACAGCTAACTCCCGATTTTATTACCGGGGTATGTCCCCCAGCCTGAGCTGATTTCATGGAGCGCTCCCCTGCCCCCTACTGCGACGATTGCTCTGTCCCCCCGCCCTGGGATCTTATCACATCTTACCTGTCCGGGTGTCGGATGAGCGGGGGCGCTATCGCTTGTCAATGGTACTCTACTGGTTCGTGCACCCAAGAATGGTTTAATGGAGTTTCTTGGAGTTAAGCGCCCCCCCCCCTTCCTTAGCATTTATAGGGCCCTCTCTCCCGCTGCCTGAGCATGCATTTGTAGTTTGGGGCTATTTTTTATGGTTTCGGCTTTTTTTTTTTTTACTTGTGTTGTATTTTTAATTTAAATAGCCGAAATATGACTTCGGCGACTATACCATTGCAGGCACTCGTCACATGAGTGCCCTAAATCACCCCCATACCCCCTCACCTCGTATCAAGTACTTAGAAAAGCCCCTTTTCTAGAGAGGTTGCCAGTGAGTGCTCGATTTCCCTGATCCATGGTAGAGTACGATTTTTGCGACACCTTTTACTATTGATTTGCGTCTATTGGTGCTTATATCGAGTGGATTTTAGAGCTGGATGGGGACACGGTGACGGTGGGGGGGTTTGTTCTTCCCAGTATTTAAAAAAAGGGTTAAAGCGAAAACCAGCGCGGCACACACATATATATATATATATATATATATATATATATATATATATATATATATATATATATATATATATATATATCCGTAGATCATCCTGCAAGCATTGGGGCCGGGAGGGCACGCAATCCCCCAGGTGTTAGTTGCAGCATGATTGCCCCCATGTGATACGCCTGAAGCCTCCTTGTTCGGTTATTTGTTTGAAATCTCGGGTTAGTTCATTAAATGGATCCCTCCACTTCCGCGACACCTCTCATTATTACAGGCCATTTCATCATCGCGTCTCCCTAGGTGATTGAGTGGAGAGGAGGGAAGGTCTTAATATCCCCCGAACCGTCCTCTCCTCCGGTGAGATCTTAGGTCTCTCCCGGCGGGCTGTTCCGCCACCACGCTGCGATCAAACAAGCAAAGGAGCTGGCGCCTCAGTGCCACTCAGAGCTCTCCTCGACTCCGCCCGAGACACGATAAGAGAGCGAGGACGGGACCCGCGGGGGCTCTTTAAAAAGGTTTTAAATCATCGCCAGACATTGACGAGATCATCGCCCTTATCGCTTTGATGGTCGGTGGCTGTTCATTGAGATCGCCCTGTCTATGGGTTTGTTTGTTTGTTCGCCGATGCCTGTATGTTTGTTTGTCCGTTCGTTCGCCCATGTCTGGAGGTTTGTTTATTTGATAACCCATATCCCTGGTGTTTTTTGTTTGTTAAGCCCATGTCTGTAGTTTTCTTTATATTTAGCCCATGTGTCTGGAGGTTTGTTGGTTTGCCCGTGTGTTTGGATGTTGCTTTGTTTTTTAGCCCATTGTGTCTGGAGGTTGCTTTGCTTGTTAGCCCGTGTGTCTGGAGGTTGCTTTGTTTGTTAGCCCATGTGTATGGAGGTCGTCTTGTTTTAGCCCATGTGCCTGGAGGTTTGTTTGTTTATTAGCCCATGTGCCTGGAGGTTTGTTTGTTTATTAGCCCATGTGCCTGGAGGTTTGTTTGTTAGCCCATCTGTGTGGAGGTTTATTTGTTTGTTAACCCATGCCTGGAGTTTTTTTATTTCTTAGCCCATGTGTCTGGATGTTTGTTGGTTTACCCGTGTCTGGGGGTTGCTTTGTTTGTTAGCCAATGTGTCTCGAGGTTTGTTTGTTTTTTAGCCCATGTGTCTAGAGGTTTGTTTGTTTTTAGCCCATGTGTCTAGAGGTTTGTTTGTTTTTTAGCCCATGTGTCTGGAGTTTTTTTTATTTCTTAGCCCTTGTTTCTGGAGGTTGCTTTGTTTTAGCCCATTTGCCTGGAGGTTTTTGTTTGTTAAACCAATTGTCTGGAGGTTTGTTTGTTAGCCCGTGTCTGGAGGTTTGTTTGTTAGCCCATGTCTCTGGAGATTTCTTCGGTTAGCCCATGTCTGGAAGTTTGTTTGTTAGCCCTTGTTTCTAGAGATTTGTTTGTTCCCCTTCCGAACGAACCCTTGTTCGTCACGGACCCTTACACTGCTTCACCCTGCAACTTTCGAAGATACTCGCCTTCTAAGAGTGGGCTCTTACTACTGTCCCCGACTCCCTTCCTTGTTTGTGGAAAATTCTTAAAAAGTCGGTTCTCGTTTCATCGACAGATCTTTGGGTCAGTTCTCCTCCTCTCATCCGCCTCTTTAGGTTCTTAAAGAGGAGGAGATTCAGTGTTGGATAAAGGTTGAAAGTCCAAAGCGCGGAAGGTTGAGGTTCTGTCCCTAGCCACGTTTCGAGTGTTCGATTCATTCTTCTTGTCGCCGATGTGGGGAGAGGGGGGGGGCTGTTATGAAATTTGAACTGCTGGATTAAGCCGCGTTGAGGTGGAATGGAATGGCTTCTTCATTGCCGCGAGGACAAGTGGAGGGGACTTCGATGATGCGAAGGTGTGGGGTTTGTTTTGGGGTGTTTGGTTTCACCATCGATGATGAGCACTTTTTGGGGCCTTTTATTTCTCAATGGGGGCATACAGCTTAACGTAGGATCCGAACTATTGGTTTTCGAAACATGGCGTCCACCCGGCGACTGACTACATAAAATGTGGTTGTGTTGTTTTGACTCAGAGAGGCCAAACTCGCAGGTGACGGGGTATCGGGAGTGGGTGTTTGCTCAATTGACCACTCGTGTCTGAGAGCATTTTTACACTACTTTCTCTATCTTCCATTTACTTAGGGTGCCTCCAATGCTGGGGCCCCATTTTTCCCCAACAACTTTCGCACCGTGACAGTATTCATCTCTGCAAGGGCTACACTGTGTAGCCTGTGACACTTGGCTTATTACCCTGCTTCCTCACTTTCCCTGCAACCTCTCCCACAACTTTCTCTGGTCGGCCTCTAATTTCACAGGGTAGAGACCGACCAGCTTCCTCTCACCCAACCATCCCTGATCGGGGCTGAAGGGGGAAGGGACAAAGCCCCCCTCTCCTCTGAGCTCTGATTTGGGGGGGGTTAAACGACCTGCTTTACCTTCCTCACATTCCCTTTCTCCTTTCACAGTCTTATCAATTTTACACCCAGCCTAAGGTGGAACCGCCATGCTGATAGGCTACCAGGCCACTAGGTGGGAGGAGTGGCCTCAAATGGCGGCAGCTGGCTTTGCCGTCCCTGGATTCACCCATCACAGAGCGGGCTACTGCGTGGAGCGATTAGCGTATGCGTCCCGTGCTACAAAAAGGGTCACCATGCCCAATGATAATTTAAAAAGTACTCACCATCTACCACCAGCGGAGCTGCCCTCGGACACCATGCAGAAAAGGAGGTTTATCCCTATACTTTATCAGGGGACCCTCTAAACCTCTTATAGCGGAGAGGAACCTTACTCCTTTCCCATGCCTACGGGTGCAGGTGACTTCCCCTCACCCCTTTCACTGGAGTCGTTCGCCAGATAGCCCCTTAATTAAAAAAAAAAAATCACTGGAGTCGCCCTTAGGCAGGCGACTCCCTCTTACTAGGGGCAGTCCCCCCTTTACTTTCCAAGAAAACACACAGGCAGCCCAAAATTGAGCGCTCCCGGTGGGAGCGAATCGATAGGGCCAACCCCTTTAGGGGAGCAAGGGATGGCAGGGCCCGTTGGTCCCTCCCCCTTAACGTCTTGCACTCGTGCGTGAAGAGTCAACAGGGGTCGCTGTATGTACCCTGGTCCGGTTCGGTGGTCGAAGACGAGACAAATGCTTCCTCGAATGGGATCTGTGATGTCTTGCCCCCGTAAGGGGTACGGCGATTTGCCATCCTGGCCGCCGTGCTGACGGGATTCAGCACCCCGTCCGACCCCAGCTTAGCCTCTTCTCCTTCCTTCAAAACACTTGTTTTTCCCCCGGTTTCCTCGCTTTTCATACAACCTCCTCCACAACTTTCTCTGGTCAGCCTCTAATTTCACAGGGTAGATGCTGACCTTCTCAGCCAACCGTCCCAGATCAGGGCTGAGGGGGGAGGGGACAACGTTCCCTAACCCCTGAGCTCCGGTTGGGGATAACGTTCCCTAACCCCTTAACTCCGGTTGGGGATGGTGGCTTTTTAACAACCTGCTTCATCCCCACCCATACCTTCCTCACATCCCTTTTCCTTTTCTCTTCACACACTATCAATTTTACGCCATGCTGAAGGGCTGCCAGGTCAAAAGGATTCGGGGCAAGTTCTCGCAGGACCCCCTGCCGTTCTCCAGAAGAATGGCACCGCAATCTCGGACTCCGCGTCCGTGGCGGAATCCTTCGCACCGCTTTCTCCGCATTCTCTAGCCGGGATGCTGCTCCGCCACCATTCAATGCACGTCGTGATGTCGCGAAAAATCGCTGGCTGGACTTTACCTCCAGAGGCGGAGAACCCTTCAACGACATGTATACTGTGAGTGAGTGGCGCTCCGCTCTTGCTTCGTGCGCGGACACCGCCCATGGTCCGGACGACTGCCCGTACGCCATGCTTCGACACCTGGGTGAGCGAGGCATAGCCTTTGTTAGATTTGTTCAACAGGATCTGGGTGGAGGGTCTCCTCCCAGATTCCTGGCAAATCGCCACTGTGCTCGCCTTTGGCAAAACTGTGGAGAGATCGCTCTACTCCGGCTGGTTTCTGCTCAATCTCTCTAACATCTTGCGTATGCAAGTTGATGGAGAAATTGTTAAATGTTAGCTTAGCCTCTTTTTTTCTGGGCAGCGGAGGCCATCTGTTTTGTGCACAGTGCGGCTTCCGCAAGTTCCACTCCACGTCTGATGCTCTGCTCCGACTGGAAAATGCCGTCTGCGAGGCCTTCATTCGTAGACAGCACTACGCCAGTGTTTTTCGATCTGGAAAAGGCCTATGATACCGCATGGCGATACGGTATCATGGAGACTCCACACGATGGGGGCGAGGGGACGCCTTCCAATGTTTATATCTGAATTTTTGCGAGATCGTCGATTCCGCGTACGAGTCGGGGAGCCCTCTCCGGCCCCATGGAGCAGGAAGAGGGTCTCCCGCAGGGAAGTGTCATCAGTGTCGCACTCTTTGCCCTGAGCATCAACGGCATCACCTCGGTGCTGCCAGAAGACGTTCTCGCTACGCTCTACGTGGAACGTGGACGACCTTTCGATCTCTTTTAGCGCGGCAGAGATGCCAACTCTGGAGCGTCGACTCCAACAAGCATTGAACCGCCTTTCTCGCTATGCCGAAGCGCACAGGTTTCGGTTTTCCTTGGCCAAGATTAAGGTGGTGCACTTCTGCCGCCATCCACGGCTCCACCCAGACCCAGACTTGTTTCTTAATGGAGTACGCCTGGAAGTTGTTGAGTCGCACCGTGTCCTTGGTCTTGTATTCGACCGACGCCTCAACTGGGAGGCTCATATTCGCAGCCTTAGGGTGTCTGTTGTACCCGCGCCATGTATATTCTCCGTTCCGTGACGTTCAGCGCTTGGGGCGCTGATAGGGCTACTGCCTTACTTTTTTTATCGATCCTTTGTTCGTTCGAAGCTCGACTAGGGATGCGAGTTATATGTATCCGCAGCCGATCGTTTATTGCGGAAGGTGGATTCGATCCACCACACTGGCCTTCGCCTTGCGACCGGTGCCTTCCGCACTTCCCCTATTGAGAGCCTACCTGTCGATGCTGGGAAGATGCCACTCGCTCCACGCCGTGTACAGTGCATCATTCGCCTGTACTCGCGAGCCCGGCGCCTCCCTCAGTCGCTAACAGCTCTCACTGCATTCGCAGCTGATTTTGACGGTGCCTATGCCGCCGAAAGACGCCAGTCATACCCTAAGCCCTTTGGGTTTAGGGCCAGGAAACTCCTTCGACAGCTAGGTATAGCTCTCGGGCTGGTGGCGCCCCTGGTTCTGTCCAGGACGCCATCCTGGCGGGTACAACATTTGGCTATTTGTCGCCATGCCTCTGCTCCCAAAGCTTGTACCTCGCCGAGAGTATTGTGTTCGACCTTTTTGGAGCACACCTCGTGTCACGCTGCAACCGTGCCAGTATATACGGATGGCTCCAAGTCTGAAGAAGGGTTCTGCTTCCACGCCGTATCCCCTTTGTTTGAAGTCAGCGGGGCTTTACCAGTCGCTGCGTCTGTCTTTACGGCCAAACTGGTGGCAATAAACCACTCAGTATGGGAGATTACGCGACGTGCCCGGTTCGGAGACTGAATTGTGATCTATAGCGACTCACAGGGCGCCCTGAGTGCTCTCGGGGCATTGGAATCTCCGCATCCCCTGGTTCGCGATATCCGTGACGCCTCGGTTTTGGCGAGCCGGGCGGATGTCGAGATTATATTCTGCTGTGTTCCTTGACATGTAGGAATTGCGGGGAATGAGCACGCCAATGAGTCCGCGAGGCTGTGGCGACCAGACCAGCGTTTCGCTCTTCCCACACGGACTACATTGCATGAATACTCGCTGCTCTCCGGGCTGCTTGGTAAAGAAAATGGGGACGGTCGAGGGTAACTTAAAGTTACGTGCCATTGCGCCGCGACTGTTCTTATGAACCTACCCCCCAATTCCGCGACACATTCACTTTTTGTGTGGTTCCCGAATTGGACACACTCGCGGGGCGCATCGCTATTTGATGGAGCGCTCGCCTGCGCCTTATTGCGACGACTGCGTTGTCCCCCATTCTATTCGGCACATTCTTGTCCCTTGTACGCGGGACGGTTTCCTGCACACTGACTTGTGGACTTTACGACTTTTTGGAGGAGGCTGGCCTCCCACTTTATTTGACTGTTTGTTGTGGGTTGCATGTTTCTGCGCCGGGTGGAGGCGGGCCTACCCCCGACGGTGGAACGCGCTTCTTAACATTTTGTTTTTATCCTTACTTTTTTTTCTAGTTATTTTTTTTTTTAATATGGCCTAGTAGTAGGCTACGATATGATTACGGCGACTTCTGCCCTAGTAGGCAGTCGCCACATGGGCTCCTATTAATTAAAACAAAATTTCAAAAAACAAACCCGTCACTGGGTTAACTTGATCTCTCTGATGGGTCCTGGGAAAGTTGTTGGTGTTCTTTCCTTTCGCCCCCCCCCATCAGCCCTACTTTACCTTTTTATTATTATTAGTAGTAGTACTAGTAGTATTTTTATATTTATTATTGTGTATTATAATTGTTACTATTACTGGGTTTTATCATGTATTATAATTATCATTAGTACTAGTAGTATGTTGTTATTATTTAAAGGTATTATTTATTATTATTACGGGTATTCCCTCGACTTTTTCTACCCGCACTCTGTATCATGATGGGTACCACCTGGACAGGTCCCGCCTATCTCTACTTCTCTTTATTACCTGCCACCCTACCCCTTTCCACACTTGCTCAATTATCCCTGCGCACTTTCGTCGTCCTATGAGCCTCGGGCAAGTGGCAGTGTATACCGTGAAGTCTCCCTACCTGCTGCGAGGGCCCAAAGCCCACTACTGGCTAGGGCAAGTATTAGGTACGGGGTATGTTGGGCCGTTCACTCTGCTCACCTTGTTCCTTCCTGTACACACATAAGGTGGTAACCATCCTTTATGGTCAAAGTTCCAGGACAATTTCCCCTGAATGGTGGCCAGGGTTGGCAAAGCCCATCAACGTCGGACCGAAACCGAGGATGTGTAAATGATCACATTCTGGAATTTTCTGATCCTTTGGAGACTTTGCTCTTATCCTCCCAAGTCATCGGTGGGGTCAAGTATCTACTTCCCATGTGCCTTTTTCCTTTTTCTACAAATACGGTGACAATAGAAAGCAATATTGTGGTGGCGAGATCCGCCTTCAAGTGAGGCCTCGTCCTCCTTTGGTGTCAACTTTAAGGTAAAACTAGACACCCCTTCGACATGTGGAGGGGCTCCCATCTCACCATCCGCATGCGGCAAAGGTGTTTTCCCTTTACCGTCTTTGGAGCTGCTCTCGGGCAGCAGCTTCTGAAAAAGTGCTGTCCCCCGCTATGCTTTCTCAGGGGCCCCTCTAACCCTCTTCTACCAGAGAGGAAGGAGGCTTACTCCTATCCTAGAACTACGGGGTGCGGGGGTTTCCTCCTGGTCCCCTTTTGTGATTCCTCCATTTTCCCACCAATGGCAATCCCCTCTTTTCTATCACAGGGGACTGCCAAGAAGGTAGGCAGGCGGCCCCAAATCGACCGTTCCCTGTGGGAACGACTCGATAGGGCGAACCTCTTTAGGGGGGCAAGGGAAAGCGGGGGCCGTCTGACTTTACCTCCTGCAGTCATGTATTTTAACTGCGGATGGTGGGCGTGCCTGCCCCCCTCTCCCCCAATGAAGGTCGGTTCGCCGGTCAGAGACTCTACTCCGACTGAAGGTACTTGAATGGAATCCGTGCTGCTTTGGGGAGGGATGGTCACATGATCTCGGGGGTGACCCAGCCACAGATTGAAGGATCTTCTATGGGGGAGAACCTCGGTTCTGTGTCAAACACCGAAACTGAATCCGCCCCTGTGCAAGTTTTCCTTAACGTGGCTTGGTTCCTAGAGGAATCGCAAGGATAGCAGGGACCTCTTCTTCCTGCGATTGCCCCTTTGGAAGTCAAGATCTCCCTCTCTGAGAAAGATCTAGTTTACAGGCCCCTTCCGGCGGTGGATAGAAGCGACCAGGCCAAAACTAAAGTCACAAGTGCGTTGTGCGAAGCCTCGATTACTTCGGGGCCCCTCGTTGAGAGATTACCTGGTGTATTTGAGCTCGCTGGCTTCAAACGCTTTCTGGTTATTCGCTCCGCTGATGGCAGCTTGTTGGCCCACGACAACATGGTCCATGAGAAGAGAGCATTAGCTAGTTTGATTGGTAGAGAGCCGAAGGTGATCAATTTCTCGGACGGGAGACTTGTGACCAATGCATTAGATCCCTCTGAAGCGGCCATGATTACTGCCCTTCGGACACTTAATCGCTCGCCGGTGACTGTGACACTGTACTCAACATATACTTCTTGAAAGGAGTGGTTTATGCGAGGGAACTCGTGAACTACCACATAGATGACATCACCTTAAAGTTGGCCGACCATGAGGCCGTCAAGATCAAACGTGTGGTGAGAAAACGGCGAGGCCTGGAGACATCCCTACACTTTTCGTCACGTTCGACTGTGATAGGCTTCCTGAGCCGGTGCGTCCCGGTTGGTATCGCTACCACATGAAAGCATTCATGCCACTGTCAGAGCTGCATTACTGTCACCGCTTCGGCCATACAAATTATTAGACTTGTGAAGTCGGGCTTACCTGAAATATGTGTAAGTTGCTCCAAGGTCGTACACGATAAGTTCCTATCGTGTATGGCCACCAATTGTGCCAATTCCATAGAACCGCACCCCGCTGCCTCGAAGCAATCTGTTGCCTATCTCGTAGAGGGAAATCCTTGCCATTCAGGCCTCTCATGTCGCGAGGCTAAGGACTTGGCCCGTCGCGCCGCTCGTTGCCTGGGACGTTTTATGCCCCCATTTTAAAATGGCACTGCTCCTGACCCTTCCAGGCATACGCGCACGGTCGTTTTCGCGCCTGTTCAGAACCCTTCTGCTGATTTTACTCAAACCAGGCTCTCCCATGGTAGAGCTGGAGGCTCAAAGGATTCACACATAACCTTGGCTAATGCCACCTCCCGCAGCGTGACCCACGGCCGCGCGCCTTCTCCCAGTCATTATACCCCCACCCCCTGAAAGTGGTCGTAAGGTCGTCTTCCCGGGTTCTTAGAGGTGCTCCTAAAAAGCAGGACAGCACCAAAGAACTTGGGCTCCTATGCCCCCTGCTCGCCTCCACTTTATTGCGACGGCTGCGTTGTTACCCAGAATGCTCGGCACATTCCTGTTGAATGCCCCAGTCTGGGTGAGGTTCATGCACGTTACCTGTCCCGGTATCGGGATTAGCGGGGTCGCTACTGTTTGTCCCGCGTACTCGGGATGGCTTCATGTACACAGACTTGTGGACTATCATGCTTTTTGGAGGAGGCTGGCCTCCTCCATTTTATTCGACTTTATTGTAGTTTGCATCTTCGTGCGCCGGGGGAAAGGCCGGCCTCCTCCCGACGCCTAGCCTGCTTCTTTTATTTTTTGTTCTTTTGCATATGCTTTTTCTTAATCTAGCGTGGTATATTAAGCTTTAAGGTGATTAAAACGACTTTTGCCCTAGTAGTCAGTCGCCAGATAGGTTCTTTAAAAAAAAAGTCCGTATTCATAGATCTAGCATTGCAGTGAACTTAGGTAAGTGCGCTCCACACCCCTTCTCCGGCCCCAACACTTAGCGTTCCCTGTGGTTTGTTCTAATATCCTTTATTCTTTTTTATCTGCTCATTTATTCCTTCTTTCCTCGTTTAGGAAGATGCAGAATTTCCCTTATCAGGTGCTAGCTTTTCCTAACGAAGTGGAAAACCCGTTTCACACATGGGCAAAGTTAACCTACCCCGGGTTGGGTTAAGAGTTGCAAGAGTTGCATGGAAACCACATTTGAACAATTTAGGCGGATGCCATTCCCGGACGGGACCCGATCGTGGTTCGGACCCCGACTAAACCATACGTCTCCACATTGAGATAAGTGGTAAAATTGTGCCCAAAAGGCCGAGGGTCTAGGCTTGCTTGACGTCCCTGCCTCCCCCCCCCCCACCCCCATTGCGCCGCCGCCTCGCCCTACTCACCATTTTCCCTTCTCTTTTGCAGGAAGCGGCGAGGGAGCGGCTGCAGGGCGGGCCTTCGGAAGCCGCCAAGGATGCGTTTCTTGCGCCCCCTCCGCCAGACGACAAGGGGCCGCCCAGACACCAAGAGAGTGAGTCACCATTACCCCCCCCCCTTTACTCTTGGTTCCCCAGGGGGAGGGGGGTACCCCCTTTTTTTAGTCCGATAGTGGGTTTCGCATGAGCACCCGTGCTGCAGCTGACGTTTGGAAATGGGTGTACCTTTCCTAGTCCAACAACACTCCCAGGCAAGATGTGCTTTTAGCAGTGTGGATGTTGGCAGGTACCCGAAAGTTGCGTGATCTTTAAGTCCCGAGCCATCTTAGTAGTCTAGTATCTTGGCTCCTAGTTTTGTATACATTCCATACCTTTTCACTTTCCATGAAGCTCTCGCTGGCCTATTGGATACGGTAGGACCCAGGGCTTTATATACATTCAACACTTTTCCCCAGTAGGGGGTTTTGGTGGGGTGGGGGGTCGGCTTTGTATACTATACCTGGTATCTTGTGGAACGGCGGTGTTTCTCTAGCCGCTGTACCGACGGAACTCAGCGCCCCATCCAGCCCCAGCTTAGCCTCTCTTCCTTCCTTCGCTAACCCTTTAATCTCCGTCTCCTGTAACAACTTTCGAGGCGGAGGGAGGAAAAGACTCGCATGGCGAGGTCAACCTCCCCCAATAAGTCCTCGAAGGCGACAGCGCCTCCAGCGCTTTGTCCGGCCAACAGCGCCCGGGGTTCTGCCCCCGGGAAGCGTACGGCCATTCCCGTGAGGGTCTTCAATTCGAGGAGGGCCCCCGCGTCTCCTCCGAGCTAGGCCTGGAGGGCATATTCCTTCAATGGAATTGCCGTGGACTCCGGGCCAACTGGGAGGAGCTGCGGAGGCTCGCCTCGTCCCGTTCCCCGTTAGCTATTTTTTTTGCAGGAGACCATGCTAGGCGCGTGCCCACTGCCTGCCCTCCCGGGGTATAAGGGTCTTGCGACCCCACCACCGCGGGACGGCCGGGCTGGGGGATGCGCGGTTTACACCCGGCATGATGTCTCCGTTCTTCCTTTCTCTTTAGATACCTCCTTTCAGGCAGTGGCTGTGCAGCTGCACCTGGATAGGAGGTATACTATCATTTCTGCGTACATTCCACCGTCAGCTGACTTCGACGCGGGGGACTTCCGCCGCGTCGTGGCACAGTTGCCGAGGCCCTATCTCTTGCTTGGAGATCTGAACGGCAGGCATCCTCTCTGGGGAGATTACACCATAAATCCCAGGGGACAAGTCCTTGCCGATCTGATCGAAGAGCTTGAGATGGGTGTCCTAAACGTGGATGAGTTTACGCATCACTGTCCGAGAACCGCTTCATTTTCTTGCCTTGACCTATCTTTGTGCTCTTCGGATGCACAGCTTGATTTTGATTGGGGGGTGGTCGATGACCTCCATGGTAGTGATCACTTTCCCATTCAAATATCCTTTTCAGGGCAACTGCCGCCTGAGAGACCACCTCGGTGGTGCTTGGCGCGGGCGCGGTGGCCTGCATTTCAGGAAATGACTGAATTCTCTATCTCAGTCGAGGAGTTTAGGTCGGTAGATGAGGCCGTTGAGTTCTTCTCCGGCAACCTTATCGCCGTGGGCCTGACTACTATTCCTAGGACGTCTGGCTGTTTTGCACGCCGACCACTCCCATGGTGGTCGGCCGAGTGTGAGACGGCCCTCAAACAGAAGCGTTATGCCTACATGCTCTATAAGCGCCGCCCGAACGATTTCACTGTCGCTGAATTTCGTCGGGCTAGGGCTAGGTTCCGGTATATTTCGAAGCACGCCCGCCGCTCTTCTTGGCGGGCATACGTGTCTTCACTTAACGGGAAGAGCCCTTTAGCTGAGGTGTGGAAGCGAGTCAAAAGGATTCGGGGCAGGTTCTCGCAGGACCCCCCTCCCGTTCTCCAGGAGAATGGGACCGCAATCTCGGACCCCGCGTCCGTGGCGGAATCCTTAGCGACCGCTTTCTCCGCATTCTCTAGCCGTGATGTCGCGGAAGGCCGCCGGCTGGACTTTACCTCCAGAGGCGGAGAACCCTTCAACGACAAGTTTACTGTGATTGAGTTGCGTTCCGCTCTCGCTTCGTGCGCGGACACCGCCCATGGTCCGGGCGATGTCCCGTACGCCATGCTTCGACACATGGGTGAGCGAGGCATGGCCTTTCTGTTAGATCTGTTCAACAGGATCTGGGTGGAAAGTCTTCTCCCAGACTCCTGGCGAATCGCTACTGTGCTCGCCTTTCGCAAGCCGGGGAGAGATCACTCTACTCCGACCGGTTTCCGCCCAATCTCTCTAACCTCTTGCGTGTGCAAGTTGATGGAGAAATTGGTAAATGTTAGATTAGCCTATTTCCACTCCACGTCGGATGCTCTGCTCCGACTGGAAAATGCCGTCTGCGAGGCTTTCCTTCGTAGACGGCACTACGCCACGGTGTTTTTTGATCTGGAGAAGGCCTATGATACCGCATGGCGATACGGTATCATGGAGACTCTCCACACGATGGGGGCGAGGGGACGCCTCCCAATGTTTATATCTGAATTTTTGCGAGATCGTCGATTCCGCGTACGGGTGGGGGGAGCCCTCTCTGCCCCAAAGGAGCAGGAAGAGGGTGTCCCGCAGGGAAGTGTCCTCAGTGTCACACTCTTTGCCCTGAGCATCAACGGCATCACCTCGGTGCTGCCAGAAGATGTTCTCGCTACGCTCTACGTGGACGACCTTTCGATCTCTTTTGGCGCGGCCCAGATGCCAACTCTGGAGCGTCGACTCCAACAGGCATTGAACCGCGTCTCTCGCTATGCCGAAGCGCACAGGTTTCGGTTTTCTTTGGCCAAGACTAAGGTGGTGCACTTCTGCTGCCATCCACGGCTTCACACCGACCCAGATTTGTTTCTTAATGGGGTGCGCCTGGATGTGGTTGAGTCGCACCGTTTCCTTGGTCTTGTATTCGACCGACGCCTCACCTGGGAGGCTCATATTCGCAGCCTTAGGGTCTCTTGTACCCGCGCCATGGACATTCTCCGTTCCGTGACGTTCAGCGCTTGGGGCGCTGATAGGGCTACCGCCTTACTTTTTTATCGATCCTTTGTTCGCTCGAAGCTCGACTACGGATGCGAGTTTTATGCATCCGCAGCCGAGCGTTTATTGCGGAAGGTGGATTCAATCCACCACACCGGCCTTCGCCTTGCGACCGGTGCCTTCCGCACTTTCCCCATTGAGAGCCTGTTGGTCGATGCTGGGGAGATACCACTCGCTCTGCGCCGCGTGCAGTGCATCACTCGCCTGTACGCGCGAGCCCGGCGCCTCCCTCAGTCGCCAACAGCTCTCACTGCATCCGCAGCTGATCTCGATGGTGCCTATGCCGCCGAGAGACGCCAGTCATACCCTAAGCTCTTTGGGTTTAGGGCCAGGAAACTCCTTCGAGAGGTAGATATAACTCTCGGGCCGGTGGCGCCCCTGGTTCTGCCCAGGACGCCACCCTGGAGGGTACCACATTTGGCTGTTTGTCGCCACGCCTCTGCTCCCAAAGCTTGTACTGCGCCGGGAGTATTGCGTTCGACCTTTTTGGAGCACACCTCGTGTCACGCTGGTACCGTGCCAGTGTATACGGATGGCTCCAAGTCCCAAGAGGGGGTCGGCTTCCACGCCGTATCCCCTCTGTTTGAAGTCAGCGGGGCTCTACCAGGCGCTGCGTCTGTCTTCACGGCCCAGCTGGTGGCAATACACCACTCGGTACGGGAGATTACGCGACGTGCCCGGTTCGGAGACCGGATTGTGATCTATAGCGACTCACAAAGCGCCCTGAGTGCTCTCGGGGCATTGGAATCTCCGCATCCCCTGGTTCGCGATATCCGTGACGCCACGGTTTTGGCGAGCCGGGCAGATGTCGAGATTATCTTCTGCTGGGTTCCTGGACATGTAGGAATTGCGGGGAATGAGCGCGCCGATGAGGGCGCCAAAGAGTCCGCGAGGACTCTGCGACCGGACCAGCGTTTCGCTCTTCCTCACACCGACTACATGGCAGGAATACGGGCAGCTCTTCGGACTGCTTGGCAAAGAAGATGGGAGACGGTCGAAGGGAACTTAAAGTTGCGTGCCATTGCGCCGCGACTGTTCCCATGGACCTATCCCCCAATGCCGCGGCGGCTTCAGGTTGCTTTCTGTTGTCTCCGAATCGGACACACTCGTGTGACGCATCGCTATCTGATGGAGCGCTCGCCTGCGCCCTATTGCAACGACTGCGTTGTCCCCCAGACTGTTCGGCACATTCTTGTCGAATGTCCCAGTCTGGGTGATCTTCGCGCACGACACCTGTCCCGGTACCGGGATGGGCGGGGTCGCTACCGCCTGTCCCTTGTGCTCGGGACGAGTGCGTGTACTTTGACTGGTGGACTTATTGACTTTTTGGGGGAGGCCGGCCTTCTCCCTTTTATTTAACCCGATTTAATTGTTGTTGTTGTTTTTGTAATTGTTTTGTTATTGTTATTGTCATTTCTTTTTATTGTTTTCTGTTTAATTTTTTAAAGTAGCCTAAAACTAGGCTGTTTGTTTACGGCAACTTATGCCTTAGTCGGCAGTCGCCAGATAGCCCCTTAATTAAAAAAATAAATAAATCCTGTAACAACTCTCCCTCATCTTGCCCCTGCCCTTCCGTCGTCCCTTTACAATCACCTTCTCTCTACGTCTTTTGCTGGCCTCTTCTTCTCCTGCCCATGGACCTCCTCGATCACAACGCGGCGCTCATCTGGATGAGGGAACCGAACACTCCTATGACAAGATGTTAGGCGTGGTGAGCCTAACCACTCAGAAGCCGGTCACCGAGCTGGATCCATCATCCCGACCTCCTAGAACGTGTAGGATTTGGCCCTGGTTTTCTCAAGGTCGTCTCCGAATTGGACACATTCGCGGGACGCACCGCTGTTTAATGGAGCGCTCACCCGCGCCTCATTGCGACGATGCGTTGTTCCCCAGACTGTTCGGCACATTCTTCTTGTTTAGTGCTCTCGTCTGGGTGATCTTCGCGCACCTTACCTGTGGAGTCGCTACCTCTTGTCCCTCGTACCGCGAATGGGTTCGTGTACACAGACTTAGAGTATGACTTTTTGGAAGACGATGGCCTCCACTTTATTTGACACTTTTTCTTGTAGGTCGCATATTCCTGTGCCAGGGCAAGGTGGACCTTCCCTCGACACCGAAGTGCGCTTCTTTATTGCTTTTTTGCTTATCTTGTTTTTTTATTTGTTACTTTTTTCAGCTTGTTTCTTAGGCTTTGTTCCTGTTTTTTTAAATCTAGCCTAGTATATGGCTGTAGCGTGATTACAGCGACCTTTGCCCTAGTAGGCAGTCGCCAGATGGGCTCTTAAAATTTATAACAAAACACCCCGGGCGCTCCCCCTGGTAGAACTGACGGCACAAAGGGTTCACACCCACCCTAGTCTAAAACCAGGGGCCCCTCCCCCAGTGTAACAGTTTCCCGTAAGGCGAAACGGCCGCGCGCCTCCACCGATTCATTAGACACAGAATGGTCGTGAGTCCATCTTCAGGGGTTCCTAAAACTCCCCCCCCCTGAAATGAGGATAGCACTAAAGGAGCTTCGGCTCCTACGCCCACACCCTGTCGTAGGTTGGGTGGCTTGGATACGGTGGATCCTCCAAAAGAGGATCCCCGGCCTCCGAAGCCTAAGATTTCGAGGCAGAGGGAGGAAAAGACTTATGGGGAGCCAAACCTTCTCCGATAATTCTTCGAAGGCGACAGCGCATTGTTCGGCCATTCCCCTGACGGTCGGTAGTCTCTTCGAAGAGGCCCTTCCCCCCCGCATCTCCTCCGAACTAGGCCTGGTGGGCATATTCCTTCAATGGAATTGCCGCGGACTCCGGGCCAACTGGGAGGAGCTACGGAGGCTCGTCTCCCGTTCCCCGTTAACTATCTGGGCACGTTCCCCCTGCCCACTCTCCCAGGGTATAAGGGTTTTGCAACCCCACCACCACGGGATAGGGGCCAGATAGGAGGATGCGCGACTTATACCCGGCATGATGTCTCCGTTCTTCTCTTCTCTTTAGATAGCTACTTTCAGGCAGTAACTGTGCAGCTGCTCCCAGGGTTGTCAAATAAAAAAACCCGGGTTTTATTACCGGTTTTTCTTTGAAATGAACGCTACTCATCATTATTTTGTTCAAAATACATATTTGTTTATAATTTCAATAAATATGTATCAAATTAAGGTTATTTCTCTGATACTGACCCATAATTCCTCTTCCCTTCTACAGGTTATCGCTATCATGGGTACCCACAATTCTCGATCAGTGATCTGTTCTTACTATAATATAATTATTAATATTTTGAAAATAGAGATAGCTATTCTTTTTCTACGTTATTCTAATGCTTGTAGCGTTTGTTCTTTGAAAAACCCCAAGATTTTCAAAATTGGGGTTTTTTGCCAACCCTGGCTGCACCCGGATTGGAGGTATACTGTTATTTCTGCGCACACTCCACCGTCAGCCGACTTCGACGCGGGGGATTTACGCCGCGTCGTGGCACGGTTGCTTGGGGATTTGATCGGTAGACGCCAACTCTGGGGAGACTATTTGATCAATCCCAGGGGACGGGTCCTTGCCGACCTGATCGACGAGCTGGACATAGGTTTCCTAAATGTGGATGAGTTTACGCATGGCTGCCGAGAACCGCTTCATTTTCCTGTCTCGATCTACCACTGTGTTTCCCGGATGCATAGCCTTATTTTGAGTGGGAGGTTCTTATAGGGCTACTGCCTGGCTCTTCTATCGATCCCTTGTTCTTTCGAAGTTTAACTACGAATGCAAGTTTTTACATCAGCAGTCGAGCGTGTATTGCGTAAGATGGACTCGATCCACCACAGCCATCTCTGCCTTCCCCACGGCCCCCATTGCGATCCTACTTGTTGATGCTGGAACTATGTTACTCGCTTAGCGCCTTCATATTGCATTATTGTATGCGCCAGTAGGCGCGAACCCAGCCCTCATTCAGTCTTCAACGGCTCTCACTGCATCTTGACGGTGTCTATGCCGGTGAGAGCTCCGTGTAGCCCTCGTGTCGGTGGCTTTCCTGTTTCTGCCCAGCACGCCTTCCTGGATGGTACCACCTTTGACTATAGGTCTTCATGTCTTTGCTCCCAAAGAGACTCACAGGCGCTGCGTCTGTCTTCACGGTATAGCTGGTTACAATACACTGCCTGGTCCTGGAGATAACGCGTCGTGTCCGGTTCGGAGATCGGATTGTTATCTTTAGTCGTTCGCAAATCTCCCTGCGTGTCTCGAGTCATTATAATTTCCACATACCCTGGTTCGCGGTATCCTTGACGCCACGGTTGTTGCTTCCTCACACAGATTACATGCCAGGAATAAGGGCAGCCCTCCCTGCTGCTTTGTAAATAAAATTGGAGATGACAGAGAGGAAATTAAAGTTGCGTGTTATTGCACCGCGACTGTTCCCATGGACCTACCCTTCAGGTCTCTTTCTGTCGTCTTCGAATTAGGCACACTCGTCAGACACAGCGCCATTTGATGGAGCGCTCTCACCTAACTGCGACGCCTGCGTTTGTTCGCCGGACTGTTCGGCACATTCTTAGGAAGGTCCCAATCATGGAGATTTTCGCGCGCGTTACCTGTCCCCGCTTCGCGACTAGCGGGGCGACCACAGCTTATGTACTTGGAACTTGGGGCGAGTTTCTGCACACAGTGTGTTTACTCGTGGTCTTTCTGGAAGAGTCTGACCTCCTCCATTTTATGACTTGCTTCTACCCCCCCCCCCTCACGCTCGACCGTGTCTACTTCTTGCTCTTCCGTTTTTTGTTTGTTTGCTCTTGTCTAATGTATGGATTTTTTTATGTAGGCTAAAATTTACTACTGCTACTCATGCCTTGATAGCAGTTGCCAGATGGACCTAATGTAAAAATAGTTTTGTAATTATTAATAAATAATAGATGCTGCTTGTATGTGACCAAAAGGAATCATCAAACAGTCTTCCAGCCTGTGTCGTAAAAGTTGACTAACCTCGTGTAAGGGTCCGCTTGCCGGGGAAACCGCCTCCTCGAAAGTTTTGTTCCTGCCAGCGGTAATAAGGTTAATGGGTCGGGATACTTTAGTCCTCGTACAATTATCTTGTTTCAGCAATTTGTCCTCGGGTAAAATGATTGGTGGCTTTGTGCTCAAGGCATAACAGGATGGCTAGTGGTATGTTCTTTTTGTGAGCCTGGATGCGCCTCGAACCCCTAATCCCGAAAAACTGTTATTCCACTCCCCCCCCCCCCCTCCGGGTCATTGAAAGTGGCCATCGCTTTGTTTGTGCCACCTATAAGTCCTATTAGTTCCATAGCAGAGATTCGGCTCGATGCCTCGAGATCTTCCCCTAGTTTAACGGGGGATCAGAATTAGACGGCAGCTTCCCTACCAAGGGACCTTAATTGGGGCCTCACCGGCAACACACCGCGCCAATCCAGCAAACTTAAAAGTTTGCCAAATCATCATTGTTTCACGTGTGATAACCCCATGGCCCTCTCCCTCAATGCCGCGACGGCTTCAATTTGCTTTTTGTCGCGTTCGAATTTGGCAAACTCTCGGGACGCATCGCATCGCCCTTTGATAGAGCGCTTCCCTACTCCTTATTGCGACGACTACGTTGTCCCCCAGACTGTTCAGCACATTCTTGTGGAATGTCCAATTCTGGGTGATCTTCGCGCACGTTACCTGCAGGGTCGCTGCCAGTTGTCCCTTGTACTCGGGACGGGTTAGTGTCGACAGACTTGTGGACCCTATGACTTTCCATTTTATTGGACTTTTTTTTTTGTAGATAGCATGTTCCTGCACCGAGGGGTGGGGGGGGGGGCCTTTCCCCGACGCCGGACAAGTCCACTTCACCAGAATCCCTTTAAATCCAAAGACATACTGGTAGAGATCGCGCAAAAGATGCGGGTACCTAATAGTAGCAAGGGATACTGTAGAATCTTTCATCTAGAGCTGTTTTGTTTAACCCCCCGAGGTAATCCTCCGAAACCCAACTCCTTGTAAAAAAGCTGCCCTCAATAAGTAAATTATGAAAAGTTTATGTAATTTCGTTTGCATGAAAAGTTTGGCAGTCCCCTTGGAAAGAAAAGGAGTTCCATCAATTGTTAAATATTTTAATTTATAAAAAAGAACATGAATAAATTAAACAATTCTCGCGTTTTGGCATTTGCCCCTAGCGACTACTTCAATGCACTTGCGCTCGACAATTCATCGTTATCTTGTTTTGGCAATGACATGCCATTGAACAAATATGACCCTCTTCCTCTTCCAATTTCTTATTATTTTAAGCAATTGCGCATGTGTGAAAATTGTAGGTTCCAATGACAAATTTCATTTTGAATAAAATATAATTTATTAGGGAATAACAAAAGATTTTGATCTGGAAGGCTCTTTATTATAAAGGGTATGATGATGCGAGCCAAATAAGCTGTCTTGACCGATAGCGCGACACGCAGGGAATCCAAAGTGCATTCGTAAATCGGTAGCTAAATTCACGCGAATATAGATTAAGTTCGTACGTTCTTGAAGACGGAAGTTTGAGAGAGTAATAATTGTTTTATAATAATAATAATTAACGTTAACGCTTTAGCGTTAACTTCCATTACACTTTTAAAGTTTTGAGCGATTAAATATGCCCACCTGTTTGTAAGACTCTGTTTAAACCCGTGGACCCTCACAGAGCGCTCCTAGATGCTATCGCTTTCTCCCCAGTAGGTAAGGTCGACGCCTATCAATGCCACCCAAAGCGTTCACCTCCCGCCCCTTTATGCGATATTAAGCTCCAAACTATCCATATTCTTTTAACGCCATTTCTCTCATCGCTATTGTTTAAATATATAAATTTTCTTCTTGTACCCATTTTTTAATGGTATTATAATGCAGTTTGGCGTCGTTGGTCCTGAATTTCTATTTGGCGCCGAAGGCGCCAAATAGAAATTCAGGACCAACGACGCGGTTATTGACTGGATCGGGTTAGATTCGAGTGACCTTATTCTGAACGCTATTGACAGAGGCACTTAGCTTACTCGAGATTCTGTTTCGAGAGGCCGAAAATATATTTTATTTTTTTTCAGGCTCCTTATCTGCTACAGCAGCAAGCTGTTCCAATGCGGAAGATGATGAACTTGCGCGGCTGGAATCGATCGTTGACTCTTTGTCCACGGAGAATCGTCTCTTGCGAGATCACTTGCAGCAGCTTGGAGTATCGCTCGATTCATCGCCTTTGTCTGATCAACAGAAGGAGTTGATTTTGAGCAGAGTGTCTGCCTTTTCACAGGTGTGCTTTGCTTCCCTGGAGATTACTCCTCTCACCCTCATCATTGCTCTTAGAGAAAATTAGGGAAACTATTGTCCAATGGGTCTAGGTTCCCTCTAATACCTATCTCGGAAGGATACTTAAAAAAACTGGGGGGGGGGTCATAAAAAACCGTAAAAAAACGTAATTTTTCAGTATTTAAAAAAAATCGTGACTCTACCATGTTAAGTTTATAGTTGAACCAGGAATGCAGCCACCGGTAACTAATAAATGATTGGTAACTATTTTATTACGTCAACTCGTTTCTCATGATGTTATTTCCTTCGGAGCTTCGGTCAAGCCGAGTGGAAACATCGTTTTAAGGCTGAGCGAAGTTAAGTCACATCATTTGTGATCTGTTGCCGGATGTAGAGTTTGCTTGTACGGCCTTCATATGATCTAGTGACCCCTGGTTCGGATCCCAGGTTAAACAGTAGGTCCATGCTGTGAAAGGCGTCTAAACAGATTGCAGATCGATGGTAAAAACCTTACACACTTATCTTCCTCATCGGTAGGGATAGCTACGAATCGGGAATTCCTCCACGATTCCTTCTGTGTGAGCAAAATTAATCCTGTGTTTAAATAAGGGAGGAATTTTATGTTCTGATCACTTTTTAATCGTATCCTTATCTTCGACAGGGTGGAGGATGTGGCGAGAATCTCAGTTCCGCCGGAGGAGAAAGAGATTGGGATAACAAGTCTTCCTCGAGTATCTCCGAAGTGTCAGTTGCTTGTCTGCAAGGCAAGATTCAACAGATGGAAGAAACTCATTACAGGTGAGCGTTGCACCAAATGTAAATTTCGTCTTTGTTGATGGTTCAAGAAGCGAGCAATAATAAATTGATTCTGCACTTTAAAACTATATTCACTTTATTCCCCCTCACTCAGTACCAACGAAGAACTGCAAGCCACTCTCCAGGAACTTGAGGACCTAAGAGAACAACTGTCTGAATGCCAGATGGAGGTTCAACAGCTACAAGAAGAGAAACAGGTATCTAAATGGGTTTGGTCTTTACGTGTGATCTTTGATACTTTTTGATAACACTTTTCCGAAGCTCATGGCTCCATGTAGTACATTTATGTTTCACAATTTAGGTGATACTAGAGTCTCTGACTCAACAAACGGAGAAATTGAACGAAGCCAGAGGCTACAACGATACATTAAAGTTGATGTTGATTCAGCAGTCAGAGAATAGTCAAGATGTGTCGCAGTGCGAACGAACCCAAAGATTGATGGAGCTACTGAAAGTAAGACTATCTTTGATATTCTGGTTAATTTGACCCATCTGTCTCTACACGATTCATATCAAATTGTTTTCATATGATGAACCTTACCGATGACGCAGTATGGATTATAACGCCACCTTTTTTTCTATTCTAGAGTGTTCAAGAAGACAAGGAACTAGTGCAGATGAAGCAAGACGAAATTGAACAGCAGATGCATGCAAGCAAAGAAGTTGAGGAGCATTTTCACAGAGAAACTCAACTTATTAGGGATAGGTAAGGGAATGTTCACTTTTAGACTTCAGAAAAGGGTGCGAGTTTCCACTTTGACGTTTGGTGAGCCACACTCCTTCACGAAGTTGTATCGCTCCTCGTCGGTAAGATGTTTGCGGCCTTAGGCGTGTTGTTGTTTCACTCCTATTCTTTGTTGTTGTTTGTTTTTTTTTTATCTTCTCCATTTGAGTACTCTGCATAGGTGTGTTTGGGCTTGCGTCAATGCCATAGGAGGGAAAAACTAAAAGGTAGAACCTTGAAGCTTCCCCCTCCCCTCCTTATATGTCTAGAGATCTTGACTGCACATGATATTTACCTGGATCAAATATAGGAAGTAAGAGAGAAATAGCAAACGGATAAAATGATATAAACACTTTTACCAGTTAATGAAAGCGAAAATTGGGTGGGGTTCGAACCTATACCATCGAGTGCTCTTGGCTTTTCAGGCCACATCGGCGGAATTCGTCAATGCCCTCGGGCCTAGGGGACGGGCACCGACCACTAGTGGTTTCGTTGTCATGGCAACCAGAAAGCCATAATGCTCGAAGCACGCCCCATTTTAAATGGTTTCCAAGGAACCATCTCATACACGATGCGCCCCTCACCCCCCTTGCTGCTCATATGACCTTCCTCTTTATCATTCACAGCCATGGATGGCTCAAAATCCGAAGGGTTTGGGTGCTTCGTTTCCTTGTTATCTACCACCTATTTGAAGCCGGCGGTACTCCTCCCCGCTCTGCGTCTGGTCTGTCTTCTTGGCAGAGTTGGTTACAATACCCCCTCTGTACGGGAGATAGCGTGCCTTACCCGGTTCTGAGACCAATTTGCAATTCATAAAGACAAATCGCGTTAAGTGCCCAGGAGGCATCGGAATCTCCGTATTCCGATTCCTTGTGGGATTGTTTTCTGCTATGGTCTGGACATGTAGAGGTTGCGGGAAACGAGGGTGTCAGGTTGTCTTCAGTCATAGCGACTGAACCAGCGTTTTGCTCTTACCCATTCTGAATACATAGTAGGAATCAGGACAGCCCTTCAGGTTGTGCGGCAAGGAAGGTGGGACACGGCGAACTGGAATTTAAAAGCGCCCGCCATTGCGCCTTGAGTCTTCCCGTGAACCCACACCACAATGCCTCCACGGCAACAGGTCAGTGTTTTTGTCGTTTAATCGGACACATGCGCGGGACTCTGCGTCATCCTCTGAACTTTACTGTGAAGACTACTTGATCCCCTCGACTTCATGCCATTATTTGGTTGTATCCCAGTCTAGTGGACTCGCTTTAGTGATACCTGTCTCACTACAGCGATAGGCGGGGAGCTTTCGCCTGCCCTTAGTCTTTAGGTTCGACTCATCTACGCACAACTGATATGGCTGAAGTTTTTGTAGGAGGCGCGGGGACCTCCTCCATAGCATTTAATTATATTTTGGCAGCATGCTCTGTCCGCTGAAGGAGGCGTGCTTCTCTCCCGTGCCTTTTCGCAATTCATTGTTGATTTTTGCAGTAGTTTTTTTTAAATATTTTCTTTTTCTCCCCTTTTTTGTGTTTAATATTCTAGATTTATATTAAGCTACGATATTTTTGTAATTTCGGCGGCTGTTCCCACGTAGGCAGCCGCCAGAGATTACCCCAACCCCTCACTTCACTCTTTTCTCACGCTGCAAGCGTAGATAAAATTCCCATTTTATTCAGTAATACGCAACTTTTTGCATTTTGTCTGTCATCTTCATAATTAATTTTGGTCGCGTATTGGTAGCTACTGCCTACCCGACTCGGAAATCCCGCTTCTCACATTCAGCTAAGTAAAGGCTCATTGGGTGTAGATAGGCTTTGGATGGAGCCTAGAATTGGGGTGACCATGGAGACAGCTACCACTAAGATAACAGTACTATCTTTGACTAAGGTAGGCATCAGTGTGAATCGGTGTTAAAAGTTGTGGCATAACGCACCTTTTTACCATTATTGCACCTAATTACAGAATGAAGCTTCTGGAATCCATGGTTGAATCTGCGACAAACGATAAGAAAAATATTGAAAGCCAATTGTTCGAAGCGCAAGAAATATTAAAGGCGACCGAAAAAGAGTCCGTCCGTTTGAAAGCTCAGTTCGCAACTGCCAAAGAAAAGGTAATTTAAGTGCGTGTGGCATTGAATTTGTAGTTTTCGATTCAATAAATTAGTAAGCGTTTTGATCATTTAAAGAAAATGTCTTATATGGCCTCGCATTTTTTGTAGGGGGAGCTATAGTTAAAAGTTTTACTTTTGTTCTTGCAGATCATTGATCTAGAGGCAGCAGTCATTTCTGGGGAGAAGAGCGAGTTAGCAGATGTATTGGAGCGGGTGTGCGCTGAGAAAGAGGCGTCCGAGAGGGACGTAACTAATTTACAGCGCAAAGTGAACACCCTCGTTTGCGAAAATGATCGACTCAAGGATCAGGTGGCCGCCCTGCAGGACAATCTCAGGGTGAGCAAGGACACGGTTGGTCGAGGCTTCTTATTTCGCCCCAAGTTGCTTGCCAATTGCTATACAAAGGAATGAAAGGACTCCCTCTCCCTTGCCGCATGTCCGCCCCGCAGAAGCTCGCTTGGTTGCCATCCTGTGAGTATACAAAATTCTGTGATGAGAAATGATCGTTTCTGATTCTGGGAACGCATCTATCTGTAGGTGACCCGAAATAACGCCAAGACTAACCTGGACGACGTGGAATGGCGCCGAACGCAGTTGGACGAGCGACGTCGCGAACTCGAACTCGAGATTGAAACGTTGAAAGCGACTGTGGCTGACGCTCAGATGACTTGTCAGCACCATCTCGAGGATAAGCGCGAATTGAAAGCGAGCTTATCCGAAGCGCAGAAGAAGCTGTCCGAGATGGCAGAGAGACATTCGGAGTTAGAGAGGGGATTTTCCGATGAGCGGGTGGCCTTCGCGAGACAGGTAAAAGCCTCCAGTTATGGTGGGAGCCGTTTAAGCTAGAGTGATTGACGAAAGGACCGCGTTTGTCAATATGTTTATAACCACTGGGCTGCAGTAGTCGTAGAACCACTCGGTGTCTTAACGATCGTCGTTATTCAGGTGGAGGAGTGGGAGCAGTTCCAGAAGGACCTTCTCACCTCTGTGAGGGTCGCGAATGACTTCAAGACCGAGGCGCAGAGAGGCTTGGAAAAGATAGAGCAAGAGAACCAGATGCTCAAGGAGCGAATGAGGCAGCTGGATGCAGACTTGGAGAAAGCCAGAGGTAAGAAGAAGGAAGGTCCCCGAAAGCTCTTCCCATTTGACGCTTTCGGAAGATTGACGAAGCTTTTCGATCAATGTTCATATTCGTCAATTTTTGATTCCGGCCTTTGACTGAAGTAGTTATTCTGTATCAGATTGTAATTGTGATTTTTTTTTTTCAAATTTATGAGCAATTTTGTTTTGCTTATGCGTTATTTAGATTCCGATTTCAAAAATCAATACTTTCAATCTTTGAGATAAAATTCCTTTGTTCAATTTTTTTTGCATGGTAAGGTGCCGAATTTGCATCAGAATTTTTTCTCAAGTTTAAAAGTCCTTTCCCTCCCCCACCCCTACCCCTCATTACATCGAGGAGCTTTTGTATTTTTATGATTCGTTTTAGTTATTTCCCCATGAAGTCGCTTTCGCTTTCATGCGCTCGTTTTATTTTTATATACATATACAGTCACCTTCACAATCAGCCCTGAAATTACTGTTTAGTCCAGTAATTTTTTTTTTTCAGTAAGTATTCACTCGTGCCGTTTCCAAGGCCCAATGACCTATCGCATGATCATTGATACCCTATTTAGGGATGGCGGCTCGCCTAGGTTACCAACACCCACTATCACTGGCCTGTTTTGCGTTTTGATGCTCTCACCCTTTCCTCACACGCCAGCTGTCACACACACACTTGTCACGGGTTTCACCACCCTCACACCTATTTGCTATTGATTCGCCCAGCCCTCAGTTCGAGACCGGGTTGTTATGTTCACGCAGGTAACCCAATACCTCTTCGCTTTCCTGCAGCTACCTCAAAGTTTCCCAGCTCTGTCAACAGCCTGAACACAGTTGGCGGCCTTTCGGGATCGAGTTCACTGGCCGGGGGGCAAACCAGCGACCGCAGACTGTACAAGGGGGTTCTGACCAATGGAGAAAACATCTTGGCCGACAGACGGGGTAACCCGAGACCCTTGGCCAGGGGGGATTCCCGAGTTAAGAGCCTCATAGGTAAATCGCGTCGGCTTGTTTATTTGATAAGGAATGGAGGAATGTGTGGAAGCATTAGAGGTTGGGGTTAGTTGGGCCGGTTTCTTCCTCGTCGAATTTCTTAATTTATTTTCATGGCCTGAAACTGCTTTATATAGGATTGGAAACCCGGGTCGCGTCGTCTTTTTCGCAGATTACCCCTCTGCTGATTGGCGAGGGCGATCATTGTTAGGTTTTATCTACAAAAGTTACGCAAGTCAAATTGAAGTCACTGCCCACCTTAGCAGATTACTTTGTGTATACTTAGCTAGATGCAAAATGTCACTTTGGAAAGTGGAAACACGATTTCCACGTATTGTCGAACTTTGTCGATTTCACTCTCAAGGAAAACTTGATTCACTTAAAACAAAATAATCTGCCTTGGTGTCTGTTGATCCTAAACCACGATTAAAAATAGGCATATTGCGACTATTCATCTCTTCGTGGTATTTATCTGGAACTAGTTCTACGCTTCAGCTACCGTAAGTTTTATTTTCCTATTTCCTTCTGTACAACTGATTACGCCTTTGTTTCGTGTTACCTCGAAATGTGACAAAACGAGTTTTTATTTTTTTTATTTTAGTGCATTTTCGCTTCTTTATATATTTATCAAACCAGCTCCGGTGACCTTGGCCTTTGCTTTTTAATTTAATGTTTTTTTTTAATTTCTTTATTAAAGGTAAAAATGAATTTAAGTTCTTGTATTCTGGGTGTTTGTGGGGTGGGGGGTGAACAGCATGTTGTGGTCGTTCGTTGGAGGGTTTAGTTTGGAAAAGTCTGTCTATTGCCATTTCGTATTGTGGCTTTCTTGAGCAAGCTCCAGTCTTGAATGATCTTTTTGTTTTGAGCAGAATCAATAGAGTGCGCAACGAAGCAAACGAAGGCGAGTTCAAGGTCCTCCTCGACGTCTAGCCTAGCAAGCAACGGGAGTGAGAATAATGGCAGTGTCAAGTCACAGCTAAGAAGAGCAGAGACAGAGGTGAGTACGTCGTTTCTTCTTGCACTGCCCTGGCAAGGTTCTCGTCTGTTCAGTTGAGCATTGGTCGAGTTGCTGGCCTTGGAAGCCAAGTTCGCACCATCACTTAACGGAGATGGGAATGCGTGTTGCGTTCCCTCGCCCACTTAATCCGTTGGTCCTCCCAAGGAGAGGGCAATGTGCTATAGCATTTTATACTGTCGCAAAGGGATTATCGAGCTATCGAAGAATATTCAGAATATTCGTTCAAGTTCCCCAGAGTTGAGAGGGAGGGAAGCTCCCCCCCCCCCCCGGAATATATTACGGTTAAGAAGAGAATTCCTTTGAGTGTAAAAAAACAAAACAAAAAACTTTTCCTTCATTATTGTCATTGCTTTGTACTCGTGTTTTCCCCGGCTAGATCCCTTAGGCCGGTAGGCTCGACAAACTCAGCCGACCCGACGGCGTTGTCCAAGGGAAGCAACACTCCATTATACGTCTTGTTTCGATTGTACTCTTGTCGAGCATGTGTGAATATGTATTGAAGTGTTCTGGTTCCTGCTTGTATCTGTTTAAGTTTGGGTGGCGACCGCAACGAAACCTTGACAGGACAACCAGTTTATGACGGATATGTTTCTTCTTGGTCACTTGTTGAAATGACTTGAAGAGCAGGTTTAAACCTACTGATTGTATGATTTGTTGTTTTGTGCGTGTATGTGTGGATTGTTTTCTGGGTAGAGGTAGCCTAGTTATGGGGAGGTGTGATTTCTTTAGTATGTTCTTAATTTGGGCATGTTTGGTGGGCATACGCAACAAACTACTGGGTTTCAAGGAATCCCTTATCAACCACAATATACACCTGGCATTCATCCAGTAAATAGAGATTACATCCACTTCGCCAACACCTTCCGAATCGCCTTATCCTTCATCCCTCACCATGACCCAATGAAAATTCAAAACCGTCCAAGCTCGCATCAACAGAACGGACTATACTTTCTCCAACCTGTATATACCTAACCGCATCCTGCTACCCAAACTACCAGTTACGGCAGAAACCACTGGATCCTTCCCCAACACAGCAAGACCAGTTGTGCGCGACTTCAATGCTCAAGGCAGATACACAAGAGCACGCAGTATCACAGGAGACCTTAACCAACTATTCGCCACAAACAATTCGTGGCCTCCACATGGAAACCCTTCAACCTACTCACAAGACGCCCCAGCAAACATCTGTTCACCAATCCTACTCACCATTTGAAGCAGGAAACCTCAAACCACACATCTGACCCCCTTTCAATCATCATACAAACTTTCTTAGAAGCCAACCCCCCGACTTAGACTACAACAGAGCCACCTGGTACCATTTCCCCAACATCTGACCCCCTTTCAATCATCATACAAACTTTCTTAGAAGCCAACCCCCCGACTTAGACTACAACAGAGCCACCTGGTACCATTTCCCCAACCATATCGAGCAAAGACTCAAGATTACTACTCATTTGCATAGTTCTGCGATTTTAACTAAACGTACACATTGCCAACACTCTTGCATTAAGCAACAATTACCTTCCTATAGGTAACCTTAAACACTACAAACCAAGCTTCTAACCCGGAATCGGACAACTCACCAAAACCAGCGACGACATACGAAAAAGCCAATGCCCCAAAGTAACAAACATCAAAAACATAACACGAAACAATAAAGCTGTGTATGGTTAAATTGGTTGGTGCATGGATGAAAAGAGGTGGGAAAAATGGAAACGCGACGGACAAAGGCTTCCTATACACTGACTTCAAAAATACCACGAACAAGAGTTCCTTTACGTGGAACTGCAAAAATGACACACAAGGCTTCCTATACACAGACTGCTCCCCCCCAAATATAGTAAACTACCACACTCTTACCAACTCTACAACACGGAACAAGACACGCGTGGAGCCACCGCCTCATTTACCGCCTCCATACTCTGTTTAATAGGGTGGTGATTTTTTTTTTAACTAGAATAATGATTTGAGTAGTTCTCAATAGGTGCATATACATCCAAAAATAACCCCTAACCCAATTTTGGGTGGCGTGGTAGCCCTCCCAAAATTAGCCTGCTACCGCCCACTAAAGGTCGCGCAGGGCTCAAATTCTACTATTTCGTCATAACTTTTAAACTATTCGTCTTAGGAAGTTGAAATTGGTGTCAAAAGATGTGGAAGATGCATGTTTATATGTGTCATGATTAAACTTTTTATTCTGTCTTAGCATATACAATAATTGTGAACAAAAACATGTTTTTGCACGGTTTTGCTTTAAAATTTTAGGATTTTATAGCGGCATTAAAATTTCCGTGAATTTTACTATATATATATTGTAAAATTGCAATAGTTTCATAGCATACTTAATACAGTATATAATAGTTCTTAGTTGGTATGTCTAATCGTTGCCAACCATTTCCTCACCACCACGGGGGTAGGCTACATGGCGCATTTTCTACTTTTTAAGTGTGTAGACTTCCCAGGAGGTGTTCTTCGACTTTATTGATGATTTGTATCAGGTTTCCTATGAGCATAATATTGATCAATGCTCAGGTTATCAATTACGTCATTGAAGAACAGTGGAAAATTTGTTCATTTAATTGGCTTGAACTTCACAACGTCCCACTCTGACACACAACCTTTTTTCAATTGCTTTCCAATTTCCCCTGAAAAAGTGTATGGACTTTTCGTTGTTCCATCAATTTTCATAAAAATGTGACGAAGCGGTAACTCATTGCAAACCATTGTGATGGTTTTGGCAGCAAAGATTCCAATAATGCCAAGGAGCGGTTGCGATTTTCAGTCATTGTTGCTGAGCCATCTGATCTTATTATCTTAATTTTATGATGCAGATCAGTGTGCTTTATTGCATTATATAGGGATATTGCAATTTGTCTGCCTTTACCCCTATCTGGAGCGACATGTGTCAAGTAGTAAGAACCGGGTTCACCAACTACCACATAATGTTCTTCCAGCTCTATCTTGTGATATGTTTTTCCATTTGCTTCTGTCATTTTCATTGTTGCATCTTTCCTTGTCATCAATGTATATCCCATCCACACATTGAAATAATTTTTCTTCCGCCTGAATTTCTCTTTAGTATTTATTTTTCGATTCTCAGTTTAATCCTATTACATATCTTCTATCTTCATCACTAACCATCACTAATATATTAAACTTAAATTTATTATTGCTATCCTCTTTTGGTTATTTAACTTTTGTCTTTTAACTTCTGACTGGTATTCTTGTGAGTACCAGGTAGCATAGAGGCAAAGCTTGTAGAACTACATTGACTTTCACTGTCAGATTGGACATAAGTCCTAGGTAGTGCATTTTCAGCTTTCGGTATTGACTGTGCGCTTGAACCATGCCTTTTCATGGAATATAAGTCCGAGTTTGACGAGCTTTCTGTAACGGGTAAACATTTGCCAACACGTGCACCCTTTTGGTCATTGTATAATTCATAATCTACTATTCATCTTAAACTTGTTTTCCTTTTCCAAAACATGCCTTTGTTTTTCATCATAACATAATATGTCGAAAAGCTGTTCTGCATCCTCCATAAACTACATCCTACATACCCTTCAAATGTTGGACCACGCTTCTGTAAACCTTTTCATTACATGTGATATTTTTCACTACTGTCACTCAATGCACAGTATACACATTACACCATACTCAATGTTCGATCAATTCCTTGGCTACTATTTTCGCAGCCTGATTAGTTTTCCATTCTTTTTCGTGCAACATACTTTCCACTTTCTTTGTCGGCCTCACACTTCGAGTAGGAAATTGACTTCTTCACAAATGTGTGTTTCCCAGAGAGCTCTTTAATATTTGAGCTTCTTAGCATTTTTATATGATTTAATGCTAAACTATAGATAATAGATATACAATTTGTAAGAGATAAAACAGGATCAGTTTAAATAAAAATGCATTTCAATATGTTTAATGTTCATAACCTTTTTATATGTACAGATAGAATAAAAAAGTAAATCATGACACATACGATTACGTATAAACATGCATCTTCCGCATCTTTTGACACCAATTTCAGCTTCCTATGACCAATAGTTCAAAGGTTATGACGAAATAGTAGAATTTGAGCCCTGCGCGACCTTTAGTGGGTGGTAGGAGGCTATTTTTTTTTGGGGGGGGGGGTTACCACCCAAAATTGGGTTAGGGGTTAATTTTGGATGTATATGCACCTATTGAGAACTACTCAATCATTATTCTAGTTAAAAAAATTTCACTCCACCCTACTGTTTACTTCAATTTTTTTTTCTTGTATCTCCTTGTATCCATTCAACCGCATCGTCCTGTCATTCTCATCTGCACTATTGAGCATTTGCATGTACACATCTTCTTTGCTTCCTCTTTCCAGTTCTGGTACACCGACACCGCCCTTGCACTACCTACTAACACTTCCTTAAATTTGCCTCATATTTGCTATATCTCCATGTTTTCACGTATTTCCTCTTTACTCTACGCATTCTCCCCTTTCTCTTTCATTCAATAACCTTTCATATTTTGATTCTCCCTTCATTTCCATCTTCCTCACTTCTCATCCATGCACCAACCATTTTAACCATACACAGCACAATCATGTGATCGGATAGGCCCATACTCATAGCTCTTCAAGCTTTCACATCAAATATGTTCAACAGCAAATTCTTTCTTACTAAGCACCCATCCTTGTGCTGAAAGAATGTGTTTGCTCCAACTATCTCATCTCTCATATCTACAATCAGCAACCGATACCCCTCTCCCGCTTCCATTCACCACTCCTTCCCAGTCATTTCAGACCCTCTTTCTCGGCCTCATTCTACCATTACAGGAGTTTCACGCCCATCAGCAAGCAAGGCTGTGTTTTTTAAACTCTAGCCACCCTGTAGGAAAAGAGAAAAAGAGTGGTCAGTCATTTCCAAGTGGATATGGCACGAACACCGAATGGATGCAATCATCAGGTGGGACCACCCCCACTTAGATGTATCCCGCGTGAGGTTAAGTTGCAATAGACCGCTAACACAGGCGGTGCTATAAAATTTCTGCAGCATGCAACAGCCTCCCCCCTCTCTAGCCTGGTTCCCTGGTTCCCCAGGAGTCTCAGAGAAGGCGCAGCCTCACTCATTTGTGGTAACGTTGACGGACTTAGAGCTCAGGCTGTATGATCAAAGCTCTCCCTAAATCTCCCAAGCGGTTGGAAGGAGCAGAGATCTTTAGATCCCCGCCATATTGTCGACGAGTAATATAACCTAGTAAGGGTGCATAAAGGAACCGAGGGAACCCATCAGCTTCCCCAGGTGCTTGCCAGTTTAAATCAGCTCAGTAAGTTAGGCCTTCCTAACGGACACTCTGGCCCGAGGAACCTGCTGCTGTCGCACTTCTCTCTGGTTGCTCATTTCTGAGCTTCGTCCTTGTGAGTAGTGACCATCCACTAAGTAACTCCCGTTCGGTGTGTGTGGTCGCACAGGCTCGAACATAGCACTTTAACGGACTCAGTGCTGGAGCCGTTGGAAGGTCCGAAAATCCAAGGTGTGAGCGACTGAACGAATGATAGAACCCATCAATCCTAGGGTCGTTTTTTTATGGTCACAAGTATCAGCAATTTTGTTTACGTTGGCAAACTACAAGGTCTGACTATAAGCTCAAGAGAAAAACATTGCTGACCTTGTGTTGGGGTACGCGAGGACTAGGACTACACGCCTTGCCAGCAGCATTGAACAGCGTCTCTCGCTATGCCGAAGACTACAGGCTTCGGTTTTCCTTGGCCAAGACTAAGGAGGTACACTTCTGCCGCCATCCACTCTGATCCAGACTTGTTTCTAAATGGGGGTGCGCCTAGAAGTGGTGGGCTCGCACCGTTCCCTTGGTCTTGTATTTGACCGATACCTCACCTGGGAGGCTCATATTCGCAGCCTTAGGGTCTCTTGTACCAGCGCCACAGATATTCTTCGTTCCGTGACGTTGAGCGCCCCAGGCTCCTGCCTATTTTTTTTTATTGATCCTTTGTTCATTCGAAGCTCGACAACGGATGAGTTTTATGCATCCGCAGCTTAGCGTTTATTGCGGAAGGTGGACTTGATCCACCACAACGGCCTTCGCCTGGTGACCGGTGCCTTCCGCATGTTCCCCATTGAAAGCCTACTTGTCGATGCTGGGGAGATGCCACTCGCTCTGCGCCATGCAGCCCAGCGCTCCCTTCAGTCGTCAACAGCTCTCATTGCATCTGCAGCTGATTTCGACGGTGCCTATGCCGGCGAGAGACTTCAGTCATACCCTAAACCCAGGGCTGGGAAATTCTTTCAAGAGATAGGTATAACTCTGGAGGGTGCCACCTTTGGCTATTTGTTGCCACGCCTCTGCTCCCAAAGTTTCTACAGCGCCGGGATTATTGCGTTCGACCTTTTTTGGAGCACACCTCGTGTCACGCTGAAACTGTGCCAGTGTATACGGATAGCTTCAAGTCCCAAGAGGAGGTCGGCTTCCACGCTGTATATCTCCTCTGTTTGAAGTCAGCCGGGCTCTGCGTCTGTATTCACGGCCGAGCTCGTGGCAATACATCACTCAGTACAGGAGATTACGCGACGTGCCCGGTTCGGAGATCGGATTGTGATTTATAGCGACTCACAAAGCGCCCCGAGTGCTCTCGGGGCATTGGAATCTCCGCATCTCCTGGTTCGCAATATCCGTGACGCCACGGTTTTGGCAAGCCGGGCGGATGTCGAGATTATCTTCTGCTGGGTTTCTGGACATGTAGGAATTGCGGAGAATGAGCGCGCTAAAGAGTCCCCCAGGACTCTGTGACCGAACCAGCGATTCGCTCTTCCTCACACGTACTACATGGCAAAGAAGATGAGAGACGGTCGAAGAGAACGTAAAGTTGCGTGCCATTGCTCCGCGACTGTTCCCATGGACCTACCCCCCAATGCCGCGACGGCTTCAAGTTGCTTTCTGTCGTCTCCGAATTGGACGCACCGCCATTTGATGTAGCGCTCGCCTGCGCCAGACTGTTCCGCACATTTTTTTTTAATGTCCCAGTCTGGGCGATCTTCGCGCACGTTAACTGTCCCAGTGCCGTAACGAGCGGTGTCGCTACCGCTTATCCCTTGTACTCGGGACAGTTCGTGCACGAACCAACACTTTGCTTTTCCTCACTCTGACCACATAGTAGGAATCAGGTCAACGCTTCGAACTGCCTGACAAAGAAGATGGGAGAAGGCAGACGGGAAAGTAAAGTTGCGTCTTTTTCCGTAGACCTACCCCCAATCAATGCCTTGACGGCTTCAGATCGTTTTCTGTCGCCTACTCTGGCAGATTCGCGGGACGCACTGCCTTTTAAAGCAGTGTTAACCTGGCTGTTCGGTATATTCCTTTAGAATGTCTTAGTCGGGGGGAAGCTTCTCGTGCGATTTTTGGTGCCGGTCCTGGTACCGAGGTCGCTCGCTACCGCTTGTCCTTTGTGCAATGCACACCGCACAAGGCATGTTCGGGCTCATCAGGGAGCGGGCTTTTATCTATTGGGTTGAGGAATAAGTTCTTGAGGTTTTATCAAATTATTCATTACCATTAACAATTTTAGAAAAACTTCATTTTTAATTGATAACAATATGCAATTTAATCAATAATGTATTCTCTGTTGTTATTTACGGTTTCTTCCCAACGTTTAACTAGTTTTTCGATGCCTCTGTAATAAAAATCTCTGGATTTTGACTCTAAGAATTCTTCTAACCAGGTTCTTAATTTTACATCAGTATTGAAAGAAACGCCGCGCAAATTGTTGGAGAGTGATCGGAACATATGTAAATCCGATGGAGCCAAGTCTGGCGAATATGGAGGATACGGCAGAATTTCCAAATTAAGCGTTTGGATGGCGTCTTTTGTCATATTCGCAATGTGAGGACGAGCATTGTCATGTTGCAGAAGGACTCCATAACTTTGATGAAGTCGCTTTTCACGAATAGCTTCGGCGAGTCGATACATCTGTTGAACGTAGGGCTCTGCATTCACATTCTCGTTGTTCGCAAGGAGCTCATAAAGAATGATGCCTTCACAATTCTTACTTTAATCGCGGAAGTGTTTTTTATTGGGGCTAAGCCATTGTTCTCGATGGCCCCGTAAGGGGCGCGGTGATTTGCCATCCTGGCCGCCGTGCTGACGGGATCCAGCGCTCCGTCCGGCCCCAGCTTAGCCTCTCTTCCTTCCTTCAGATAGCCCGATTTCTCCCCTACCTCGTCGCTTTTCATACAACCTCTCCCACAACTTTCTCTGGTCAGCCTCTAATTTCACAGGGTAGAATGCTGACCTTCTCAAGCCAACCACCCCGGATCGGGGCTGAGGGGGGAGGGGACATTGTTCCCTAACCCCTCAGCTCCGGTTCGGGATGGGGGTTTTTTAACAACCTGCTTCATCCCCACCCATACCTTCCTCACATCCCTTTTCCTCTCCTCTTCACAACCTATATTTTTTACGCCGTGTTCAAGGTGGAGCCGCCATGACGAAGGACTGCCAGGCCACCAGGCGGGAGGGGTGGTCCCGAATGGCGGCGCCTGGCTCTGCCGGGCTTGTAAGCACCTCTCGCAGTGCGGGCAACTGCGAGAGGTGATGAGCTATTGCGTCCCGTAATAAAAAGAGGGTCACCATGCCCATGAATGAAAAAAAACACCAAAAAACCCAACCCCCAACTTCCCCAAGAAAATCAACGGAGCCGCCCTCGGGCAGCTCCACCGAGAAAATGGAGGGGTCCCCCCTTGTGCTTGCGCAAGGGACCCTCCATAATTCTTTAACCGGAGAGGAGGCTTACTCCTCTCCTACGCCTACGGGTGTAGGGGACTCCCCCTCACCCCCTTCTCTGCAGGTGCTTTCGGGCACCTCCCTATCTCCAGCGGCAGTCCCTCCTTTGCTTTCTAAGGGGACTGCCAAGAAAGCCAGCAGGCAGCCCATTGCCGACCGCCCCTCGTGAGGGCGGCTCGGTAGGGCAAACCCCCTTAGGGGGGAGAGGGAAGCCAGGCCCCTTCGGTCGCTTCCCTCAAAAGACCTGCTGGCAAGAATTTTAAACCTTGCTGGGGTCAAGGCCTGTGCCTCCCCACACCACCTGACTAGTGACAATACTGCCAAGGGGACCTGCGATGTCCTGGGAGGGGATGGCCAACTGGAGGCCCCTCCTGTGATAGACATGGTCCTTGAGGAGACCCAGCCTCAGACGGTAGGGCCTTCCATGGGGGGGAATTCGGGCTCGGCGCCAAGCACCGAACCCGAATCCGCCCCTATGCAAGGTCCTCCTCAAATGGCTGAGGGCTCCGAGGCAGTAAAAGGAGGGGAGGGATCTCCTCCGACAGGTGCCCCTACGACAACCAGGACCTTCTCCATTTCGGAGAGGGACCTGGCTGAGGCTGGTCCATCTGGCCTGGGGACTTCTGCCGGCGGAGGTGAAAAGCGGGTTCATTCCCCGCCCTCCTCTCCGAAAAAGAAAAAGACTAAAAAGACAAAAAAGACTCGGGGCTCCTCTCCATCCGCGGGGGCTGCGGGGACGGATGGCTCTGCTGCCACTCTGGCAAGCGACCAAGCCAAGATCGGCACATCCGCCCCCTCTGCACCCCGGTTGCGGAGCCCCTGACAAAGAAGACTAATACCAAGAGTGCACAGGGCGGAGCCTCGATGACATCGGGGCCCCTCATTCAGAGGTTACCTGGCGTTTTCGAGCCCGCTGGCTTCAAACGCTTCCTCGTTATTCGCTCCACTGATGGCACCATGTTGTCCAAGGGCAACATGATCCATCAGAGGAGAGGATTAGCTAGTGCAATTGGTAGAGAGCCGAAGGTAACCCGTTTCTCGGACGGGAGCCTTCTGGCGAATGCGGCGAATCCCGCCGAGGCGGCCAAGATAAGTGCTCTTCGGACACTTCATGGCACCCCGGTGAGTGTGACGCCGCACTCTACCATGAACTTTGTAAAAGGAGTAGTTTATGCGAGGGAACTCGTTGACTACTCCATAGAAGACATCACCCTAGAGCTGGCCGACCATGGGGCGGTCAAGGTCGAACGTGTGATGAGAAAACAGGGAGGGGCCTCGAGACCCACCCCTACACTCTTCGTCACGTTCGACTGTGACAAGCTCCCTGAGTCGGTGCGTGCCGGTTGGTACCGCTACCGCGTGAAGGCATTCGTGCCACTGCCGCGGCGGTGCTATTACTGTCACCGCTTCGGCCACACGAATCGATCATGTAGACGTGCAAAATCGGGGTCACCCGAAGTCTGTGTAAATTGCTCCAAGGTCGCACACGATAAGTCCAAATCGTGTGTGGCCAAGTGTGTCAATTGCGGAGAGCCGCACCCTGCTTCTTCGAAGCAATGTGGTGCATATCTCCTTGAGAAAGAAATCCTGGCCGTTCAGGCCCAGGATCGACTCTCATTCCGCGAGGCTAAGGACTTGGTCCTGGCGCGCCCGGCTCTGCCTGGGACGTCATATGCCTCAATAGTTAGAAAAGCACCCTCTGCTCCTGGCCCATCCAGGCCAACGAGCACGGTTGTTTCCGCGCCCATTCGGAGCCCTTCTGCGGGCTCTACTACACCCGGGCGCTCCCCTGGTAGAGCTGGCGGCAAAAAGGGTTCACACCCAGCCCCGGCTAATACCAGGGCTCCCCCCTCTTGCCCCAGCGTGACCGTTTCCCGTAAGGCGAAACGGCCACGCGTTTCCACAGAGTCGTTAGACTCACAGGAGGCAACACCCCTGAAGATGGTCGCTAGGCCATCTTCCGGGGTTCCTAAAGCTGTTCCCCGAAAGGAGGACAGCAACAAAGGAGCTTCGGCCCCTTCGCCCACGCCCCGAGGTGGAGCGAGTGGCTCGGAGACGGTGGTTCCTCGAAAAGAGGGCCCCCCGCCTCCCAAGCCGCAACGCCCGCCTAAGGTTTCGAGGCGGAGGGAGGAAAAGACTCGCATGGCGAGCCCAACCTCCCCCAATAAGTCCTCGAAGGCAACAGCGCCTTCAGCGCTTTGTCCGGCCAACAGCGCCCGGGGTTCTGCCCCCGGGAAGCGTACGGCCATTCCCGTGAGGGTCTTCAATTCGAAGAGGGCCCCCGCGTCTCCTCCGAGCTAGGCCTGGAGGGCATATTCCTTCAATGGAATTGCCGTGGACTCCGGGCCAACTGGGAGGAGCTGCGGAGGCTCGTCTCGTCCCGTTCCCCGTTAGCTATTTTTTTGCAGGAGACCATGCTAGGCGCGTGCCCGCTGCCTGCCCTCACGGGGTATAAGGGTCTTGCGACCCCACCACCGCGGGATGGCCGGGCTGGGGGATGCGCGGTTTACACCCGGCATGATGTCTCCGTTCTTCCTTTCTCTTTAGATACCTCCTTTCAGGCAGTGGCTGTGCAGCTGCACCTGGATAGGAGGTATACTATCATTTCTGCGTACATTCCACCGTCAGCTGACTTCGACGCGGGGGACTTCCGCCGCGTCGTGGCACGGTTGCCGAGGCCCTATCTCTTGCTTGGAGATCTGAACGGCAGGCATCCTCTCTGGGGAGATTACTCCATAAATCCCAGGGGACAAGTCCTTGCCGATCTGATCGAAGAGCTTGAGATGGGTGTCCTAAACGTGGATGAGTTTACGCATCACTGTCCGAGAACCGCTTCATTTTCTTGCCTTGACCTATCTTTGTGCTCTTCGGATGCACAGCCTGATTTTGATTGGGGGGTGGTCGATGACCTCCATGGTAGTGATCACTTTCCCATTCAAATATCATTTTCAGGGCAACTGCCGCCTGAGAGACCACCTCGGTGGTGCTTGGCGCGGGCGCGGTGGCCTGCATTTCAGGAAATGACTGAATTCTCTATCTCAGTCGAGGAGTTTAGGTCGGTAGATGAGGCCGTTGAGTTCTTCTCCGGCAACCTCATCGCCGTAGGCCTGACTACTATTCCTAGGACGTCTGGCCGTTTTGCACGCCGACCACTCCCATGGTGGTCGGCCGAGTGTGAGACGGCCCTCAAACAGAAGCGTTATGCCTACATGCGCTATAAGCGCCGCCCGAACGATTTCACTGTCGCTGAATTTCGTCGGGCTAGGGCTAGGTTCCGGTATATTTCGAAGCACGCCCGCCGCTCTTCTTGGCGGGCATACGTGTCTTCACTTAACGGGAAGACCCCTTTAGCTGAGGTGTGGAAGCGAGTCAAAAGGATTCGGGGCAAGTTCTCGCAGGACCCCCCTCCCGTTCTCCAGGAGAATGGGACCGCAATCTCGGACCCCGCGTCCGTGGCGGAATCCTTAGCGACCGCTTTTTCCGCATTCTCTAGCCGTGATGCTGCTCCGCCAGCATTCAATGCACGTCGTGATGTCGCGGAAGGCCGCCGGCTGGACTTTACCTCCAGAGGCGGAGAACCCTTCAACGACAAGTTTACTGTGAGTGAGTTGCGTTCCGCTCTCGCTTCGTGCGCGGACACCGCCCATGGTCCGGACGATGTCCCGTACGCCATGCTTCGACACCTGGGTGAGCGAGGCATGGCCTTTCTGTTAGATTTGTTCAACAGGATCTGGGTGGAAGGTCTTCTCCCAGACTCCTGGCGAATCGCTACTGTGCTCGCCTTTCGCAAGCCGGGGAGAGATCACTCTACTCCGACCGGTTTCCGCCCAATCTCTCTAACCTCTTGCGTGTGCAAGTTGATGGAGAAATTGGTAAATGTTAGATTAGCCTATTTCCTGGACAGCGGAGGCCATCTGTCTTCTGCACAGTGCGGCTTCCGTAAGCTCCACTCCACGACGGATGCTCTGCTCCGACTGGAAAGTGCCGTCTGCGAGGCTTTCCTTCGTAGACAGCACTACGCCACGGTGTTTTTTGATCTGGAGAAGGCCTATGATACCGCATGGCGATACGGTATCATGGAGACTCTCCACACGATGGGGGCGAGGGGACGCCTCCCAATTTTTATATCTGAATTTTTGCGAGATCGTCGATTCCGCGTACGGGTGGGGGGAGCCCTCTCCGGCCCAAAGGAGCAGGAAGAGGGTGTCCCGCAGGGAAGTGTCCTCAGTGTCACACTCTTTGCCCTGAGCATCAACGGCATCACCTCGGTGCTGCCGGAAGATGTTCTCGCATCGCTCTACGTGGACGACCTTTCGATCTCTTTTGGCGCGGCCCAGATGCCAACTCTGGAGCGTCGACTCCAACAGGCATTGAACCGCGTCTCTCGCTATGCCGAAGCGCACAGGTTTCGGTTTTCTTTGGCCAAGACTAAGGTGGTGCACTTCTGCCGCCATCCACGGCTTCACCCCGACCCAGATTTGTTTCTTAATGGGGTGCGCCTGGATGTGGTTGAGTCGCACCGTTTCCTTGGTCTTGTATTCGACCGACGCCTCACCTGGGAGGCTCATATTCGCAGCCTTAGGGTCTCTTGTACCCGCGCCATGGACATTCTCCGTTCCGTGACGTTCAGCGCTTGGGGCGCTGATAGGGCTACCGCCTTACTTTTTTATCGATCCTTTGTTCGCTCGAAGCTCGACTACGGATGCGAGTTTTATGCATCCGCAGCCGAGCGTTTATTGCGGAAGGTGGATTCGATCCACCACACTGGCCTTCGCCTTGCGACCGGTGCCTTCCGCACTTCCCCCATTGAGAGCCTGTTGGTCGATGCTGGGGAGATGCCACTCGCTCTGCGCAGCGTGCAGTGCATCACTCGCCTGTACGCGCGAGCCCGGCGCCTCCCTCAGTCGCCAACAGCTCTCACTGCATCCGCAGCTGATCTCGATGGTGCCTATGCCGCCGAGAGACGCCAGTCATACCCTAAGCCCTTTGGGTTTAGGGCCAGGAAACTCCTTCGAGAGGTAGATATAGCTCTCGGGCCGGTGGCGCCCCTGGTTCTGCCCAGGACGCCACCCTGGAGGGTACCACATTTGGCTATTTGTCGCCACGCCTCTGCTCCCAAAGCTTGTACTGCGCCGGGAGTATTGCGTTCGACCTTTTTGGAGCACACATCGTGTCACGCTGGTACCGTGCCAGTGTATACGGATGGCTCCAAGTCCCAAGAGGGGGTCGGCTTCCACGCCGTATCCCCTCTGTTTGAAGTCAGCGGGGCTCTACCAGGCGCTGCGTCTGTCTTCACGGCCGAGCTGGTGGCAATACACCACTCGGTACGGGAGATTACGCGACGTGCCCGGTTCGGAGACCGGATTGTGATCTATAGCGACTCACAAAGCGCCCTGAGTGCTCTCGGGGCATTGGAATCTCCGCATCCCCTGGTTCGCGATATCCGTGACGCCACGGTTTTGGCGAGCCGGGCAGATGTCGAGATTATCTTCTGCTGGGTTCCTGGACATGTAGGAATTGCGGGGAATGAGCGCGCCAAAGAGTCCGCGAGGACTGCGACCGGACCAGCGTTTCGCTCTTCCTCACACCGACTACATGGCAGGAATACGGGCAGCTCTTCGGACTGCTTGGCAAAGAAGATGGGAGACGGTCGAAGGGAACTTAAAGTTGCGTGCCATTGCGCCGCGACTGTTCCCATGGACCTATCCCCCAATGCCGCGGCGGCTTCAGGTTGCTTTCTGTCGTCTCCGAATCGGACACACTCGTGTGACGCATCGCTATCTGATGGAGCGCTCGCCTGCGCCCTATTGCAACGACTGCGTCGTCCCCCACACTGTTCGGCACATTCTTGTCGAATGTCCCAGTCTGGGTGATCTTCGCGCACGATACCTGTCCCAGTACCGGGATGGGCGGGGTCGCTACCGCCTGTCCCTTGTGCTTGGGACAGATTCGTGCACACTGACTTGTGGACTTGTTGACTTCTTGGGGGAGGCCGGCCTTCTCCCTATTATTTAAGCAAGGTTTGTTTGTTTTTTTTTGTTGTTTTTTTGCATTTTTTTTGTTTTTTGTTTGTTTGTTTTTTTCTTTAGTTGCACGCTCCTGCGCCGGGGGGACCTCTCCCCGACGCACCAGCTTGCTTCCTTTCCCCCTTTTGGGGTGTTGTTTTTTTGTTGTTTTTTTTTCTCTTTAATTTCATTTTAAAGTAGCCTAGAACTGGGCCAGTTTTAATACGGCGACTAATGCCCAAGTAGGCAGTCGCCAGATGAGCTCTTAAAAAAAAAAAAAAAAAAAAAAAAATGTGCTCGATGGTTCATGTTGACATAAACACACACACCACCTTTCGTCGCCAGTGATGATGGCGGTGAAGAAATATGTCCTTATATCCACGGGTAACCTTGTGACGAGCAAGCAAACCTGCGAGAATCGTGGAGCGTTTAAGTTTGTTGCTTTCGCTCAAAGCGTGCGGAACTCGTGCACCGAGATCTTTAACTTTCCCCATCGAATGAAGGTGATTCACTACAGTTTTCTGATCACGCCAATTGTACAGCCAAGTATCTAGTCGATTGACGAGGATTTTTTTATGAAGAAGGTCGTTCAATCGATCTTCATCCAACTTAATAGGGCGACCAGTACGTTCTTCGTCATTAAGATTGAAATGACCGTTTTTGAAACGTGAAAACCTCCATTGTGCTGTCCTTTCTGATAAAGCATTTTCTCCGTACACAGCACAAATCTCGCGACGAGCTTTGGCTGCGTTTGCAATGTTCGTCTCGATTGGAAATGAATAACAACAAGTGTCGAAAATGCGCCTTTCTTTCAACTTGACATTCCATTTTGAGGGTACAGAACAAAAATTAAATTAACACAACTTTTAAATAAACCACAATGACTTATTACTCAACTTCAAGACGTAGCCTAAGCAAAAGCCTAATAGTCTACGCTGTTAAGAGACTTAGCCTAACCTTTGCAAATTTTGCTCTCATTATTTATTATTGTTTCTTAATATGTGCACAAATCACGCCAACAAAACTTAAATCAACACAACATTTAAAAAAACGCAAGAACTTATTCCTCAACCTAATAGGTTTTTTTTTGTTTGTTAAAATAGCGAAATCTGGTGTATCATCATTATATCATTTGCATATGTACATTTTCACTCTGAATCTTGTCTTGAAATAGATGATCAATGTTATTTTTTCGAGTAATGTGAATACTATTTTAACCTTCCAGAGCTTGATTCGCAATTTGCCACCCTCGCTTTCGTCCATTTCGCCTCTCAAGGAATCCATTACAAACACCTCGTCCTCGCCTCTCCGTGCTTTGAATTGCAACTCCATCACTGATACCCTCGCCTCCACATATTCTAGCAAGTGCAACCCGAATTCTACCAATCTACCGGACACTGTCAAGATGTCGCAGCTGTCGAACGAAAAGAATTCCTCTTCAAAATTCGGGACGGGATTTTCGTCCTCGACCAGCCTCGTCGACGCCGTCCCTAAGCCCGTCTCCATCCTCAATAAGATTGAACCCATGAGAAGAAACAGCTATAATCAGGTGGGTCTCAATAGGGGGTGCTTCAGCTGCTAGGCCTTAGTACGTTATAGTTGCTCTCACGAGAGTTGAGTGAATTCCTTTGGTCCACGCGTCCTCTCACTCATTTTCACTTCACCTATGCTCACTATTTCTCTTCAAAATCTTTGGCAGAGATGCCCACTTTGGTTTTCTTCTAATTAATCATCAGCATCGTAAGCCATTTCCTAACAAGATGGAATTACCGCACATTAACGCTTACGACCAAAATTTTGGAGGGATGGAGGGACTTCTTAGGTGACTGGCCGCCATCAGGTTTTAGTCGTCTACAACATGCGCCGGCGGACGGTTTGAGGAGACTTCCTGGTGCACATAGAAGTGAATGGTCAAATAATATATTGCTATCCTCACTTCAATTTAACTGATTAAGGGCTGGCGATTTCACTTATTCAAAAGTAATTTATGAAGGTGATTAAAAGTTAGGAGGGTGTCGATTGATTTTCTTAATTTTTTTTACTAGGCTACTTTTAAAATGTGCCTTTCCGCTCCGTCTACTATCGGAATGTAAGGTTTCCTGAGGTAATGTTGACACGTTGAATGTCCTTTCGCTCTAGTTTCCTTGTTTTTTCAAGTAGCGGGCGACGACGTAGCCGAGCGGAAACGTTGCTTCCGATTACAACGACGTTAAGCTAGTTTGGGTGGGGTTAGTCGCTGGATGGAGACCCGCTTCGGGTTGTCTTCACAGCTTTGCTCTACGCTGTAGATACCCGTGGTTCGGACCTCCCCGCCCCCTTTAAACTCGGTTCCCAATGAACAATGAGGGATAAAAAATGAGTGCAAATCGGTGGTAAAACTGCTACCATTTTTTTTACTCAGTAATACTTATGCCTATGTTGAAGACCATTTCCTTATTCCTACTCCTTGATATCGATTAGTTGCGGACTTTAGTGAGTCGTCCTTGTACTGTAACATTGATTTTTGTTTTTTTTCCTTGTTTTGTGTCAACAATCCTTTTTGCAGCCTTTTAAAAGACGTCTCAAAGAAGAAACACTTTTGACTCTCCAGATTCCACTATTGGACAAGAAAGATCCTTTGGGCACGCTATCTCAGGCAGGTGGGTCCAAGCGCAATGCCCTTCTCAAGTGGTGCCAGAACAAGGCAATGGGGTACAAAGGCGTCGACATTACTAACTTCAGCTCCAGCTGGAACGATGGGCTCGCCTTTTGCGCCCTCCTCGATACCTACATGCCAGAGAAGATCAATTATTGTTCGCTGAATCTGAGTGACAAGCGGAGGAACTTCGAGATCGCCTTCGCTGCCGCTGAGTCTGTTGGAATCCCCACGAGTTTGGTGAGTATCTACCATACCTATCCCGGGTTCATCCCCGGCACAAACAACTCCCTCATATTCCCTTGCTCTTTCTTTGTCTCAGGATATCAAAATGAGTGGCACGAGAAGGCACAAATTTCCATCCCCACTTGGTTGGGTATGGTAGGTAACCGAAAATTCGTCATGTCTCGAGGATCAGACTTTTATTTAGTGTCACTTTCAATGGCATTCTCCCCCTCCCCCCACCTATCCGACTCACCTCGCTGCAACCACCAGCTGACACGACCCAACCCTACTTTGTGGGAAAAGGATCGATGATGTATAAACATTTTCACACGTGTACGTGTTCTAGATTCCTTCCCCCCCCCCCCCCCTTCCCCTTGGTTTACATGCCAGACTCTGCTCCTTAAATAAATTTAGGTGGTAAGAACTAATCAATTCGACTGTTCGCACGCAAACTCCCCCTTCTCTGTATACTTGCGTCAATCTTTAAGCTGTAAGTGTGTGCCACACCATTTTCATACCAAAACTTGGCATCACCATAAGTCTCGGTACGCCAAATTAACAGCCACACCTTGTTACCAATTCATTCATATCTCCTCCTATCATAGGATTATTAGCCTATACCCCTCTCCTTCCCTCCCCCAAGCCATTTAAACTTAAATTGGCATAAAAATAGTCCTAAGTTCTCTAGTGGGCCGATAGTGTTAGACGTTGAAGTCTTTTGACAACGAAAAAGTTTTTCTTCGATGGTTGGTAATGATAACGATGATGTAAATCTTATTTTATCTCCTTCCCTCTCTGCGGTGTGAGAATACGAATACAACATGACTGGGGGTTCATCCTCGGCACAAACAACTCCCTCATGTGCCTTTGCTCTTTCTTTGTCTCAGGATATCAACGATTTAATCACCCTGGAACGCCCGTCTTGGCAGACCGTCTTCAACTACGTCACCTCAATTTATTCTCATTTTGAGACATGAAGCGGAGCCTCCTAGATCCTTTTCTCTAGTCTACGAGAACTATTTTTCTTGATTAAAAAGACATTTAGATCAATATTGGCTGTGTATATAACTTGTACATGTGTATGTAATATGCATAAATTTCTTATGAGTGTTGTACAGTTAGATTTTTTTTATTTTTTGCTTTTTTCTAGTCAGCTTCCTGTATATCGTTCAAAGTGGACGAGAAAAAAAAAGGTTCGGGTTTATTTACAAGTTTTGTAAATCGGAACATATATTTTTGCTTGCTTGAATGTTGTCCATGTATAACTTGGAATTATGGGAGTGGGTTACTATTTAAGCACAACTGTCCTGTGCGCAATACCACTTATCAACTTGCGTCTATTATATGCTTCCATAGTGTACTAATTAAGCCTATAATTATTATACATGTCCATTTTTTTTCTTATGAACTCATAATAGAAGACCATTTAAATCCCCCCCCACTAAACTAAATTATTTTAAACATGATCTCAAGTTGTCAGTATTATATAAGTAATTATTACTAAGAAGAAATGAAGAGTATGTACATAAATGTATAGTGTACATGTTAATTTTATACAATGAAAAATGCACAGCTATGTCTACATTTTTCTAATAAACTGTCTGTACTGTCCCTAATACAAAGTTTTGTAATATTTCCTTTGGTTTTTAAGATGAATGGAAACCAGATGGTATAAAAATATTTTTATTGCTTTATACAATAAAGGACAAAATTTAATGCACCATTAGGATAATACCAGTTCGGATTTGTTTACATAATAATTTGGTCGCTGATCACTTACCCTTCCTCTAAGAGGAAATAAAGTTGTACCTTAGGTACACCAGTGTCCTTCCAAAAGTACCCTACAACATGGCAAAATCGAATTGGAAGTTTGGATTTGGTTCCACCCAATATCAAAGTTTTGCCTTTTTGTAGAGACCGATTTGTACAATCTGTGAGTCTGGCGTGAGAGCATCTTTGGCTGTAGTCATAACTCGATACAAATGGTCATAGACCTGAAAATAAGGTTTATTTCCGATCACTTCGCACGAATCCAAGGGGTTGTATTCGTTTCCAAAAGAAAGGGGGAAGCCGGGTGGGCAGGGGCGTTTATTTACCTTTCCGTCAGCATTGCCAAGAGCAGATCGCAGAACGAAGTCTGGTGGCGCAAAGGCATCGGTTAATGCAACAGCGTCAGGAAGGAGTTCCCTCAAAAGGCGTCTGATGTGAGAATGGGCGCCGCCCACGGCCGAGCCATGGGACAAAAGAAAGCTGCCTGCAATGGGAACATGGTCCAAATCTGAACAAATTGCCACCAACAGACAGAACCATGGTTTTTCCCTCAGTACTCAATCCATTGAGATATTAAACAGCCAAGGAGATTTATCACAACCTTTTCTTATACCCCGGCCTATACCAAACTACTCACTCCGGCTATCTTTCACCCTAATGCAGGCCTTCCAACATAAATACTCTACACCATCCAATAATTTGCCACTCGCTCCATAGTCTTAATACTTCTATCAACACCAGGGGTGGGGGAAAATATCTAATGAAAGAAATGGCGGGCAATAAATAAAATTTAACTTTTATCTTTGTAAATGTTGTTTAAATTTATTACATGATGCGATAGACTCGTGCATTAATATATAAAAAAAAAAATAATCATGCGCAACATTTCTATTGACTGCCACCACGGAAATTTGGCATATAAATATTTTAATTTTGGTATTGAAATTCTGTGCATACAAATATATCACTTAGGGGGCGATGAAAATTGGGCTCACGGGCGAGGGTTTCTCCACCCTTGATCTACACTATCAAGCTTTTTCCAGAACTATGAACTCAACAAACACTTTACATCACAAGAATATAATGTGTGGGTTCATACCGGGAGCGATGCTTGGTGTGAGAGTTTTCACATCGGGAGAAAATTCGAGCTACGTTGCAACCGTTTCCAGACTGGTCACATCTGTTCAACAATGGGACACAATACACAGTGGTCCTCTGAGGAGGAGCTACTATTACTCGCTCAAAAGAAGTGGCGAGGTTAAAATAAAAATCATACGAAGATTAAAGAGAGTACCCCGGAGCAATAAACAAATGACATGCCCCGGCATAGCCCAACTGAAATCTAAAACTAAGGGGGGGGGGGATCTATTGCTCCGCACCGAAGGTAAAAATGACACGCATGCATATTAACATTTACATTTTTCGTTAATAAAAAAGAATTACAAGCTAACAAAGGAGCGAAAAAAACGTAGTATTAGAAATCGGAAGAGGAAATTAGTGCTAAAAGGCTGGGGGGCCCCTCGGCTAAGAGAAGCATTCCAGACAGGGCAGAGAGGGGCCGCTCTGGGGCTCATCACTATTCATTAAATGTTCATTATGTGTGTGGCAGATTCGCAGGCGACAAAGGACCACCTCAGAGCTCAGATGAGGTTGATAACTGCTCACCCACAGTAAAACGGAGGGGGTTAACACAATAGAGCTTATTAGTGATGCAGCCATCCCATTCTGATGAGTCACGATAGGGCAAACTACAACAAGTTAGTGTTCGGGTGGCAACAATTCGAGCCGCCTCATTGGCCCGCCCGTTACCCAGGAGTCCGATATGACTAGGAACCGAGCAAAACTCTACTTAATATTTGGAAGAGTTTTTGCCCAACCAGGAATGTATTTTAAAGACGGGGGAGGGTGAGAAGTTAAAGAGTGTACAATACGTTTCTCGAATCAATAAAAAACATAAAGGCAGTAAAATGCAAGGTGGATAAAAGGGGTAAGGCTAATCAATCTGCATAAAGCTCGGGAGCAAAAATGAAAGCTGCCCGCCATAACAACTCGGATACTATAGACCACAGCACCCCCACGCCATCGTCTGTTTATGACCCGTCTGTGAAGATATGACATGAAGCGTGAAGTCTCGTTCAATGAACATAGCACGTGCCACATGCGGGTCAACCAGAGACTTCTGCATGTCAAAGAGAGCCATGCAAATATTTGACAAGGGAAATGTCCACCGCAGGATGGACAGGAACGAGAAGAGCAGAACTTGCGTTGCGTGGACCAAAAAGAAAAACATGTTCCGCTACAAAAAGTCCCAAGGGCGGGTGTATGGATGGAGACCTGTAATAAGCGACGACAGACCCTGGGGAGAAGACGCTCTTGTATACCTCTCAGTAAGGAAGCTGGTGAATACAGAAAATATACCGTAGACGGACCTGGAGGCGGTGGTGATGGAGCAGGTAATTGCTACCCTCAGCATAAATGGTCTATATAGGGGAAAAGCGAAATGGGCCACTTGATAGATGAGGGAGACAGCGAGGAATACACCACACTAGCATAGTCCAACTTCGTCTTGACGAGGCATGTGTATAGCCTCCACAACGTGAGCCTATCGCTCCCCCCAAGATGTATGAGAGAGCCTCTTTAGTGGGTCCATCTTACGAAGACATCTCTGTCGCAGGTTACGGAGACGAGGACACTAAGTAAGTTTGGGATCCAGGATCATCCCTAAGAACCGTATTTCTGACACAAATTCCAAGGGGTTATGTCAGAGTGGAGCGCCTCAGTAGATTTAATATAAGCTTGAATGGCGTCCAGTTTCCAGAGTGGCATCCGGAGATTGGACACGCTTCGCCGGTATGGGGGCAATAAGGGGAGGAGAGGGAGGCTTGGGTCGGGGTAGAAGACGAGAGTGATAAAGCGCGTAGTCTGCATCCCAGGACGCTGACGGAACAGATGGGATAGTATACGGGACAAGTCCGCTGCCATGCGTAGGACATCTGAGAACCTGACGTTTGTGATTAATTTCTCTTGACTAGTAGACGGGTCTCCCGGATATCCACTTTAACAGAACCACGGACAGCTAAGACCCCTTTTTCAAAGAGAAATATGCGACACTTTGAGGAAAGTGCACTATGCTATGGGACTCTCCACAGTTGGTACAGCGACGAGGATGCTCGCAGAAATGACCATGGGTCGCCTGTGTGCAATCCACGCGGGTGGCGGCAGGGAGTGGTTACATGACCGAACATGGCAAATGAAGCAGAGTCTCGGATTGGATATTTAGGGTTTAACTGGTATTCGTAAGTAACCCGCCTTAATATGCGATGAGAGATCCCGACGATCAAAAGTTACGAACAGCGTTGGTGGGTTCACCCGGATCCCACCAACGGTTCGCTGTGGTCTATGAATGGCAATCATCCGCTGGCTATCCAGCTTTGACTGCAGCATCTTAATGTCATTTAAAAGGTCATTAGTTCATTTAAAAGGATAACACCCTTCACAGTGTCGAAGGTTCGGTGAGAAGAGACAACAATCTCAGAGCGAGCAAGAGTCTTGAGGGCTTGGACAGAATCATGTTGTGGGCTGGAAGTAACCTCCACTACCAGGGCTCTATCGTTATAGAACCACATGCGGCACGGTTCGTCTCACCGTTCATTCAAATCCTCACTGACATCAAAAATATTAAGTTTTGATAGGGAAATATCGGATTTGGTTTGAAGGACCAAAAAGGGGCGTTAGTCCAAGTCAGCGTCCACCACTGAGGAAAACGGATCTGACGCGAAAGAGAACTGGAACGAGATCCAGAAGCACGAGGAGCAGCAGTCAAACTTCTGCGAAGTAGTTTTGGGTGTATTTTTCTACATATACTACTATATTATTGGAGGAGGAAGGGGGCAGTCTCACGCAGTGCAGAACCCGTCTACGTAACCCCGAAAGGAGGGGGGCACAAGCACTACTCAACCAGCACCGTTGTTTTAAAAATGAGAGGTTGCATTCGGGATTTTCCCTTCGAGGATGCAAAAATCATCGCGTTAAGCAACCACGGCCACTAGGAGCAATCAACCACACGTGCGAAGGACAAAATAAAAAGGAGAGGGGAGTACCATGAATAACATTTGTCTGAGATCATGGTTCCTGAGCATAAATATAATATCTAATATGAAAAATGACATTTTATTATAGATCTCTGTACTTAACCGAATTTAACATGGTAAAAAAAAAAACTCCATTTGCTTCTCGTAGCGTCAGAGGTTGCCATCATCTTCGGGAGGGAGGAAGAGGGGTTCAGAGAGAGGAATATTTATGAAATGCACTTTCAAGCAATTTTAAAATAGGATATAGGAGCAGTGTATTTAGGAGAAGTTGATTAGAAAAAAAGCAGGAAACCATTATGGTGGGATAAGGCTACAGCTATCTTATTCAGGAAAAAGAGAAAAATAACTTAAATAACCTAAACCTGCTATAGAAAACTTGTGAATGAGATGATCAAAAAAGAGTAAAAAGTGTGTCAGAAATAAAGTTAGCACAAGAGGTAATAAGGACCAGGGTTTTTTAATCATGCGACATCGCTCGCATACCTTCGCGTTCGGTTTGAATGGCCTCAATGGAAACTCCCGATTAAAAAACGCGTCGTTTTACATCTGCAGCGTAGAACAGCGTTTCCTGATGGGAAACGGATTTATCCCTTGTTTTTTTTCCAGTAGCTGTCTCAACGCAGATACTTGATCCACACGCTCCATACCCGCTCTAAAGACCACTAGTGCATCCTTGTCGTAGGTCAGATAGGCTTCACTGACCTTCGCTTCCACTCCCTAGAGGAGGGATGGGGGTCCCCTTTAAGTACGGGGGATATTCGAGAGCGTTTTCTACCGTTGGTCGATTTAGAAAATAGATCAAGGGCTTTTTATGTAGTTCTTTGATTTAAACAAGAGAAACAAAAATAATCTTTACTATTATAGAAATAAATAACAGAATTTAACAATAATTTATACAGTATGGGAAAACTAATCGTTCAGGAAAAGAAAATTAATTTACAATGAATGCTTCGGCACGAGCTATGAGTAGCACAATATTTACCAGATAGAAAACGGGAGGAGATGATGAGGTGAAGCTTCAGGGTCGGAAAGCGTCACGTCTTTTCGACGGTGATAGAGAAAAATGTAATAGGTTTACGATTTTCCAAGAGGGAGAGGGGGGCCTCGAGTGGTTGTTCAAGGGAGTATCCTTGCCGGGCACGGAGCGAAGCGCGTTATTACAGAATGAGTCCTTACGTCCTTGACTGCCGTAATTTTGACAACTGGTTTCTTGCCTGCGAGTCTTTAGGGTACCAGAGTCGCTTGTGAAGTGGCGCGTTGTGTCGTTTGGCTGGTTCCGATGAATCCTCTTGATTACTGCTTGGATCCTGCGTGAGCAGTGCCTGCCTCCTGATTGAATACCTATTTGCTCGTTTCTGCGCTGGGAAATATATGACTTCCCGGAAGCGATTTTGTTTGTCGCCGGAAATGGGTCCCACTCCGATTCAAAGCGCTGATTTGGGTTCCGGGCTCCAGTTTGACTCGTCTCGCTTCGTTATCGTCACGAAAGTTTACCGAAAAACGCAGGTTGAAGGTCCGTTCCTTCGTGAGATGCTTCCTAGGCCTCTGTCCGCGTGACTCTCTCTGACAATCCTCTATCACACCCTTAGCTGACCTCCTTATAAGCCCTTTCTCCTAATTACCTCTTACAGCATTCTTTCATTCCTCGGGCGCACTCCCACTTTCAAATGCCTTAAACACAACCAAAAGATTTATTCCACGCTTCGCTCACCCAGGTCTCAAAGCCCTGCGAACGGGGTATCGTCGGGGGCAGGGGAGGTATCTTCTGGCGATCGCCAACGCGGGCTTGGCCGCAAAAAAACCCACAAACGTTTATCTTCAGTCTAATTTAACCTACATACACAACAGAAAAAAGGAGCAAAAAGGCGCCGGAGGGATGCATTCTCTCTCAGGGGCCTGAGCTACTGCTATTTACTAACACTCCTTTGTTCATTCTAAGCTAGACTATAGATGCATGTTGGACGCGCCCGCTGCCGAGCGGGTGTGGAGACTCCAGTGCAACGAAAGCACTCAGTAAACAGACAGACAACCTCTTATTATCTGGCTGACGACACAAACACCTGCACCCATTTCAACACATTCACAACAGCAACTTCAACAAATTAACTTTTTACAAGGCGCGCTGAATCGTTGGGAGAATCTTATCCAGTCGGCGCAACTCCCCAAGAGTTAGAACTTTATGACACTGGTCTCCGTTTGGCGACCGGCGCCTTCCGCATATCCCCCGTAGAACACCTTTTTGATTTTTCTTTTCTTTTTCTACCACCAATTTGGGGACTGTCATCAAGGGCAAGAGTTGTTGCAATCAATCTCAAGCCTAATACTGGGGTACATTAAAAAGAGAGAGAGAAAGAGAGAAGAAGGAGGCATGCTCGGGCGTCGGAGGGAGGCCAGCCTCCCCCACCAGCGCAGGATCATGTGCCAACACCAAAGTCAAATAATATGGAGGAGGCCGAATTCCTCCAAAAAGTCAGTCTACGAGTCTGTGTGACTGGAAGACAGCGGAGTCGTCGTAGTAATGCGCAGGGTAGCGCTCAATCAAATGGCGATGCAACCTGAAGCCCTCGCGGCATTGGGAGGAGGGGGGCATAGAATGAGGCGCGGCGCAATAACACGTATTATTTAAATTGACCTTGACAGTCTTATTTATCAGGCAGACACTTAGACGTCCTCATTCCATGCAATTCCCACATCTACAGAAACCCAGCAGAAGATAATCTCGAAAGTCACCCGTCTCGTTATGGATACCGCGAACCAGGGGGTGTGGAGACTCCAGTGCAACGAAAGCACTCAGTAAACAGACAGACAACCTCTTATTATCTGGTTGACGACACAAACATCTGCACCCATTTCAACACAGCCACAACAGCAACTTAAACAAATTTACTTTTTACAAGGCGCGCTGGATCGCTGGGAGAATCTTATCCAGTCGGCGCAACTCCCCAAGAGTTAAAACCTTATGATACAACATCGTTTAAACATCTTTCTCATTGAGTACATATGAATTGCTACCGAAAGGAGATTTTCTCGCCGTGCCTATAATTTAGATGCAGCGAACCCAGAAGTAGAAATAGAAAAGACGCAGATAGAGAATAACAAGACACGGTAAATGTTTCTCCCAATTCATAGTTCTAAAGGCAAATGGGTGGGGGGATTCGCGGAGTTATGGGGGAGATAGAATAACGTGGGCGTGTAGGTATAGTACACAACTTTGGTGAACCCGGATGTGAAAATAAATTCCATACCTTCAACCATCAAAGGTGTGTGTCTAAGAAGTCTCGAGAGAGCAAATAACGTACACAGACGAGTCAACGAGGGTCGAAGAGACTCGTCAGCATCCGAAATTGAAACCCTAAACCATGATAGCATAGTTCTCTGCAAATGAAATACAAATGCCTCAATCAGATGTCTTCATTGAGCCAAATGACTCTCTAATGTATCTGTAGTAAAAAAAAATAGACAATCATCTCCTTCATTCACTTTTGCTCATTAGAATGGCGAAAATGGCGAGTGTGAGAAAAGATCTCTCAAAGTTGTGGGAGAAGTCCCATTCATTGAAAAAGATATAATCTCAGCCTCGCCACCCATGGCCATCGAATGGGGGTTCACATGAGTTTATGACACAGTATGGAAGGAAAGTCATCACTTTTGGCACAAAGTATTGGGTAAAATTGTGAAATCACCCTTGCCCCTATAAACCGGTTTCAGATCCCGGTTTGGTCATGGCATTGACTCAAAGGTTTGACTAGTCATTACGAGCAGGGATAGTGATCCATTAGATCACAGATTCAACCTCACAGTCGCATGGTTCAGAGCTTCCACCTCATACATACAAATCGTCATGATTGCCTACTTTCTCGCATTAATATCCATTAATTATTGTCGAGTTTTCCGCTATTGTAAACCTCTCTCACACAAAGTGACATCAAATCCACAGCAAATACCTACCTAATGCCTTATCAACCACAAAACCACCTATCCTTTTTTCCAAGCTAAAAAAGGACGACATGCTATAGCATATCGTCGGGCCAAGATTCATACTTAAGCAGGTGGGGCATAGCAAGCCGCTCACAAACTCCATCCACTTCCTACCTTTTACGCAGTATCCGAGCCCTTCGCATATATCACACATTTCTCCTCCAGAGCAAATACCTGATCTACATGCACCGGTTGTGAAGGAGAAAGGTAAATGTTTTTTTCCCCATTTAGCTTTATTTTAGTTTGGGTATGTTTGATGGTGGATATTTTTTCGATATGTCGAGGGACTATGTAGTAGTGGGTTTGGGTTAAAATCTTCTATACTAGCTGCATCGAGAAATGGACGATGGGGTGCGGCAAACACCGTCACAAGTGCACCCCCACCACTGTTGCCATATCTCCAAAGATCAGCTGCCCGTCTTCCTTTCCAAACAAGTTTCCCCACCTTCGTTCTGATCTGTGGAGATATGGCAACAGTGGGGGGGACACCTGTGACGGTGCTTGCCGCACCCCATCGTCCATTTCTCGCTGCGGCGAGTATAGTATGTGTTGTGTTAGAGTTGTGAGAATAGTTAAAGATGGTTAAGGATTGGATAGTTGTGGGACTAGGTGTTTTCGGTGATAGTAGGATATATGGTGCAGGCTGTAACTACTGAGTTCAGATTTTTGAAGGTGGAACGTCTGTTTGATGTTAGGAAGGGAAGATATGAGTCTATGTGTAGATGGATTACCTTTATTGTTCTGTTTGAGTGTGCTGTTAACTGCTGAGTTTTAGGAAGGCAAATCTGTGAAGTTTACTGTTTCTAAGATTGTGTTCGTCGATGTTTTTTTTCCCCATTTAGCTATATTTTAGTTTGTAGATAATGATATTCTAAATAAGATGATTACGTTACAGTTTAATGACGATTAAGTTAAAGTCAGATGGGAGGTAGTGAATTGCGTTCCATGTCATGTGCATTCGAAGTGTTGGTGGCGGCTGTTCATTGTGTTGGTAAGGTGTGAGTAAGGATATTTCTGTTAGTTAGGATGTTGAGAGTATGAATTTTTTTGTGAGTAGTTTGCCTCCGAGATATTTTCGATGTTTTTGTTAAAGGGGCGTCACCTGGCGACAGCCACGATGAGAAATCAGCCGAAATCAAAGTTTACCCTATTGTTAGGCTACATTAATAATTATAGAAAGAAACAACGATAAAAAACAACAAACCAATAACCCACAATATAGAAAAAAAAACAACTAGGATAAAAAAAGAGGGAGGCCCGCTACTTTAGTGGCACGAGCATGAGCATGCACTCAACATTTCTCCCCCCCCCAAAAAAAAATATATACAATGGAGGAGGCTGCCTCCTCCAAAAACTGCACGGACCCATCCCGAATACAAGGGACAAACGGTATCGCCACGAGCTCGTCCAGATAACGGGACAGGTAGAGCGCGCGAAGATACCCCATGCTGGGAAACTCGACATGACGGGGGCGGAGTGTCGCAGTAAGGTGCAAGGAAGCGCTCCAGCAAAAGTACGCAAAGTTAGTTTCACATCGCCCGTCTTCCATCTTCTTTGCCAAACAACCTGACGGGCTGACCTGATTGCGCCATGGAGTCAAAGTGGGGAAGAGCGAAATGCGGGTTTGTTCGCCCAGTCCTTGCATACTGTTTGTCGCCCTCATTTCCCGCAATCCCATCGTCAGGGCCTTGAGCTGAAGACAACCTCACGGTTCGAGGCAGCCGTGGCGTCTTAGCTAGTGCGCACCAGGGGAGGAGATATGCGCAAGCCTCGAGGGGAAGGTGAGTCGCTATAAATCCGAACCGGGCACATCACGTAATCTACCGTAACGAAAGGTCTATTGCAACCAGCTCTGCCAGAAAGAAAGTAAAGCATGATAGAGCCCCGCCGGCTTCAAACAGAGGGGTTACGGCGAAAAGCCGCCCATGCTTCGGATTTTGAGCCATTCGTGGACACAGGTACGGCACAAGCGTGTGCTCCCAGAAGTTCAAATGCAATTACCTTCTGGAAAACCAGCAGCCCAAGAGTTAAATCGAGATCTCGAAAGTTTCCTTGATCTAAATTCAAAAGACTTAGGGCATGATTGGCGTCTCGTGGCGGCCTAGATACCGTCGAGATCGGAGGTGGATGATTGGAAGCTGCTGTCGACCGAGGGGGAAGCTGGGCTCGCGCGAATAAACGCATATGGCAGGCTTTTTTTTCTTCCAATTTAAGGTTCTATACCTGCAAGTGCCAGTAAAGGCATAGCCACTGAAATCACATATTTAAAAATATTTATTTAAAAGTGGGCATAAGACCACAACTAAGTTTGAATGCTTACAAGAGCACAAGTCGAATAAATTATCTTACAATCTAATGCTAGGCTAGATTAAAAGGCGGTGTTCGCACTTGTGCAGCGACGCGCACCGACCAAAATTATCCAGTAGATCTGTCAATCCCCAAGTGAGTAGCCAGAGAAGCAGGGCGACAGGGTGGATTTTCTTACTAGGCTGTACTAATCGTCGACAGGAGGGTGAAGATCTAGAGAGCTGCTGTGGAAGACCCAGAGACGGGACCCGAGACTTTTCGTTGGCCAACGAGGCAATCAACAAAGCAGTTCAGCTTTCTGCACTCGAGAACGGCTTCAGGCAGGAGGTCAGCCCATTAGACACAGGGAAGAGGTTATTGGGAAACTGATCTTCCCATCAATCGCGTTCCAACATACAGAACCCCTCAAGTCCTGGTCTCTTGCGACCTGGTTGTAAAGCTTTTTCTAACACGACGCGAGCTAGCTGGTCTGTCCTGATGTCTAGCAAAGGGTTTGGAGGATAGTCATTGAAAAAAAAGGCAGCGTTGATAAGAAGCGGAACAACAACTTACTCAGGTCCCGCCAGAGTTTAATTTAACCCAGTGACGGGATTTTCCTAGTTTGCACTCGGTGCTGGAGAGAACAGATCCTCCTGGTATCAAGTGCAGGTAGACAAAAGGTTGAGCGGACAGTGGTAGAATAAAGTAGCGCTGAAAGGGAGCGAGGAGGAAACGCACCAACAACTTCCCCAGGTCCCTTCAGAGTTCAAGTCAACCCAGTGACGGGGCTTCCCTAATTTGCACTCGGGGTGAGAGGACGTGCAGCTCATCCTGGTACCAAGTGCAACAGGATACACAGGGTACTCAGCTCCGGGGCCAAGCCTTGGTAATTGCTAAAGAATAACATATCACTGAGTGAGGCTTAGACTTTCTCAATATCGAAAAATACAGAGTAACATCTGTCGCTTGGAGAAATAGAGCAACTGACGAGCCCGCCTGAATGTCCAGAAGAAGAAGCTGAAAAGCTCGCACGAATGCCCAGAAAGAGGAATTGACAGGTCAGGAGGAGTATTCAGAAAGATAAACTGACAAGGAAGCAGGAATGCCCAGAAAGAAGAACTGACAAGCCAGGTGGATTACCCAGGAAGAGGAATTGATAGATCAGGAGGAAAACCCAGAAAGAGGAACTGACAAGCTAGGTGGAATACCCAGAAAGAGGAATTGAGAAGCCAGGAGGAGTATTCAGAAAGATAAACTGACAAGGAAGCAGGAATGCCCAGAAAGAAGAACTGACAAGCCAGGCGGATTACCCAGGAAGAGGAATTGATAGGTCAGGATGAAAACCCAGAAAGAGGAACTGACAAGCTAGGTGGAATACCCAGAAAGAGGAATTGACAAGCCAGGAGGAATGCCCAGAAAGAGGAACTGACAAGCCAGGAAGAATACCAAGAAAGAGGAACTGACAAGCCAGGAAGAATACCAAGAAAGGGAAACTGACAAGCCAGGAAGAATACCAAGAAAGGGGAACTGACAAGCCAGAAGGAATACCAAGAAAGGGAAACTGACAAGCCAGGAAGAATACCAAGAAAGAGGAACTGACAAGCCAGAGGGAGTACCCAGAAAGAAGAATTGACAAACCTCCAGGAATTCCAAGAGACGAACTGATAAGACAGCAGGAATGCCTCCAGGAAAGCCCAAAAGGAGTAACAGAGAAGCACCCAGAATGGGCTAGATCCTAATTATAGACTCTCACTAGGAATTTCATAACTGTGCTTTCTACTTGCCTCTCCATAAGCGATGGCTAAATTGTGCGCCCGGAACACTTGACACTGATTCTTGGCTGTGAATGGATCCTCCTCACTCAGCAATTGCTGGAACGCTTCGGAAGTAACCTGGCACAACCAACACACTAGCCACCCATATGCTTCTAAGCAGTGATCGAGGATTTCTTTGAGATAAAAAAATACATTTTGTCACCGAAAAATTCGTTTGGATTAATGAAACTGAACCTGGGAGGAAACACACACATTAGGTAAACTTGGAAAGACAGCATTGAGAGAGAGCTCTATAATGGTTAAAAAATAGTGTAATCATATTTGTGCATGGAGTAGGTTTGAGATGGGGCGACGTTTTGCCTGGGGGTGAAACCAGAGTTGAAAAGATGCTACAGCACACACCACCCCAAGTGCCTATGGAGATGAACCCAGACCGCATGCAATGCTACAGTACAGAACACTTAATCGATATAAAGGTACAATGACGTAGAAAATGGGCGGTGAGGGGTGGTAGATTTAGTGGCAGTTACGAGAACCGCCCGACTTTGTGGGTGAACGTTGAAGTTGAATATGCAAATTTGCAGGTAGCCTCATACATAAGTTACATTCATGAGCAGCTTTTGGCTCAAGAGGTACCGTCCCTAAATGGAAACGTACCCTCATTGGAAAGGTTGGGGTGAAACGAGTTTTCTGGCCATTTCGCAGAGAGAAGCCGATCGCTCTCATTCTTCTGTAGGAAATCAACCGAAGCCATGGGAAAACGAGGGCAATTACCCCTCTTCTTCCAGACGGAAAGGAGCCAGTTGGCCGTCTGCTGCAGGAGGACGTTGTTGTCCCCTTCGTACGTGCAGTTGGCATCGTTATCGTCGCGAAGCTGACCCAGGCCGGATGCTGTAGGCAGGAATGGCAATGTTAGGAGACAACAAACAATATAAACATATTCCTCACATTATTATTATAATTCTTATAATTACATAGAAGAAGCGAAATCCAACAAGGGTATTTCCGCCAGAAGGTTTCTGTGAGGATATTCAGAATGTGAAATTAGGGGAAGTGAAAAAAAGTATGAAAGGTTCATACATGACCATTTTTTTTTTAGTTTTTAAGGTTTTCTACTAGCGGGAGCATAGCAGTCGAAACTGAAAAATGATTTTACACAACATAGGACAAATAAATTATGCAAACACAAAAACAACAACAAAGAGTAAAAACATGAAAATGCACGATCAGGTGCCAGAGGGAAGCCTGCTACCACGGGGACCCCAAGCGTGTACTAAATGGATAAAATCTAAATACGACCTCATTCAAAAGTCTCGCTACAGTTTTACATTTTAATTAAATGAAAACAGCTTTATGGATTTGAACAAAATTAGTCGTGAACTTGCTCTGGACTGCTAGAATTAGTAGTGAACTTGCTCTGGACTGCTAGAATTAGTCCCATAACGAAAGAATTCCTCAGCTCCGTAGACTTCAACGTGAGCGCCTTCTTGTCTTGAGGCACATTGCCCACCTCTTCTTGCATTCCTCTCCAACTCCGGTTACCATCTCCCTGGTAACGAGATTGCAGGTATTTCGTAGACGTTCCTCTAACTCTTCAACACCCCTGGGCTTTGCTTTTCACGAAACCCCACAGAAAGAAGTCACAGGGGTCAAATCTGGAGAACGTGGCGCCCACTCCAGAGGTCCTCGACGATCTACCCCTCTACCAGGAAACTTGCGATTCAAGAAATCGCGAACTGCTTTGTCATAATGTGGGGGAGCACCATTTTGTTTGACCCCCCCCCGTCAAACAATCATCAACATTGGCTACACGTTCCAATTCGGGGAAAATCTTTTTCGACGCATCGCTAGCTAATTGACACCTGTCACATTAACAGTCCGCTGCTGATCATCTTTGAAGAAAAATAGTCCAATGAGCTTTTTAGAAGAGAGAGCGCACCATACAACGAGCTTTGGAGAGTCGCGCTCGAACTCTTCAACAACAACTGGGTTGCTTTTACCCCCAAATTGAGTGTTATGTCAATTCACGCGACCAGATAAGTGAAAAATTGCTTCAGCGCTGATGAACATGGTATCCAAGATAGAAGGGTCATTTTCGCGATGGTATACGAGTTTCACATAGCTTTACCCTTTGATCAAAGTCCTCTTTGAACTTGTATTTTAAAAGGAAACATTTTCAAGTCTATACGTAATATCCGTTGGATGGTTGAAACATGTATGGCTAATTTCCGCGAGGCTCTGTTTATGGACTTTCCCTGGTTTGGGTTGAAAGCTTCTTCAACGATAGCAATATTTTCCTCAAAACGGCTACTTCTATATCTTCCTGTGCATGGTCTATCAGTCACAGAGGGTGGTTCCATAAATTGTAGAGCGTACTGGCAAGTAGGCGTCTCATAGAAAGCACAGAATCGTCTTTGAGTTTCGGTTGGAGATTGGTTAACTTCCTGCCAGGCAGCGATTTTACACTTCATTTCCAAAGTCAAATGATCACCCATTTTGACCAGATGTAGGGTTCAACTTATATACCCACAAATTCTAATTTAGTGAATTATATAAGGTCTTTCAATAAGGCCGCTCAATTTTTAAATGTAAATAAAACAAGTTGTGTGTGATATATGCACTCAATCTATTTTAAATTTGAAAGTAAATTTTATGGCATTAAGTGTGGAATATGACGTCGTTCAAATGTCCGCCGCGGCTTCGCTTAGTGGAACGTATTCGGAAGGCCCAATTTTCGATGACTTTGTCGCATATAAATCTGGCTGAATTTGCTGGATGGTGTTAGTTATGTTGACTTTGAGAACATCAACTGTTTTCGGATTATTCGCATAGACCTGCGATTTAAGATAGCCCCAAAGAAAGTAGTCTAATGGCGTTAAATCTCGGTGGCCAGTTGACGTCGCCGCCGCGCGAGATGACCCTGCCCTGAAATCGCTGGTGCAAAATGTCTATCGTGGAGTGCGCAGTGTGGCACGTAGCGCCGTCCTGTTGGAACCACAGGTCAGTATCCATATCAGGCATATAATCCAATTAAGGCCACAAGAAGTTGCTTATCATCGATCTGTAGGTCTCGCCGTTGACGCTTATGGCAATCCCATCTTCGTTCTCAAAAAAATACGGAACGATGATTCCGTTAGACGAAAATCCGCACCAAACAGTGACTTTGTTGGGATGCAATTGGTGCTGGTATTTCTCATGTGGATTGTTTTCGTCCCAAATCCGACAATTTTGCTTGTTCACAAATCTATTCATCCAAAAATGTGCCTCGTCGCTGTGGCGAGGATAGAAATCACGTAATGCGCGGAACGTTTGTCGAACGGAGCACTTATTTTGATAATAACATTTGATGATTTGCGCATGCTTTTCAACGCTATAACCTTCCATCGTGACTTGCCAAGCACTACTGAACAGTTCACAGTGAGGTTGCCAGATGTCGCTTTAACAACATGGCTACTATCGCCTGACAAAGCTCGAGCGTCTTTGTTGAAAGACCCTTTATTATACTACGAAATTGAAGTCGTCGGTTTAAAATCTGAAAAAAAAATGTAGCGGGCCTTTTGAATGACCCGCTAAAATGAAGGAAGACTGCCTCCTCCAAGAACTCGTTTGATCCATAGTCTGAAGAGTACGAAGCTGAACCGAGTAGAAGGGACAGGCGATAGCGACCTCCCTCGTACCAGTACCGGGAGAGAGAACACCTGCGAAGATCTCCCAGGCTGGAATATTAAACAAGCATATGCCGAACAGTCTGGGGTACGAGACATTAGTCGAAGGGTGAAGAAAGAGCAAAGAAAGCAGAGGGAGGAGGGCGGTGGGGGGGATCAATGGAAACAGGTTCGGCGCGATAGCACGCAAATTTAGGTTCCCATCAGCCGTCTGCCAACTTCTTTGCCAGGCAGCTTGGAAGGCTGACTTGATTCCTGCCATTTGGATAGCAAGAGGAAGAGCGAACTGCTGGTTTGGTCGTCCAATCCTCGCGGACTCTTTGGCGCCCTCAATCATTACATGTCTAGGAACCTAGCAGAAGTTAATCTCGAGATCCGCCTAGCAAGCGGCAGCCGTGGCAAGACGGATAACGCACACGAAGCGGTACAGAGATTAAAATGCACAAATACCACTTATGGCAAGACGTGTAATTTCCAGTAGCGAAGTGTATTGCCACAAGATCGGCCACGAAGATAAACGCAGTGCCTGGTAGAGCCCCACTGATTTCAAATGAGGGGATAGGGCGTGGAAACCGACCCCTTCTTGGGAAGTGAAGCCATTCGTATACACTGGCAAGGTTTCCAGTGACAAGAAGTGTGCTCCAAAAAGGTCGAACGCAATACTTCCGGCGCTGTAGAAGATTTAGGAGCAAAGGCGTGGCGAAAAATAGTCAAAGGTAGTACCCTCCAGGGTGGCGTCCTGGGCAAAACCAGGGGCACCACCGATAAGTGTGTTACACCGAGCTCTCGAAGGAGTTTCCTAGCCCTAAACCCAAAGGGCTTAGGGTATAGTTGGCGTCTCTCTGCAGCATGGCCAACAACAAGATCGACTGCGGATGCAGTGAGAGCTGTTAGCGACTAAGGGAGGCGCCGGGCTCGTGTGTACAGGCGAATAATGCACTGAGCCAGAGGCAGAGCGAGTGGCATCTCCCCAGCATCGAAAAGTAGGCTCTCAATGGGGGACGTTCGGAAGGCACCGGTCGCCAGGGGGAGACCGGTGTGGAGAATCGAGCCCACACTCTGCAGTACACGCTCAGTTGCCAATGCATAAAACTCGCTAACTTCCTCCTTCCAGGAGGAGCTTGCGCTTCGCAGGCAGACCTTCGTTCTGTGGCCTACGGCCTATCTGGCTCTAACAACGGTGTAATTTACTCTTCATCTAGGTTTTTCAGATCTAAGACTAAATCTAAGAAAAAAACATCAGAATTCTTTTAATATCTGGACAAAACAATCTTCAGAGCTTTCATTTTCCCCATCTAAATTTGTCTTTAGAAAAAACAAAACCAAAAACAGCTATACTTTTATTTTAATACTTTTTCTGAACTTCACAATGTAATTATTTTTGTTTTAAAATCTTTCAAAACATTCAATAATCATATTTATTTTTTTTCTAAATGTCAGAAAGAACTTTGATAAAAGCTTCAAATATACAAAGAACTAGCCTTGCTGCCTGTTTTTCAAACTGTAAAGAAAATCTTAGAAAGAACTTGGGCAAGAACTTGAAAATATTCCTCGATGATTCACAAACTACAATTCAAACTGTAAAAAAAATTGCATTCCTAAAATATAGTGTTAAAGATTAGGCCACTCTAGGATACTCCAACACTACAAACAGAAAAAACCTTGCCCCGACACCAACCCCTGGAGCCAAGAAACCAGACAACCTCGACCATTTACTCTTAGACTGCCGACACCGCACACATCTTTTTCTTCGTAGGGATCTGTGAACCCACCCATGGATCTCAGGGACACTCCTTGGGGCGAACACCTCGTAGAAGAGAAGTAGAGGGGGGTGGGGGAAAGTAAGTTAACCCAGCACCAAGATGAATATATAATAAATAGGCAAAAGGAATAAGATAAAGGTAAAGGAGGAATAGGCCAAGGTAAAAGTCCAGTTCGTTCCGAACCATTGTGAGGTCGGACCACCCTCACCACTAGAAAGCAGGAACCCCGAAAGACCATGGATGGGGAAGGGGATCATCAGCATTGGCTATGGTTAGTTGCAGAGTGGGTTGCACTTTGCGGCAACTCTCTGCTGTAGCAAATCGTGACTCAGATCTTACTTTAAACCGTAGGTTCCTTACTGAGATAGGGATAAAAAAGGGTACAGTGGCGATAAGACCATTACCAAAATACAAATACTTTTGACTTCTTTTAACAAACACAATGCATTCTAAAATATATCCCACAGGTCGTTAGTTTTACCACAAAACCAGCTGGATGCTGTCGAGAACACAACCTTAACCATAAAAAATAGAACCAAAACCAAAGGTCATCAAAAAAGAAGCATGATCAGGCGCCTGAGGAAGACCCACTTCCTCAGGCACCTGGGCGCTTGCACACCGCCACCACCAACAAGGACCGGCGCATCGGGTTCACCAGCGATCGTCATCCTGATCTTGATGTGAATTTCATTACCCGATAGAGGGTATCTTGTCCACAGGTGAGCGATGGATAGATGGTACAATATTGTTCTAGTAGTAGGTTTTGCACGATGTCAGGGACCCAACACGCCCTCTTTCTTACCTTTGAGGTAACCGTGTCCTCCGCAAGCTTCTCTACATTCCTGTATCGTGTCCCTGGCTGCCCACCCGGCCAACGGCTTCGCGACGCACGAGAGCGCGTGCATTTCTTGACCAAACAGAGCCTGAGGATGAGAATTAGCAGCCAGGATCATTCACTGTGATGGAGCTAGAGACGACGCCCCGAAGTCGAGGCAGGAATTTATTCTAAATACAACGCGAGGCATGGAAATGGACTCCACCAGGAGGACATTCAACCAAGATATGGGTGACAGTGTTGGGGGAGTGAGCAGTGTTCGCAGGAAGGTTTATGGGTGTGTTCCATCATATAATCTTTATTTCAAAAGGGGTGAATGTGAAGACTGCTTCCTAGGGTAAAGTCGCCGTAATCAATTTATAGCATACTATTAGGGTACATTAAAGGTCACAACAAAAAACATTAATAAAAACAACAAAAACAAGCCAAAGAAAAGAAACGAAGGCAAAAAGAAAGAAAAACACTGGCGTCGTGGGGAGGGCCGCCTCCCCCCAAGCAACGGTGCATGCTACCAACATCAAAGAGCTAAATGAAGTCAAATAGTCCATAAGTCTGTGTGCACGAAAACGTCCAGAAGACAAGGGACAAGCGGTAGCGACCCAGCTCGTTCCAGTATCGGGAAAGATAACGTACGCGAAGATCACACAGACTCGGACATTCAACAAGAATGTGCCGACACAGTCAGAGGACCAATGCAGCCGTCGCAGTATGGTGCAATCGAGCGATCCATCAAATGGCAGTCTGCCCAATTCGAGGACAACAGAAAGCGACCTGAAGCCGTCGCAGCATTGGAGGGCAGGTCCATAGGAACAGTCGCAGCGCGATGGCACGCAACTTTAGGTTCCCCTGGAGCGTCTCCCATCTTCTTTGCCAACCAGCCAAGACCTGATTCCTGCCACGTTGGTCTGGTCAACCAGTCGTCGCGAACTCTTTGGCCCGCTCATTCCCACTTGTCTAGTAACCCAGCATAAGATAATCGCCCGGACTGCTGCAACCGTGGCTTCACAAATAACAAGACCAGAGGGGACGGAGATTCCAATGCCCCGAGCACTCATGGCTCGGCCTAAGAGCAACTTAAGTAATTGGTATATGTTAGAAATAATGAAACCCTTCAGCCTCTCATCAAGAGAAACCACGGAGTGGCCGGATCGAGTATCGATTCGGGTCGCCTTCACGGCGGCTGCTATACGCTGTACACACGCGCGTCATGTGGGTCTACGTAAAAGGGGCGGGACCCACTGAAATACACACCGAATGATGATAATGGGTGCATTGGCTAATGTCAATGCCGAAGAAGGAAAAAAAAATCCTGTAGAAAATCAACAAAGGAAACGGGCCTGACCCTGCCCTACAAACCTCAGCTCGGCCACGAGTTATCTCTTTAACAGCTTCATTGTCAAGGTAACCAGGAACCACACATCTAAAAAACATCTAACATATGCGACATTACCTCTGCTAATCATCCCATTCTCGACTACTACACATAACCATTACCATCCTAGGAATGGCATTGATATCCACCTCAAATCTCTCTTTTTATTCACCATCTTCTTTGGAACTCTGACTCATTCTTGACGAAGGTAGAGTAATCTTTGCTCATTCAACAATGCCAAAAGTATAGCTCGCCAAATAGCTTGCACACACACTACACAAACTCCTATCCACCCGACTGGAACCAAGTTAAATCCACTCTTCTGGAATAGGTTAGCATCTTCCTCCTACATTTCCTTTCTTAGTCGCACGTACATCCCTCGCATGCTCTGTGCCAATTGAACACCATCAAGCCACCTTAAAGCAACTTAAGTTTACAAGTACCGACGTTTCCCTCCCGATTTCTAGCATGGGCCGGTTACCATTACATTTTACGACTGACACAATTCTTATAAATCATCCCGCTTAAATTAGAACTGGATTGCTTACCAACACCTCAGGCTTCTCTCCTTGTATGAGATGTGTGCTGAAGTTTATATAATGGTTGCTGAGCTGAACCGAAAAGAAATCCAGAACGTAGAGTGCCGCCAAATGGGGAAACAAACGCCATTGCTGAAACAAGAAGAGATCACAGTTGGTCTATAAAGGATCTTGAATTTCTGAATGAGACCAATGTCCACCTTTGCATCGACTGGGTAGAAACATGAAGTGTAGACTGCTTTTTTTTCACAAACCATTTTAAAGTTGTAGGCATAGCATTAATTATTACTTTCTTGCAGGTTCTTTCAGGATTTGTTGAATTTTGTAAATCAACATGTAAATTGATATATAAAAACAATACCAATTTACAAATATGATTAGAAAATGTTGAACCCCTCATGAGTGTATCTGTATAGAAGTGGGAAAACATCTGGCAATATTTTCAAAATGTTGAACCCTTCTATGAGATTGGTTTGTTTTTAAAGCCATCAACTGGTTTAAGGAGACGAGCAATTGTCACACTATGCACAAGATCAGGCGGAATCCAAGGAGAGCTACACATGTCGCTTTGAAGGCCAAAGTGAACCATGTGAAGATGCAAAACTTGCTGAGAGAGGATCTGAAACTTCGCCCATTCAAGATAGCTAAAGGACATTTGCTTTCCAACCCCACCAAAAATAAGACACAAAAAGGCATAACTGCTCCTCCAAAGGATCATTAATGACTCGTAGCCTCCAGTTCTGTGGACGGATGCCAAGTTGTCCACTGTCCAGGACATCCCCAACACTAAATAAAAATGAGATTCCGGTCGAACTGATGACATCTTTCAAGAGACAGAAGCCAGCTAGGGTGATGGTCCAAAAAAACCCTCACATCTTCATTGAAGGGGGTGTGGGGTGAAGATTAATCATCATGTTTATTTGGTTATGTTGAAGGATAAAGCATTCCCTGGGTGGATGTCACCATAGAAAATGATGGTGAAACCCTTCAACAAGATGAAGCAAACTCCACACAGCAAAAAATGCATGTTTGAACCCTATACATTTTGGAGTGGGGTCGATGCTTGAGAAGAAGTCCATCACCAAATCTCATCGAAGTGTCAAAGTTTTGAATTGTAAACTGGAAAAGTACTGGCAGAAAATATCAGCTGAAACCCTGTGTGCCACTTACAATGAAGTTAAACCAAGGCCTCATCGTGTCATCAATGCAATAAGGGGATCTAATTGAATATTAGTTACATCATTTTTTAGCACATACTTCTTTCTTTCATTTTCCTTATTCTGGAAATAATTGAATAAATAGCAGTCTACACTTCGTGTTACTACCCTGTATTTATGTGCGTATCTATATATATATATACAGGCTACGGCTTTCCCACTTCCCTCCTACAGGGGGAGCTTGCACTTCTCACGCTATCAGCGCTTCGGCCTATTTGATCTTTCAAATCGATTGTGATCATCTCTATACTCCTCCTCTTCTCCATGATCCCCTACCCTCTCATCTCTCTCTACCACTATCACATCACTTACTCCTCCCGCTACCCCATTCCCTAATCCATTTACCCATCCCCCTTCTCAACAAGGGGCGGGCAGGGTGAGGGGGGGGGAGCTCATTCAGAACCTAAGCTATAATAAAATAAAAAATTATTAAAAAAATCACTTTCTAAAAAGATACACTTTCTTCCTTCCTCCCATCTCTCCCTCTCCAAACTCTACCCATAGGAGAGAAGATAGTTAGATAGAGATGGAAGGGTAGATATTGGTTAGAAAGAGTGGGGAGAAAGGGAAGGGGGTTAGGGAGCAAAGGAAAAGGGGGAGTGGGGGGAGAGGGAGAAGATTGGGAGATGGGGGTAAAGAATGCACTGAAAATTCATACATTTACTTGTCCCCTTTTCAATTTGTTTTAAATATTAAATAAATCAACTCTAAAAATATAGCATTAGGGAATATATATATATATATATATATATATATATATATATATATATATATATATATATATAAGCAAGAGTCAAATACCTAGAGATGATGACTGCCAATTAAAGAACTCAGGCAGGTCCGCAATTTCACAATTTTGAATTCGCAAGTGATATTAAATAGTTTTCTTCTTTCCTTTAATAATAAAGATACTTTGTTCGGATTCTCACATTTAGTAGCTATGGCCTGACAGACTGGAAACTGCCTCTGAAGTTAAGTCACAACGAGTGGGGTTAGTCGCAGGATAGATTGCCAATTAGGACCGACTTCACAGCGACTGTCGTATGCATAGGTCAGTCCCCACTGAGAAAAAAAGCCTCCGAGTACAGATCAATGGCACTACTAAAATATTTTCTCCAGGAAGCCCCAAGGAAAGCGCGTCAGCCAGGGCACCCATTAGCAATTCCACACCTAAAATCATAAATGGTGCTAAAAGCTATCTGTGTAGGGCAAGGTGGTCAGGTGACCCAGGGAGCAAGCGGATATCCGGGGCTTTGCAAAAGATATGCACCCACTTTTACCTGAAGAGGATATTCAATGATTGGAATTTCCGCTTCATCATCTGGGCCAAACTGTTTTCTTACAGCTGAGTAGCGGATGGCAATGGTGAGAGCTTTGCGGAGATTAACAACGCAGAAACCCACGATCGACACGCGTCCAACCGATAACGTGCCTAGAGACGCTCCTGAAAGGCGTGCAAAACGTGAGGTCACTGAGCATGAACGAAATATTGTTACGGGGAGGATGGGGGCTGCAGCAGTGATAGGTCGGAGCTTTCATAGTGAGGGATAAAACGTGAGGAAGGTCACATATCACCCCCCCCGCCTTCAAGGAAAGGTCTCCTATCGAGATTGCCTAAAAGGACATAGGCATCGAAAAGTTAATTTAGCCTAGAGATAGGCTGTTGATAAACAAAACAAATCGAACGAAAACAACAAAAGAAACGCTCAAGTGCATGAGGGAGACCCGCTCCCTTAGGAGCCCGAACCTTACGCCAACACTCAAACTACTAAATACAATGGGGGAGGTCAGCCTCCACCAAAAACTCAAAAATCGCAAGGGTCGGAAGTGCAAAGACCCGTTCCGAGTACAAGGGGCGAGCGGTAACGACGCCGCTCGCACCAGTAATGGTCTGGGTAACATGCGCAAAGATATCCCAGACAGAAACATTCAACAAAAATATGCAGGCAGCGACTTATTTCAGGAAGGGAATAAGTCACCGGAATTAATCTTAGCATCTTTATTAGGCTATATTCAGTGTGCGGTGGGTAATTTGTCGCCTAAATTCAATATAAAAGAAAATAACAGTTCATTTATACAGATATATTGCGAAGGTTACATGTTAAAGGCTTTAAGGATTGTACTAGTAATTTTAGTCGATGAAATCATCGTTGGCTTCAACCACGGCATTCAGGTAATAGGAACTTGCTGCAGGCATTCTCGACGGTCTCCCAGATAAACTGGATGAGAACTGTGCCTAAACCTAAGCTCTACCTTGTTGATCTCTTTCTCAACCACGCAACACACATAACTAGTACAGGGGGGTGCTGTCTGGGGCGTTGGGAGGCCAGAAGTTTGGAATGATGTGGTCAGAGAAATTGTCTGACACGTGGTCTTTCAACGACAAGCTCTGGATCTAGGGCAATTTTTAATTTTTTTAGGAGCCCATCTGGCGACTGCCTACTTGTGGCATAAGTCGCCGTACTCACCAAAGCCTATTACTAGACTATATTAAAAATAAATAATATATAATAACAACGATACAAACAACAACAAAAATAAAACAAAGCCAACAGGCTACAAGAAGCACACTCGTGCCGGCGTTGGGGAAAGGTTCACCTCCCCCCGACGCAGGAACAAGCGGCCTACAAAAAAGACAAAAGTGTCAAATAAAGTGGAGGAGGCCAGTCTCCTCCAAAAAGTCGTAAAGTCCACAAGTCCGTGTGCAGGCATCTAGCCCGAGTACAAGGGACAAGCGGTAGTGACCCCGCTCGTCCCAGTACCGAGACAGACTACGTGCGCGAAGATCACCCAGACTGGGACATACAACAAGAATGTGCCGAACAGTATGGGGGACAACGCACTCGTCTCAATAAGACGCAGGCAAGCGCTCCATAAAATGGCAGTGCGTCCCGCGAGTGTGTCCAATTCGGAGACGACAGAAAGCAACCTGAAGCCGTCGCAGTATTGGGGGGTAGGACCATGGGAACAGTCGCGGCGGAATGGCACGTAACTTTAAGTTCCCCTCGACCATCTCTCATCTTCTTTGCCAAGCCGCTCGAAGGGTAGCCCGTATTCCTGCAATGTAGTATGTGTGAGGAAAAGCGTCCAAGATGGTGGTTCCATTCTCTCGGAGAACGGGAGGTGGGTCCTGCGAGAACTTGCCCCGAATCCTTTTGACTCGCTTCCACACCTCTGCTGGAGCGGTCTTCGCGTTAAGTGAAGACACGTATGTCTGCCAAGAAGAGCGGCGGGTGTGCTTCGAAATATACCGAAACCTAGCCATAGCCCGACGAAATTCATCGACAGTGAAGTCGTTCAGGAGGCGCTTATAGTGCATGTAGGCATAACGCTTCTGTTTCAGGGCCGTCTCACACTACGCTGACCACCAAGGAAGTGGTCGGTGTGCAAAACGGCCAGACTTCTAGGAATAGTAGCTAGGCCCACGGCGATTAGGTTGCGGGAGAAGAACTCAACGGCCTCATCTACAGACCTAACCTCCTCGACTGAGATAGAGAAATCAGTCATTTCCTGAAATGCGGACCACCGTCTCCGCGCAGAGCACCACCGGGGCGGGCTCTCGAGTGGCAGTTCCCCAGAAATAATATTTCAATGAGAAAGTGATCACAACCATGGAGGTCATCGACCACCCCCAACACCAAATCAGGTTGTGCATTCGGAGAGCACAAAGATAGATCGAGGCAAGAAAATGAAGCAGTTCTCGGGTAGTGATGCGTAAACTATTTAAGACACCCATCTCCCGCTCGTCGATCAGGTCGGCAAGGACTTGACCCCTGGGATTAATCGAGTAGTCTACCGTTCAGATCTCCGAGCAAGAAAAAAAAAGCTGGGCAACCGTGCCACGACGCGGCGGAAGACCCCAGCGTCGAAGTCGGCTGACGGTGGAACGTACGCGGAAATAACAGTATACCTCCTATCCAGGTGCAGCTGCACAGCTACTGCGTGAAAGGAGCTATCGAAAGCAAATAGAAGAAAGGAGGCATCATGCCTGGTGTAAATCAGGCATCCTCCTGCCTGGCCCCCATCCCGTGGTGGTGGGGGCGCAAAAACCCTTATACCCCGGGAGGGTGGGTGGGGGGCATGCGCCAGGCATGGTCTCCTGACAAAGAATCGCTAACGGGAAAAGGGAGGAAATGAGCGGCCGCAGCTCCTCCCAACTGGCCCGGAGTCCGCGGCAATTCCATTGAAGGAATATGCCCTCCAGGCCTAGCTCGGAGGAGATGCGAGGGCCCTCTTCTAAGAGATGACCCTCACGAGAATGGCCGTACGCTTCCTAAAACAGAACTCCGGGCTCTGTTGGCCGGACAATGCGCTGTCGCCTTCGTACTTATCGGGGGAGGTTGGGCTCGCCATGGCAGTCTTTTCCTCCATCTGCCTCGAAACCTTAGGTGAGCGTGGGAGCTTCGGAGGCGGGGCGGCCCCATTTGGAGGATCCGCCGTCTCCGAGCCATCAAGGCAACCACTGGGTGTGGGCGAAGGAGCCGAAGCTCCTTTGGTGCTGTCCTCTTTTCGTGGGACAGCTTTATGAGTCCCGGGAGATGTCCTCAAGACCAGCTCCAGGGGTGTAGCTTCCTGAGTTTAACGACTCGGAGGCGGGCTACCGTCTCGCCTTACGGGAACGATCACGCTGGGGGAAGAAGGGGGAACCCTGGTTTTAGCCGGCGGTGGGTGTGAACCCTTTGTGCCGCCAGCTCTACCAGGGGAGCGCCCGGGATGGGTAGAACCCGCAGAAAGGTTCCGAATGGGCGCGGAAACAACCCTGCTCGTAGACTTGGAGGGGACCAGGAGCAGAGGGTGTCTTTCTTAACATTGAGACATAAGACGTCCCAGACAAGCCGGGCGCGCCAGAACAAAGTCCTTAAGCCTTGCGAAATGAGAGAAGATGCTGGACCTAAACGACCAGGATTTTCTTCTCAAAGAGATACGCACCACATTGCTTCGAAGAAGCAGGGTGCGGCTCTCCGCAATTGACACACTTGACCACACACGATTTGGACTTATCGTACGGCCTTGGAGCAACTGACACAGACTTCGGGTAATCCCGACTTTGAGCGTCTACAGGAGCGATTATTATGGCCGAAGCGGTGACCATAATAGCACCTTCGCGGCAGTGGCACGAATGCCTTCACGTGGTAGCAATGCCAACTCGCACGCATCGACACAAGGAGCTTGTCACAGTAGAACGTGACGAAGAGTGTAGGGGTGGGTCTCGACGCCTCTCCCTGTTTTCTCATCACACATTCGACCTTGACTGCCCCATGATCGGCAAGCTCTAAAGTGATGTCATTTATGGAGTAGTCCAAGAGTTCCATCACATAAACTACTCCTTTCACGAAGTTCATGGTAGAGTGCGGCGTCACACTCACCGGCGTGCGATCAAGTGTCCGAAGGGCACTAATCATGGTTGCCTTGGAGGGATTCGGCGACTCGCCAGAAGGCTACTGTTCGAGAAACGGGTCAACTTCGGCTTTCTACCAATCACGCCCTTAGCAACATGCTGCCATCAGTGGAGCGAATAACGAGGAAGCCTTAGAAGCCAGCGGGCTCGAAAACACCAGGTAACCTCTGAATGAGGGGCCCCGCCTTAATCGAGGCTCCGCTCTGCGCACTTGCACTATTTGTCTTGGTCAGGGACTCCCCACCCGGGGGCGCACCGGGGCCGGACGTACCGATCTTCGCTTGGTCGCTTGACAGAACGGCAGCGGCCCTGTCCGTTCCCCGCGGCGCCCACGTAGGAAAAGCCCCACCCCGTCTTTTTGCTATTCTTTTTTTTTCTTAGGAGAGGATATTGGGGAATGAACCCGCTTCTCTCCTCCGCCGGTGGGAGCTCCTAGGCCAGATGGGCCATCCTCACCAAGATCCTTCTCCAAAATGGAGAAGGTCCTGCCTGTCATAGGAGAACCAACAAGCCGGGGGAGGAGATCTTTCCTCTACTTCTTATGAGGCCTCGGGGAGCCGAGCAGTCTGAGAAACAGCCTGCATAGGGGCGGACACGGGTTCTGTGCTTGGCACTGAGCCCGGGTTCGACGCCATGGACGTCCTACCAATCTGGGAGTGGGTCACCTCAGGGACCATCTCTATCTCAGGGGGGGTCTCTATGTGCACGCCCCCCCCCCACCCAAGACATCACAGGACCCATTCGAGGTACCTTGGTCATCTCGTCTTACGGGAATCGGTTACACGGGGGAAGGAAGGGGTGGTTTTAGCTGGCCCGTGGATCCGCCAGCTCATCATTTCAGATTTGGAATTTTCCATGCTGATACATTCAGGAATATGTGGCACATCTTATTTGTTCCACGACCGACCAGATTTCGCAGATGGCGGCGCGGGTTATGATGAAGAAGTCCTCGCATGGGCGTGTTAGGTTGGCGGGTCTGGCTAGGGTCTTTCATTTCCCATTACTCCGTATGCTGGTGGCCAGCAGATTGAAATTGACCTGCCATCCGCGCTGCTCTAGAAACCAGGCTCTTCATTTTTAAAGAGAAGGGTAGAGTTCAGTTAATCTATTTAGCCACTTCCCTATGATGATAACGTGCATCAGTCATAAATTTTCCATGGCGCGCTACAATTACAAACGCACGTCTGTCATATTAGAAAGTACACCAATCTTGTTAAAATAAGATCCAGTGTGGCTTATATAATTTTACATGCAACTCCGAAGTGTTTAGTATTTCAAATTGAAGTCACTGAAATCAACCAATCAGAAATGAGGTGGGTGGATTTAGAATGTCCCAATGTATTAGCTCGGGGATTAACTAATCTGTAGTAGCGGGATTGTGATCAATGGTTTTCAATTGTGGCATTTCAGTACTTTATTTCCTGTTTGTTTATTTATAATTACAATGTCTGTTAGTGATTCAGTCAATAGTGATTATGAACCCATGGAAAGTGATAATGAAACAATAGATAGTTATGAGAGTGATGATTTTGATTTTCTGGGCATGGAGATGACAGTGCCATCCTATGTGACTCTTGGAAAAGAATTGAGGACATTTTCAGTGATTGTAGGCCTAACTCTATTCCCAAGATAGTGCATAATTTCAGTGGTGTAAATCCTGCACTAAATTGTAATGATAATAGTAGTGTTTTAGATTGTTTCAAAAGTTTATAACTGATGATGTTATAGCCTATTTAGTAAGGTGCATAAATGACAGGGCAAACAATTTCTTTGAAGAGAACCTGATAAAAAAGAAGTAGTAAATAATCTAAAGTGGAAAAATGTGAATGATGATGGCACATATACATTTCTTGCATTATATTTTTATATGGGCCAATGCAAATATAGTGAGATCAACTTATATTGGTCTAGATTACCTTGTCAGCCTGATGAAGCTAATTAAAGGTAAGTTTAAATATGTAACTATGGGGCTATTAATTTTAAGTTAAATATATATTATTAACAATAATACATTGTAATATGCTAACTTTTTCAATTTAAAACATTTTTAAATGATGCACAAAAACTGTATTACATGCACTGCCGGTGTGACACAATGCCGTGCGCAAAGGGTTAATACATAGAATCTGACCCCGTCTGGGGTTTTGTATGCATCCATGAAGATTCAGTCACCTTCTTGTATTGCAGCATGGTTTAGGAATGATATTTTGAGTTCGGTTGGGAGCATAGATGTTCGCTTCCTTGTGGTGTAGTAACAGAACTTAACTACGCTTTACAAAAATGGGTTTCTGAGTAAGCTATTTTTTGAAATAGCATTTAATGTTACTCTAAATTCGTCCCTTAGGAGTCAGGTTCTAGCTCCGAATAGTCGTGGGGATGATGTGCGGGCCTCAAAGAAGTCATCCAGTTGGCTATCTAGGGCGGTTGCTGATCTTAGTGAAGTTGAGTCTTGTTGGATGAAGAAATTTTGCAGTTATTAGGGCCCTGCGCAGGTCTGACGGTGTCTCTCAGATGTCGCACTGCAAGCTGGGGATAGGCGATGACCAGGCGGCTCCAAAAGCGATGGAGTGGCTTTCGTTGGATAAGGTATTGATAAGGTTGAGGATGAGGGTTGTAAGGTCCGCTCAACAATTGTGCTGGGAGACTGTCCATAGATGTCATTCACTCTATTGAAGGAGATTCAGGGATCTAATGTTTGGGGGCCCTTTTAAATTTTTTGTCAAATTTCATCCCCAGTAATTTATGATTTATAACAACCGAGATCCGTTGCTGATAAATATAAAAGTCCGGATCTCGGTTACATTCTCAATGGCGGCAGAAGTGATGGCCTTGGGGTTAAGTCAAGGGGTATTTTCCTTAGAGACTTTCTGTTCTTGGGTGTTGCACGTGTTCGCCTATCAATCCTCTCCCCAACATTAGTTCTGAGATTACAACTTGTGTTATTTCCAATTACATTTGCTCCATGATATTCAGCAATTTCGACAATATTCATTTTTTTTTAAGTTGTTTTTTCCCCTACAAAGTCTTGTGTAGTATTCCTCACACATGCTCTATTGGATTCTTATAGGAAAACTGACTAGGCCAACGAACTCCTTCGTGCCTGCTTTGGCGCTCCAATTCTTTTGTATTTTTTATTCTATGAAAGGGAGCTCAATTTAAAAAAAAAAAAAATCCTTTTTTTACACTAACTATTTGAAAAGTGGTAGAAAACCCTCTAATAATTTAAATGTATTTTTTTCGAGTTGATATTGCCAATGCAACCAATCCTGACCTTCTATCATTCCAAATTGCCCCCCAAACCACAAATAGCAACCACTGCAAATCCAACAACTATGAATGTGATTTCATTCCACTCAACATGATAACTGGTTTTTCCAGTAGTCTAGGGTGTAGCCCTGGACTCAGAAATCTGCAACATATATCTAATTAGAAAATTATTTAATTAAAAATAAGGATATACCAATGCGGCCGTCTGCAAAAGCTACTGGGGAAAGGTTAAAAAAGGTGAAAATGTGTGAAAGATCCAAGGGCGTTTGGACCTGGTGTATGGGTGATGGGCTACCCTCTTGAACCTTCCCAACCTCCTCAATTAAGACGGATTTTCCTTCAGCCAATGAGGCCAGGAAGGCACGCAGTCACCCTGATTTCATGTGCAGTATGGTTGGCTGTGCTATACCAGACACCCCTTTCGCAGTTCTAAGTAGACAAATAAAGAAAACATTAAAAGGGAAATTAACAAATCGTTAACTGCTATCCAACGAGTGAGGTTGGGGGGCATCAATGCCAATAATAAAACTACCGACACGACTTACCGAGTTATGTTCTATCATACACAAATTCACCCATAATTGAAGACAGAAAAAGCGAGTGAGTAGGAGAGGTGGGTCGATAATGTCAACGTAGAGACCCACTGCCCCCATCACTACCAACTTGAGAGCTAAAGCATACAACCAAGTACTTCCGCCAAGGGTCCAAAGAAGGGACACGTGAGAGAATGCCAAGCCCCACCCACAATTGCTTCACTCTCCTCAATCACATCACGTCTACATGCGAAAGGCAAACGTTAAAAATACCCACCGAATCGTTTGTTAGGGTCCTTGTAAGGGGAGACATAGATCCCTTCGGAGGTCACATCCCCCGTCCGATTAAGAAGATTCTCTTTTGGAATTGAGACGCGATTGAGCATCATCACCCTACAGGAAAATGAAGACGCTGACTAATTCACTGATAAGACCATGGTTATGAGAGCTCTGGCCAAGCCATGACAAAGCACAGCTTTCAATATGGGCAAGATAGGCCACATTTGGCATGGTGAGTTGCCTGATGGAAGCTCCAATTAGGTGGGTAAGTCCCCACATTAAACTGTAGTTTTCCAGAGATAGGCGTCAGACAGTGCAAATTTTTTCATCTGGCCTTCATAGTCGCAGAAATCAATTTACAACCTATCAACCAAATTACACCAAAACAAAAATGAGAAAAACCACAAACGGAGAAAAGGACAAAAAAACAGACGAAAATCCACAAAGAAAGGACCCCCCCCCCCCCGGCATCCGAGCCTGAACCAAAACACCAGGAAAGATAAAATGGAGGAGGTCATCTTCCTCCCAAAATCAACCATTCTGTGCACCGGTATGGGTAACGTGCGCAGGAAACAGTGCGAACCATACATCGTTTTCACTGAGATAGGGGTTGGGATAGTGCTGCCTGTAGGTCATCCTCCAATGACCTTAGTGATAGATAGGCATCAAACGGATGCAAGACTCTCTACCTAAGCACTTGATCTTACCGATGTGATATTAACGAGGCATATGGTAGACAGGGTCCATGCCACAGGTTCTACAAGTTTGACCCTATTCAGTGATAGGGGTCCTGAGAGTAAGACTCAGGTGGCTTCCAACGGGAGGAAAAAGCTCTATCCAGAGGAAAAAATTGCAGTTTTTATGTATTAAAATGAAAGCTCCAATCAACAAAAGCCCTTGTTATTCTGAAATGGTAAATACCTTGGATTGGGTCCAGATATAATTTCAACTATCATATTACAGTATTTTTTGATGGGCTTTATATATAAATATATATATATATATATATATATATGACCTTTATTTCTCATGTAAATACTTTGATCATATGATTTTTAGCAACTTTGAGATAAGAAATGAAGGTCAGTTTGGGTAAAGCATCTAAAAAAAATCAGTAAAATGACAATTCTACAGTGGAATTGTAACTGGGCAGTATAATTTTTTTTTACTAAATAATCTTATTCCTTCAGGACTTATAAAAAAAAAAATTGCTAACACCAATGAGGAAAATGTAGGATTTCTATGATATTTTTCACAAATAAATATGAAGTATTTGTTTTTTTTAGTGGTGCTAATTTGGTAATGCACCAGGGAATAATCACCATAATAAAACAAATGTTTTAGACTATATTAAAAAGGTTCAAATAAAACATAAAAGAAATCAATAATAAAAACAAAACAAGGCAAAAATGTAGACCATTCACATGCGCCGGAGGAAGGCACACCTCTGCCCAGCCCCTGAGAATGCAGCCAACACCAAAGAGTCAAATAAAATGGAGTAGGCCAGCCATTTTACAGGTCTCGGTACAAGAACCTGTTCCAAGTACAAGGGATAAAGGGTAGCAACCACGCTCGTGCCGGTAGCAGGACAGATCAGGTGCATGAAGATCCACCAGACTGGGACACTAAACAAAAATGTGCCATACGCTTTGTAGGACATCGAGGTCATCGCTGTAAAGTGCAAGGCAGCGCTCCATCTAATAGCAGTTGGTCCCGTGCGTGTGATCCAATTCGAAGACGAAAGTTACTTGGAGCCCCCGATGCATTAAGAGAAGATACTAGTCGTGGCGCACTGACACGCATCTTTAAGTTAACATCGGCCGACTCACAGCTTTTTTGGCAAGCAACTCGGATGATTGACCTGATCCCGGCAATGTAGGGAGTTTGAGGAAGAGCGAAGCCTTGTTCTGGCACCCTCATTCCATACAATCCCTACATGTCCAGGAACCCAGCACAAAATAATCTTGACATCCACCTGGTTTGCAACAACCTCAAACTATGTAAGGAGTGCAAAGATTAAAGTTCTCCGAGAACACTCAGGACACTTTGTGAATCGCTATAGATCACTCTCCGGTCTCCAAACCGGACCCAATGCGTCATTTCCCGTATCGAGCAGTATATTGCAACCGGCTCATTCGTGCAGACAGACACAGCGCATGGTAGAGCCGTGCTGACTTCAAATATACGAGGTACAGCATTTTTGCTGACTCCTCTTCTGGGAGGTGGAGCCCTCTATGTACACTGGCATGGTGGATCCAGCATGTCATGAAGTGTGATCCAAAAAAGTCGAATGCAATACTCCCAGTGCTGAGGAAACTTTGGGAGCCTAGGCATGGCGACCAAAAATCAAAGATGGTACCCTACCCTCTAGGGTAGCATCCTGGGCCAAACCAGAGACACTACCGTAGTGAGAACTACCATGAGCTCCAGAAGAAGTTTCCTAGCCTTAAACCCAAAGAGCTTAGGGTATAATTGGCATCTCTAAGACGACAGAGGCACCGTCGAAGTCGGCCGCGGATGCAAGGCAAGCCGTTGGGCCTGCGCGTACAAAAGCATAATGCACTTTGTACAGGGCAGTGCAAGTGGAATCTCCCCAACATCGATAAGTAGCCTCTCAATGGGGGGATGTGCGGAAGGCACCGGTCGCCAAGCGAATAACGGTGTGGCGGATCGAGTGCACCTTCCGAAAATCATTCGCGGCTGCAGATGCATAAAACTCGCATACGTAGTCAAGTTTCGAACGAACAAAGGATCGGTAGAAAAGTAAGGCAGTAGGCCTATCAGCACTACCAAGTGCTGACTGTCACGGAAAGAAGAATGTCCATGGAGCGAGTAGAAGAGAAACTATGACAGCGAATGTGAGCCTCCCACGTGAAGCATCGGTCGAAATCAAGACAAAGGAAACGGGGTGAATCTACTACCTTCGAGCCAACACAGTTTAGGAACAAGTCCGGGTCGGGATGGAGCCGTGGATGGCGGCATAAGTGCACCACCTTAATCCTGGCCAAGGAAAACCGAAACCTGTGCGTTTCGGCATAGCGAGAGACGCGGTTCAATGCTTAAAGTCAACGCTCCAGAGTTGGCATCGGGGCCGCACCAAAGAGATCGAAAGGTCGTCCATGTAGAGCGTAGCGAGAACATCTTACGACAGCGCCGAGGTGATAACATTGCTGCTCAGGGCAAAGAGTGAGACACTGAGGACACTTCACTGCTGGACGCCCTCTTCCTGCTCCATTGAGATGATCTCGTAAAAATTCAGATATGGAGATTGGGAGGCGTCCCCTCGCCCCCATCGTGTGGAGTCTCTCCATGATACCGTATCGCCATGCAGTATCATAGGCCTTCTCCAGATCGAAAAACACCCTGGCATAGTGCCATCTACGAAGGAAAGCCTCCCAACGACACTTTCCAGTCGGAGCAGAGCATCCGTCATGGAGTGGAACTTGAGGAAGCTGAACTGTGCGGAAGATAAGTAACCTCTGCTGTCCAGAAAAAAAGGGGCTAGTCTAACAGTTACCAATTTCTCCAACTTTCAAATGCAGGAGGTTAGAGAGATTGGACGGAAACCGCCCCGGGTAGTGATCGCTCCTGATTTAGGAAAAGCGAGCATAGTAAATATTCACCAGGAGTTTGGAAGGATACCCTATGCCCAGATCTTGTTGAACAGATATAACAGAAAGGCCATGCCTCACTCACCTATCTGTCGAAGTATGTCATATGGGAGATCGTCTGGACGAGGGAAGGGGGGATGTCCCTGTATGAAGCGAGAGGAGAATGCACCTTACTCAATGTAAATCTGTGGTTTAAAGGTTCGTGGCCTCTCGAAGTAAAGTCCAGTCGGTGATCTTCAACGACATCACGACGTGCATTGAATGCTGGCGGAGTAGCATCCCGGCTAGCGAATGCGGAGAAAGCTGTCGCAAAGGACACCGCCACACATGCATGATCAGAGATTGAAGTCCAGTTCTCCTGGAGAACTTGTTCTGAATCCTTTTGAGTTTTTTTTTAGAAATTTTAGGAGCCTGTCTGGCGACTACCCACTTGGGCACAAGTCGCCGCAATCACGACAGCCTAGCACTAGGCTACTTTAAAATAAGAATATGAAAACAACAACAATAAAAAGGGAAAATGGCAACAATTAGGAAGCAAGCTGCGACGTCGGGGGAAGGTCCACCTCCCCCCGGCGCAGGAGCGTACGACCTACAAAGAAAACGGCAAAAAAACAACAAAAACAAAACCTAGTTAAATAAATGGGAGAAGGCCGACCTCCCCCCAAAAGTCTATAAGTCCACCAGTCAATGTGCACGAACTCGTCCCGCGTACAAGGAACAGGCGGTAGAGACCCCAGCCTATCCCGGCACCGGGATAGGTAACGTGCACAGAGATCGCCAGCCTTGGACATTTAACAAGAATGTGCCGAACAGTCTGGGGGACAGCACAGTCTTCACAGTAGGGCACTGGCGAGCGCTGCATCAAATAGCGGTGCGTCCCACGAGTGTGTCCGATTCGGAGACAACAGAAAGCAACCTGAAGCCTTGGCAGCATTGGGGAGTAGGTCCATGGGAACAGTCTCGGCGCAATGGCACGCAACATTAAGTTCCCTTCGACCGTCTCCCATCTTCTTTGCCAAGCAGCCCGAAGAGCTGCCCGTATTCCTGCCGTGTAGTCGAGTCAGTGTGAGGAAGAGCGAAACGCTGGTCCAGTCGCAGAGTCCTCGCGGACTCTTTGGCGGGAACCCAGCACAAGATAATCTCGAAATCCGCCCGTCTTACCAAAACCGTGGCGTCACAGATAACGCGAACCAGGGGATGCGGAGATTCCAATGCCCCGAGAGCACTCAGGGTGCTTTATGTGTCGCTATAGATCACAATCCGGTCTCCGAACCGGGCACTTCGCGTAATCTCCCGTAGTGGTGTATTTGCCAACAGCGCGGCCGTGAAGACAGACGCAGCGACTGGCAGAGCCCCGATGACTTCAAACAGAGAGGATACGGCGTGGAAGCCGACCCCCTCTTGGGACTTGGAGCCATCCGCATACACTGGCACGGTTCCAGCGTGACACGAGGTGTGCTCCAAAAAGGTCTAACGCAATACTCCCGGCGCTGTACAAGTTTTGGGAGCAGAGACGTGGCGACAAATAGCCAAATATGGTACCCTCCAGGGTGGCGTCCTGGCCAGAACCAGGGGCGCCACCGGCCCGAGAGCTATACCTAGCTCTCGAATGAGTTTCCTCGCCCTAAATCCAAAGGGCTTAGGGTATGACTGGTGTTTCTCGGCAGCATAGGCACCGTCGAAATCAGCTGCGGATGCAGTGAGAGCTGTTGGCGACTGAGGGAGGCACCAGGCTCGCGCATACAGGCGAATAATGAACTGTGCACGGCGTAGAGCGAGTGGCATCTCCCCAGTATCGACTAGTAGGCTCTCAATGGGGAAGGTGCGGAAGGCACTGGTCGCTAGGCGAAGGCCGGTGTGGTGGATCGAGTCCTCTTCCGCAATACACGCTCGGCTGCGGATACATAAAACTCGCATCCGTAGTCGAGCTTCGAACGAACAAAGGATCGATAAAAAGGTAAGGCAGTAGCACTATCAGCGTCCCAAGCGCTGCACGTCACGGAACGGAGAATATCCATGGCGTGGGTACAAGAGACCCTAAGGCTGTGAATATGAGCCTCTCAGGTGAAGCGTCGGTCAAATAAAAGACCAAGGAAACGGTGCGATTCTACCACTTCCAGGCGTACCCCATTAAAAAAAAAGTCTGGGTCAGGGTGGAGCCGTGGATGGCAGCAGAAGTGCACCACCTTAGTCTTGGCCAAGGAAAACCGAAACCTGTGCGCTTCGGTATAGCGAGAGACGCGGTTCAATGCCTGTTGGAGTGGGCATCTGGGCCGCGCCAAAAGAGATCGTAAGGTCGTCCACGTAGAGCGTAGCGAGAACATCTTCCGACAGCACCAAGGTGATGCCGTTGATGATCAGGGCAAAGAGTGTTACACTGAGGACACTTCCCTGCTCCATTGGACCGGAGAGGGCTCCCCCCACCCGTACGCGGAATCAACGATCTCGCAAAAATTCAGATATAAACATTGGGAGGCGTCCCCTCGCCCCCATCGTGTGGAGAGTCTCCATGATACCGTATCGCCATGCGGTATCATAGGCCTTCTCCAGATCGAAAAACACCGTGGCGTAGTGCTGTCTACGAAGGAAGGCCTCGCAGACGGCATTTTCCAGTCGGAGCAGAGCATCCGACGAGCAATAGAACTTGCGGAAGCCGCACTGTGCACAAGACAGATGGCCTCCGCTGTCCAGGAAAAAGGCTAATCTAACATTAACCAATTTCTCCATCAACTTGCACAAGCAAGAGGTTAGAGAGATTGGGCGGAAACCGGCGGGAGTAGAATGATCTCTCCCCAGTTCGCGAAAGACGAGCACAGTAGCGATTAGCTAGGAATCTGGGAGGAGACCCTCCACCCAAATCCTGTTGAACAAATCTAACAGAAAAGCCCTTCCTCGCTCACCCAGGTGTCGAAGCATGGCGTACGGGACATCGTCCGGACCATGGGCGGTGTCCGCGCACGAAGCAAGAGCGGAACGCAATTCACTCACAGTAAACCTGTCGTTGAAGGGTTCTCCGCCTCTGGAGTTAAAGTCCAGCCGGCGGCCTTCCGCGACATCACGACGTGCATTGAATGCTGGCAGAGCAGCATCCCGGCTAGAGAATGGGGAGAAAGCTGTCGCGAAGGATTCCTCCACGGACGCGGGGTCCGAGATTGCGGTCCCATTCTCCTGGAGAACGGGAGTGAGGTTCTGCGAGAACTTGGCCCAAATTCTTTTGACTCGCTTACACACCTCTGCTAGAGGGGTCTTCCCGTTAAGTGAAGACACGTATGCCCACCAAGAAGAGCAGCGGGCGTGCTTCGAAATATACCGGAACCTAGCCCTAGCCCGACGAAAATCACCGAGAGTGAAATCGTTCGGGCGAAGCTTATAGCGTATGTAGACATTGCGCTTCTGCTTGAGGGCCGTCTCACACTCGGCTGACCACAACGGAAGTGGTCGGCGTGCAAAACGGCCAGACCTTCTAGGAATAGTAGCCAGGCCCGCGGCGATGAGGTTGCCAGAGAAGAACTCAACGGCCTCATCTACCGACCTAAACTCCTCGACTGAGAAAGTGAATTCAGTCATTTCCTGAAATTCAGACCACCGCGCCAAGCACCACCGGGTCGAGCTCTAGGGCAGCAGCGGCCCAGAAAATGATATTTGAATGAGAAAGTGATCACTACCATTGAGGTCATCGACCACTCCCCAATCAAAATCGGGCTGTGCATCCGGAGAGCACAAAGATAGATCGAGGCAGGAAAATGAAGCGTAAACTCATCCACATTTAGGACACCCATCTCAAGCTCATCGATTAGGTAGGCAAGGACTTGACCCCGGGGATTGATAGAGTAGTTTCCCCAGAGGGGGTAACTACCGTTTAGATCTCCGAGCAAGAGATAGGGCCTCGGCAACCGTGCCACGACGCGGTGGAAGTCCCCCGCGTCGAAGTCGGCTGACGGTGGAATGTACGCTGAAATAACAGTATACTTCCTATCCAGGTGGAGCTGCACAGCTACTGCGTGAAAGGAGGTATCTAAAGCGAAGAGAAGAACAGAGACATCATGCCGGGTGTAAATCGCACATCTTCCCGCCCGGCCCCCATCCCGTGGTGGTGGGGGTCGCAAAACCCTTATACCCGGGGAGGGTGGGCAGGGGGCATGTGCCCAGCATGGTCTCCTGCAAAAAAATAGCTAATGCTGAACGTGAGGAGACGAGCCTCCGCAGCTCCTCCCAGTTGGTCCGGAGTCCACGGCCATTCCATTTAAGGAATATGCCCTCCAGGCCCCCCTCGGGGAAGGGGGGCCTAGAGTTGGCCATCCCCCCCAGGACATCACAGGTCCCATTGGCAGTGGTGTCACAAGTCGAGTCTGGAAGGCACAGGCCTTGACCCCCACTAGGTTTAGTATTCTAGCCAGCAGGTCTTTTGAGGGAAGCGACCGAAGGGGCTTTTGCAACCTGCAGGCGTTAAAGGACGTTATTTATAGACGTTCCAAAGCCTCTCTTCTGATATACGGCATAAGATAGCCTGTCAGGTCCTCAAGCCAAGACAGATGGTTGAGTAGAGAAAAAGGAATGCTGAGAGGGAGCGAGGAGGAAGCACGCCAACAACTTACCACAACCCACAGAGTTCAACTCAACCCAGTAGCGGGGTGTCCTAATTTGCACTCTGTCCAGATGAGGACAGTTCCTCCTGATATGAAGTGCAACAGGCTACCCCCCTGCGGGGACACGTGGGTAGGGGTCAGTGCCGGATTTACATATAAGCTAAACAAGCTATAGCTTAAGGCACCCACTTTCTTGGGGCCTCCCAAAAAATGAAAGAAAAAAAAGGGTGTGCATCTCCAAAATATACAGTAAAAAAAAAACTAAAAAACCTACATAGTGCAACAGTTTTGCCGATTACGTATTTTACTCCTAATTTCTTGGGGCCCAAAAAATATTAAAGAAAAAAAACGGGGTGTACATTTCCTAATGTAGAAGCAATTTTGAGAATGTTCCTTAGTAAGATAATTGCAAATTGCTCTGGAGAGAGATCCTTTTATAAGCTGAAGAGGATAAAAAATTAATTTAGAACAATGACTCAAGATAAATTATGTTCCTTCAGTCTTTGGTGCATAGAAATTGACAAACTACGCAGTTTATCATTTGATGATATCATCACAGTGACTTTGCTCTGGCAAAGGCAAGAAAGAAAGTATTTGAGTTTAGATCATGTTTGTGTTCTGTTTGTATACACAGTATACAATAAATCTCGATAAAATTATACAATTTAATGGGTATTGGGTAAATGCATTAATGTAATTAGTCCTTATAGCAAGTTTCTAGAGACTAGATTATAAGCCTCTGTAAATTGTGTTTCTAAAAGAACTTTTGTTGTTTTACCAAAGTGTTTGCATTATTAAGTGTTATAAATAAAAATAATTTTAAGTTAGAGGTTAATAATTATTTTACTATTAATATACCTCTACTTAATTGGATTTCAATTTAACAATTACTTTGATAAAATACATATTAAGTGCAAATAACTTAGATATCTATTAGGTCCAAAAATTACCATATAGCATATTAAACACAAAATACAACCACGATTTGTCGCCACCACAGGACATCTAAAGGGCCCTATTATCTCAAATAGCTTAGGGCCTCATCAAATCTAAATCCAGCCCTGGTAGGGGTGGATGGGTCATTCAGGATGATTAGGCGGTTAAGGTATTCTGCGATGTGGTGGGTCTTTGTGAGTGGCATCAGACAGTGGATCAAAGGTACAAAATCATACAAAAAAACATTCCTGGCAAAAGGCAACATTGGAGATATTGACATACCCATTATCAACTCCGTTCAGCCCCAGTTTCGGACCCATGTCGAAGATCGTCACACCGGGATAGGTTTGCATTGTCCGGGGATCTCGAATCGGGACCACGAAGCAGTGGAGACCGTGACAAATCCCGTCAGCAGTATAGAGCTGTGCAAACACAACCGCATGAGTGGCTGTCTTTCCTGGAACAAAATACCTTGATTTCTCTGGTGATGGAACAAACATCAGGTCAATATATCAGCATCAAAATGGACTTAAGGGGACTCGAAGTGTGTGTGTGTGTGTGTGTGTGTGTGTAATACCTTTTTAAAGTCAGTAATATGGCAACTGACAACATGGGCTTGGTAGTCAAAATTATCTATTATTATTTTTAATTTTTTAGCCAATGAATTGGGTAAGTATTTTAAAATTGAAATGAAACTATGACCACAAAAACAAACACGCTCATCCAAAGTAAGAAGTGCCTTGCTTGAGGTGGTGTATACTTATGATGAAAAAGGAATCATGGTTTTGTGGTATATTTGCTGTTAACAACCACCTCAAGGCCAGAGGCAGACAGTTTCAGGTCGTCATACTGATCAGTAGTTTGCCGGATCTTGCTTTGTGACAGGCCACCAAACTAAGGAAATAACTGAGTTGGTTGGTGTGAGGAAGTTAACAGAGGAGGAAAACAGAGGTGAGACTCCATCAGAGAAACCTCAGTCTGGTCATGGAGTACCCCTCGCATTATAGCAAGGTTAGTGAAGAAAAAACTCAAACTAAATTGTTTGGTGCAGTGCCTGTGCATTCTGTATCTCGCCGAGTGAACAATTTGGCTCATACTAGCCACAAGCCAATGGAAAATGCCCTTCTTACACAAGCATTAAAAAAAAAATTTAGGGGCCCATCTGGCAACTGCTTACTAGGGCAAAACTGGCCGTAATGACGCTAGAGCCTAATACTAGGCTAGATTAACAAACAAAAAAACATGAAAAAAAACAAATAAAGATGCCTAAAACAAAAGCAAAGAAACAAGCAAAAAAGCAAGAAGGAAACACGCTCCAGTGTCGGGGAGAGGCCCGCTTCCCATATAGTCCACAAGTCAGTATGCACGAACTCGTCCCGAATACAAGGGACAAGCGGTAGTGACCCCGCTCGGGACTTGTAACGTGCACGAAGATCATCCAGACTGTGACATTCTACAAGAATGTGCGGAACAGTCTGGGAGACAACGCAGTCGTCGCAGTTAGGTGCAGGGGAGCGTTCTATCAAATGACGGTGCGTCCCGCGAGTGTGTCCAATTCGGTGACGACAGAACGCGACCTGAACAGTCCCAGCGCAATGCTGCGCAACTTTAAGTTCTCTTCGGCCGTCTCCCATCTTCTTTGCGCTCAAGCCAGAAAGATGTTCAGCTCCTCCAGGTACCAAGTGTAACAGGCTACACAGGGTAGCCCCTGCGGGGTCCGAAGCCTGAGCAAGCACCTTACAACACCAAAACTATATTCAGGTGTGCACGACGATGTCCCAAGTACAAGGTTTAAGAGGTAGTGATCCCGTTTATGCAAGTACTAGGGCCGGATAGTGGATGCGAAGATGTGTAGACATATTCGATAAATGTGCCAGGCAGTATAAGAAACTAAGCAGTCGTCATCAGTCGCTGGATGCGGGTGTAGGGTGATTTCTGCCCTACGGAGGTCCAGCGGTGTCTCTCCCTTGTGGTATTGTAGACTCAAGATTGGTGAGAATCGAGGTCTCGGTAGCGATACGTAGGTTTTCCTTGGTCACTGTGTTAATAAGGGAAAGTCGTCTCTCGGATCAAGATGAATAGACTCTACATATCTAGTCCAATTTAGGATGAATTAGGGATCGGTAGAGCATGAGGGTTTCTCAGTCTGCTCCCCAATTATGCTGGGGGAACTGTGTGCAGGCCATCTATCACCTGTTTGCATGAGTTTATAATGAATCTCATGTGGGGTTCCCATGTCATTTTTATATCAAGGGAATTTTATATGAGTTGAGATTGGGCTCTGTGATGCAACTTCAACAATATCAGAAGTTAAGTGCTCTTATTTTCCTGATTGAGAAGTGGCAGCTGCGCACAGAAGTCAATGTGGTAATGTTATTGAGGGTAAACTAGAGGCGACACACTACAGTTGCCATTTTAGAGCCTGCTAGGGAGATTGAGAAGTTCTCAACATATATTTTGGCATCAATCTCCTAAGAAACTCTCTCAGAAAGTGTCCATCTTGCCTTCACTCATTAGTACCGTGAACATGTTGTCATTATTTTATAGAGAATGGTGAGTGCACATTTGATGTTGCAGAAAATGATCACAAATTGTTGCCCTTCGAAGGATTTAATCCATTTACAAGTACCATTTGAAAAGAAAAAAACAACAAAATTTATGCCCTAACTTGTTCATACACTCTATAGTTACCCAGACATCCTGCCCAACACTTGGCTGCTTCGAAGTCTGGCGTATGAACGATGAAGGAGTGTGTGTTGGGGTCATACCTCGCTTCTGTGCGCATCCTCTTCGTGTTGGTCCCATGGGCAATCTCAGTCAGACAAAAGGCAAAACCAATCTGAAGCAAATCATCAAGACACAAGGTTTGTCACAGATTGGAATAACTCCCCTGCAGGAATTGAAAACTCCTCCGTACTCTCATCTACACTTCTGATAAAGAGCCCAACTCAGTCGCAAGATTTATCCCATATAAGGCATATACCAGGGATGGGGAACTTTTCCTGTGTTGAAAGATGCATTAAGTTAGCTGTAGACCGCTGTAGTCTGCATTCATAAAATTTACTTAGATATACTACAAGTTGCACATTATTTTTGTATATAGCTACTATGACTATGTATCAGCTCAAAAAATAAAAAGGGAAAAAAATGATCAATTCTAAAGTTAAATAACTTTGTAAAGACTCCTTTGAAAGTTTGTACTTTTTATAAGAAATCAATAAAATGATTTGATTTTCAAAATATGAACTAATTCAGAAGGCTGCAATTAATGGCCAAGAAGCACACATGTGGCCTAAAGGCCGTAGGCTCCCCATCCCTGGCATATACCCCCAAATTCATCCTTTCCTCAATTTGGCTTCTCCTGCCATTACACACGATATCATTCCCCTCTTCCTGGATCCATTCGGTTGACATTCATGTCACATCTCATCTTAATTTCAGCAATACTTCTAGTATATACTTTTTCTCTTGGCTCTTTTCATCCACACAAAGGGTTATCAGGGATAGCAGGAGTGACCATGCTACAGTTGTCAATATATGTGGGACTGAGGCCTTACTGGCCTCAATGCCTGTTGGTGAACATGCCAAACAGTCTAGGGGACAACACAGTGGTCACAGTAAGGTACAGGTGAGTGCTCCATTAAATGATGGTACGTCCCTGTAAGATACTCTCTTCCTGTTTAATTGGGTAAGAGATGGCTCCCCCCCCACCACACCCGTACGCAGAATCAACAATCTTGGGTGGAGTCTCTCCATGGTACCATATCGCCATAAGGTATCATAGACCTTCTCTAGTCCAAGCAGGACATCTGACGTGGAGTGGGTGGAAGCTGCAATGTGTTGAAGAAAGGTGGCCTCCGCTGTCCAAGAAAAAGGCTAATCTAACATTAACCAATTTCACCATCAATTTGCACATGCAGGAGGTTAGAGAAATTGGGCAGAAATGACCCGGGGTAGAGTGATCTTTCCCCAGTTAATGAAAAGTGAGCGTAGAAGCCATTTCCCAGGTGTCTGGGAGGATGCCCCGTCCTGATTCTGTTGAACAAATCTAACATAAAGAAAGGTCATGCTTGGCTCATCTAGCTGTCAAAGCATGGCATACAGGTCTGGACCAGGGGTGGTGTCCGCAAACAGAGCGAGAGTGGAATGCGACTCACTCAATGAAAACCTGTCCTTGAAGTGTTCTCCACCTCCGGAGGTAAAGCCCGGTCGGCGGCCTTCAGCGACATCACGCTGTGTATTGAATGATGGCAGAACAGCATCCTGATTAGACAATGTTGACAAAGCAGTTACGAAAGATTCTGCTACGGACATTGGGCCGGAGAACATGAGTGGGGTCCTGCGAGAATAGTGGAAGATATAAAGCTGCAGGTCCTGCAAACAGTGGGGACAGGAAGGGTGGTTAAATATAGGTACTCAGGCCAAGTGGACAATGCACTCCTCCAGGTACGAGGTATAGCAGTCAACAAAATAAGCCTCTGTGGGAGTCTACATATAGCAGCATCCCCTTGTTTAGGAGTGGGGTTGGGGGATCACACCAGCTTCTTAAGGCCTGGACAGAGTTCTAAGTCCACTCAGTCAACCAGGCTTTACTTGTCGGTACTGGCGCCGGGAGGGTATGCCTATCCTCAGGTATAATCAGAAGTACCAGCAATTTGAATAGTCGAGCCCATCAGATGCAGTATGGCCTTATGCTACTAGGGAGTGAGTCAGTGCACCAGTGGTCATAATAAAATCGAGATCCATGGTCTTGATCATAATTAATGTGGAACAAGTTTGTAAAACAAGCAGCAGCACAAACAATACAAACTTAAACTCCTTTCAGAGGGAAGGAGAATTCTTTCTCCGGCAGCTATTGGAAGACTTTACAACCAGCCATACAGGGAAAGAATAATGCTTTCCACTTTAAAAGAGGAGACAATTAAATAAACATCAAACTCTTTTAGATGATGTGCTTCAATACTTGAATCAAATGGATGGGGTCTGAAACACCTCCAGCCATTACCCAAATTCAATGGAACAGTATCCAGGAAGGAAGAGGTTTGTGTGAGACAGTTTCCCAGTGACTGCAATCCTAAGTTAGTTACATTTCACAACACATGTTCAAAAATGTTATAGGAATCTCCAAATACAGACTTAAACATATCCCTAACACAAATTACACACAAAATACATTCATTCCTTACAACCTCTATTAGAGAAAATATATTCAAATGAATGGATGAAGCCAGAGACGATTCAGTGATTACAAGAGGATGCAAATTCCAAAAGATGAATTACCCAGCCAATGGATCTTATCCATACAATGAGGGACAGATGTATCAACTTAGTAGGAAGCAAGTGTAGCTAGCTATTCTGATATTATTGAAACCCTACCCTTATAATTGCACAAAGTTTGGAAATAAATGAACAATGAAACTACACAAATAAAAATTCATAATAGTAAAACAAAGGTCAGTGCCATAACCACCATTGCAATGTCTGGACGATGGTACAGGTGAATGCTATAGGATTTATCTTTTACTAGAAACATTGTGATACACTAAAAAAAAAGGGGAATAGGGAACCGAATAAAGTACCTTAAGTCATGTCAGGATGGGCAAGTCCCTGACCCATTTTCTTTTATGACATGCAGCTGACACTATGGTAGGAGTATCTTTTTCTCCCACAACTGACCTGAAGGTCCAAGAGTGATGTGATGATTTCCTGGTGACGTTCAGTGCCCAGCCCATAGATGGTAGAGAGGGACAGGTCTTTCAACAGGCCTTTCCGAACAAACACACTCCAATCATAAGATCCAAGAACAGCATTCAAGACTCTGGACTGAAGAGGGACAAAAGCCTTGTTAAAGTATTAAAGTAACTCATAGAATGCTTGTCAATACTGTTTATCCTGCATTTTTACTGAAGGAGAAGCAGCCTCAAATGTCCACATTAGACCTTGCAAGCTCTGTAACTTGGGGGAGGGGGGGGGGTCAGCTAGCTTAACTTCATTTACAAGTATTTCCCTTGTCATGGTGTGAGGTAGAATGTGGGCAAATCATGGTAACGATGATATCTAGAGGATTGTATATACCCTCAACTACAACACCTGTGGGAGGTGATAGGGAGGAGGAACTCCCTTGTTAGGGAGGGGGAGGTTAGATAGGTTTGGGAGTTGAATGCTCTCAGTCAGGAGAGACCCAAATACTCTACTCTTTAGACTACTCAAGGTACCTTCCAAGTACTTTGCCCTTAACGAACTTCACTGACTGTATGGGGTTCACCCAGCACTCTGGGTAACTGTAGATTTTGTCTTGTTTCTGTATGTGTCTGGCATATTGTGAATGTGAGTTGAGCTACATCTGGTTGCAGCAGAAGATATCTGCATCAGTCAGGCCATGTTTAGTTTTGAGCGATGAATGCAACAGAGTCATGCTAGGGTGAGTTGTGTGTGACATGAGAGGGTCAATGTCTGATGGAATGTCATTGAGATAATTATGGCAGCTTACTGGTTGTGTGTAAATTGTTTTGTGCATGATAAGGTCCTGGTTGTGGGGTGGCAGGATCCCTTGAGTTTTCATTGTTTTGTGAGGGATGCTAGAGGTAACAAGGAGTAACAAGGAAAGTAAGTACCCTAGGAAACCTTACGGTCCATTCAAAGAGGGTACCTTTGGACTAGCAATCGAGCGAGCACATGGCTGCTCAATTGTTTTGCGTCCCTAAACGGCCACTTTTCAAGACTTTGTCTAGTCTTGACTTGAACTGGTCAACAGATTCACTGTTGACAACTTCCACTGGAAGTGCGTTCCACTTACCGCAGATACTGTACGTGAAAAAGTTTCCACACAGATTGCGGTTGTAACGCTTCAGTTCAAGTTTGAAGCCGTGATTGCGTGTTCTGTTCTCACTCAGTGTAAAAATATCCCGGTAGTCAACATTGTCGAACCCTCGAAGTATTTTGAAGACTTCGATGAGCTGACCACGCAGTCTACGGGTTTCCAGCGAGAACAGATCTAACTCCCTTAGTCTATCCTCATAACTTTTATGTCGGATAGAGGGAATCAGTTTGGTTGCCCTAGCTTGTACGCGTTCCAATCTCGCGATGTCCTATCGCAATGAAGGACTCCAAAATTGTACGGCATACTCCAGGTGCAGTCGGACAAGTGAGTTGTACAGGCACAGTACAATCTCCTGGTTCCGATAACCAAACTGGCGCTTAATATAGCCTAGCATCCTTTGGGCCTTTTTCTCCACCTCAATGCACTGTTTCGAGAACTTGAGGTCACTAGTGATTGTTACACCCAAGTCCTTCTCAGTATCGGTGGATTCAATAGCAGTGCCCTTAAGGATATACTGAGATTGGGGGTTTCTGTGGCCGATATGCATCACTTTGCATTTCCCCACGTTAAAAGGCATTTGCCACGTGTCCGACCACTCCCCAATCTTCCCAAGATCTTCCTGCAGGCGGGCAGTATTTCCATCCTTTGCAACGTTCATACCAAGCTTGGTATCGTCGGCAAATTTGGAAATCTTCGCAACCATGTCACCGTCCATGTCGTTGACGTAGATGATAAATAGTAGTGGTCCCTGGACAGAACCTTGAGGCACCCCGGTAGTAACGGGCACCCACTCAGAAGACTGTCCATTCACCACCACCCGTTGCCGTCTGCCACTTAGCCAGTTCTCGATCCAGCCGGCTACCTTTCCGTCTATGCCCAGCGCTCGCACTTTCCGGAGAAGGCGGCGGTGTGGTACCTTATCAAAGGCTTTCTGAAAGTCTAGGTAGACCACATCCACCGCCTTGTCCCGATCGTGCTGACTGAAAACGAAGTGGAAGAATTCCATAAGGTTCGTCAGGCATGACCGTTGCCTTCGGAAGCCGTGCTGGGAACTCCTCAGTAGCAGGTTTGACTCTAAATACGACGTCACTTTGTCCACCATGATGCTTTCCATGAGTTTACCAACTATCGAAGTCAGATGATAGGTCGGGAGTTCGACGGTTGGTTACGGTCTCCTTTCTTGAAGATAGGAGTCACCTCCGCCTCACGCCAGTCTCTAGGAACGCATTTGGTCCGGATTGACATGTTAAAGATAGCGCACAGATGTCGTGATACTTCATCGCACACTTCCTTCAACACTTTAGGTAGAAACCCGTCCGGTCCAGGGGACTTATTCGTCTTTAGGTCAGCGATCTTTTTCTTTATTTCTCCTTCGGTGAAGTCCATTGCCTCCAGCTTTTTCCCCGAGTAGGAATCCGTTGGCTGGGGAAGGGGACCACACTCTTCAGTAAACACTGAAGAGAAGTAGTCGTTGAGGAGGTTAGCATTTTCTGCATCTGAATGCTTTAATGTCCCCTCCTCATTCCTCAAAGGGCCAATCGTTCGACGGATTGGTTTACGGCTGTTCACATATCCAAAAAACTCCTTGGGATTCTCTTTACAGAGTCTCGCCACTCGGAGTTCCTCAGACCGCTTAGCCGCCCTTATGCTGGACTTCACTCTCCTGGCTAGCCTCCGGTATTCGTCAAAGTCACCCGAGATCTTCGATTGCCGGTACACATTTCTCTTCTCCCTAAGCAGTTGCCCGATTTCTCGATTAAACCACTTTGGTTGAACAGAGGACCGACGGGGGCATTTCAGAGGGATAAAACGCGATTGAAGACTCATGAATGTGGTTTTGAAACTGTTCCAAGAGTCTTCAACAGCCTCGCGTCAGTCAGTCCCGCGCGTAGACCTGCAAAGTCTGCTCTTCTCAAATCCAGTTTCCTTGATTTGCTAGTTGCAGGCTCTGCCTTGGGGACTTTGACTACAAATCTAATTAGTCAGTGGTCACTGCCACCGAGCTCTTCGCCAACAGAGAGGTCCTCAACGATGTCATCGTCAGAGGTGAAAACCAAGTCGAGGATATTGTCTCCTCTCGTTGGCTCTCTCACCCATTGAGTCAGGAACTCGTTCGTGAACTCCAGGAGTAGTGCGTTCTCGCCACAGGGTTCTCTGGTTTCCCAGTCAACTTGTGTGTTGAAATCACCCATGACGATACACACTCTGTCTTCGACAAGTTCTCCTAGTAGCTGGTACAGATCCCTGTCCTTTTCAACGAGTTGGGCAGGAGGTCTATAAAGCACCAGGGTCCTGTATTTGGCAGGACCTATCTCTAGGTCAACACCTAGTAGTTCATGGTCGGATACGATGTTGCAATCCGTCGAGTTGAGAGTATCCTTGACATACAACATCACACCGCCACCCTCTCTGTCTGGCCTATCTTTCTGGAAGAGCTGGTAACCGGGAATCGTGAATTCACCTTCAAAATCTCGGCTTGAGGTTTTAATCCACGTTTCCGTTATGGCCACCATCTCAGGTTCCTCTGTTGCTACGAGGCCACGGGGCTCAAGAAACTTATTCCTGATTGACCTTGCGTTGAACAGAACTTTTAGGGAGTCTCCCAGTGTAGGACTCCCTACGCTCTTCCGTTTCCCGGCCTCTTTTGTGTGGCAGTACCCCTCTTTGCCACATCTAAGAACGTCGTTCCAGGAGTGACACGGGCATACTGTCTTATGTCCACCTTCACTCTGGGTCGGACGCTCCTCTGCGTCCGCTCTACGACATCCTGGATTAAGTTACAGAGTACAGCCTTTCCTTTGAATGAAAGGTGCACTCCGTCCCTTTGGTAAAGGTCGTTTCGACCGTAAAAGGTGCGGTAAGGGTCCAGAAAGAAGACCCCTTTCGCCGTACAGAGGTCGGACAGGCGCTGGTTCAGGGTCACGTTTCTAGAGTGAGCTGTCCGGCTACAACGACCCGTTTGCGAGTTCTCAATCCACAGTCGTCCACGGCTCCCATGACCGTGTTGAGAATTTTCTCGCTGGGGCCTACTTTGCCTCCTCGGAGGTAGAGGTCGTTCCCACTCACCATCAGGGCAACGACTGAATTCTCGGAGATCTGAGATTTCTCAGCCTCTACCCTGATGTGGTGGTTTCCCCGTCCTGGCTGGCAGCATACCTCCACACTATTGCGAAGGCGGGCCGCTAGCAGGGGCTGCAAACCTTGTGCTTGGGAATCGCCCACAAGGGTAACCCTCGGACATTTCCGTGCAGAGGTTTGAGGCTTTCCTTGCGGAAGCGAACTCTTGGTTCCCTCTTTCTTCTCCATCTTATTTTTCTTGTTCTTCTTTTTCTTATTCATCTCTTCCCGCTTATCTTCCTTTGTTACATACTCTTCTGTTTTTCTCTTTTCTTCCTCTGCTTCAACTTTCTCTTTTTCAGCTTCTACTTTATCTTCTGTTTCAACTTTCTCTTCTTCCTGTTTCTTTCCCTTCCTTTTCTTTTTCTTCGAGGGTTTATCCATAGCATGCGGACCTAGCTCTGGGGGTAATACTGCAGATGCAGTGTTTAGTACAGGGCTTGACGTTAGCTCTGCTATTCTGACCTCAAGCCTGCGAATCAGTCCGGCATGTTCTAATTCGAGGCTGCTTATTTTTTCCTCCAACTTCCTGGATCTTTCCTCGGAAACCCTGCATGTTTCCTTTAGCTCCTTGATTTGGCCGTTTAAAATACAGTCGGTGCAGGAACTGGCCGGGTGGCATTTCGAAAAATACCCCTCCGGAAAGTCCACGCACCACTTATCTATGTGGCATATTGCGCACGTGTATTTTAGAGCTCCTGGTCTTTTCTTGCCGGTCATTTTGAACACTTTCTCTCTTTCAATACTTTGCGACCAATCAATGATAAAAAGGGGGGTTGGTGAGTTCTCCCCGCGTGAGTCGCTCCCGCCTATTGATCGGAGTCGTTTCGGAGTCTTCCAGAAGGCACGCTCCATGTGCTGCTGTTCGTCCGACCGAGTCGTCAAGCCTCGGCGTGCCGTGGCTCCCAACCAAGCAGCACAGACGGTCCCCGAAGGGGCCATCGATTTGTCACCAGGTGAACAACAACGAAGCACGCCCCTTACTAAACTCCTACTAGTTCCCTTCACAACGGCCAGGATCTCGGAGTAGCGTTCAATGGATATCCCGCCACACCAAGGAACTCGACCCAAGGCTTTTTATTGGCCTGGCAACCAACATGGGAACAAAGGGCCGTCACCTCGGACCAATGCTACCATAAGCACCAGTCAACGGGCACTGGGAACGGTCAATAATTACGCGCCAGGGAAGGGGTTAACGGGGCACTACCCTCATTCCATTCATCGTGCCCCAACGCCTAGGACACCTCTAGTCCTAGTCTCTCGCAACCAGTGAGCGTCGATTGGCGTTGTTTATAGAGGTTCCAAAGCCTCTCTTCTGACGCATGAGGTAGCTGCCAGGTCCTTATAGGTAGATAGAGGAAGAAAGGGAAAGAGTGACACGATGGAGTAGGCTTTTTTTTGTTGTTTTTCTTTTTGTATGAGTGGGAGATAGGATAAAAGTAAAAAAGGAGAGGGATAGAGTAGAAAAAGGAAGGAATGATGCACTTAGTCTGGAACCTCGTTTCCGACCAAATCAACAAGGGAAGCCTTACCAGGGGTACCCAGAAGAGGTACCCCAGCCGACATAGCTCGAAAAGTCCAAGGTCCACACAAGCTCTCTTCCCGCGACAAGGGGGCGTCATCTCTCCCTCTATTTTCGAGAGAGAGAGAGAGAGAGGTAATGGCTGCACCTGACTTGGTCTCTGGAGAGGTCAAGATTGTATTTCATGGGAATAACCTCTTGTTTCAGTGTAGATAGTTAATTGTGATACTGTCAGTGCAGCCTGTGGTGGAGGCATTGTGTTTGGCTTTGTTTTCTGTAGTGTGCTGAAATTAATGGATGCAAGATTGGGTGCCCAAGCTGCAGAGGCATAGGCAAGTTAAGGAGAGATTTACTGTTTGTAAGTGTGAATGATGGGTTCTTTGGAGTGCCTGAATGTGATTCCCTCGAGTGTTTGGAGTGTTACTTTTTGTGTTAACTTTGTCTAGTGTGATGCTGAGCAATGTTGGTGTTCTATTTAAGTGGAGTGGGGAGTTTCAAAGGGTGATGCAAGAGCTTGTTGTAGTCAAGTTTGTGGAGAAGAGGTATAATGGAATATTTGAAGGCGAGGGACAAATTTTGTTGCAGCCAGTGTTCAAGTCCTGTCATATAGAATTGTAGATCTTAACCTGCTTGTGTGTAGTTGGAGCGTGAGGCAATGATTTCATTGATTTTTTTTTTAAGTAAACAACAACAATGGAGTAGATGCATGATTCCTCACTCCCCATGTAGAGGTTCCAACAAGAGTGAGCAAGATCCATATCCTACCTTAAACAGAATTGATGGGGATGGAAATGCCAAATAAAATGCATAGTAAATATTCTACAATTATAGCTTTTTTATATAACCTGAGGATCAAAACTTGCATAAGATAAATCATTACAGATTTTTCACAAATCCCATAACTTTAGCCTCAAATTTCAAAATGCTAAATGTCTTGATTGCGAATGTGTGATATCTTACAACACAAAAAGAGTAAAGTACTTTAACATATCAGTGTAATATATGGGGTACACTTTGTAGACAATGGGTTAAGAAGAAACTCAGGCTGCTATTCAAATGCATGTCTCAACCTTGGTATGGTACAGTGATAGGGTAATGAGTGAACCATCAATGCAGGTTCATGACTAAAGCGACTGGAGGTTGAAGAGTAGAGGTTTAATACATTGAAGGGTTAGATGAATCAAATAAAAAGTGGAAGACAATCAGTAAATTGGTGACCTGATTTGTACAAATGAGGATTTTCCACTACCTTGTACTGATATCAATATGTACCAGATGCACCCAGAATCCAGACATCAAACACCTACTCATAGACTGCCCAACTCTCACACAATATCTCCTCTCTTAGGGTTGTGTGGAAGCACCCATGCAGTGTAGTAGCCTTCCAGGAGTCACACAACTGGCAGAAGAGAGGTAAGGAGAGGTAGCAAGTAAGTTCTATATTTGGCACTGAATATGGTGCAGTCTATGAGTGTCATGAACAAGTGAGTCCTGCCTGTAAACCTGCCTGTTTCTTGGACAACATTATGATTGGTGATGAAGCAGCCTTAATATTCAACTGTATATGCCACTGAACTCAACTTTGAGATATGTATTTGTTGGCAGAAAGTGTCACTGTGGATCGGGATATGTGGGAATGGCCACCTTGTCAGCCTAATGTTTTATAACAATAATTTCACTGGGAGATGTATTCCTGAACATGATCAATGAACAGATTATCCCACTATTCTGTATTTATGACAATCAATTCAATAAACTTTGGTGGATTCAGGACAAAGCACCAGCTCATAGACTGCTTGCTGTAAGAGAAAGGCAGAGAGAACTTTTTAGCAATCACATTGCTGGACTAAATCATGTCAATGAGTGACCCTCAAGATCCTTGGATTTAACATTGAAATTTCTTCTTATGGAGACATCAAAAGAGTAAAGTGTATTCTATCCCCCCCCCCCCAAAAAAAAGTTAAAAGATAGTATCATACATGAAGTCGATTTACTTAAGGAAAATCAACAGTTAGCGAAGAGAGTTGTGATCAAAGGCATAAGTGTGCTTGGAAAGAAATGGAGAACATGTGGAAGGAAAGAGTGCTTTGAAAATGAAAAAAATACCTTTGTATTACCCATATATAGGTGTTTCATTATTAATGGACAGATAAATGTTGATTTTCATTATTTCATTTTTTTTTGCTTCCACCAAAACCAATTGTATATCAATATCATAAAATGAAATTAAATGAAATTTTCATAATCGAAAGATAAATAGTTGTTTGACAAAACAAATTTCACAGGACTAAAACATCTCTAGTTTATTTTGAACTTTTTTTTGTGGGTCACCCTGTATAATATGCCAGTGTTTCTATGTATTAGGTCACCTAAAATGTTCTTGCCATTTTGAAAAAACTAAGAATACTTATTTTTAAATAAATTTAATCAATTCTATAGTTACTGTTTTGTTCTAGAACCTTTTGCCATTTTATTTGGGACAAAAAAAGTAAGCAAATATATTTTTTTTAAATTCAAAGTTATGTAAAAATATTTTAGGTAATGATATACCTCTCCTTAACCCATTAATGCCGAAAATTATCTGAAGGTAGTTTATAAGTTTTTTTCTTTGGAAATAGTTAATGTAGGTATTAATAACACAATAATATGTTTAACATCGACATTTATTCAGAAATGCAGAAAATACAGCCTGGTAACTTTTGTAACCACTCGGCATTAACGTAACAAAATATTCGATTTTGAAATATAAGTTCCTTATAACTAAATTTGATTACTGTAACCTTTTGTGATAATTAATCAAATGAAAAATAAAACAGTTAACGGCAAATCTAAATTAGTATACGGTTCATTTCTTTGTATGAAATGCCTCCATACATTCTGGGTGGATCGGTAAGTTACACATTTTGCAAATGTATACTGTCCGACGACCACATTCTCGGCACCTGCAGCGTTGTTGTTGCCCTTTTGCTGTCCAGTGCTGTTGTTGATTGAATCTTACTGTGTTTTCAATCGTGTTAGATGGATGCCATCTTGGTCCTGGTTGTTTTCGTCCAACACCGTATGTTTTCAGCAAAGAAATAACTAAATTCCTTGAAAAATCCAGCAGACTTACTGCAGCTTTTATCTTTCGATACCGCATCCATGCATTTACCACCTGCGCATTCAAACTCCAAGCGAATAAAGGCCACCACCACTTTTTAGATCGGATTCGAATACGATACACAGATATTTGCTGATTAAAAATATCAATCCCTCCCATATGTTTATTATACACATTCACAGAATTCGGGACATCAATTTGAACATGTTTTTTCGCAATTCGGTCCCACCTCTTGGCTGTTTGAATCGGATCAGCTCTTAGCTTATTTGACCCTACACTGAGTACTTTGTTATCCTTCCATTTGACAACTGACACACATTCGGTAAATGCCTCTTCCATGTAACCACGTTTTTTTTTCTCAATGAGTTTTCTTTGCGGCAATGGAGCTCCTCCGAGGCGATCTTCTCGAAGTGTTGACGTAGCAGCGATTCCTTTATTAGACAGTTCTTTTAGAAGCGAAATTGAGCCAAAATAATTGTCACAGATGACATGTTGCCCTTTTATCAAATCCGTTTTATTTATCATTTCCATAACTACATTGGGTCCATGCCCAAGCCCATGATCTGGAACTTTCGTGTGAGAGCCACAGTAAGGCTCCACATGAAGAAGAGTGCCATCGGATGTACAACTCGCCCAAAGCTTGAAACCAAACCTAACCGGTTTCCCTCTTATAAACTGCTTGTCGCCGTGTCGCCCGTAATACGGCACCATGATCTCATCAACGCTGATGAACTCTTCTGTTTTATTGATTTTATTTGTTCGATTTAGATGCTCGAAAATAGGCCTCACTTTGTAAAACCGATCCCCATCAATTAACATATTATCAGCGAAATGAAGACACCTCATTATTTGATCGAATGTGTCTCTCCTCATTGAGTTTACTACTAACGTATTCTGCACATCTTCCATTTGGGTCCAATATAACCTTCTATTTGGCAATCTATTATATCCGGAAAGAATAAGAATTCCGAACAAAACTCTTAAATTGTCTGGAGTTAGGCAGTCGTGTTGGAGTGATTTTTGTTGGGCATAAAGTTTGCTTTGGTGACAAATGTACTCCAGCCAATCCTCGGTCCAACATTGCCCAATGAATTCTAATATATTCTGGATGTCTTCCGTTTCACTATTTGATATACAAGGTTCATAATCACTTACCGTATCTATGACTTTTGCTTTATTTTTATGCCAAACATTGGTTACTTTTCGTCGTTTCGGTGCTGGAAGAGCAGAGGAAGTTGAAGGTTGGCTTTCGACGTCTTGTCGTTGCTCCTCAGGTGGCAAAATTACACTTGTAAGAAGAATTCTTCTCGGTAGATGATCAGGGTCACAGGAAACCTCGTCGTCAGAGCAGTCAGAATCACAGTCGGTTTCAGCTGTCGCATCCTCAGTTGGTGGCTCAATTCCAACAAACACGTGCTGGTTATCATTTTCTTCCAACAATGCATCGTGAATTTCATTTAATTTCATCCTAAAAATTGAAAAACTAATTAACATTTTATTTTAAAAATAAAGAACAAGTAAAAATAAAACTTAAAATAGCTAGGCCTCTTTAATTTCTATTACTCCAAATGGCGTAAAAAATGTTTTAACCATTTGAATTTTCCCATTTCAAAACGGCTATCAAGATATATACAAAATATATACGTAGTCGTTCGTATCAAATGTGATATTATAGTAGTTATATAATGTATAGAAAACTATTAATTTTAAAATTTATATAAAGCGCTGTTCAAATGCGCTGAAAAAAGGCTACAATCGTATTCTGTACATTATCCACCATTATATACTACCACAGCCGAGCGGTAACTTTTGTTACCATTGTAAATATATCTCTCTATATAAAGATATCTAGAATGAAGACATACTATATTATATTTTTATGTGACAGAACCATCTTTAAGCTAATAAATCAAGTACACGCGAGTAAAGAAATATAAAACTAAAATAAAGATACTTACGGGTTTTTAATCGTGTGTCGAGCCATCGCGAATGACATCCACCTCCTCTGAACTTTCAAGGACGACTGAATGTGACTCATGCTGTCGAATGCTTATATATCCGCTTCAACCTCGTGCTCAAAGTTGTTTCAAACTTATAAACGCTTTAAAATGATTTTTCTCCAACTTTCTGAAGATATATATACATTTATTCACACTGGTAACAATAGTTACCGTTCGGCATTAATGGGTTAATGAGCGCAGCAAAACTTAGGACAGGATGAGACTAGTCTAGCCAGGTTAAACTAGTTTATTTAACAAGTTTTAACCTGTTTAATCCTGCTAAAATTTACTTATTTATTTCTGGAAATAAATAGGTTAGCTTAACTATTTAAATAATACCAAGGTATTATAATAGGTTAGCTTAACTAGGCTAACCTATTATAATAATACCAAGATATTATATAGAGTACCTATAATGGATGTACTTCAACTCACCTTACCAAGATCAAAATAAAAATCATCAGGGTAGAAGATTTTGGATGCATAGAGCTTTTTCATGCGTAGCAATGTGAGATGCCTTTCCTCTTCAAGTGTCAAATTATGATACGGCATTTGAAATAGAGTTTCTTCTTCCAAGAATCGATAAGCTTCATTCTTTGAAGAAAAAAAAAAGAAAGTTGTGCCATAAATGTTATGGAATATTTTTTATTCAACATAATGAGAGCACATTTACATTTTTTAGGACAGTCAACATTTAAATTCTTAACTTTAAATCAATTCTATTTAAAAATATATTTCATAAAGCTAGGAATGGATGTGATTATGAGTATCAGTTCTTACACTACATTCTCTAAGAAATGTACGAAATAGATTAAGCAATATACCGATAAGATTGCAGTATCCTTCTCTCTGACAAAAAGATAAGGCATGAGGAAAATTTAAAAATATATTGAATGATAAGGGAAATGCTATTGACAAATATTAGTTGAAATATTACACTTCATTTAACAAATGTGATCTTCAAATCACGAATTTCTCATGCAATGATTAGTTTTATCAGAGATAAAATACAAAAGGGAATTAACAAATACAGCAAAGGAATGATAAGATTCTACACTAAATTTACTTAAGATTCATATTTTCTTTCCAAGTTAACATAATAAGAAAAAAGCCAAACTCACAGAAATCTTTATATCTTCAGGGGACAAGATGTGTAGTTTCATTTTCTTCCAATCAAATGATGCCCTTTTCCTATAGATATCAAGGGGGCCAGATGGTATATCTGGTATCAGCTCCATTTTATTGATAGCAAACTTTGAGTAATGATATCTAATTCAAATAAATTTCTATAGTGAAAAAAAGCTGTAGTAAGAAAAAAAAATAATATACTTATATTTAATATATTTTTAAGAGAAAGATAACTGGCCTGGTCAATGATTTTTTTAAAAATTTTAGGAGCCTATCTGGCAACTGCCCACTTGGGCATAAGTCGCCGGAATCACGACAGCCTAGCACTAGGCTACTTTAAAATAAGAATATGAAAACATAATGATAAAAAAGGGAAGATCGTAGCAATTAGGAAGCAATCTCTGGCATCGGGGGGAGGTCCCCGTCACCCCGGCGCAGGAGCGTGCGAACTACAAAAAAAAAACCTAGTTAAATAAAGGGAAGAAGCCCAGGGTCCCCCCCAAAAGTCTATAAGTCCACAAGTCAATGTGCACAAACTAGTCCCGAGTACAGGGGACAGGCGGTAGCGACCCCGACTGGGACATTCGACAAGAATGTGCTGAACAGTCTGGGAGACGACGCAGTCATCACAATCGGGCGCTGGCGAGCGCTCCATCAGATAGTGATGCCTCACACAAGTGTGCCCGATTCGGAGACGACAGAAAGCGACCTGAGGCCGTCACGACATTTGGGGATAGGTCCATAGGAACAATCGCGGCACAATGGCACGCAACTTTAAGTTCCCTTCGACCATCTCTCATCTTCTTTGCCAAGCAGCCCGTATTCCTGCCGACCCCCTCTTGGGACTTGGAGCCATCCGTATACACTGGCACGGTTCAAGCGTGACACGAGGTGTGCTCCAAAAAGGTCGAACGCAATACTCCCGGCGCAGTACAAGCTTTGGGAGCAGAGGCGTGGCGACAAATGGCCAAATGTGGTACCCTCCAGGGTCGCGTCCTGGGCAGAACCAGGGGCGCCACCGGCCCGAGAGCTATACCTAGCTCTCGAAGGAGTTTCCTGGCCCTAAACTCAAAGGGCTTAGGGTATGACTGGCGTCTCTCGGTGGCATAGCCACCGTCGAGATAAACTGTGGATGCAGTGAGAGCTGTTGGCGACTGAGGGAGGCGCCGGGCTCGCGCATACAGGCGAGTGATGCACTGCACGCGGCGTAGAGCGAGTGGCATCTCCACAGAATCGATCAACAGGCTCTCAATGGGGGAAGTGCGGAAGGCACCGGTCGCAAGGCGAAGGCCGGTGTGGTGGATCGAGTCCACCTTCCGCAATACACGCTCGGCTGAGGATGCATAAAATTCGCATCTGTAGTCGAGCTTCGAACGATCAAAGGATCGATAAAAAGGTAAGGCAGTAGCACTATCAGCGTCCCAAGCGCCGAAAGTCACGGAACGGAGAATATCCATGGCGCGGGTACAACAGACCCTAAGGCTGGGAACATGAGCCTTCCAGGTGAGGCGTCGGTCAAATACAAAACCAAGGAAACGGTGCGATTCAATCACTTCCAGGCGTACCCCATTAAGAAACAAGTCTGGGTCTGAATGGAGCCGTGGATGGCAGCAGAAGTTTACCACCTTAGTCTTAGCCAAGGAAAACCGAAACCTGTGGGCTTTAGGTATAGCGAGAGACGCGGTTCAATGCCTGTTGGAGTGGGCATCTGGGCCGCGCCTAAAGAGAGTGAAAGGTCGTCCGCATAGAGCGTAGCGAGAACATCTTCCGGCAAGACCGAGGTGATGCCGTTGATGCTCAGGGCAGAGTGCGACACTGAGGACACTTCCCTGCGCGACACCCTCTTCTTGCTCCATTGGGCCGGAGAGGGCTCCCCCCCCCCCCGTACGCGGAATCGACGATCTCGCAAAAATTCAGATATAAACATTGGGAGGCGTCCCCTCGCCCCAATCGTGTGGAGAGTCTTCATGATACCGTATCGCCATGCGGTATCATAGGCCTTCTCCAGATCGAAAAACACCGTGGCGTAGTGCTGTATACGAAGGAAAGCCTCGCAGACGGCATTTTCCAGTCGGAGCAGAGCATCCGATGTGGGGTGGAACTTGCGGAAGCCGCACTGTGAAGACACTTGGCCTCCGCTGTCCAGGAAAAAGGCTAATCTAACATCTTCATCAGAAGTACCCATAAAAGGTTTAAAGTGATTATTATTATCATATATTTGCATTAACCTATATTAGTTTAGCAAATGAAAAGCCTGTTCAAGGAATCTAGATCATTGTGCAATTGATGGAGAGACAAGTCCATAATACTCTAAATAGAGCAAGGATTATTTCACTTCCCAGTTAAGGCCCATTTAAAAAGAGAAAAGGAACAACTATTATAGAATGTGTAACTTTTCCTCTGAGCACCACCAGGGTGGGCTCTCAGGCAGCAGCGGCCCCAAAAATGATATTTGAATGGGAAAGTGATCACTACCATGGAGGTGATGGAAAACCCCCCAATCAAAATCAGGTTGTGCATGCAGAGAGCACAAAGATAGGTCAAGGCAAGAAATTTAAGCGGTTCTCGGGCAGTGATGCGTAAACTCATCCACATTTAGGACACCCATCTCAAGTTCGTCGATCAGGTTGGCAAGGACTTGACCCTGGGGATTAATTGAGTGGTCTCCCCAGAGGGGGTGGCTATTGTTTAGATCCCTGAGCAAGAGAAAGGGCCTCAGCAACTGTGCCACAATGAGGTGGAAGTTGCATGGGTCGGCTGACAGTGGAATGTATGCAAGAAAAGAATGTAGACATCATGCCGGGTGTAAATCGCACATCCTCCCGCCCGGCCCCCATCCCGTGGTGGTGGGGTTGCTAAACCCTTATATCCCGGGAGGGTGGGCAGGGAGCATGCGCCTAGCATAGTCTCCTGCAAAAAGATAGCTAACAGGAAATGGGAGGAGACAAGCCTCCGCAGCTCCTCCCAGTTGGCCCAGAGTCCGCGGCAATTCCATTGAAGGAATATGCCTTCCAGGCCTAGCTCGGAGGAGACACAGGGGCCCTCTCAGAAGAGAAGACCCTCAAGGAATGTCTGTACATTCCCGGAGCAGAACTCCAGGGGCTGTTGACCAGACAATGCGCTGAAGGTGCTGTCGCCTTTGAGGACTTATTGGGGGAGTTTGGGCTCGCCATACAAGTTGGAGGCGTGAGGCCCTCTTTTTGAGGATTCAGTCTCCGAGCCACCCAGCCCACCACTGGGTGTGGGTGAAGGAGCCAAAGCTCCTTTGTTGCTGTCTTCCTTTCAGGGGGCAGCTTTAGGAACCACAGATGTCCTCATGACCAGCTTCTAGGGTGTAGCCTCCTGTGAGTCTAATGAAGTGTGAGGCCATTTTGCCTTATGGGAGATGGTCACGCTGGGGAAAAGGGAGGGGGTTGTTTTAGCTAGGGCTAGGTGTGGACCCTTTGTGCCACCAGCTTTACCAGGATAGCGCCCAGGGTGGGTAGAACCAGCAGAAGGGTTCCAAATGGACAAGGAAATGACTGTACTCATAGGCCTGAAGGGGCCAGGAGCAGAGGCTGTATGGTTCAACTTTGAGGCATAGGACTTCCCTGGTAGCACCAAGAATGCCAGGACCAAGTCCTTAGCCTGGCGAAATGAAAGACAATCCTGAGCCTGAACGGCCAGGATTTCTTTCTCAAGGGGATACACACCGCATTGCTTTGAAGAAGGGGGATGCGGCTCTCCACAATTGACCACACATGATTTGAACTTATCATGTGCGGCCTTGAAGCAACTTATACAGGTTCCGGGTAACCCCGACTTTGCACATTGACAGGAGCAATTCGTATGACCGAAGCAGTGGCAGTAATAGCACCTCCACGGCAGTGGCACGAATGCCTTCACACGATAGTGATACCAACCGGCATGCACCAACTCGCAGTCAAACGTGATGAAGAGTGTAAGGGGGGGGTCTCAGGGCCCCTCCTTGTTTTCTCATCACACGCTCGACCTTGACCGCCCCATGGTCAGCCAGCTCTAAGGTGATGTCCTCTATGGTGTAGTTCACAAGTTCCCTTGCATAAACTATTCCTTTCACAAAGTTCATGGGAGAATGCAGCATCATACTCACAGGCGGGCCATCAAGTGTCCAAAGGGCACTAATCATGGCAGCCTCAGAGGGATTCAACGCATTTGCCAAAAGGCTCCCATCTGAGAAAAGGGTCACCTTTGGCTCTCTACCAATCACACTAGCTAAAGCTATCCTCTGATGGATCATGTTGCCCTTTAGCCAACATGCTGAGCTCAGTGGATTGAATAACCAGGAAGCGTTTAAAGCCAGCGGACTTGAAAATGCTGGGTAGTCTCTGAACGATGGGCACTGACATAATCGAGGCTCCACCCTGTGCACTTGTACGCTTTGTCTTTGTCAGGGACTCAGCACCCGGGCCGGATGTGCAGATCTTGGCTTGGTCACTTATTAAAGCAGCAGACCCATCCATCCCCGTGGATGGAGAGGAATGTACCCGCTTCTCCCCTCCGCCGGCAAGAGCCCCCAGGCCAGATGGATAGGCCTCAGCAAGGTCCTTCTCCGAGATGGAGAAAGTCCTGGTGGTCACAAGGGCACTGGCCGGAGGAGGAGATCCCTCCCCTCCTTGTACTGCCTTGGAGACCCGAGCCATTTGAGGAGGACTGTGAATAGGAATGGACTTGGGTTAGGTGTTTGGCGCCGAGCCCGGATTCACCCCCATGTAAGGCCCTACCGTCTGAGGCTGGGTTGCCTCTAGGACCATCTCTATCTGATGGGGGGGGGCCTCCATTTGGCCATCCTCCCAGGACATCACAGGTCTCATTGGCAGTGGTGTCACGAGTTGAGTATGGGAAGGCACAGGCCTTGACCCCTGCTAGATTTAATATTCAAGCCAGCGGATCTTTTGAGGAGCTTTCCTCCACCCCAGCAGTTTGTTAGCTATCAGGATGCCCTGAGGGCTGCGCCAGCTGGGGTGATGTCGAGCTTCCTGGGCAGGCAGACTGGATGGGCGAATGGAGGATGGACAAATGGAAGGGCACAGATGAGTGGTAAGTGCATGAATGGGTATATGAGGGAGCAACCAAGGTATGTCCCAGCAAATGAGAGACCGAATGTGGTGAGAAAGATTATGGAATGTCGTAGGTGTGGGTCATATGTTGGCATAATGTAGGTGGACATCTTGTGTATGTTTTGGGTGTGGTAAGAAGGGGCATATGATAAAGGATTGCCAGGAAAGTGTGAAAGAGTGCTTTGAATGTAAAGAAAGAGGCCATTTGAAGAAAGATTGTCAAAAGTTGAATGGTGGAGCGACTGCTGGGGGAAGTATGAAGTATGCCTGTAGTAAGTGCGGAAAGGTTGGTCATTATGTGAGGATGTGTCATGACCAGAGGAATGTATGTAGCTATTGTGTAATGGAAGGACATTTGAGTGAAAAGTGTTGGATTAGACTGGGAGCGCAAGGTGTGTATGGAAAGTCTGAAGTGGGAAACTGAATTGTAAGAGGGTACCTGGTGAAGTATCCTCTGGGTGCATGAGTGCGAGTAATGTGTTGGTGGTAAGTCTGTCTAGTGTGAAAGTGCTGTCTGGTAGGAAGTATGAGTGTCTGAGTGTGAAGGTGGAATTGAATGGGATTGAGTGTTTGGCTTTGATAGATTCTGGATGCAAGACACGCTTGGTGTATAAGGATGTGTATGACAAGCTGAGTGATAAAGCCCTCCTGTTTGAGTGTAAGGGTAGTTTGGTAGGGATTGGTAGTATGAGAGCGCCTGTGATTGGAATGATAAGGTCAGCTGTTCGAATGCATGGTATGTTGATGAATGAGTGTGAATTCTCTGCGATTGATAAGGTGAGTAGTGAGTATGGTGTGATTTTATGAAAGTGAACCGTATTGTTGTGCATCCTGCGAGTGATCAGATTGAGAGAAAGATTGGTAAAAATAGGGTGTATAAGTTGTATGTAGGGAAAAATGGTAGTGTTTTGAGGAGTGTGTTTAGCAGTATTGAGGTGACTGCTATGGAGAGTGTAAGGCTTGTGAAGGGTAAAAGGGTGTCTGTTAGAGTGAGTTGGAGTAAGAATGTTAGTTTGAATGTGGCTGAGAACACTGATATTGGATGGAAAGGATGCGTGTTATAAGGTAAGGCGCGTTGCTTGTGTGTTTGATGGCTTGATGAGAATGAATGATTCTTTTGTATGTGTGCAGGTGGACCCTAGAGTGAAAGGACAGGTGAGGGGGATCCAAGTCAGAGATGTACTAGGTCACCTTTCCACTGTCAATGAGGTAGGTATGGATGATAGCACGGATGTCAGGGTAAATGTTGCCAATGAAAAGACGTGTGAATGGACGTATAATGAAGTGGAAAGGATGGTGGAATTGGATGAATGTTTGACTGTGTATGAAAGGGAGGATGTGTATCAAATGCTGTTTGAATGAAAGGGGTTCCTCAGTAAGGTGGGGATCTGGATTTTGGGATTGCAAATCTTGCAGAATTCAAGATTGTCCTGAAGGAGGACACCCCAATCTATCAGCGGCCGAGACATTTCCCGCATCTAGTTGCTGATGAGATTGAGGAGCAGTGTGTTGAATTAGAATGATTGAAGAAAGTGAGAGTGCATGGAATAGTTCAATTGTGTCTGTACGTAAGCGGATGGAAGATTGCATCTGTGTGTGGATTATCGAAAGATAAATGAAAGGTCTGTGAAAGAAAGGTTTCTGATGTGTGTGGCATCTGAGTGTGTGTATAGTATGCATGAGATGAAGTGGTTTACAAAGCTGGATTTGGTACAGGGGTATAACCAGATGCCCATTGCTGAGGAGAGCCAGCCAGTGACTGCCTTTTTCTCTACAAAAGGCATCATCAGTTCCAGAACCACAGCTTTGGCTGGGCTAATGCTCCCGGAGCCTTCCAGCAGGTGATGAATGTTATGTTGAGTAAGTTTGTGAGTAAGAATGTGATTGTGTTTATAGATGATATATTGATTATGACTGAGATTTTTGAGGAGCATATCAGATTGGTGAATGATGTGTTGAGAACATTGAAGAGTGTTAGTGTGAGGTGAAAGTAGCGAAGTGTGAATGGTTTGCGAAAGAAGTGGAATTCCTCGGGCATATGGTGAGTGAGAATGGGTTGCAAAAGTTGCCGAAGTTTGTTGAAAAGGTGCGAATGTTTCTGAAACCGGTGACTGTGAAGCAGCTGAAGTCGTTTCTGGGTTTGATTGAGTTTCAGTGAAAGTTTATACATGATTGTTCGGGTGTAAGTAAGCCTCTGACTGAGTGGGTGGGCAAGAAAGGTAGTACGATTGTTAGGTGGAATGATAAGATGAATGAGGTGTATGAGAGACTGAAAGAGGCAGCGGCTGAAGATGTTTGAATTGACATACCCAGACTATAGTGTGAATGCTAAGATGCTTAAATTGTATACGGATGTGAGTGGGTACTGTATGGGAGGTTTTCTGATGCAAGAGCAGCATTTGAATGGAGAGGATGTCAGGCGAATAATTGGGTATGTATCCAAGGCTATGAATACAACAGAGCAAAAGTATTCGACTGTGGAGCGAGAGTTGTCTGCGATAAGGTATTGTTTGAAAGTGTTGCATCCATTTTTGTATGGGCGAGGTTCGTGATAAAAACAGATCACCAACCTCTTGTGTATTTGCAACATATGAAATAGGCTGATAGTAGGATTGCAAGGACTTTGGAAGATTTGAGTGATTTTGACTATGTGATTGAGTATGTGCCTGGTAAAAAAATGGAGTGGTTGATTTGATGTTGAGGTATCCTGGTACGAATGATGAAAATGTGTGTGGAGTGAGTGATCCTGAGTAATTGCCGAAAGGGATTATGAATGGAAAGGAGAGTAAGGGTGGTGGAGATTCCTTGTTTGGAGTGTATGGAATGGTTTGCAAGATTTGAAGAGTGATGGAGTCGATATAAGTGCCTGATAGTGTGGATAACTTAAGGAAGGAGGTAATAAGTGAAGTATGTAGGAAACCTGAAAGTATTGGTATGGTGAGGGTGCGGAACTTTATGAAAGAATTGAGAGTGATGTGTATGCAAGGGGTCCCGCTGCTTCAGGAAGTGTTGATTGTAGTGAGTCATTTGTATGGAGTGATTGTTTATGTGCACTTTGGTGGTGAGAGGCCAATTGTGTACAAACATGAGAAGATGAAGGGTTTGAATGCTAATGTGGTGCATCTGCAGTGTGCATCACAATTGGGTGATTGAAAAGTGTTCGTATATGAGGGAGAAGAATGATTGTCTGGTGAAGATGAGTGTGTGGGAGTTGATGATGGTGTGGATGTCAGTGCTGATATTGGTGTGGTTGTTCCTTCTGTGTATTGCGAACATGGTGGACCTGATATGATGGAAGCAAGAGTGAAAGTTGGTGAAAGGTTCTTCTGTGGTTTGATTGATACTGGTGTGTAAGTGTCGTTAGTGAGCAAGAGGATTCTAATAAGTATGATGAGTTTAGATGTTGCAAGCATAAGCCTGTGAAGTTACGGATAAGTGGATTGGGGAATGGAATGATAGTGGCATGGGAACAGGTTAGCCTGAGAGTGAGTTTGGGCAGTGGTGTGAATGTGAAGCATGATTTTGTGATTCTGAAAGATGAGCAAATGCCATGTTGTTTCTTGCTTGGTGTGGACTTTATGAGATTGAATGATTCATCTTTGGAGGTTGATAAGGATTCTTATGAGAGGCGAATGTGAGGTGATAAGGTTGAATGAGTGTGCGAAGAATGTTGTCAAGTTTTGTGGCATGATTGAGTTGGTCATGGATGATGAAAATGAGGTTTTAAGTGATGATGATATTCTGTAGATGCAAGAGATGTGGCCTTTTGTCAGTGAGTTGAAGGGGTGTGTAATGATGCGTGTTGAATTGAATGAATGGCCTGATTTTTTTTTTTTTAAGGGGCTATCTTCCGACTGCCGACTTACAGCTGAGTCGCCGTAAACAAACAGCCTATTCTAGACTACATTAAAAAGATTGAACAGGAAACAACAATAAAAAGAAATAACAATAACAAAAACAACAACTAAACCTGGTTAGATAAAAGGGAGAAGGCCGGCCTCCCCCCAAAAGTCAACAAGTCCACCAGTCAATGTGCACGCACTCGTCCCGAGTACAAAGGACAGGCGGTAGCGACCCCACCCATCCCGGTACTGGGACAGGTAACGTGCGCGGAGATCACCCAGACTGGAACATTCGACTAGAATGTGCCGAACAGTCTGGGGGACAACGCAGTGGTCGCAGGCGAGCGCTCCATCAAATAGCAATGCGCCACACGAGTGTGTCCGATTCGGAGACGACAGAAAGTGACCTGCAGCCGTCGCGGAAATTGGGGGATAGGTCCATGGGAACAGTCGCGGCGCAATGGCACGCAAATTTAAGTTCCCTTCGACCGTCTCCCATCTTCTTTGCCAAGCAGTCCGAAGAGCTGCCCGTATTCCTGCCATGTAGTCGGTGTGAGGAAGAGCGAAACACTGGTCCGGTCGCAGAGTCCTCACGGACTCTTTGGCGCCCTCATTCCCCGCAATTCCTACATGTCCAGGAACCCAGCAGAAGATAATCTCGACATCTGCCCGGCTCGCCAAAACCGTGGGGTCACGGATATCGCGAACCAGGGGATGCGGAGATTCCAATGCCCCGAGAGCACTCAGGGTGCTTTTTGAGTCGCTATAGATCACAATCCGGTCTCCGAACCGGGCACGTCGCGTAATCTCCCGTACCGAGTGGTGTATTGCCACCAGCTCAGCCGTGAAGACAGACGCAGCGCCTGGTAGAGCCCCGCTGACTTCAAACAGAGGGGATACGGCGTGGAAGCCGACCCCCTCTTGGGACTTGGAACCATCCGTATATACTGGCACGGTTCCAGCGTGACACGATGTGTGCTCCAAAAAGGTCGAACGCAATACTCCCGGCGCCGTACAAGGTTTGGGAGCAGAGGCGTGGCGACAAATAGTCAAATGTGGTACCCTCCAGGGTCGCGTCCTGGGCAGAACCAGGGGCGCCACCGGCCCGAGAGCTATATCTACCTCTCGAAGGAGTTTCCTGGCCCTAAACCCAAAGGGCTTAGGGTATGACTGGCGTCTCTCGGCGGCATAGGCACCATCGAGATCAGCTGCGGAAGCAGTGAGAGCTGTTGGCGACTGAGGAAGGCGCCGGGCTCGCACGTACAGGCGGGTGATGCACTGCACGCGGCGCAGAGCGAGTGGTATCTCCCCAGCATCGACCAACAGGCTCTCAATGGGGTAAGTTCGGAAGGCACAGGTCGCAAGGCGACGCCGGAGTGGTGGATCGAATCCACCTTCCGCAATAAACGCTCGGCTGCGGATACATAAAACTCTCATCCGTAGTCGAGCTTCGAACGAACAAAGGATCGATAAAAAAGTAAGGCAGTAGCCCTATCAGCGCCCCAAGCGCTGAACGTCACGGAACGGAGAATGTCCATGGCGCGGGAACAAGAGATTCTAAGGCTGCGAATATGAGCCTCCCAGGTGAGGCGTCGCTCGAATTCAAGACCAAGGAAACGGTGCGATTCCACCACATCCAGGCGCACCCCATTAAGAAACAAATCTGGATCGGGGTGAAGCCGTGGATGGCGGCAAAAGTGCACCACCTTAGTCTTGGCCAAAGAAAACCGAAACCTATGCGCTTCGGCATAGCGAGAGACGCGGTTTAATGCCTGTTGGAGTCGACACTCCAGAGTTGGCATCTGGGCCGCGCCAAACAAGATCGAAAGGTCGTCCACGTAGAGCGTAGCGAGAACATCTTCCGGCAGCACCGAGGTGATGCCGTTGATGCTCAGGACAAAGAGTGCGACACTGTGGACACTTCCCTGTGGGACACCCTCTTCCTGCTCCTTTGGGCCGGAGAGGGCTCCCCCCACTCGTACGCGGAATCGACGATCTCGCAAAAATTCAGATATAAACATTGGAAGGCGTCCCCTCGCCCACATCGTGTGGAGAGTCTCCATGATACCGTATCGCCATGCGGTATCATAGGCCTTCTCCAGATCGAAAAACACCGTGGCGTAGTGCTGTCTACAAATGAAAGCCTTGCAGACGGCATTTTCCAGTCGGAGCAGAGCATCCGACGTGGAGTGGAACTTGCGGAAGCTGCACTGTGCGGAAGACAGATGACCTCCGCTGTCCAGGAAAAAGGCTAATCTAACATTTACCAATTTCTCCATCAACTTGCACACGCAAGAGGTTAGAGAGATTGGGCGGAAACCGGTCGTAGTAGAGTGATCTCTCCCCGGTTTGCGAAAGGCGAGCACAGTAGCGATTCGCCAGGAGTCTGGGAAAAGACCTACCACCCAGATCCTGTTGAACAAATCTAAGAGAAAGGCCATGCCTCGCTCACCCAGGTGTCGAAGCATGGCATACGGGACATCGTCCGGACCATGGGCGGTGTCCGCGTTCGAAGCGAGAGCGGAACGCAACTCACTCACAGTAAACTTGTCGTTGAAGGGTTCTCCGCCTCTGGAGGTAAAGTCCAGCCGGCGGCCTTCCGCGACATCACGACGTGCATTGAATGCTGGCAAAGCAGCATCACGGCTAGAGAATGCGGAAAAAGCGGTCGCTAAGGATTCCGCCACGGACGCGGGGTCCGAGATTGCGGTCCCATTCTACTGGAGAACGGGAAGGGGGGGCTTGCGAGAACTTGCCCCGAATCCTTTTGACTCGCTTCCACACCTCAGCTAAAGGGGTCTTCCCGTTAAGTGAAGACATGTATGCCCGCCAAGAGCGGCGGGCGTGCTTCGATCGAAATATACCGGGACCTAGCCCTAGCCCGACGAAATTCAGCGACAGTGAAATCGTTCGGGTGGCGCTTATAGCGCATCTACGCATAACGCTTCTCATCTACCGACCTAAACTCCTCGACTGAGATAGAGAATTCAGGCATTTCCTGAAATGCAGGCCACCGCACCGGCGCCAAGCACCACCGAGGTGGTCTCTCAGGCGGCAGTTGCCCTGAAAATGATATTTGAATGGGAAAGTGATCACTACCATGGAGGTCATCAACCACAACCCAATCAAAATCAGGCTGTGCATCCGAAGAGCACAGAGATAGGTCAAGGCAAGAAAATGAAGCGGTTCTCGGACAGTGATGCGTAAACTCATCCACGTTTAGGACACCCATCTCAAGCTCTTCGATCAAATTGGCAAGGACTTGTCCCCTGGGATTTATGGAGTAATCTCCCCAGAGAGGATGCCTGCCGTTCAGATCTCCAAGCAAGAGATAGCACCTCGGCAACCGTGCCACGACGCGGCGGAAGTCCCCCGCGTCGAAGTCAGCTGACGGTGGAATGTACGCAGAAATAATAGTATACCTCCTATCCAGGTGCAGCTGCACAGCCACTGCCTGGAAGGGGGTATCTAAAGAGAAAGGAAGAACGGAGACATCATGCCGGGTGTAAACCGCGCATCTCCCAGCCCTGCCATCCCGCGGTGGTGGGGTCGCAAGACACTTATACCCCGGGAGGGCATTCAGGGGGCACGCGCCTAGCATGGTCTCCTGCAAAACGATAGCTAACGGGGAATGGGACGAGACGAGCCTCCGCAGCTCCTCCCAGTTGGCCCGGAGTCCACGGCAATTCCATTGAAGAAATATGCCCTCCAGGCCTAGCTCGGAGACGCGGGGGCCCTCCTCGAAATGAAGACCCTCACGGGAATGGCCGTACGCTTCCCGGGGGCAGAAACCCGGGCGCTATTGGCCGGACAAAGCGCTGAAGGCGCTGTCGCCTTCGAGGACTTATTGGGGGAGGTTGGGCTCGCCATGCGAGTCTTTTCATCCATCTGCCTCGAAACCTTAGGCGGGCGTTGCGGCTTCGGAGGCATGGGGGCCCTCTTTTCGAGGAACCACCGTCTCCGAGCCACCCGCCACACCTCGGTCCGTGGGCGAAGGAGCCAAAGCTCCTTTGTTGCTGTCCTACTTTCGGGGGACAGCTTTAGGAACCCCGGAAGATGGCCTAGCGACCATCTTCAGGGGTGTTGCCTCCTGTGAGTCTAACGACTCGGTGGAGGCGCGTGGCCGTTTCGCATTACGGGAACGGTCACGCTGAGGGAAGAGGGGGGAGCCCTGGTTTTAGCCGGGGCTGGGTATGAACCCTTTTTGCAATAGCTAATCCTCTCCTCTGATGGATCATGTTGCCCTTGGACAACATGGTGCCATCAGTGGAGCGAATAACGAGGAAGCGTTTGAAGCCAGCGGGCTCGAAAACGCCAGGTAACCTCTGAATGAGGGGCCCCGATGTCATCGAGGCTCCGCCCTGTGCACTCTTGGTATTAGTCTTAGTCAGGGGCTCCGCAACCGGGGGGGGCAGAGGGGGCGGATGTGCCGATCTTGGCTTGGTCGCTTGCCAGAGTGGCAGCAGACCCATCCGTCCCCGCAGATGGAGAGGAGCCCTGAGTCTTTTTAGTCTTTTTCTTTCTTGGAGAGGAGGGCGGGGAATGAACCCGCTTCTCACCTCCGCCGGCAGAAGCCCCCATGCCAGATCCCTCTCTGAAATGGAGAAGGTCCTGGTAGTCGTAGGGGCACCTGTGGGAGGAGATCCCTCCCCTCCTTGTACTGCCTCGGAGCCCTCAGCCGTTTGAGGAGGACCCTGCATAGGGGCGGATTCGGTGCTTGGCACCGAGCCCGGATTCCCCCCCATGGAAGGCCCTACCGTCTGAGGCTGGGTCTCCTCAAGGACCATGTCTATCACGGGAGGGGCCTCCAGTTGGCCATCCCCTCCCAGGACATCGCAGGTCCCCTTGACAGCATCAAGAGTCTTTTGTGGGGAGGCACAGGCCTTAACCCCGGCAAGGTTTAATATTCTTGCCAGCAGGTCTTTTGAGGGAAGCGACCGAAGGGGCCTGGCTTCCCTCTCCCCCCTAAGGGGGTTTGCCCTAACGAGCCGCTTTGATGGGGAGAGGCTGGCTAAGGGCTGCCTGCTGGCTTTCTTGGCAGTCCCCTTGGAAAGAAAAGAAGGGACTGCCGCTGGAAAAAGGGAGGTGCCCGAAAGCACCTCCAGAGAAGGGGGTGAGGGGGAGTCCCCTGCACCCGTAAGCGAAGGAGAGGAGTAAGCCTCCTCTCCGGTTAGAGAAATATGGAGGGTCCCCTGTGCAAGCACAGGGGGGGAACACCTCCATTTTTTTGCTGGAGCTGCCCGAGGGCGGCTCCGTTGATGTTTCAGGGGAAGTTGGGGGTTGAGTTTTTTTTTTATCTTCATCATTGGGCATGGCGACCCTCTTTTTTACACGGGATGCAATCACGCACACCTCTCGCAGTAGCCCGCACTGCGAGAGGTGCTTACAAACCCGGCAGAGCCAGGCGCCGCCATTTGAGAAAGGTATCGGTGAACAGTCAGGAAAAGCATGGATCTGTTCAAAGTAATCAGTCAATTGTTCAAGAATCACATATTCTAATAATTTAGATAAATAAGACAAATTAGAAACTGGTCTATATGAGCTCAAACTCTGACAATCCAATGACCCCTTTAGTATAGGTTTTACAATGGCAGAATTCTCAGATTTAGGAAAAGAACATGTAGATATACTAGTATTCACCAATATCATCAAAACATGTATAAGATGGGAAAAGTTTTCTGACATTGGCATTGGATCAATGGCACAGAATGTTTTCTTTGATCTATTCATTGTTCGAACAAGAGCATCCTTATTCACAGTTTGAAAACTCAATAGTCTAAATTTAGTAACAGGTACAACCACAGCTACAGAACGTGTATCATTAAATCCACTGATTATATGTAACATTTTATCTCTAAAGAACAATAAAAAACCCTCGGCTAATTCAGTCACTAAAACCATAAGGGAGTTTCTTCCTTCTTACATTACCAGATAAACTATTCAAAAACTTATATAACTTTGCTGTATCTGATCCAGCCTCATTAATTTTCAAGTTATAATATTCTATTTTCCTCTTCCTTATCATGTAGTTATATTTATTTCTAACATTTTTAAATTCCTCCCATGTCTTGGCAGTCTTCAACCTCTGCCATTTACATTCTTTACGTCTTTTCTCCCTTTTCAGTTGTAAGACAAAATCAAAGTCCCCCACAATATAATATAACAGATGACAAAAGCCTCAAGGGCTCATCATAGGTCATCCAAGTCAAACGGCCTCTTTTTTAAGGCACCCAAACTCCCAGGAAAACTACATCCAGAGGATTGCATCCAGAAACAAGGGTATCACCAATCAAGGCTTGTCAAGAACTAAATCATGCAGCTATAGATATATACAAATAATATTAATATATACAAAACTTAGGAACTATCACAACCTTCCCTTCCCATAAACTCATCCAACCTACTCTTAAATACATTTAGATTTGGACTACCTACTACCCTCTGCGGCAATTTGTTCCAGAAGTCTACCACTCTATTGGTGAAAAAATATTTTCTTAAATCCAACCTACACCCTTGCTTTTTAATTTTCAAGTGGTGACCTCTAGTCCGATTTCCATCATCTAACTCAAAAAACTTGCTAACATCCAATTTATCTATCCCGGAAAATTTTTTAAAGAGCTCAATCATATCCCCTCTCACACACCTCCTTTTGAACGAGAGCATATTTAATACCCTCAGTCTATCTATATATTCAAGGTGCCTCAGGGAAGGAATAATCTTTGTTGCCCTCCGTTGCACTGACTTGAGAAGGTTAATATCGTGTCTAAAATGTGGGGACCATGCCTGTATACAGTACTCTAGATGTGGCCTAACATAAGAATTATAGAGTTTAAGAATAACCTCCTTACTTTTGTAACTGACATTTCTCTTAATAAAACCCAGCACTCTATTTGCCCTATTTCTTGCTTCAATACACTGCTTAGAAAACCTTAATGACTTATCTATTACTACTCCTAGATCTTTCTCATCCTCTACTGAGCTCAGCCAATGCCCATCCATTTCATAGTTAAATTCTCTATTATCTTTTCCCATGTTAATAACTTTGCACTTATCAAGGTTGAAAGTCATTTGCCACTTATGTGCCCAGGATAACAATTTATTTAGATCCCCCTGCACTTTAAAATTATCATCAATATCTTTAACTACAGCTGCTAATTTGGTATCATCCGCAAAAATTGACACTTTATTATTAACTGCCTCCCCAAGATCATTTATATAGATGACAAATAATAATGGACCGAGAACTGATCCCTGAGGAACCCCACTGATAACATCCCTCCACTCTGACTTTACACCATTTAGCACTACCCTTTGCTTCCTGTCTTTCAGCCACTCAGCTATCCAATTTGAAACATTTAGCCCTAATGACTCTGTGTTATCATCTAATTTAATTGTACTGTTTACACAACACTGGAGATTATCTTTAATATAAATAATAACCCCTCCTCCTCTCTTCCTATTCCTATCTGTATGGAACATGTTAAAGCCCTCAATCTCAACCTCAGGTTTAAAGTGATTACCTGCCAAATCAAGCCATGACTCTGTTATCGCAATTATATCAAAATTCTCTTCACTCGCTAACGCTTTTAAGAGATCTATCTTATTCCTTATACTCCGACCATTTGTGTAGTATATTTTTAAGGTTTTTTTATTATTCCCCTCTCCCCTAGCTATTTCTCTATCTCTGCATCCCTTCCATTTCCTACACCTGCCCTCTATTCCTGTTATTCCCTTACCTCTAACAGCTTCTAGTTTCCAACCCGTAAGGACCTAATCACACTATCCAGCTCCCCCCATAGAACCTCAACACCTGCCCGACTAAGATGGAGCCCATCCATCGCATACAACCTCCTATTCCCGTAAAACCCTCCCCAGACATCTACAAACACCAATCCTAACTCCTCACACAGTCCTTTCACAAATTCATTCAAACCAATTGCACGGGACAACCATTCTACCCCCACATCCAATCTCAGAAGCACACCAGAAACAACACCTTTTACCGTGCTTTTACTCATCCTTTCAACTAACCTTTTATACTGCTCACGTAACTCACATGTACCCACCTTCTTTACATCATTCACTCCCACATGTGTAATCACAACTGCATCCCTCTCACATCCAGAAACCAGCCTATCATACCTCTCACAAACATCACTTACACCAGCACCCGGCAGACAAACTCTCATTCCCTTCCACTTGCTATCACTCAACTTCCTATCTAAATACCTAATCTGAGAGTCACCCATCACTAGCACCTCAGTCATTCTCCTATTGTCTTGGCCTAACACTGTTCCCAGTCCTAGCCCTATCTTCCACCCTCTTAGCACTAATCTCACCCTTCAATCGCGCACTTGCATCTCTTCTCACCTCAAACACCAAATCATTCAACCTCTTACATTCCCCACTTAACCTCCTAACCTCCCCTTCCAGAAAACACACACAGCATTCAGTTACATTCACTCTCCTTTCAACTCCACATGCATCACACACCACATACACACTACTTTCAAACGGCATGCTCTCACCATGTATACAAACAGCCATACTCTCAGAAATTTACTAAGGAAAAAGTTAACACTCACCAAAAAAATTTCTTGCTCAGGATTGCTGCCAGTTATCTTCCCCAAAAGTATTAATCACTAATGTATTTATTACACAGTGATTGATGTATTAAATAAATACAAGAAAAACTACACACCCAAATCAGTATTATATCCCAACCTTACAATGAGAATCAGGAGCTTCCTGTAAGACAACCTTCCAGAACAAAGCCAGACAGCCAACTTACAATTGTCCTCAACATGGTCATACCTTTGACAATAAAAGCAAGTAAGTACATGGTACCTGCCACATACTACATATCTTCCCCATTGTAATATAACCTTGTCACCATTATCATGAATAGCTCTGCGGACATCTGGTGTACACTTAAATATGTAGTGGGTAGTACGCCCTGCTGCTTTCTTCTTAAAAACACCTTTTATCTTATCTCTAATATCAGTTATAGAACTTAGTGCAATTCTTGCCACTTTATTTTGGATCTTTTCCATTCTCTCCAATTCTGTCTTTGTCACTTTGCAGATTTCATACCCATACAGGCTTCTTGGGACTGCTATCCCTTTCCACAGTTCCCTTAACATTTTATACTATTTGCTTGCATAGTTGCCATGTTCCTAAACATGCCAGTCATTTTAAGCATATTTACTTCATTTTGTCTCTTATGCTTATCAAATATATCCTTCTGGTTACATACTGTCACACCCAAGTATCTATATTCATTTACCACTTCTATGATGTCGTTTCCTTCATCTCTTTGTTCTCCAAATATCATTATTTTGCACTTTCCTCTACTAAATTTTACTCTCCATTCTTGCCCATAATGGTACACCACATTCAAGTCTCGGCAAACCCTCTGCTGTTTCACTAACCAGAACTATGTTGTCTGCAAATCCCAGGGTTGTGAATATGCGGTCTCCAACCATGACTCCTTGGCCTTCCCTCTTTACTCCCTCCAACAGTTCTTCAATGAAGAAGCTGAACAAGCCAGGAGACATGGTACACCCTTGTCTAACCCCGATGTCGTTCACCATCCAACTTGTATCTATGTCCTTCAGATTTAGTTTGACTTTGTTGTTTCCATATAGTTTTTGTATTACATTTAGAATATTTGGATCCATCCCCAAGTCTCTTAGTCTTGCAAACAATTTTGTTCTATCCACTCTATCAAAGGCTTTCTCTATATCAAGAAAGCAGACATATAGCACACCCTCTTGTTTTCTTACCCTCTCTATTACATTCCGTAGTATATAGAGATTGTCTATGGCTTTTCTTCCAGTCCTGAATCCATTTTACTCATCTCCAAGTATCTCTTCATGTTCATCCCACTCCTTCAGTTTCTTTGTCATGATGCTACCAAACAACTTTCCTATCACACTCATTATGGCTACTGGCCTGTAGCTATCGACCAGTTTTTTGTCTTTACCACTTTTGGACAACAAATTAATCCTACTTTTCTGCCATTGCCTTATGGTTTTTAGCCTTTTCAACCCATACTGTATGTCCTCCCTGTTGATTCCTATACATTCATCCTCTAATTCCTGTATTGCATACAGAAGCTCCTCATTAGCTCCGATTTCTTCCCATTCTTCCCAGGCCCGAATGATTCTTCAATTTGCATCTTTATTTTTTCCTCATCCTCACATTCTCCTTCCGTTATCTTCATTATTACTTTGTCCTCACTTTTATCCCCTTCCAAGGCACTCCTCAAATATCTCCACTGCTCTCTTTCTCTGTCATTTACCCCCAACTTGCTCCACTGTCTGATTTTTTCCTCTTCCTCCTTGATCTTTGCACCCCAGATTGCTTGTGTTACTTTTTGCTTTTGCTTCCTATATTCTAGTTCCATCCTTTGCACTTGTTCTGCCTCAACCCTCTCCCCTCTTTCTCTACTTTGCCTTAGTTTTCTTAGTTGTTTGTTCATCTTTCTCCACTTCCTTAGTCCACCACCCCGAGCTTGACCTTTTCCCTCCTGTTCGGATCCATTTTCCCACAATCTTTTGCATCGCCACCTCTTTTATTTTTCCTTCTAACTGTGTATAATTTACCCTCATATCCTCAGAGATTATAAGTCCTGTCCTGACAATGCTTCTTCCATTTCATTTTCATATGCTCTCCAATCCATCCCTTTTCTTTTCCATATATTTCTCCGCTTTCCCTTTTTCATTTCCCATACAGGGTCCTATTTTAGTTTCACTATTATAGCTTTATGGTCAGTTTGGATCTCTATTTCCTGATCCACATCAATACATATGCCTTCATCTATCTCGCCACACTTTCTGTTCATTATAGCAAAATCTATTGCATTTCTCCTCTCTCCTTGTTGCCAGGTTGGGATTCTTTGCACTTCTAGATTCTTCAGAATTACATCGCTTTCAATTATCCATCGATACACCCTTCTTCCATTGCCATTCATTTCTTCCCAAAGTAGGCCCACATGAGCATTAAAATCCCCCATCACTAACCATTTTTCATTTCTTGTGCCAGGCTCCTAAGTTCTTCTATTCACCATTCATTCTTCTTCCGGTTGGTACCTTCCACATAATTGTACACTACTGTCACCACTATGTTGGTTTTGCCCCTTGTGACCCTATATGCCTGTAGCCTTTGTTCCAATCTTGACTGTATTGCTCTTTTAATTGGCTCCACCTCCTCTGACACCATATAGCCCTCTTTAACTAGTATAACTACTCCATTGTATCCATCCTCCTCTTGAGTCCTACCTTTCCCCCTCAAATGATATTTACCGATTTCCATTTGTTCTTCAATAACCCTCATATCTGCTAGTGTCATTATCTCTATCTCTGCTCTTTTGCATTCCCTTACCATTGCTTCTCTATTGCCTAGGACCATTCATTGGCAGTTCAAGAATCCTATCTTCCATCTCTTGTATCCACTTTCCTCTTCCTTGTATTTACCCAGGGCCGCTTTGACCCTCAATCCTATCTATCATTAGACTTGACCTGCTCCACTTGCCTCAGTGCCCAAGTCGACCTCTTTATTTCTCTTACTAGTTCGCTGGTCCCTGTACCTTGGAGGTGGACTCCATCTCTCCTTAACAAGTATTCCCATTTCTTCATATCTTTTTCCATTTCAATTGTGTTTCCTCCTTCTTCAATTGCCATCATCTTATTCTTCTGTTTACCTCTCTTTACCTCTTTTCATAGCTATATCCTTCGTACCACCTTGGTGTTATTGGGACTACAGCTACCTTTACTCAAGGGTGCCTAGCTTTCACCTCTCTTATGAGTCACCCGATAGCTTTCATGTAGCCTGTAGCACTCCTTTTCACAAGAAGAACATAAGAACATAAGAAAAGAAGGAGACTGCAAAAGACCATTCATGGCCTACACTTGGCAGCTCCTGTTCCAGTCAACACACAAAAGATTTCTTACCAGAGAAAAGTCATCAACATTGTCATCCTTTACAGGAGTTCGTCAGATCTAATCTACAATATACATAAAATGCATCCAGAGGATTATGTCCATTCATGCAACCGCAAAATAATCTCCCCACTCCTTAGAAAAATATATACATATGTACATAAAAAAGTCAGTCCCATCTAGCAGCTTCATTCATATATTTATCTAATCTATTCTTAAAACTACCCAGAGAGGAGGCTTCTATCACATGTCTAGTGAGCCTATTCCATTCATCTACCACACGATTTGTAAACCAATTCCTCCCAATCTCCTTCCTAAACCTATACTTATCAAGCTTAAACCCATTGCTACGTGTCCTGTCATGTTCACTAAGTATAAGAACCTTACCCAGATCCCCTTGCTTGTATCAGTATCCAATCCCATTCTGCCATTTCTCTGCATGCCTTTTCAGTTTCTTTCATTATATCTACTATGTCTTTCTCTGGCATAGCAATGACATCTAACTCCTTAGAGAACCCCTCAAACCATGTGTGTAGGTTCTTCACTATACTGTCTCCAAATATCCTCAACTTGTTACTGTTCGACCTATCTTGCTGTCTATTTCCCCTCTCCTCTGTTTGTTCTTGCTGACTTGTCCTCTCCTCTTCATGGCGGTTCACTCTCACTTCAGCCAAAACATCCGGCCTTTCTCTGTCCCTTAACCCTTCAGTTACTTTCCACCTCTTCTCCCTTTCTTTTTACATCTTGCTCCTTTCTCCTCTGTCCCTCCTGTCTGGCCATCCTCTTTTCTTTATCCTTTCCCCCATTCACTTGTTCTTCTTCCTCCTCTGTCCTTTCTCTCTTCCTCTTGTCCTGTCCCACTCCTTGATCGCTCACTATTTTTTTATTTTTTTTCACTTTTGCCTGCTTCCCTTGTTTCACTGTCTATGCTTCTTTCTCCCTGTGCTTTCACATAAGCATGCTCCTCCTCTATCCATGCTTTTTCTCACTCTACCAGCATCCTTTCACTCCCATCTTTGTCTTCCTACCATTTCCACCCTGTTCTTCCATGTCTGGTTTTCCTCTGTAAGTTTTCCCATAGTTTTCCTTAGGTCTATTAGTTCCTCTTTTATTTTCTTGTATTCCTTGCATCTCTTGCATATGAATATACTCTCCTCTAGTCCTTCATTCTAACTTTATCCTTGGTGTAGAGCCACATTTCACAGTTCCAACACATTATAGACCTCTCTCCTGTTTCGTGCACTATCACTATATTCCTATCCTTCACCTGACTGTACATTTTCTCCACTGTATCCTTCTTATTTTTCCTTCCCTATCTAATTCCTCACTCTCCAATACAGGGTCACAATCCGCAGTCATCTCTCTTGCCACTTCTACATTCTTCAGTCTCTCCACTAGTACTGCCTTAACCCCCCTTGGGCTGATCCCTCTCCCCTCGCATAGTACCCTCAGCTCATCCATCTCCATTTCATTCACTCTCTTTCTCAGCCATCTTTCAATCAATTGCTTTCCTAATATAGTGTGGGTTCAACAATCTTCTATTCTTAAATAGATACTAGTTTGTTATTAAGATACTTTGCTCATATACTTATCCACACTGTATCCAGGGCTTCATAATTCGAAAGCTATATACATAAAAGGAACTTGGTCCCAATAAATTTCAGCTGAAAAACATACACTTTTTCCGGCATGCTGCCAGTCTTCAGGTTTACCAGGGTAACATAGGGCTCAGATAAAATTGGTCTGATTCTAGTGATGAAATAGTTTTGTCAAGTTGTGTTAGGATGGAAAAGGAGTTTGAAATAGGTTGTGACAAAAATATGTGAGTGTTATCGTCTATTTCCAGGCTTTCTTGCAAGATTCTTCTTTTTTTAAATTTTCTGGCAAGGTAATGGGGTTGGCCACTCCCCTTGGGAGCTAACTTCGGGCACTCCTAAGGCCAAAGCCATGGGTGAACTGGGGAAGCTAAGCTGACCATCGTGAATCTTAGTATGGGGGTGATTCACATTTGATATTTAAAAAGGTGCTTACATTTAGTGATAATCAAGAGGCACGGGAGTCAAAGCTCATAAAAGGTGCCTCTTCTCTGTTTTAGTCTCATTATACCTGTCATATGAATTTTTGAAGGAATTTACACTCTGGCTCGTGACTATTCCAATGATTCACTATCCTTGAATTGAAAATTTTGTCTTCTGAGTAGTTCTGTGCCTGACTTTAATAACACTCATCGGTATTCTGTATTGAAGTTAACAGAAAAGGGTAAATTGGCAGGTAAGGAATTGCAGAAAAACATTCGCACACTTTGAAGGGCAAAACCTGAGTGATCAGCTGATGTGACGATTATCATTATTAAGTCTCTTTTTATAAGGGCATAAACCTCATATGGATTATAGGCACTGATTTTACGATGGTATACTCTTTGGAACGATGGATTCAACCCAGAATTTGACTCATCGGCAACTTTTGAGTGGATAAATGGAAATAATACGAAGAAAGACCAATTATAAAAAAAGAATAGTCCTACCAATGAAGGACAATAATTCTTGACTCCAAAACAACCACTACGACTACAATAGATAAATGTACTTGTGGTTCGGTAGTAAACCACATAGCAATTTGTTATGTTGCAATATAAATAAAAATTCATTTTTTCAAATACTGAGGTTAACAATAAAAGTGAATTCAAACGGAATTTTAAGAAATCTGAGAATTTTAACGGATGATTTAAAAAATAAGAGAAACAGTTAGACACGCTATTATTTTAGATACTATTTAGGTCTTTCTTAACCGAAATTTACGTTATAATGACCTGTATGACAATGAATGATCAAATACTGCATAATTTTTGCCGTAATTATTTATAATAGTTTATTTCAACCAAATTAATTTTAAGTTTGTATATAGCCGCATTGATCAGTATATAGGTAAATTCCTTCAAAACTTGAAAGCTGTCCAAACTATTAACATATATGACATTTCATAAACCACTCAGTTTATTCATCACAAACCTTATCTTATATTGAGACTCAGAGAGGAGGGGTTCGGGGTTTTAACCCTCCCCCCTTATGTCTCAAAATAACGACAATGGACTTTCGCATCTTGACTATGCCTCCAGTCTCGATACCTTGAGTCTCTTCTCTGTGTATAGCAGGCTGCTCAGAGCTGACATAATCAAAGTCTGGAAGATTTTCAATGACTTATCTCCTGTGAAACCCTCTGAGTTGTTCTCCCTCCAGACCTCTTCTAGGATCCACGATAATTCGCACAGAATATTCCTGCCCCACAGCAACATAGAATTACGCAGGTGATATTTCTGAGTAAGAGTGATTGCCTTGTGGAATAGCCTGCCAGATGCAGTTATCATGTCACCATCCTTAACTGTATTTAAGAGTAAACTAGCGGAGCACATCGGTCTAAAGCTATACGAATATTAACCCCTTACACAGTAATAGCAATGTATTCACATATAATATTCATAATCATCTATCCTAATTGTAATACTATAATCTAGTCACTACTTAGTGCAATCAACACACCTTCCACCAGATGCTCATAAGTTTTAATACAATAGCAAATTCTTAACCTTCATTCTGTTCACGTGTTGGCACTTATGGGGTGTGCCCTCTGGTGGAACCCGTCCAGGTAAGATAAAATATGAGCAATATGAGTCAATTTACGATTTAGTCCTTTCGTCTAGTAATGTCTTGCCAATCTCCACTTAAGAACTTTTATTCTCTTTACTTTTTACAATATCTGTTGCGTACTAATTTCATTGTATTTTAATGCTCCCTTCGGGTTATTCCTAGCATGAATCGTACAATGTTTATCAGATTTTTCGTATGTTTCTGCGTGATTTTTTGTAATCACTGTCCGAGTTTAATGTCCATTAGTTATAACTGGTTAGATGAATTGATCAAATGCTCTATATTTTAAGCAGAGTCATGTCGATTCTGGAAATATTACAAAGCTTTCTAACGTAATTTTGTTTTTATGCTTATTTGCTTTAATACGCTCCCATCAAGAGTCACAAGCTCTCATAGATAAAGGGTCTTTCAATAAGGACGCTCGAGCTTTGTCAGGCGATAGTAGCCAGGTTGTTAAAGCGACATCTGGCAACCTCACTGTGAACTATTCAGTAGTACTTGGCAAGTCACGATGGAAGGTTATAGCGTTGAACAACGTGTGCAAATCATCAAATGTTATTATCAAAATCAGTGCTCCGTTCGACAAACGTTCCGCGCATTACGTGATTTATATCCTCACCACAATTGTCCTGCCGAGTCCACTATCCGACGCTTCGGGGCCAAATTCGAGGCAAAACGGTCGATCAACAATCAGCCAACACCCGTACGTCGCCGAAACGCAAGATCTGCTGAAAACATCGCTTTCCGTAAATGAGAGTGTACGTGAAAATCCGAGGCAGTCAATTTCTCGTCGTTCACAAGAACTTGTCCTTTCTGCGACTTCAGTTTGGCGAATTATGCGTAAGGACTTGGGTCTGCACCCGTAAAAAATCCAACCTTTTCAGGAACTTAAGGTAAACGACCATAGGCAACGCTGTGTGTTCGCTAATTGGTCTCTAGAGCAGTTGGAAGTTGCCCAAATTTCCCCCCCAAAATCATCTTCAGCGACGAGGCCCATTTTTGGATGAATGGATTTGTGAACAAGCAAAATTTTCGGATTTGGGACGAAAACAATCCACATGAGATACACAAGCACCAATTTCATCTCGACAAAGTCACTGTTTGTTGCGGATTTTCGTCTAACGGAATCATCGGTCCGTATTTTTTTTGAGAACGAAGATGGGATTGCCATAACCGTCAACGGCGAGACCTACAGATCGATGATAAGAAACTTCTTGTGGCCTTAACTGGATTATATGCCTGATGCGGATACTGACGACATGTGGTTCCAACAGGTAGGCGCTAGGTGCCACACTGCACACGCCACGATAGACATTTTGCACCAGCGATTTCAGGGCAGGGTCATCTCGCTCGGCGGCGACGTCAACTGGCCACCGAGATTTAACGCCATTAGACTACTTTCTTTGGGGCTACTTTAAATCGCAGGTCTATGCAAATAATCCGCAAACAGTTGATGTCTTCAAAGTCAACATAATGAACACCAGCCAGCAAATTCAGCCAGATTTATGCGACAAAGTCATCGAAAAATGGGTCTCCCGAATACGTTCCACTAAGCGAAGCCGCGGCGGACATTTGAACGACGTCATATTCCACACTCAATGCCATAAAATGTACTTTCAAATTTAAAATAAATTGAGTGCATATATCACACATAACTTGTTTTATTTACATTTAAAAATCGAGCGACTTTATTGAAAGACCCTTTATATGTATTATTCTATCTGATCTAAGATTAAATATTTAATTCAGCATCAAAATCTTAAACCACATTTCCACAACGCTGCCCCTTAGGGGTGTACCCTATATAGCCTTTTACACTTGGTGACTGGATGAGCTGAACGTACTACCGGATGGAATGCAAATTGGAGAAGCCCCGTCACTGGATTCACTTGAACTCTCTGATGGGGCCTGGGAAAGTTGTGGGTGCGTTCCCTTTCACCCGCACTTCTTTTATTTTTTTTTTACTTTGAGGTGTTAATACATAGCTAGTAAATTAATAACAAGTAATTTAAATGTTGAATCCCTGTTCGTACATCGCGAGCGTACCTCGCACTTACGAGCAATGCAATATAAAATAAAAAGACTCAGAGAAACCTCAAAATGAGCACTTTGATATAATTTATGTTGTATAATAATGGGTTCACGCGAACTTGAAAACATTTACGTAAGGGAGTCCGAATGAACAATGAGAGCTTTCCGTTTTGTTTCGGGGGTTTTCCTATTATGGTGCGATCTGTGTAAGCGTTGCAAACGAAGGCTATAACGTGAAAAATATTATAAGAGCAATGACGAGTGCCAATAATTACTGCCATACCCCTTAAAAACAGAAGTAGGCTTATGCAATGATACCATACACAGCATCCCACCACCATGTAATTTAATATTTGGTTCACTGGGTAATTCGCATATATTCTAAAAATAGACACCTTCAACATCATAATATACTCTTTTGTTAACGTAAAAGAGTAAAGACACTTCATTTATCAAAAAAAATAGCAAGGGCGAAGATCCGCGGGAAAATTCAGATTCCCTCTTTTCTGTTAAAGTTAAATGTTAGCTTATACAAAAGTTTCATTTTCAACTAATAATGAAGAAACTAGGCAAGGAGCACAGTATATATGAGGTAAGACACATCCTAAACAAAATGAAACAGCAGGAAACAATCTGGAAAAAAATCACGAGTGAATCTGGCGTGAATGACAGTGTCGTGGTATACGGCCGAGTATGTATGTACGTTGGTTCCGTACATGAATAACTCCATTCCTTTTTTTCTCTAAGAGTGCTATATTTTTATTTATCTTTTGATTTGGTTCTTTAACCAGGGAGGATTCGTAAATTTATATATCTCTTGCCATATGCAGCGTTTCGAGGATTTAATTAAACAATTAGAGCAAAAATATACTTTTAATTACATAAAAAATTAAATATTAAAAACTTTAAATCTACTAAGGATATGATAAGAGGATCTAAATCAAAATTAACACTACCAATGAGTACTACGCGATGGTTGACGCAAAAAATCACCTTAGTACAGAATGTTAACGGAAGAACATAAAAAAGTTGAAATCCTTTTACTTTCAAACTAAGTGGAGTCGAGCGGGAAATTACCTTGAGCGAGAATCTCGTTGAAGAGGTGAGGCGAAGAGAGGGTGTCACGGAGGTGAGGCGAGGAGAAGGTGTCGCGGAGGTGAAGCTGAATCGGACGCACGGCTGTTAGTTTCGCTGAGTTAACCCCGAGGTAGGTGAGGCGCGTGGTGATGCTTCTTGACTTGATGATATAAGCGAAGGGACAGAGGATGTATGATTATTACAATCCTTGGGTTACACTTGTGGGTCTTCTCGATGATGAGACTTGAACAAGAGCTGAATCCTTTCTCGAGTGTAACTTCACTTTGGTATTCCTCAATGGTGAGGGATATCTCTGGTTTTATCGGAAAACTGAGATAAGGGGTTTCTCTGACGAGATTGGTATGAGAGTGATTCTCTATACCGATGGTCTATTCTTCGATGTGACCAAAAGAAACAGCCTCAGGAAGAAAACTTCCGCTCGGTTCCACTGCTTCTTCTTTTTAATACCCTGACTAACTCCGGTACTCGTCTTCTCTCAATCGCTAACTCGATTCTCCTTCTTTTATCCAGATCGATCTATATATATATATATATATATATATATATATATATATATATATATATATATATATATATATATATATATATATATATATATATATATATATATATATATATATATATATATATATATATATATATATATATATATATATATATATATATATATATATATATATATATATATATATATATATATATATATATATATATATATATATACTGGTAATTGATTTGTTGCTTGGGAATCTGATATGTAGCAGGAATATGAAGACCCAGGTGATTATACTAATCATTTATTGGCCGGAATTTCAGGCCTTTACTAGGACCATCTTCAGCGACTATATCGTCTAATGAGAAAGTGAAGGAACATTAAATGATAACACTTAAAAGAATGCACTATAAAAAAGCGGAAAAAGGCAAGTTTAAATAATTTTAATTATTGTCAATTTTATTATTTTAACTTGCCTTCTTCCGCTTTTTTTTAATGCATTCTTTTAAGTGTTATCAATTAATGTTCCTTCCCCTTCTCATTAGACGATATAGCCGCTGAAGATGATCCTAGTAAAGGTCCGAAACGTCCGGCCAATAAATGATTAGTATAATCACCTGGGTCTTCATATTCCTACTATATATATATATATATATATATATATATATATATATATATATATATATATATATATATATATATATATATATATATACCTCAATTATCCCCTGGGGGAGGGAAGGGGAGATGAGTGCCCACATTTAAGCCTAGTTATAGGTTTGGCGTAAGTACGCCTTATTTTGATTGCAAGGCGATCCTGTAATGGTTTGGTAAAGTGGCTTGCTTACAGGTTTCTTGACGTACATTCCAAGGGGTATTAACCGATCAAAGTTTGGAAGTAAAAGTCTCCTTTGTGCAAGGAATTAAACACTTGTATTTTTATACCCCTTTGAAATGTTTACACTTACGTTAAAGATTTAATTTGTGCAACGGATCATTTTAAATCGGGTTATAATGGCAAGAGCAAGAATAATGGAGATTCGCAGAGCGGTGAATTAAGAGTCTAAGAATCAATCAATAAATGGGTCAATAATATTCTATAATAACAATAATAATTATGATAATGATCTTTGAATGAAAATGTTTTCTTATTTATACCGGGCATCATTTTGGAGGCGACGCGTAGCTCCGCCTTCCTTTGGTCGCAGAGGCGGTGCTTAGCTACCTGTGAGCACAGCTGAGCCTGTGATTGGCTGAAATTTTCCACTTTCTATCTTACTTTGGGGTTCTTTCCCCTGCGAGGGTATCAAAGAAACTCCGTTTGCTTAAAACGCAGATGACCTTATCAAATTTTACATTAGGGCGAAACATCTCTTGTCGGCAATTCTGTTCCCATTCCAGACAGCTCTAATTACTCTGTTTGCCTATCTGCTCTCACACTCGGGTGTGATAGCCTTACATTGTGGTCGGGTTTCAAACAAGACGTTCTAATCAGATTCCGCTGATTCACAAACTGTCTCCAAACAACCTTATTTTATTGCTTCTACCATTCCATCCTTGATACTTCGACCTGGCAAAACGTGTCTTTGTCCTTCTCTCTCTCTCTTTCTTTGTGTGTGTGCAGTTATTGTACACTACATATTATATATATATATATATATATATTATATATATATATATATATATATATATATATATATATATATATATATATATATATATATATATATATATATATATATATATATATATATGCAAATTTTGTTGAAGACCATGGTGTATTTCGCCTTAATTAATTTTCTTTGGCAACTTTCTATTCTTCTAACTGTCTTTTTATTCCATTTGTAGATGGCAGATCGCTTGTCTTGTAGTCATCTCTCTTTTAAATGAATGGGTTTGGTAAAAAACAAACTAAATTGCTGAGCTTTCGATCTTATTCGATCATCTTCCGAGCGTCTTGATATATTTTTTCCTCCTTTACCGAGGGAATGTGTGTCAGAATCGGACTGAATGAAGAAAACGTTTTTTAGGGGATATTTATTCCGCCCTATTGAGCGTAACGTTGAAAGAAATGAGCCAATTCGGTGAGTGGAATTTAGGAACAACTTTAATGTTCGATTCCAGCTTAACGCTTGACTAGTGATGGCCGGCTTTTCTTCGTTTATTAAAATGGCTTCAAGATGTTTAGCCTAGCTTTATTTCCCTCTTTTCTTTTAATTACGGTGTTGTCAACTAGAATTTCTCTCGGTAGGTTGATGTTGTGCGCGCTTTCCATATGATTTTGAGGCCCTCCACTTTGCATATACATGGTTAAACGTTTCGAAAGTGTGGTAGTTGCCATGCCAACATATTTCGAATTATTATAAAGCTTGCAGTCTTCATTGGGGCAGATGAACTCGTAAACTATATTGGTTGACTTGAGATTCAAGGAGTTTTTGCAGCTGTTGTTTTTATAAGGAGATTGTTGGCTTTTGTCGTTTTATAGTATATAATAAGTTGAATATTGTCCATTCGATTCTTAACCTTGATGTTTTTTTCATCTATTTTATAGGATGTGGACATCTGATATCTGTAATACTGTTTGATGTTTACTGCTCACTGATTACTTTTCGTTTTATCCGTATCTTTGAAATGATTATTTAAAAATGATTGGAGTTGTTTTTCAATCATGCTGTTCAAGAAATCGTTGTTCACGTGTTTGTTTTGCACGTATAGCAGCATTTATTTGCTTGGCTGATGTATGAGCCGATTACTCTGTGTCAAGGAATAGGCCGAAGGGTGGTTGGAGTTTTCACCGACTCTTATATATATATATATATATATATATATATATATATATATATATATATATATATATATATATATATATATATATATATATATATATATATATATATATATATATATATATATATATATATATATATATATATATATATATATATATATATATATATATATATATATATATTTATATCCTATTATCTCGAATGCGGAGGAGTCGTCGTACTGCTCCTTATACTTCGTTCAACCGGTGTCCTGAATGGGTTTATTGACTCAGAGTGCTTAGAGGTTGGCTACGGAAGGATTGGAATGAACTTTGCCAGCAAGCGACCCAAAGGAAGTTAGATACACAACAGTATGAAAATAATGCTTTAATGAACACTAAACAAGAATATATATATAAATATATATATATATATATATATATATATATATATATATATATATATATATATATATATATATATATATATATATATATATATATATATATATATATATATATATATATAAATATATATATATATATATTTATATATATATATATATATATATATATATATATATATATATATATATATATATATATATATATATATATATATATATATATATATATATATATATATATATATATATATATATATATATATATATACAAATAATGTGCTTTGAGAGATAAATTAATAAGTGAATCTCGGATATCTCATTTGGCTTGAAAATTACTATTTACCATACAAATCCCTATACACTTGCAATGCTGGTGAGCTTCTTGGTGAAGTCGGGGAATGTAAAAGGGTAGGGTTACCTTGGAACCTGATGTTCGGGTGGCGCTGGTGAGCGAAGGTGATGAGGTAAGGGGTGGAGACGATGAGTTAGGTTCTCCAGGGACAGACCTGATCCTACAATTCCATCACGATTCTTGCTGGAAGAAGACGGTGACGGGAGCTTGGGTCCGCACTGCATTGTAGACCAATGGGTTAAGGAGCCTCCCTAACTGAGACCGATATCCTCTCTGAAGGCTTGATGCTTCGACGAATTACCACTACACCGATAGATGGCAATTCCTGCCCCTCCAGACGCTGTGCAAGTTCTACTACTGAGGGTTAAAAGAATTCGTCTTTTATACTCGATACTCGGGAGATGTTCTCAGGGCTCCCATTTATCGATAAAAAGTCCGGGAAGGAACTCGGTGGTTAGCTAAAATGTCCGACGGTTTCTTCCAGCTGAAGACCACCAGATATTGGGCCGGAAGGGGAAGGGTTGATTATCTGCCCGCCCGGAAGGGAGGTGGGCAAAACTTGGGAGCATTATGCTATTCTCCTACATCCCTACCAATCCCGAGGGGACATTATTCTGAAGTCGAATGAGGGATAATGTCACAAGATATAACCATCCCTACTATTACCATTTGTAAAACCCGAAAAATCAGCCAAACTAGGTTCATTCTGCCCAAACACACTGTCATTCATACTGTTTCCAAAACCAGAAAAATCAGGCACAGGCAGCTCACTCACTCGTCTACTTATACATGATGACAGGGGCTGGATCAGTCCCAGGACCTACAACCCTGACCCCTGCTCCTACGGAAGGGACTCCGCTAAATGGAATGGATGGCAGTAGGATTGAGTCTAAAGAAGATACTGTGAGTGGTAGGAAAGGGGGTGAATGGAAGAGAGTGGAAAGTAAGAGAGGAAGTAAGCATGGTTCTAAGGTTAAGGATAGGAAGGCGAGAGGGACGAGTGTGGATTCGCTATACTCAGATGAGGGAGAGAGTGACGATATGATTGGAATGAGTGAGACCGAGAGTAGCTCTTCGGAGAGTGAAGTGAATGTGGGGAAAGGAATTTTGATTAGGGAAGTGCCAAGGATTGATAAGTTTAGATTGCATGGGGGAAAGAGTATGGATGAGTTCTTCGGGGATTTCGAGCGGTACTGCAAGCTCAAGTACCCGCAGAACAAGGGTCACTGGGTGAGTGTTCTGGGAGATTGTTTGGATGGGAAAGTGTTGGAGTTCTTGCGAGTGATAACGAGTGTGGGAGAGCCAAAGTACGATGTAGTGAAGAAGAGATTGATTGGGCAGGTGAAACGAATGAAAGAGAGTGTGAAGTATAAGAGGGTGAATGAATTTGAGAAGGCTCGAATGGGGAAGAGTGAAAGTGTGAATATGTATGCACATAGGCTTGAGAGTATGGCAAGAACGAGGTATGGTGATGATGATGTAAATGAATGTAAACCACTCATGAGGAAGTTTTTGGACACGATCCCGCGAAAGGTGAGTGAATGGCTGAGTAGAAAGAGAAAGGAGAGAGTGAGACTGACAGGTGAACGGTTGATGTGGGAGGATGTGTTGGAACTGTTAGAAGATGGACGATTTGATGATGAAAGCGATCTAGAAGAGGATGGATGGTACAGTGTGAATGTTGGGGGTAAGAAGCCCAGGAGCTTTCATCCACCCCAGCAGTTTGTCAGCTACAGGGATGCCCTGAAGGCTGCACCAGCTGGAGTGATGTCAAACTTCCTGGGCCGGCAGAATGGATGGGCAAATGGAGGGTGGTCGAATGGAAGGGGGCAGATGAATTTCAAGCGTGGGAACGGATATATGAGAGAGAAACCGAGGTATGTCCCAGCAAACGAGAGACCGAATGGTGGGAGAAAGATTGTGGAATGTCGTCGGTGTGGAAGGAAAGGTCATATGTTGGCAGAATGTAGGTGGACATCTGGTGCGTGTTTTGGGTGTGGTAAGAAAGGGCATATGATAAAGGATTGCCAGGAAAGTGTGAAAGAGTGCTTCGAGTGTAAAGAAATAGGCCATTTGAAGAAAGATTGTCCGAGGTTGAATGGTGGAGCAACTGGTGGGGAAAGTATGAAATATGCATGTGGTAATTGTGGAAAGGCTGGTCATTATGCGAGGATGTGTCGTGACCAGAGGAATGTATGTAGCTATTGTGCGATGGAAGGACATTCAAGTGAAAAGTGTTGGATTAGACTGAGAGCGCAAGGTGTGAATGGAAAGTCTGAAGCGGGAAACTGAATTGTAAGAGGGTACCTGGTGAAGTATCCTCTGGGTGCATGAGTGTGAGTAATGTGTTGGTAAGTCTGTCGAGTGTGAAAGTGCTGTCTGGTAGGAAGTATGAGTGTCTGAGTGTGAAGGTGGAATTGAATGGAATTGAGTGTTTGGCTTTAATAGATTCTGGATGCAAGGCGAGCTTGGTGTATAAATATGTGTATGACAAGGTTAGCGAGAAAGCCCTCCTGTCTGAGTGCAAGGGTAGGTTAGTAGGTATTGGTAATAGGAGAGTGCCTGTGATTGGAATGATAAGGTCAGCTGTTCGAATGCATGGTATGATGATGAATGAATGTGAATTTTCTGTGATTGATAAGGTGAGTAGTGAGTATGGTGTGATTTTGGGGTATGATTTTATGAAAATGAATCGTATGGTTGTGCATCCTGCGAGTGATCAGATTGAGAGAAAGATTGGTAAAAATGGGGTGTATAAGTTGTATGTAAGGAAAGATGGTAGCGTTTTGAGGAGTGTGTTTACTGGTATTGAGGTGACTGCTATGGAGAATGTAAGGCTTGTGAAGGGTGAAAGGGTGGCGGTTAGAGTGAGTTGGAGTAAGGATGTTAGTTTGAATGTGAGTGAGAACACTGTGATATTGGATGGAAAGGATGCGTGTTATAAGGTAAGGTGTGTTGCTTGTGTGTTTGATGGCTTGATGAGAATGAATGACCCTTTTGTATGTGTGCAGGCGGACCCCAGTGTGAAAGGGCAGGTGAGGGGAATCCAAGTCGGAGATGTACTGGGCCACCTCTCCACTGTCAATGAGGTAGGTGTGGACGATAGTACGGATATCAGGGTGAATGTTGCGAATGAAAAGACATGCGAATGGATGTATAATGAGGTGAAGAGCATGGTGGAATTGGATGGATGTTTAACTGAGTATGAAAGGGAGGATGTGTATCGAATGATATTTGAACGAAAGGGAGCCCTCAGTAAGGGTGATCTGGATTTCGGGGTTGCAAAGCTCCCGGAATTCAAGATTGTCCTGAAGGAGGATTCCCCAATCTATCAGCGGCCAAGGCATTTCCCACGTCCGGTTGCTGATGAGATTGAGGAGCAGTGCTTGGAATTGGAGCAATTGGGGGTGATTGAAGAGAGCGAGAGTCCATGGAATAGTCCAATTGTACCTGTACGTAAGCTGGATGGAAGATTGCGTCTGTGTGTGGATTATCGAAAGGTGAATGAAAGGACTGTGAAAGAAAGGTTTCCGATGTGTGTGGTATCTGAGTGTGTGTATAGTATGCATGGGATGGAGTGGTTTACGAAGCTGGATCTGGTACGGGGGTATTACCAGATGCCCATTGCTGAGGAGAGCCGGCCAGTAACTGCCTTCTCTTCCTCAAAGAGGCATTACCAGTTCCGGAACCTCAGCTTTGGGTTGGCTAATGCTCCCGGAGCCTTCCAGCGGGCAATGAATGTTGTGTTGAGTAAGTTTGCGAGTAAGAATGTGATTGCGTTTATAGATGATATTTTGATTATGACTGAGACTTTTGAGGAGCATATGAGATTGGTGAATGATGTGTTGAGAACGTTGGAGAGTGTTGGTGTGAAGGTGAAAGTGGCGAAGTGTGAATGGTTTGCGAAAGAAGTGGAATTCCTTGGGCATATGGTGAGTGAGAATGGGTTGCGAAAATCACCAAAGTATGTTGAGAAGGTGCGAATGTTTCCTAAACCGGTGACTGTGAAGCAACTGAAGTCATTTTTGGGTTTGATTGAGTTCCAGCGAAAGTTTATATGTGATTGTTCTGGTGTGAGTAAGCCTCTGACTGAGTGGATGGGCAAGAAAGGTAGTACGGTTGTCAAGTGGAATGATAAGATGAATGAGGCGTATGAGAGACTGAAAGAGGCAGCGGCTGAAGATGTTGAATTGGCTTACCCAGATTATAGTGTAAATGCTAAAATATATCTCTAATCCCAATCGATAATCGATCCAACCCGCTTCCTACACTGTCCGGACGTGAGAAATCGAGGGAGAAAAAAACGGATTGTATATACAGTCCCTTTACTTACAAAAAAAAAGCACAATGATAATTACAGCTTATATTTACAACAATTTTATATTTACCATGGAAGTGTGCACACTTCAAAATGAGGCTAAATTCCCCAATCCAAACACGATACCAAAAGAGAATTTTATAACCGGGAAATACAACAATTTACTTATATTCTACACAAAAAAAAAACACAACAACCGAACGAAAAGGGGGCACGCGCTATCACTTGTGTGCTGGAGGTGGGTGGTAGTAGGCTAACTTAGAAGGAGGCAGGATTGTCAACGAAGGCGGGTATGGCGGTTCAGGTGCTTAGAGAGGCACAAAAGCCCCCCGTCTCAGGGCTGGGCGGAGCACTCGTCTAGAGAACCCCTCTTGCTATCAGTCCACACTTCCACTCTCTCTTTCCAGAATATGACGCCTTGCTAAAAGTTTATTTTAAGCAAAGTACAATATTATTTTTATATTTACTGATATCTCAAAATTAGCTACTATCTTTCCAGAATATATACGCGAAAAACACACAAAAAAATGAACATAATGAAATGGTACTATTTCGCAACAATGTCTTAGAAATTACAGTTATTACTAGATATACATAAAAAAATAAATAGAAGATACATATATACACAAGTACAAAAAAAATAAAAATGGCCGGACAGTTCCGGTTAGTCGCCACAACTAGAGCTTTCGTATATCGGATTGCGTGATAAATTATCAGCAATGACGTTATCCGTTCCTTTTACGTAAGATACATTGTATTGTTATTCTGACAATAAAAGAGACCATCTCATAAGTCTGTCGTACTGACTTTTACAATTTTTTAAGTAGGCTAGTGGCCTATGATCTGTTTTGATAGTAAAGGTCTACCAATTAAGTACATCCTAAATTTCTGAATTCTATAAATGATTGCTAAAGCTTCAAGTTCTATAGTAGCGTATGCTCTTTCGCGAACCAACAGCTTCCGACTCGCGTATGCCACTGGAAATGGGGTTCCTTCTTCCTCATATTGTAATAAAACGCACCCAATGCCGAGATTAGAGGCGTCAGTTCTGATGCCAAAGTTTTTCTCGGGATTAGGCAAACGGAGGATAGGAGCGGAAACCAATTTTTTATTTAGCTCACCGAAACTCGCATTCGCGGCGGGGTTCCATAGGATGGGGTCTGGTGCGGCCTTTTTAAGAAGGTCATTAACGCGTTACGCTATGGAAGCGAATTGGAGGATGAACCGCCGATAGAAGGAGACGGAGCAAGAAACGAACGAAGCTTTTTCTTGGTTTTAGGGAGCGGCATGCCTTCTATTGCTTTAACTTTGTCCTCTTAAGGGGCTAATTGTCCATCTCTTACTTTGAACCCTAAGTAAGAGATAGTGCTATGAGCAAAGTGGCACTTGGACGGCTTGATTGTCAATCCGTGGATCCTAAGCTGGTTTAGGGGTGAGCGGAGGGATTGAAGGTGCTCCTCCCAGGTGCGTGTGGCAACGTATACGTTGTCAAAGTAGAAAGAGACATTGCTCAACCCATCTACAATTTTTCGCATCATCCGGTTATAGTTACTGCAGGCAGTGACCAAACCAAAAGGAAGACGCGTGAATTCCATTAACCCTTTTTCGGTGGGAAATGCGATAAACTTCTTCACGGATTTTCGAAGCGGGATTTGGTAGCAGGCTTTGCACAAGTCTATTTCATAAATGTACTTGGCCTTCTCAAATAAGTGCAGGTTCTGGTCGATAAAAGGAATGGGTTCGGCATTGAATACCGTGACAGCATTTAACTTTCTAAAATCTACGCACATACGAAAAGATTGATCCGGCTTACGTACCATCACTATCGGGAAACAATAATCCGACGAGGAGGGTTCAATTATTCCTAATTTAAGGAGTTTCTCGACTTCTTTGCTGAAGGCCATTCGAAGGTGGATTGAAAGAGGGTAGGGTTTACTCCTAATTGGCTCCGTCGTGGTGAGAGAGATGTCATGCTCAAATTGTGTAGAGCATCCTGGAGACGCGGAGAATACGTCTGGATATTCATTCAGCAGCGAGACAATCTGAGACGTCTCCATGGAACCGAGGTGAGGATTCACGTCTACTGCGGTGGCCAGGTCTTCATGGGGAAAAGGGGAGGAATTCAGATCAGGCAAAGGATAATCTTTATCCGCTTCGACGCATATTGTCTGAACAATATTTAATGGGTCCCAAGAGAAGGATGCTTCCATTGTCCCTTCTTCGTCGAAGACAACAATATTGTTAACACAAGCTCGCCGGTGATATCTTTTTAACATGTTGATGTGGAACAACGTATTACCAGATGACGTCTGAATGACTTAATCCACGGGCCCTCTAGCCTCTATAACCGGGAAGAGTCCTTTCCATTGGGATAGGAGTTTGTTGCTGTCCGTGGGGAGTAAAAGCAGAACTTCATGGCCTGATTTCAATTTTCGTGCCTTAGATTTAATATCAAAATACGTTCGATACTTCTCTAGATTGATCTCGGAATTTTGCACGGCAACCTCCGAGCATTTTTCTAGCCTTTCACGCAAATCCAAAACATACGAGTAGGAGGTTTTTAGTTCATCATTCAATCGAGAGTTCGTGAGGAGCTCCTTGAGAATGCTCAGTGAACCTTGGACATTGCGACCAGAGAGAAGCTCGAATGGGAAGAATCCCAGAGTTCGATGGGGAATCTCTCTACACGCAAACAAAAATACTGACAGGTACCGGTGCCATTCCTGGGGCTGGTCGTGGCACAGCTTTTTAAGCACGCTTTTCAAGGTAGTGTTTAACTTCTCGCACATACCGTTTACAGAGGAGTGAAAGGGCGTAATGAAAATGGGCCTAATTTGGAGCAACTTACACACATGCTCCATCAATTCGGACGTAAATTGACGGCTCCTGTCAGAGAGGACCTCTTTAGGGATCCCTACCCGTGAAAAAATAGAGATTAATGCCTCAGCACACAATATGCTGTCAATTTTTTTGAGAGCAATTGCTTTTGGGAACTGGGTAGCTCAATCGACGAGGGTGAGAAAGTATGAGTGACCCTCGGTGGAAGGGGGATGTATATGTCCAATAAGATCGATGGCAACCCTGAATAATGGTTCTGATATAACTGGAGTCTTCTGAAGGCAGGCAGGTTGTACTCGTACTTTGGCAGTGACTTTTTGACATATATCACAGGTCCTGCAAAACTCTGCGATTTCCTTGGCTGCACCAGGGCCTCCAAAATACCATAATACGCATTGCGAGTTGTTATTATGGCCGAAGTGTCCTGCAAACACACCTTCGTGTGATATTTGTAAAATCTTCGCAACGTAGGCCCTAGGCACACAAAGGACCTTGAATGGGGAGCCTACTAGATCCGGGGAAGTACGAAATAGCAAAGCGTCTTCTATCACATACCTCACTTTTCGGTTTCCACGAACCGATTCTGTCTCTCCTCGTTTGGCCTTTTCCCATAAGGGTTGGAGGAAAAGGCAGTCCTTTTGGGCATTGATGAATTGGACTTTATTCAGTCCTTCGTTACTCGGGGGTGCATAGGGGCTTGAGAGACGGAGGGGGGGGGCAGGTATCTCTATCAGACTGATGCCGGGTGACGACAGCTTGCGACACAGCAGTTGGGGAGAGCTGCGCGCTCTGGCCCACCAACACTGCACAAAACTTAATTGGGGCAGCTACGACGTCGGTCCACCCCGTAAAATAGCGGCATTTTACGTGACAACGGACCACTGGGAATTTATTAGCCCTTCCCAAGAAATTGTGTACGACAGCGAATTTCTTATGTTGTGGGTCCACGAGGGGAAGCAGCTTGTCCGACACCTCTATACACGTACACCCTGTATCTCTCACCAGAGTGGATACTCTACTTCCATTATTGGACTGGACTCGAATTTGAGCCCCCAGAAGAACTGTTATTAAAAAGAAAGTTCACCTGGTGCTCCTGAGAGGTCGACGAAGATGGCAGAGGCGCAGGCGCTGTAGTTTGTTCGGCAGCGAGAGTTGCGGAGACTTGGTGGACCTGTTGTCCAGGGGCAAAGCGAAAGCGAGAGTTTTGTGGACACTGATATTTGTAGTGACCAGGGATTCCGCAAGAGAAGCATACAATGGGGTTACTCCGGTTGTGGCTACTCGATGGAGCATTAAAAATTGGGGGTTTAACTTCTTGCTTCTTATGGTGGTTACCTTTGGGTTTAAAGGGACCTGGGACTTTTACTAGATGAGGGGGATTTCTCGGTTGTGATTGGCCTTGGCTCTTAGGGGACGGAGGACTGCTCTTTTTTTCTTCCTTAGGATAGAACTGATGATTTTTGGCGTAGAGATCCACTTCTTCGAGGCACTCGTTAAAGGAAGAGGCATGCCTGTCTTGCACAAATGCACTGATTTCCGTAGGAAGGGTGTGCATTAGCTGGTCCTTTAAAAATAAAATCTAGGAGTGAGTCGTAGTTGCCACCGACGTTAGCCGAGTCCAACCAAAATTGGAGGTTTTTCTTCAGGATGAACCCGAACTGTTGATACGTCTGTCCTGGCTAGATCCTAGCCGATCGAAATTTTTGTCTGTAGCACTCGGGGTTTAAATTAATCGAGGATAAGAGTTCTGCTTTAAGAGATGAATAATCTATTGTAGCTTCTGTTGGGAGGGCAATGAACATTTCTCTGAGACGAGAGTTGAGCAGCGGGAGCAGGCGGCCTACTCCTTCAGACTCAATGTCCCACCCATTGAATTCGAAGATCTTTTCGAAATGGGTTAAGTAAGTGCAAAAGTCCTCTTGATCACTATAAGGGGGGGGGGGGGAGTTTTAATGTAGGGGCCTGAGGTTGATGACTTCTGGACCCGATGAAACGGACTTCTACTTGATCTTTACTTAACTCACGCTCGTGTTGATAAATTTTCTCCCTCTCTTCTCTCTCTCTTTCTCTCTCTTTCTCTCTCTTCTTCTTGTCTTCGTTGTTCTTATCTTTTTTCCTCACGTTCATTACTTTGTTTGCTCTGAACGTATTCGATCAATACCTTTCCCGAAAGACCCAAAACTTGTCCCTGTTTATGGAACATCTCGAATGAGGAGGAAGACATCTTGGATACGCTGTCGGATCCGTTGATTCACGAAAGAGCTTTACGACCTAACCCAGATTATATGGCGGTGACAAATAATATACACAATAATAATAAAAAAAATAACGAAAATACAAATAGTTACTATGATTGGTGAGATGCTGCCAGCAAGGGTTATCGAGGATGACCTAACCCTTTTATATTGTATACCGACGATACAAAAAAGAAACAAAATTAAAAGGACACGGGGTCAATACTTATTTCACCAACAAAATTTAAAGTCTTATTATTTGTTATATCTAACCTTGGGCGCTTGACAATTAGAAAAGGGGAATTTCAAAATTGATGAGTTCGAAACAAACCGCACACCTAATGACACAACAATTAAATATGATATCATATATATACTATATGTCGAGGAATAGGCCGACGGGTGGTTGGAGTTTTCCTCGATTATATATATATATATATATATATATATATATATATATATATATATATATATATATATATATATATCCTATTATCCCGCATTATTATTATTATTATTATTATTACACAAGATGAGGCAGGTAGAACGGGAAGAGTGCAAGCACTATAGATTGCAATTAGCAATCCTCGCATACCTGCAACGTCGAAGAGGGAACGATGGTAAGAAGAAAAGGAAGTGGGATAGAAGAACAAACTGGGAAAAGATAGGTAAAGAAAAACCTCAAGGCTTCCAGTCATCTATAGATTCAGTTAAATTAAATTGAGTAATAAAATTAAAGAAAAAAATTGAAAAACAGTATATAGCAAGATTCAAACAAAACAAGATATACTGTATATAGAATATTCAAACAAGAAAAAAACAACAAATAACAGGATAATGGCTCATGATGAACACAAGATCTTATTAACTTTCCTTTTGAAGGCATCTACACTATTCGGTGCACAAGTCTCTTCGTCCAAGGAATTCCAAAGATGGACAACACTTGGCAGAAAACAACGCTGAAACTGGCTAGTACGGCATCTGATAGACTGAAAACAAAGAGGATGCCGGGCCAAAGCCTGACGAGTGTTTCTCCTTGCTACAAAGCGATTTGGCAATGAAATATACAGCGAATGATGCGGATTAGATTGTACCTTATAGAGCATGCACACATTGCTGATCTTCCGGCGATGTGCAAGGTTCCTTTGGACATTACCACCACAAAGAAAGCTGGCAGTATAAGAGACTCTGTCAATAAGATGCAAGTGTGAGGTAGCACCAGATGACCAGACAGGGGCACAATATTACAAAGCTGGAAGAATAAAGCTTCAGAAGCAAGTGGCGGACACGGAAGCATCATTGAAGGTGGCATAGGCCTTTCTCATGATTCTCCATTTCTGTGAAGCAGTAGTCACGAGAGATCTGATGTCACAATCAAAAGTTAATTTGGAATCAAATTTAACGACCAAAATGTCTAGTTCTTCCACATCGTTCAATGCTAAACCATCATCATGGCGAGGTTCATGTTGAAGAAAAGGGCTAAGAGATCGTGAGATACACATACATTTAGATTTAGCGATGTTAAACTTCATGTTCCATGTATGGCACCATATAGAAATGCATCGAAGATCTTTATTGAGGGAATTAGATGCAAGGCTGCGAGAGTGAGGGAAGTCAATACTCGCGAGCAGAGTTACATCGTCTGCGTAACCACACAGAATATTTTTGTGATGCTAAAAAGGTCAGCAGTGTAAATATTGAAGAGCAGAGGTCCGAGAACACTGCCCTGCGGAACGCCCGAGTGGACAGGATGCCAGTCACTGAAGTTGGCATCAACACAAACCCTGTGGGTGTGACCCACAAGGAATTGCTCTAAAATAGATAAAATCTGTCCACCAACACCAATATCTCACCAATAGGTTTATTGACTTAGAGTGCTTAGAGGTTGGCTACAGAAGGATTGGAATGAACTTTGCCAGCAAGCAACCCAAAGGAGGTTAGATACACAACAATATAAAATATAAAAATAAAGTTTTAATGAACACTAAACAAGAATATATATATATATATATATATATATATATATATATATATATATATATATATATATATATATATATAAATAATGTGCTTTGAGAGATAAATTAATAAGTGAATCTCGGATGTCTCACTTGGCTTGAAAATTACTATTCACCATACAAATCCCAATACACTTGTAATGCTGGTAAGCTTCTTGGTGAAGTCGGGGAGTGTAAAAGGGAAGGGTTACCTTGAAACCTGATATTCGGGTAGCGCTGGTGAGTGAAGGTGGTGAGGTAAAGGGTGGAGACGATGAGGTAGGTTCTCCAGGTACCGACCTGATCCCACAATTCCGTCATGATTCTTGCTGGAAGAAGACAGTGATGGGAGCTTCTTGTTACAGAGGGCCCCACGCTCGTGAACTCCGAGGAATCTTGGGTGCCTCAGTTAGAGGGGGGGGGGGGCGAAGTGACCTATCGACGCATAAGATCACGAGAAAAGCCGAGATGTATTTTTCTCGCTTAGGGAACCAGAGTGAGGCTGTTTGTAGCTTCCGCTCTTACACGTGAGTACGAGCTTGGGACCGCACTGCCTTGCAGACCAACGGGGTAAGGAGCCTCCCTAACTAAGACCGATCTCCTCTTTGAAGACTTGATGCTTCGACGAATTACCACTACACCGATAGATGGCAATTCCTGCCCCTCCAGACGCTGTGCAAGTTCTACTACTGAGGGTTAAAAGAATTCGTCTTTTATACTCGATACTCGGGAGAGGTTCTCAGGGCACTGGAAGTAGATTAGATGTAAAGCTACTCCATTTCGTCCTTTATAAACTTCCGGCAACTATCGGAAGCGAAGATGGGCTCCCATTTATCGATAAAAAGTCCGGGAAGGAACTCGATGGTCAGGTAAAATGGCCGACGGTTTCTTCCGGTTGAAGACCACCAGATATTGGGCTGGAAGGGAAAGGGTTAATAAGCGGCCCGCCGGAAGGGAGGTGAGCAAAACTTGGAAGCATTATGCTATTCTCATACACACTTATTTTATACCTTTCAAATGCCTCCGCATTGAAGCATCTTCCTATGTCCGTACTTTTTCTAAATACTTTGGTGATATAGCTACCATTGATCTTTTGAACCTCAACGTCTCAAAAAGGGAGTTTATTGCCCGTGCTCAACTCATAAGTGAATTTTAACACGGAGTTCTTCTCAAATTGCTGTTTGATGTTTATCAGATGTTCTTCGTTTTGGATGTTGGTATAGATGTCGTCTACGTATCGGCAATATGTGTGTGGCTTATTTTCACTGTGTTGTCCAATAATCTATCTTCAAGTTAACCCATATAATATTTGGCGAAGGTCGGCCCCAAGGGTGACCCCATAGATTACCGTCCGGTGTCCTGAACGGAGCCTCTGGTTTGCATGAACGTAACATGTTCCTTAAGATGTTTGGGTCAAAACTTCGAGAGATAGTCTGGTCGACAACACTGTAATTAAAAGAAAAGAGGGAGATAAAGGTAGGCTAAACATCTTAGAAGCCATTTTAATAAACGAAGAAAAGCTGGCCATCACTAGTCAAGCGTTAAGCTGGAATCGAACATTAAAGTTGTTCTAAAATCCCACTCAACGGATTGGCTCATTTTCTTCAACGTTAAGCTCAACAAGGCGGAATAAATATCCCCTAAAAACTGTTTTCTTTCATTCAATCCGGTAAAGGAGGAAAGAATATATCAAGACGCTCGGAAGATTATCGAATAAGATCGAAAGCTCAACAATTTAGTTTGATTTTTAACAAACCCATTCACTTAAAAGAGAGATGAATACAGGACAAGTGATCTACCATCTACAAATAGAATAAAAAAGACAGAAGAATAGAAAGTTGCCAAAGGAAATTAATTAAGGCGAAATACACCATGGTCTTCAACAAAATTTGCATTCAAGAAAGATTGCTACCCATCTACACTGGACCTTTGGTAAAATTATATGCATTGATATAAGTCCAATAATCGTTGCGGGAAAAATGCTATAATTGATTAATGTTTTGTTGTGGTTTCTGGCAACGTCTGTTAAATATATATGCGCATTGTGTCCGCTGTATTATTCAGTACGCGCTCAGACTTGGTCGTGAGAGGACCCTCATTTTTTTGCGGTGTGACTTTCATTTTGGTGGTTTCTTGAAGATATTTGGCTGATCATATATTTTTTAACTAGCACTCCAACCATGGGTCCCAAGCCTCTCACAAATGAGGAAAAGGTTCGTATTCTCACTTTGAGGGAAGAAAATGTTAAGATAAGTGAAATATGCCTGCAAACAGGGCAGGCAAAATCTACCGTAATGGCGCTCCTCTCTGCTGCCCGTGAGCTTTCCCCAAACACCATACCCCAACATAAAAAGCGCCAGGGACCAGCGAAAAAGACTACACCGTGGACAGATCACTTGCTAAAGAAGGCTGTTATGAAGAACCCTAAGATAACAGCCAGAAAACTCAAGGGAATGTACCCTAACCTCCTCCAAAATGTCTCGGAACGGACCGTACAGCATCGTCTTCTGAAAGAAGACAGAGTAAAGGTAAGGAGGCCAGTTGGGTCAAACAGGTGAAGCCCCCAGTACACAGTGAAGACTGTAAAACACATTCCCTCAGTTATGGTTTGGGTTGTTTCAGTGCCAAGTTAGGGAGAGGTGGTTTATATTTCCTGCCAAATAATGTGACCATGAATGTTCAGCGCTACAAGGAAGTTTTGGAAGGACATCTATTTAATCATATGGAATTTCATGGAACATCCATCTTTATGCATGATTCAGCTCCTTATCAATAGAGTAATTTGATCAAGCAAATGCTAGAGAGAAAGCGCATCAACGTGTTGGACTGGCCCGAGAACAGTCCCGATCTCAACCCCATTGAAAGCGCATGGAAAGTCATCAAAGACAAGGTTAATGGGGTCAATGTGTCATTAGTGAAGGACCTTCAGGAGGTCATCAAAGAAGTGTGGTGCGCCAACATGGGTTTGAATTACCTCAAAAATCTTGTTGCAAGTATGCCCAAAAGGATGCAGGATGTCATCAAGGACAGGGGGGAGATCATAAAATATTAAAAGTATCGACAAAAGTGTATTTAATTATATTAACCTAACCTAATGGAGGTAAATAATATAAAAATAAAATAAAATAGCGAGGGTCCAGACTTCCACATTGCGGCGACTGTATATATATATATATATATATATATATATATATATATATATATATATATATATATATATATAAAGGGTGAGGATCCGCGGGGAAATAAATTTAAACGTTAGCTTATACATAAGGCTTCTTGAATTTCTCTTTTTAGAGAAATGTATGGTTGAGTCTCTTGTCTGGAGACCTTGTAGTGATTGAACTACGCAATAGGTAGACTTCTGGCACCAAAATTCAATTCAATAGGCTCAAAAGATACCTCCACAAAATGGACGCAAATTGTTTTTATTAAATCCAAGCATGCCTTATTAAATATATATTATGTAAAGATTCATTATTGTATGAGAAATAGGATGGAATTTGTTAATGTACACACACACACACACACATACATATATATATATATATATATATATATATATATATATATATATATATATATATATATATATGGCTTGAACACTTGCATTTGATAAAGCTGCTCAAGTTGTGTCTCGAGATAAAATTATCAAAAACGGATATTTAAAGAGTAGCCCGAGTAGACACAGTGGTTGATCGTAATCGATGGCACAGCGACAATCGTATCAAGTTATATAAATAAGTTTATCATGTAAATGTACACACCTTGCAAAAGATTCCTAGCCCCGCCCAGAGGGTAGAGAAATGATCATAACGAAGGTAGGTCGTCCCTCGGTCATCTCCAGGCCACGCCCTCTGCAGTAGGAGCGCACATATAAATAAGAAAAGAAACAGGAAGACAGGGATAATAACGAATTCATTCGCGTTCACGCTCCCGCCTAAATCCACTAAGTCTTGTCTCGCCCATAACTCATATTCGCTTTGATAATATATAGACTACTAGTCTCCCGCCTAGTACGCTCCGTCTCGCGCTGCTTGCATGAGAATATTCCGTTATTAGAATAAAGAGTTTATTTTCGTATGTCCATCTTTGCATGGAACCATCGTTAAGCCCAGCCAATTAGAAGAATGTGGTGCTGGGACCACATTATAGAATCGTATTTAACTAAAAAATGCGTATTTTGAAGTCTTATAAAGTTCTATAATTGGTTCACAGTAAATCGTTCCTCACAGTTCTTTACTGAGCGAAGACATTTTTCGGACTTGACTAAACCGTTACCTCCTTTAACTGGTAGCGACATGTAAAGAGCAAATGTACATATTTCGCCCAAAGGTTCTGAGCAGATAAAAATAAAAATCTTGATCGAATTTCAGTAACACTTATATTTGAAAAACAGCGAACGTAAATTGTTCCTTAAAATCTATTTTGAAGCTAATTATAAATTTTTGCAGCGCTTATGTGTAGAATGTAAAGTTTGTTTAAAAGTTGAATGAATAAATTAGACATTAAATTGTCATTAAATATCTGCTTAATTAATCTAAATTTTGTATAGCTTATGCTTACTTATAATAACTATATATAGAGCAACATTTTGGGAAAAAGAGAGCATCTGCTTGGCCAACTTTCTCTTACCCTTTAATTATCCCATGAGCCCTGAAGTGATACCTTGTAGCGACCATATAGGGATTAATCTTTATATCAGCGTTCACCTTATATTGATACCATGACATACAAGGAAGATTCAACGCAGGGCAAAGTGGGATAGTTACAAGCGATTGCAAAGAAATTACATTCCAGCGAACCTCGACGAAGCAACGCTCGAGAAAATAGACAAAGGAATGGAGCGGCGAGAGGCCCAGATGATCGAGGCTGACAGAGTCAATTCCCCAAACTGCATACAAATGGACCGATCGTATGAAAGGTTTACACTGTGAACTGAAAGGATTGTATCAAATGAGCAGAGAGTTATCAGCAGTTATGTTCCTGTTCATCCCTCTGAAGACATGCCACGCATTCGCCCAATAAAAAGGGTCACACCCTATAACTGGTGACCTTCTTACGCCGAATAAAGGAATTCACAGAGCGAGCAACAAGCTTCTTGCTCTACCAACTTGGCATATTCCACCTTCATCGAGCATCCCGTCTACAAAGAAGTAGCCGATACGGGATGGCGAAAATCATGGATTTTGGCTGCCTTACCGCCCGAGAGAGTGAAGCGAGTTCCACCACCAGCGAGCCTGCCGTTTTTCCCTAAGTAGCCGTGGATCGAATTCTACCTACGGTCATTTCATCGAGCTCTGTGAGACTTTGCAACAAGAATAATTCGAGGTAATTTCTACCCACTGGACTACTTCGAGCAATCTGGATGAGCTAGAGGACAGCGGCAAACGAACTCACGCCTTTCGTTCGGGCACAGTGATGAAAAATTGTTAACAACAATAATAGTGCTTTAGAAAAATCCCGGTGCAAATTAATTCAAAAGAGTAGATGCAGTGTTAATTTTGAAAAATGTAAATAGTAGAAATTCCAGAGACCAGTAGTAAAAATAACAGAGCCTGGCGCTGCGGCAACGAGTTGCGACTTTGCCGCACTATGAATTTCGAAGTCGTAAACATTAAAAAAAAATCGGACTGGGCAAAGTCACATCGCCAATTTTCCGCGACTTTGAACAAGAACAAAGACGACTTTTTTGAAAGAAATTACCGCGGCTATTTTAAGCCAGTTTTAAAACCCGATTTGGCTAAAAATGTCAAATTTGAGTTGGTAACAGCTAACTTTATTTTTAGCTGATTTTTTAACTTTCCTTTTACGATAAATTAAATTCTTCACATTATGAGACTGAGGTTACATGAAACTACCTAAACATACCCCCTAAAAGTTTGTCACTCTGAATTTGATTATAAATTAGTAAAATTACATACACTTTTCAGGCGTGAACCAAGTTTTAAACCTGTCTTGTCAGTTTAATCAATCTCATTTTCTCGTATTTTAATATGTGCTTATACTTTTCTTGTGGCTAAGACGAAAAAAATACTGTAAAGTGTAAGAAATAATTAAAATCTAACAGCATTCTACCTTTGACCTGCCTAAAATTCAACAATATAAGTAAAAATTGGACCATCGTACGTAGACTAGGCCTTGGTTCTAAATTTAAAGATCATATTGATATGGCCTATTAAACTCACAAGGTTTTATCTTTCTTTAAATACATTAGGCCACCATATGAGCTTAGAAAATCTCGATTGTTTAGTAACTTAAGCCCGTGAAGGTTACGAGTGATGTCCTTCACCGATCTGAATCTCTTATTTCAGCATTTCTTTCTTTTCCGACGCCACTCTGCGAGGGGTTGTAGCATGGATGTTTTTCACTAACTAACTTATTGTGGCTTTTATTGTAACTTAATTTATTATTAGTTACTGAAAATTCTTGCAAAGTTTTTGTTCTTTTACAGCTTGAAAAACTGAGACATAGGCATGGATAAGTTTGTGACAAGGAGCGGGGATAGAAGCAGGAGTTTTCCTGGCGACAGTGCAGCCAGTAGTAGCTTCAGGAGCAGCACTTCTATGTTAAGTGAGAGCAGTGAAAGTGATAGCCACATGCTTTTTTTTTGGTACCTGAAACTCTGACCGTGGAGGATGAGGAGACAGGGGAGGCTGGCGGCCAGAGCCAGGAGGGCAACGAGGAGGCCGTCAAGGAGCTGAAAAGCTGCTTGGAGACTCTTGAGAGGTAAGAAAATAGCAGCGCTGCTATAGTAAAGTAGCAAAATTAAATGTTAAAATTTATTAAATACACTTCTTTTCATGACTTTAAGATTTATAAATATTAAATTTAAATATTTAAATTCAACAAATATCTTTTTCAGTTTCTATCTCTGACATTTTGTGAGGGCTGATGAGAAGGTGGATGGGAGGTCTCTCAGGAAGATCCACAATGGCCTTGCTAAGTGCCAATATCCTGGCTGCAAAGGCAAGAAGGGGTTTACCTACATGACCCACACCAGGAACCACCTCAAGCACAATTACAAGAATGTAAGTTTAAATAATTAGCTAAGTTTACAATAAATAACTGGCGCCGCTAGTCCTGCAGGTTTTAGCAAGGAAAATAAAAAAAATATTGCAAAGTTAAAAGTTAATATTTGTATATCAGATGCTCAAGGACCAGCTCCTTCAGCTCTCTGTCGCCATTGAGAGGGCTCAACCAGCAGGGCCGCTTCAGGGAGGAAAGCTTCAGGGCTAAATTCAAAAAGAAGAGGGCCAGGCAGTGCTACACCAAGTGAAAAAAATTTAGAGAAATAATAGTAGCTATTTTAACTAGTAAAATAGCGTCTTAACATCTTGATGTTTTAAAGCATTTTTATTAAAAATTTTAAATATATTAATTTACATATTTCATCTTTAGGTGGTTCATTGAGACAATCACGCCACTGGATGTAACTGACCATCCCAGGACCAAGAGGATGTTTTCCCTCGTCAACCCTGAGTTCCAGCCCACCCCCAGGAGGACTGTGGGCAGGGACATTGACAAGCTGATGGAAAGGGGGAGGACTCAAGTGGTCAACCCGCTCTTCCACCAGAAGTGGGTGGCCACTACTGCCAACAGCTGGATTGCCCACAACAGGGCCTTTTCGGGGATGACAGTCCCAAAATAGAGTCGCAAAGTCGCAGTCGCAGTCGCAGTCGTACCAGATCCGGTGGCAAAGTAGCACCTCAAAAAATTAAGGTCGCGCCCAGCTATGAAAAATAATAATAATAATAATGATGTGAGACGAAATTGAGTGTGTAAGATTTGTGTATATATCAATATGAAGTTTTGTTTAGTCAAGAGCAGTGGTGGTACCTGCACACAAAGCAATGTGAATATATATATATATATATATATATATATATATATATATATATATATATATATATATATATATATATATATATATATATATATATATATATATATATATACCCACAAAGGAAAAGTGAAAAACGATTCCAAGCGCTTTCGACTTTATTCTTAAAGACTTTTTCAAGGAATGAACAGGAGGCGGGACATATATTGCCTTAAATAGTAGTAGAGGGGAGTAGACTACCCACCTGTGAACCTTAATTAAAGGGTACAAAATCCTGAAACAACTTTATTTGAGATTTTATGTATGTAGTGATAACGAGGTCTAGTGTGAACAAACCAGGGCTAAGATTGAAATTTGGGAACGCGTTAATGGAGATACATTCTAATATATTTCTCGAAATATAATGTAGATAGAGGGGAGTAGGAAAAGGGGCAAAGAAAAAATAATAGCGTATGCGAGTTGCGAACAGCTTCTCGCGTCGCTGGACCACTGTTAGCCAGCGGCGAATCCACTCGGCCATCCTGAGTCTCAAAAAAGACTCATTCAAACGAAGCTTTTAAGCCGCTCGCCTGCACTTCTCGTACGCTATAATAATTACTGCATTTTATGACTGGTTCGGCACTGTTCCAGTTAATGCTATGGTTGAGAGTGTACATTTGTAGAAAAAAAGCGCAGATTGTTCACTGTGATTACGTACATTGGCTTGATGATGATTGACTCGGACATCTAGGTCTTTCCCGCTTTGTCCATAATAACATTTTTGGCAGTTGTTGCAGCCTATCGAATAAACAATGCCAGGTCGGGGCGCATGAATTTTTGACAAGGATGCGATAAATTGCAGTCTCGTACTTAAGTACGAGACTACAATTTATCGCATTACCCCTTCTGTTCCTATAAATCCCCTCTTTTTGCTCCCATAAATTCCCTTTTTTTGCTGCAATTACTTCCCCTTTCTGTTCCCATAAATTCCCTTATCAATTTACCATAAATTTTATTGAAGACATCCAAACGGACCTTCAATCATTATAGTCAACATAAACATTAAATATTAGTAATTTCCTAAATTTTAAAGAAGCCATCCTATCAGATCTTTTATTTTTAAAATGTAATTTAATTGTAACATAATGATGAGCCCCCAAGAACTGTTCAAACGCGCGGCAGGAACGTACATTATTTTGGCTAGCGAATTAAATGAATTATTGAAATCTGTTAAAAAATGACTTGAGTGGAGGGATGGACAGTTCTACTGCCCAAACATATGCTACGCGGCTTGCAGAAATATTTAAACGAGTTCAAGATGCTCACTTGGATAACCGAGTCCAATCCACAATGGTAGAACTCATTGAAAATGACCAAATAGTCCTGGCGACTGCCAAAGGAGATGACTCGGCTTTGGCTAGTATAGTTCTAGAGTGTCAAGTCGAGTTGGAGAAGGAAAAGCTTGCGCCGGATAAAAAACCCCAAATTTCTGTCAGGCTACCCGAGTTGAAGGTGCCGCCGTTTGATAATAATGATCAAAACTCCCTGGCATTTCAGAAGTTTACCTTAGCTTTTGACAATACTCTGAAGTGCTACACAGACGTCTCTTCAGAACAAATTTCATTTAAAATTTCTTATGTCCCCACGGCTGATAACGTGGCGGACATGCTAACCCGTCCAATATCTACTTAAAAGTTTTTGGAAGAGTCCCAGCGGTATTTAATGGGACCAGAATGGCTAACTACTCAAGAAGATCCTCCAGTGTGTCCTTTGGGCAGCATTCTATCCCGTTTCATATCTCCTAATAAAGCATTAGTCTATCTCGTGCAAGTACCAATCGATAGCGTCATTGAGGTAGAACGATTTTCGTCATACCCTAAATTAATTCATTCTTTAGCATATGTATTTTTAGCTTAGGACAAATTAAAAAAAAATCCTCAATTCAGCGCTTTGTATTCTACCGGAGTAAAGCCTTTAACCATTTGGTACGAGTAAAAGAACATCAGGGGAGTTACTTTCCTGTTGAACCAAATTTTGTAAAGCAGAAAAGCCCTCCTAAAGCAGTATCAAAATTGGTCGCTCAACTGCGTTTGCACTTAGACAATGATGGCATCCTTAGAAGCAAAGGTAGAATTCAAAATGCTCCTCAGTTTACCTGGGATGCAATTAACCCAGTGCTAATGCGTGGAAAATCTGCTTTAGTGAGATTAATAATTTTAGATGCGCATAAAAAAAACCTTGCACATGGGGCTCAATAGTGCGCTTCAATACTTATGAAATTCAAGCATTTGGCTACTGTGGGATAGAACTAGTGTTGGTTCTGTGCTATGTAAAGACTGTTGTTACCTTTGTAAAAGCTTCCAGAATCCCCCTTTTCTCCCACAGCAGGAGGGCAACTTGCCTGCAGCGCGAACAACTTTATTGAGCCATTTGCTTCCCCCGGAATGGATTACACGGGAGCATTCACAGTCACTGACTTTTCAGGCCATGTCGTAAAAGTGTATATTCTGTTATTCACATGCTTAACCACTCGTGCCATTCATTTGGAGATCGTCCCCAATATAAGCACTGTTGAATTTATTCAAACGTTTGTACGATTCTGCAATCAGCAAGGTACTCCTAAATTAGTGTATACATGTAGTCACAATTTTGAACCTTTATTCAAGGTTCAAAATAGTTTAACTCAGTGATAACTCAAGATATAGTACTAGAACTCTTCACTCACCATCAAATCCAATTCAGTACGATTCCTGTGTATTCTCCCAATAAGACAGGAGCCTGGGAACGAATGGTAGGATTAGTCAAAAACTGCTTGTTTAAATCTTTCTGCAAATTCACCTATTCACTTCCTCAATTCAGAACAATATTATCTGACTGTCAAAATACTATAAACAACAGACCCCTCACTTATAGATCATCTGAAAATGAGTTAAACATAATTTCACCCAACTTGTTGATTTCCTCTCGTAGCAAGTTCCCTCAAGTCTGCCTATCTAATCAAGCTTTCCAATATGCCTGGAATCAAACAACCAATACGGACATCTTGACTCAAATTTCTAATACTATGGAGGCAGGACGAGAGGCGGGAGAAGTCTTTCTAAATCAATGGTTTTAAGACTATTTGCTAGCTTTGCGAGAAACTTCAAGCCGGTTAAACTGACCTGGAGCCAACAATGAGGGAATTAAAGTTGGTGCCGTTTGCCGTATACAAATTCAGAATTTTCACCGAACACAGTTACCCTTGGTTGTCCTCACAGTTATTGGCTGATGCAGGCGGAATCACCAGAAACGTCAGGGTTCGAAGGACCAATCGTTCTGAATCTGTTGTTGCCATAAAAACTTGATTCCCTTAGAGCTACATACTGATGAGCACATTGCTCAAAATGAACCACGTCCAAACATTGACGCTATGGCTGAACCCTCAGAACCCGTTCAACCTCAGTGGGACACAGACGCCTAGGTTGAAAATGTAGTACCGGTTCCTCCTGCTGCTGATGTAGAAGGGCGAACTCGACGTAGGGCTGCCGCTGCGCAACAGGAATTAGTAAGGCGTTTGGCCCACCATGGTCGCATCTAACTTAGAAAATGCCTTGATTGTATATTATATAATTAGTGTAATTAGTTAAGTTTAGTAAAACCCGCAAGTCGTAGATGTAGGATTGACTAAAGGCACACTATTAAGTTGTAATTAAGATTCAGAAATGAGGTTTTGGTTACTCAAGTCGGAAATTGGTGTTCTTTGTTGTTCTATGGTTTAGTGTTCTAAATGCACCGTAGTTTTTGGTTTTACCATAAGTCTGTAAATAAATAGGTGTTGCGATAAAATACCAACTAATTGTTCAGCGCTACAGCTGTGGGTCTCGCTTCATTTTTTGTTGTGGGGAGTATTACTCAATTATATATTGTTTAGTATTCATAATTTAACTGTACATGTGTTTAAATATGAGTCTTTGCGTCTGTTTCCCCACGACCTTCAGAAAATCTCCAAGTTGTACCTCGGACAGCCCGAGAAAATGGCAACACTTCGGCTGACCTGAAGGAATTCTCGCGAAAACACTGGTAGTAACTTGCTAACCTTCGTCGCGCCAATACCTAGCCACCAGTGATTGTGGTCCCTGGCCCAAGGAATTTAATTTGGGCAAATTTGTCAAAAATACTTAATTGGTCGAGAATATAACCAACTGAGCGCGCTCATAATTCAATGAGATCAAGTAAAATTATCATATGTATTTTGTACGCCCCTGATAAATCCACCTGTCATCGCCATTTTTGATATCTCAAGGTGGCAATCTCTCGGGAACGAACAACAGACAGGTTCGTAAACTAGTGTAGAGACATAGTATTTAAACACATTTTTTTTTCTTTAAGTAATTATAACACCATATAACTCACATTCTGATAAGGTGTCGTGCAGCTCATCAATATGTCGTCCGCAAATTAGACGTATAACGAGCCTTCTGTCAGAGGTTGGGAAAGGTCGATTGTATATATGTATATTATAAAGCAGGGGAATTATGCGCCCGCCTTGTGGCACCCCCGCCTCGAGTTTTAAGTCAGGGCCATTGAAGCTTTTGCGTGCACATACGCTCTCCTCTCCATCACGCAATTGCAGAGTATCCTTTCAAATATGGGGTCAAGGCCCAGTTGTAAAATTTGGTATTGCAGGCCTCTTCTCCATACTTTGTCAAAGGCCCTTTTGACGTCTCTGAGTACCAGATTTGCGTGGCGTCGTTCAGTTTTTACTTTTGCTAACTTCTCGGTCATCACGGCTAGAGCCGTGTCCGTTCCTCGCTTCCTTCGGAAGCCATGTTGTTGGTAATTGTGCAATGCGTTATTTTCGAGGAAGGAGTTAACCCTGTTGGCCACTATCTTCTCAAAGACTTTCCCTGAAAATTCTAAGAGATATATAGGTCTGAAGTTAGCTGGACTGTCCGGTGGCTTACCGGCTTGCGGAATGAATATCATTTTTGCTACCTTCCAGTTGTTAGGGAAGCAGTCCACGTTCAGGCAAGCATTCATGATGATTATAAGCCTCAGAAGGATGTTAGGTGGGGATCTTAAGAAGTTTTCCCGTGTCAGTCCTGTACGCTCAGGTGCTCGTTGACGAAAGGATTTTAAAGTTTTTGAGAGTTCCTCGGCAGTAATTTTACCGCCCTGTCCCTCCATATTTCTTTCTTGCGTCACGTAATGATGAGAATAGGTTTTGTGGATCTGGTCGTTTAGTTCGTCAATGATTCTGTCTTCGAAATCTAAATCAAAGTTGTCATTCTCTTCCTGGAATATCTTAAAAATAGATGCCCAGAAGAGTCTGAATTCTTCCTAGATTTTATCAGTCTCAGTAATTTCCGTGTTGTCTCGTGTGATTTTTATTGACGTCTGTCTCTGTCCTCCTTTTAGCCTTTTTTACAGTCTGCCATAATGTACGCGAGTCGTTTTCTAAGTCGCATCTGCCTATTAAAATTTTTCAAAGTACATTCTGCTCTTCCCTAATGAGTGTCATTAGTTCGTCGCGTATTTGTCGTGTTCGCCTGTGTATTGGTGTTGGGGCCAATGAGGTTCACTTCATTGATCCGTTCCCCGTATTTCCTTGCGAGAGATCTCATTCTAGGGGTGCAAGAAGGGGCCTGGAGAGTTTTATACTTAAATCGGGAAATGGCTACCTTATCGAGTTTTATTAATTGATTAAAGCGTTATATGCCATCTTTCACCCATTTATGGGTCTAAACAGGCACAGTATTTTATAGTGATTAAAATTTAAAAGCGTGAATAATAGTTAGAGTTGTGAATGGTGATTTGATGGATGAAGTGAATTGAAATGAATGGGTGGTGGTAATGAAATTGTGCATGAATGAAAAGTTTTTTAAAATTACAAGAAGCGAATTTTCATAATTTATCGGGTTGTGCTTCTTTTCTGTTTCTAGATTTTAGTATATAATTTCCTTTGCTTTAAGTCTGCAATCAGTGCCGTACTTGTTTGGGGTTCGTTGGCGAGGACTTTCTTTAGTGTTGGGCTGTTACCCAAATATTTTGTCCGGTGTCGGTGGAATCTAGCGCAGGTTAGTACTATGTGCGGGTTAGATAGTTGGGCGTTGCAGGTAGTGCATTGTGATGGGGGAGAATTTGCGAAGCGATAGCTGTGGGTAAGCTTTGTGTGTCATAGTCGTAAGTGTCCTAAGACTACTTCACCTCTTCGAGAATTTCTGGAAGAGCTCTTCCATTTGTTGACGTCATCTTTTATTTGTCGTAGATGTTGATGGCCGTCTACATACCATTCGGACTTCCACTGGTTTTTAACTGCCTCGACAAAGAGGCTGTGGTATGTTGGTTCAGTGGGCAATGAGTTATCTGCGACTGCTGATTTTGCAGATCTGTCAGCGTCTTCATTGCCTTTTATCCCTACATGGGAAGGACACCAGCATAGGGTTACGCTACCTGAAAGCGACGTTATCTTTCTTTGAATTTCAATGGCTAGAGGATGGGTTTGGTTGCGTGATTTTATCATTGTCAGCGCACTGTTTAAGTCTGAAAATATTGGGGGTTTATTGGTACCTGTTTTGACTGACTTGAGACCTATGTAGATGACAGTGAGTTCTGCCGAGAGGACGGAAGCGCAATCCGGAAGTCGGGCTGCTCGTATGTGGTGCGGGAGAATTGCTGCACATGCCACACCATCCGCCGACTTTGATCCATTTGTGAAAATAACAGGACATGGTGGATGGGACCTTTGGTGGTCCTGGAAAATTTTGGATAGCACTACGGGCATCATTGTCTATTTCGAAATGGGAGAGTTATTTGACATATTACTAAAGGTCGAATAATCCACGGGGGAATAGTATAGTAGTTGTCAATGAGGAAGTTTGGCTCTGGCAAGTTTAAACTTTGTAAGAGGTTTTTAACCCTTACCGTGTAGGTGATGTAACTACGGGTCCTTGGGTTGTCTGCTAGTAGCGTATTTTTGAGTATTCGTTTTAGTTTGTTGTGATGTATGTAAACACGTGCAAGATTTTTGAGTTCTAAAACTTATCTTTGGTGACGCAAAGGTAGTATTCTGGTCTCGGCGCAAAGTGGGGATGTTGGGGTTGATTTAAAGGCACCGGTGGCTAGACGGAGGGCTTGGTTTTATACAGGATCTAATTCCTGGATTACAGATTTTGATGCTGCTCCGTACAGCTGACATCCGTAGTTTATTTTGGACAAGACGAGAGTCTCGTAAAGGTACAGGAGGCCGCTTCTGTCTGCCCCCCAGTGATGATGCGACAATTTTGTCAGAATGTTTGTGGCTTTGTAGCACCGTCTTTTGAGGTTTAGAATGTGGGGTTTCCATGTAAGCCTATGATCCAATGTGAGGCTTAGAAATTTTATGTTATTTTGAAAGATGATTGGGCGTCGTTCAAGTAGCAATGGGATATGCGGAATTTGTCTTTTTCTTGTAAAGGTTATGGCGGTTGTTTTTTCACTTGAAATTGTGAAGCCGTGTTGTACTGAGTAGTTCTCTATTTTGTCTATTGCTTCTTGTAGGCGATTTGATACTTCTGTTGCGCTGGTGCCTGGGAGCCAAATGGCCAAGTCGTCCACATATAATGAGCATTTAATGGTGGGTGGTACTTGGAGAGTGAAATTAGTGATGCTATTATGAAGAGGGTTGTGCTGAGCAAACTTCATTGTGGCACTCCTTCGTGTTGGCTGAATTGTGTAGACTGGGCTCCATAGAGACTTATTTTGAATTTTCTATTGTTAAGGAAGTTTTTGATGAAGAGAACGAGTGGCCCTCTGATTCTTAGCTCGTGTATGTTATTGAGTATATGACGTCGCCAAACCGTATCATACGCCTTGACGATGTCAAAAAAGACCGCTGTGATAAATTTCCCTTCGCTGAATGTTTGACCGACGTCGTGGTCAAGGAGGGTTAAACGATCTAGTGTGGAGCGGTATTTTCTATAACCATATTGGTATGAGGACAGAAGGTTGTTTGTTTCTAGATACCATTTCAATCTAGCATTGTCTATTTTTTCTAATATTTTGCATAGGCATGTTGTCAAGGAAATCAGTCTATAATTCGTTGAGTTTGATGTATGTTTTACAGGTTTTAAGAAGTGGAGAACTAGCGCTTGATGCCAATCATCCGGTAACGAGCCATTAGTCCAGATGCGGTTATAAATGTCCAACAGGAGCTCTAAGGCGTTTGGGTGGATTTTATTTATGATGAGGTTTGAGATTTCATCATCTCCAGGGGCTGTGTTTGGGCTTTCTTCTAGGGATGTTTGTAATTCGTTCATAGAGAAAAGATTGTTGTACGGAAGGATTCTATTTGTTGAGAAGTCTAAATTTGTTGATTCTGTTAGAATTTTCAGTTTTAAAAAGGTCTTATTTCGAGATCCTTTAGAAATGGTACTGAGAGAATGCCCTATTATGTTAGCGACTTGGGTTTGATTGCTGATGGTATTTCCGTTAATACAAAGGATAAGATGGTGAATAGGGCTGCGGTTTCCAGACATCTTTTTTACTTGTCGCCAAATTTTTGCGATATGGGTACCTTTGTTAATTTTAGATACATATTGTTTCCAGGAAGCTCGTTTAGCTTCTTTTAAGGTCCTTCTGGTGATGGCAGATGCTCTTTTATAGTCCATGTAATTCTGTAACGTTTTAGTTCTTATGAAAATTCTGTGCGCCTTATCACGTTTTCTTTTATCGTCTTGGCACTGTTGGTTCCACCATGGAGTAGTGCGCTTGCTGGTGTTGAGGTTAGGCTTTGGGATGTGTTTCTTAGCTGCTTTCTGTAGTTCTGCCGTGAAGTAGCACATATTCGCCTCTGGATTATGTTGGAATTTGGCTGTCATCAATGTGAAGGCGGTCCAATTTGCTTTATGATAATTCCATCGTCTCCTGGAAAGTGGGGCTCTTTGAGCAAGAAACTTAATTAATATTGGGTAGTGATCGCTACCACATAGGTCTGAGTTAGCGCTCCAATGATTTTCTATGGGGAAATTAGGGAGGTTAGGCTTAAGTCTATGTTAGACAGTGTGTTGCTTTTTTGGTGATAATTTGTTGGGGTATTTGTATTTAGGATGTTGATTAATTGGCGCTCTATTAGGTCTGTCCTGATGCGTCCTCGAGTATTTGTTTTCGTCTCGTTCCAGTAGTGGATTTGGCGTTGAAGTCGACAAGGATGAGAAATGGCTCTGGGGGTTGGTCGAAGAGGGCTTCGAGGTCCTGGCGGTTTAGGGGCAGGCTAGCGGACAAGTATATAGAACACACTGTTATGAGCTCTAGACAATGTAGCCGAACGGCTATGACATTTAGGGGCGTGTTTAACTGGTATTGCGTGTGTGGGATATTTCTTCGCGTGTAGATTGCGTTGCCTTTGGTCGAGTCAGTTGTAAAGAAATAACAATCATATTTGTTATTCAGATGCTGTTGCGGGTTTGAGTGCATAGTCTCGTTGAGACAAATGCACACTGGGTCTTTTTCTGTGATTATTATTTGTAATGGTTCGAAGTTGGCCCAGAGGCCACGAATATTCCATTGCAGGATTTGAGTTTGTTTGTCATATTCTTCGGTCTGTAGATCTATTTAGGAGGCTTGGAGGCTGCGTATAGGGTGGAGCTACCAAACTTTGTATAGAGCTTGTGTGTAGTTTGTTTCGACGTGCCTGGTATTATCGGGTTCTGTATGTTTTTGTCCGTATTGTTAGTTTTCTTAATGAGAGGTTCCTTATATTTTACCTGAAGAAACTGCAGCTTTGGTGCTGTGTGCGCTGGATGCTTAAGAGAGGCATTTGGGGGGGGGGGGGGCTAGCGTGCGAGAGTGTTCGTTGTGAATACTGTTTTGATAATGGGGCTGTATGTCTGGAGGAATTCTTATTGGTATCCAGTTCCTTGTTTATTGCCAATTCTTCTATATTTGTAGTTGAATATGCGGACATTGGTGGAGAGGTTGGTAATCTATGTGGTGATATTTGGGAAAGGAAAACGTTTTGAGGGGGTTTTGTACTTCTATTTTGTGTTGATGTGCTTGAGCCAGACGGTACTGTTTTCTCGGCTTGAGATGCCGGGTAATGGGAGTCTGGTGTCAAGGGTTGTGGGCTTATGTGTTTGTTGTGGAGGGGTGAGGGTAGCTCGCTATCGTAGCATATAGTTTATGTGCTCGATGAGCTGTTTATTCGGGTTGCTTTAACTTCTTGGCTTTTAGTTGGTGAGGAGGAGGAAGCGGCAGATTTAGGGGATTCTTGGTGGTTTCTTTTTTGTGATTGCGCTTTAGGAAGGTCTGTTTCGGGGTGCTTAGTGGTTGGTGGTTAAATTTGGACGTGGTGGGGTTTTAACTTTGGGCTTTCTAGTGCCCTTAAGCTGTTTTCCTTGGATATTGAGGTTTTGTCGAGGGCTGTTAGGTCCAATGTTGGTTTGGAAGTTAATTGGGTGGTGGGAGCTTTGGTGGTGGAAGCAACTGTAGTATAAGTTGGAGTACTCAAAGTTCTTTCTTCCTCGGCCATGTCTTTTAAGGCTTGGTGCATTCGGATGCCAAAACGGAAAGTTCTAATCTTTACCTCCTAATAGAAGCTGCAGTACGGACATGTTTGCTTGAATGTGTGGTGGTTATCTCCACAGTTAATGCATTTTTCCTTTGCTTTGCATTGTTCACTGTTCTGTCCCTTTCGCTGCATTTGAAGCATAATTGTGGATCAGTTTTACAATATTTGTCCAGAGGACCAAACATCATGCACGATCGACCTTGAATTGGAGTGGACAGTTCTTCCTGAATTCGGATTGTTGTTCCTGCGAATCTGATTATTTCTGGGATGGTTTGCTGTTTTAATGTTATTTTGGCGATTTTCAGCGGAGTTGAGCGTGTGGGCGATTTTCTCTCGAAGATGGACACAAAGTCTATTTGATGGCCGTCATCTTCAAACAGCCTTTGTATCTCTTGGCATATGAAGGCCTCCGTACTTTTGGGTCCACGCATAAATCTGTTGAGTAGGACCGTACCTACTCTCAAGTTGTAATAATTTTTGTCCATTGGTTTTACTTGATTATCACATAAGGCGGTGAGGTCCAGTAGTTTTTTTTATTTTTCTGAGTTGGCTTTAACTGTAGCCTCTGTTCGGTCAGGATTGATTGCGAATTCTGGTTGTGACTCTTCTGTAACGACTTGTAGTTGTTCTCGTAGTTCGAGTGAACATAATGGTTCATTTCTTGTGGTTTTGAGCGAACTGTATCTGGACCAACAAGCCGGCCCGAATATTATTCTGAAGTCGTTTATTTTTTGCTTTTTGCTGTTGTTTTTTTGTGGGATTTTTGTTTGTTCATTTTGTAAAGTTAGTGAGTCAAGAATAGTATCCATGGTCAATAAGTGAAATTCAACATCCCTGCCCGTGGCGGCCCACACTGACTCCAACAAGGAACTGGCACTACTGGGCGCCTTTTACATGGCCCCGGCCGACACCACTAGGCGGGGCGCTATACGCCTTCATCGCTACCCCTTGGGAACCCAGGACCAAACCCACACATATCATGGTAAGCTGATCAGAGTAGCGGATCAAGCTTGGTGACAGACTTCTGAACGGTTAAGGTCACCACGCCTAACATCTTTACGTCGAAGTATTCAGTTGTGCGATGAAAATGAGGGCCGGGTCCTGATCTGGAAGGTCCATGGACAGGAGAAGAAGGGGACGACAAAAGAGTAGAGAAAAGGTGGTCGTAAATCGACGATGGAAAAGCAGGGGCACAGTGATGGAGGAGTGGTACAGGAGACGGAGATTAGCGGTTAGCGAAGGAAGGAAGATGGGCTAAGCTGTGGCCAGACGGGGCGCTGAGGCCCGTCATTATGGCGGCCAGGAAGGCAAATCGCTGCGCCCCGTACAGGGGGCATTCTGGAAAGGGACCTGAATAGAAGATAGCCTGGTGCTCGCTGGGGACAGGAGGGACCAGTTCAATGAAGTAATTATAGGGGAACAAAGTGCTGCTGAGCACTATGTCTGGTTTTGTGGCTGATCTGTGCGATGTATGTGGGGAAATTGGGTCTAATTCTTGTCATAATTTGTCTGTCTATAAGTGTCTCAAAATTCCTGCCTGCTGGATTGGTCGACGTATAGTTTGAGGCAGCACTCCTCGCATTGAGGTCGCCGGCAAAAAGAACGGTTCTGCCGTGACCAAAAAGTTGCAGGAAGTCATGGAGGGGTAAGTACCCTCTCCTTGGGAGCTGGTACCCTGTTGCCAGGACCAAGGGCCCCACTGCCGTGGGTACCTTCAAAGTTAAGTAAGATTCATCGAGCCGACTTATTTTTCTGTAGTCAATACCTTTTTCACAGCAATTGCACAACCGTCAAATCGTTCCCCACTGTGATTTCGTTATGACTTATGTATGGAAAATTTTTTATTGGGTTTCTGTCTGTATCTACCCTGTGTTCTGAGATAAATACAAACTCTGGGTCACTTTGTCGTATTATGTTACCGTAAAGTACCTTTTCTCGGTTCAACCGTTTGAATTAAAATATACTATGTTTAGTTGGTATATTGTCTTATTCACGTTAGATTCCTGTGTGTTTGTTGTTAGGGCCTATTCTCTAACGAGCTTGGGCCCTTGTGGAGTGTTTTGTGGCATTTTTATTTCCAGTGAGTTTATTCCTGTATTTGCCGTCTGTGAGGTTAGTGAAAGTTTCGGGAGCCATTTTAATTAAGCCTTGGAGTAAAGCCTCCTCGACTTCTTTTTCCGTGCAATCATCCGAAGAAAATTCCCATTTGTACTTTCCGGATATTACTCCTTCAGTTACATCAAGGGAATTCATCTCTTTTGGGAAAGGGGACCTTTCGGTGGCGTAGATCTTCAAGTTTATTTTTCTTGAGTGGTATACCTGCCTAGATTCCCTTTTACAAAAAGAAAACGATCTTGGACGTCTTTGAGGCTGCGAGCTTTTCCAGGAGCAGGGCGAATGTTCTCCTTTTTTGTCTCTCGCACTCTCAATCACCATTACTTCCACTTCTGTTTGAGTGTTTGTTTTGTTTTTCAGTGCATGGGTTTGCATCTCGCGCTGCCTGTGCCCCCTGGAAGGAGCGGGTCGCTGCCGTGGGTGGGGAGTTTCTGGCAACTCGTCTCGCACTGGCGATTGAGACTAATTTTTAGAACCTCCTTGGACTGTGGGTTCTCTGGAAACCACATTTCCTTTATGCCATTATGCGTCAGCATTCTATTCAGCTCTTTCGCAAAGGTCCGAGAGGAGGAGAGATTCGCGATGTGAGCATAATAGATGCAACACATAATTTTGGTCGTTTTCATTCTCGACATGCAGCCGTCTTATTTTCCCGAGATTCCGCAATGGCAGCTTTTGCAACCTTGGCATAGGCGCTATTTACCCTAACTTCTTCAGACTGTCTTTTCTTGTTTGATTTTTTCTTAAGCATCTCTTTCTTAACTGGGCAAGCCATGGATTGAGTTTATGCGCTCCTGCACAGTTCAGACAGTCCAAGGAGGTTTTATTGCGACCCTTCCATGAATGTGTTTCTGAAGAACAAATGGAGCATAAAAGAGCGTTATCCCTGGGGCAGATGGCCGTGGTGTGCTTCTCGTACTTATAACACTTGAAGCACATCTGTAGGTCGATAAACTCTCACATTCGATCTGCTCAGGACAGACTCGGACGTTAAAGAGGAGAATACCCCGGTACCGGTCTACACCCCTACAAGTGGAAATATTTAATTAAAACTGTATATATATATATATATATATATATATATATATATATATATATATATATATATATATATATATATATATATATATATATTTCAACAAGGGTTGGTAACATAACTTAAATCGTGTGATTGGTACGCCCGACCTCTCGAGCGTTTTCAAATAAAATCACATGCTCATTCATTCACTTTGTTTGGCTCATCGGAATCAGGTCTGTAATATTGGAATTGTAATATTTAGCTAAATATGTCCCAAAAGAATCTCGTTTTTAATACGTGATTCTTTCTCTCATTTACAGACCTCCCAACTCCGTTGTAATCTATTTATATAATTATTTATATTACCTATTTATATAATCTATTTTTTCAATGTATTTAATCCATACAATCTATTTATGCATATCAATCTATATTAATATTTACCAAATTCATTCAACTATAATCTAATTAATATTTGTCAATCATCATATGTGTACTCTAATTCTCATTAACTCGTGCAAAGTTAATTCAACCGCATAAAATTCAATCCAATCATAAACTATAATTTCACTTTTTAATCATTACTGTTCATTCCATAATATATATTTTTCGTATCCCACGACGTTGCCGACTTAGGCCTAACGAAATTTCGTCTGCAAATTTTGACCTCCTGTTAGCGATTAACTTCATTCCTCTTGTATAACAAAAATATAGGTTTTGGGGTTTATTGTGATCAGAGCTGTCTAGTGTATTGGTGTAATAACACCAAACAACCTATACCTCCCCCCACAGCCATTGCCGTATCGCAAAAGATAATCTTGAAAACATGAGTATAGTCTTTAAATTTAATTACCACAGCAACTTTAGCCCAAGTGTGGCTTTTCTCCACCTCCGCGGCAAAGGAGGACATTTTATTTGAGGTGGTGTGTTTGGTTTTAAGTTAGTGCTTTTTAATCACTTTGCTGCTTTATTGGAGGTGAGTGCTTCGCAATCAGCCTCTTTTGAGCAGATGGCTTCATAACCATTGTGTATATTGATGAGCCTCTCAAGTGCGATGTTAGATCCTATAGCAATGCCTCTGGGTATTCCTATCATAAAAACTTCCTTAGAAACTTAATACATCAATTATTATGTATAAAATTCATATCATGCAATTCTTTTCTTCTGTCAATTAAATCGTTCAATTATTTTACTTAACTTTTGTAAATTAAATTATTTTAAGTACAACTTAATAATTAATTAATTCATTTATTTTACTTGTCAATTCATTTAACGTACTACTGTTTCAAACATCATCTCTTAAAATTTCACACACAAACAAACAAACACACGCTTTCAGCTCGACCAAATCGCACACTATTCTTTCCCATTCGACTCTCGCCATTCTCCGTATAAAGGTCGGTAATCGTTCCTTCTACAATTAGTCATTTACCTCCAAACAAATCGTACTTAGTTTAATTCCACATCCTATCGCATTTCTCTGCAAACGACCATACGAGAGTAGGTCCTAATTCTATTTACTTTTCGTATTTTCAGCCCCCAATTCAGTCCATCGTAGTCACCATATTATTTCATATTTATTTCAAGTACTTCAATTCTTTTCACATCTTGTTACTGTAAATCATATTTTACCAAATCTTACATTGTATCCCTAATCCAACTATCTCATTGTACATTCGTTGATTCTATGAATATTTTTATATTTGTTTAATTGTTTTTCTTAAAATCCAGTCCATTATTTCAAAATTTATTTCGCTTTCGTCTTAGGCCTAAAAACTAGCAGACGGAACTTTCATCAAACAATTTATGGTTATGGTTTTCGAAACGCTATTTAGGCTGATTTATTAACCGAAAATAAATATTTTATTAATAACAATATACTATAATCCCCATAATTTTTTGCAAAGACCATCCCACGATCAGGCTTGGGGTCATCGGAGAGGGTCATTAATGTAATCCGCTGGGTCTCTTTCGTTTATTCACCATCTGTTCGTATTTTAACATATGGAGGAAACATTTTGAAAGAGACGCCCCGCAGAGTGAGGGTATTTTTGTGTGTGGTGACTATGTGTGTGTGTGTGTGTATGTATGTAAGAAAATCTATCACCAAGGTTGAGAAAAGAAAATAAAAGTTCGAAGAGTATATGTCTCCAACTCAATCCAGAAGTATTTTCTAACAGACACTGTACCTTAACCGGAGGCGCCTTTCGAAAGTCCGACCAAGGTTGGAGTTCGTCCGAAGGTGACTCGTTGAAGATGGGGCGGGAAGTGAAGCAGGTTCAATCCCTACCACAGGGCTTGAAAAGTGGATGAAAAATTCACGTATTAATACAAATTAGTAAATGACAGAAAAATTTGACTTATCACTTGCTAAAAACTTTAGCGATTGGAATCACTGAACTCGCGAGTACAAGAAACACTAACTCGCTTTTGACTTTAGGAAAAGTACAAGTTCTTCACCAGCGTAAGAGAATGCGACTTAATTCCGGCAACCAGAACAGTCAAGTATCTTGATTATTATGTGAGATAAGAGGGTGGATAGAGAGGATAGCATGAGAGGGTTTTTTTTTGTAAAAATACTTAAACCTAATATACTATGGAGGAGGGGGTTATGTTAAAAGTATATATGTGTGGGGAGTGTGTGTGGTTTAGTTTGCCAGGTTACTGACTCTTCAATTTCTTTTGATGTTCTATTTACATTTCGTTCTCTATTTGTTCCTTCTGTATTATAGTTAATTCTAAATTCGGTTTTTATTCTTCTCATCTTGTATTTTTCTTGTCAAGTTATTGTTTCTCTATTTGATTTAGGTACCTTATAGGTAGCGTACTTCTAAGTCGTCATAATTGGTGTTCCATTCCTAGGTTAAATTATTATTTGCTATTTGATTTGGTATCTTAATGGTAGCGTGGTTCTAATTCTTTTCGTTTTTGGTTTGTTTGTTTACACTTTTGTGTTATCTTTCTTCTTTGGTTTTTGTTGTTTACCTTGATTGTTTTTAGGCGTTCATACCGTTATATTCAGTTTTGCTTGTATTTGTTGTTCTGATGTTATAATTGGATCTTCCTCTTGCAGCAGCCTTAGCCGACTGCTCGGGAAGGTTTTCCGATTATTTTCTAGATTTTCTATGACCAGAGGGATCTACTAGTCTCTTCGTGGTCTTATAGGGTCCTATTAAGGTATGGTATTATCTCTCTTGTAGTTTTGCAGGCTGGGTTAAGTGATCAACCGCTTCCTTATGGGATGTAGGAAAAATATATATATAGTTATATAAGGATTTTTTATTCCTGGGTATTTGGCTGGAATAAGCTTCGAATATGGCGAACAGGGAATATAACTTTTTCTTCCTAAACAATAATAATTTTCTGACTCTTCGGACTAACCTTTTACACAAAAATACACCTATATGAATAGTTATTTCATCTACACTTAACACTATAACAATTCAACCAATCAGGCGCCATGATAGATTTAAAATGTTACTAACGTTCCAACCGTTTAGACATAAACACGGCCGAAATCAGTTTTCCGAATTAGAGGACGGCCGAAAATCCGTTTTACTGCGTTCTGCTGAAGCACCTACGGATACAGCACTTTTACTTGTTTTAGTGACTGATTAACTTTTGAGCGCTGCCTACAGAAACAAACGCCTATTCTGGAAGTCTTAAGGTGAACCCAGTTTCATCCCTCAGAAGAGAGAGTCATTTTTTACGTCGAAGCCTCGTAAATCAATGAGAGCTTAAGCACCTCACTGCTCCCGTCCATCGCTCTGTGTGTGAACCCGCTCGAATGTCTGCCATTCCCTGATTTCGTCTTAACTATGCCGGCCACTTGGTTTGGCATAATTAAGGGCTTATGTGAACACTGGTTTGAGGCCTAGCCCACAGCAGAAGCGTAAGCCAGAAATTGTCTCGATACTGGGGCATAACTGCGAGTCCCGGACGGAGGAGAAATCCTCATCGCCCGGGGGACCCGGCCAGAATCATAGAGGGAAGTACACCCGTCTTTATGTAGTTGGATGCAGTTATGGCGTATGTACCCGTGAGGGGGTAGCAAAAACTTAGCGGTCGTTGATTCGGCCGCTATGCATTAAGTCCACCAAGCTCAACCCTCTGAGGTCCCCACCCGAGACCCACCCCATTACTCTATCATCCATCATACTGGCAGCATACGAGCGGGAGAACAACAGGAAAAATGGACGGGGGCGTTTTTCTCACATTAATTTGAACCCGTTACCAGCCCTACTCACACCATCCTTTACCTCCTTTACCACACCCTAACTTTTTTCACATACAAAAATACACATTAACTACACTTTGTTACAGAGAAAGAAGGAAGAAGAGGAACGTCAAGACCATGGAGGCCCTCACTAAGAGGGTCTCCTTAAGGACCATAGCCGGACGACAGACCCCAACGAAGAAAAACCTCTGCGAAACCCTATACATTGAGCTTAAGGTGGCAACGGTGAAACTCATCGAAGTTTCATCGGGATTCATCGCCATGTGTGCCGAGACTAAATATGTGAACCAGCTCCTATCGGAAGTGGGAACGAGAGTCCTGCAGACTGCAGGATGGGAAGCAAACCCCCCCCCCCAAGTGGCAGCGAACAGAAGCGTTTAATCTGCCGCAAATTGGAGAGCTGGGTAGGAGAACACAAGACAGATGAGCTAAAAGAGGAGATTACTAGGAGCAACCCGTGGGCACAAGTTCGCGAGATAATTAAATTCCGCGAACACACCCACGTGTTTAAAATAACATTTTCAACCACGGACATGGCAAGGAAGGCCACCCAAAATGGTATTCTCGTCTTCAATATGAGAATCCCGGGGGAGAACATCTAGCAGGAAAAATTCAACAGCATACAAATGCGCTTTGTATGCTACAAGCTTGAAGACCACACCTCTACGACCTGCCCGGAAAAAAACAAGCTGTGGTGCAGTGAGTGCGCCACAGAAGGGCACAGATTCGACAAGTGCGAAAGCTCCTCGAAGAAATGCCTCAATTGCAAAGGAAAGCATCGGACGATGGCCATTACCTGCCCCAAGCGCCGCGAAATAATTAGGAGGAAGGAGGAAGAGGAAAGGAAGGCAAAGGAAACGACTTACGCAAGCGCTGCTAGGAATAGTGCAGATGTGAAGACTGCATCGGCACCCGCACAACTCAACTTCACCGGAGATCTGAGTGCGAAGATTCTGATCTGCATAACCCATGCAAATGTGGCGAATGCAGTGAAGCCTGGTTGTTATAACCAAATGCTCAACGCGCTCCTGAAGGCGAACAACCACCCGACAGTAGTCATGCCTGAAGACCCCGAGTGCTCCAAGGCTTTCAAAGACTCTGTCATTAAGAATAACAACATCAAATCCGGTTTGGAGGAGATGATTGAAGCCCCATCATCGGAAGAAACCGAGGAAGAAGAAGAAGAGGAAAAGGCTGGAAGTGAAGATGGATCCTCCTCATCTGACAGCGAAGAGGGCCCCTGCACTCGCACACGAGCCACAAAGAGCAGGTCAAAGACTCCGAGTCCCCCTCTGAAAAAGGAAAACCCTGGGCCGAGTAAAATCGCCCAAGCAGCCTCAAACTAAAAAAGGGGAAGAAGAAACATAGGTAAAACAACTCACCATGTTACGTAACGCACTGGAAATAATGGAAATCAACACCAACGGCTGGACGACGAAAGGAATTCTTTACGGAAATGTATTCAGAGAAATTGATGCAGACATCATACTGATTTCAGAACACGGGATCGACACGCATAATACAGAAATGAAAATCTGTAAGTACGATGTGTTGATCACCAACTTTTCGCAAGTACGGTACGATGGCGCCGCTATTGCAATAAAGAAAGGGATCAAATACAAGCAGATAAGGAACTTAGAAGAATCTTACCTCGCGACTGAGGTCGAGCTCGACTTAGGAAAGTTGGTCATTGCAACCGGATATCAACCGCCAAGGAGAGATGTGTTGCCTATTCACACTCTCACTAGCCTATTTGGCAGAAGAGCCCCCACTATACTAATGGGGGATCTGAACGCCAGATGCCGAGAATCCGGTTACAGGACCTTCAACGGTATAGGGAGAAGCCTGGACCTGTTGCTGCACAGAAATATTGCCCAGCGGATAGGCCCCGACTTTCCCACCTATGTCAGAGAACGATGTACCACAAACCCAGACATCTGTCTGGTGAATCGTCAGCTACCGTTCAATTACTACATGGAACCAGTCCAGGTGCCATGTAGTGACCATATAGGGATCCTACTCACTATCAATAGGAACCCTATACAAGTCCCAGCAGTAGTCAGGAAGAACTACAGGCGAGCAGACTGGGCACGGTACGCGCACCTTCTCGAGGCCTACGATCCGCCCAACCTGGACGAGGCAATTCTCGAGGAGATTGACGAGGCACTCGATGACCTCAAAAACCAAATCATCCACGCAGATAGGGCTTGTATCCCTAATTCCGCATATAGGACCATCTCGACCTACGAGTGGACCGAATATATGAAGGAACTGTACCGTAAACTGAAGATAATGTATGAATACAACATCGTGAAGGCATCGGTTTACTCGATGCAAAGAAGTAAAGAAATCAAAGAAGAGTTGAACCAGTTGATCCTCGAACAACAGAACAGAAGATGCGAGGACGCGATCGATAGCCTCGATCACGAAGCAACTCCCAAAGAATTTTGGAAGAAGATCCGAATTCTTAAAGGATCGACTGGAAAAAAGCATAAGATCGAGTTACGGAAAGACAACGGAGACATCGAAGAAGAAGAAGAAAAAGTTGAAGAGATATTCCGAAGTTATTGGGAAAAGATCTTCAGTATAACTGAAGAAGAGAACGAAGACTATGACCTAGAGTTCGAAAGTAACATCATCAACGAGCTAAACGAAGAAATAGACAAGACGCACCCTCATCACCAGGTGGATAGACAGCGCGACGGAGACGCCGAGATTACAGAAGAAGAACTACTCAGCGCGCTTCGCTCATTCCAACAAAAAGCCACATGACAATCGGGGCTTACAAAGCTTAATTTTGAAAAGGCACCAGCCTGTGTCATCGAAGGAATGAGAAGAATATTTAACGCCTGTCTCAATACGGAATACTTTCCGGACGCTTATAAAACGGCGAAGATGATTTTCTTGCCTAAGCACGGGAAGAACCCAAAGTTGAAGGAGAACTACCAGCCAATTTCACTTCTGGAATTTGGCGGGAAGCTCTTCGAGAAGATCCTCAACAAAAGACTGGTGTCTCAACTGGAGGAAAACTCGCTCTATAACACACACCAATTCGGGTTTAGGAGTAAGCGAAGTACGGAGATGGCGATTAACGTCATCACGGAAAAGCTAGCCCATGCAAAACGGGAAAAGAGTTACGTGGACATTGTTTGTCGGGATGTATCAAAGGCGTTCGGTAAGGTGTGGCAACGGGTAATGCAGTACAAGATCTTACCACTGGGACTAAGTGAAAACTTAGAAAGTACTCTCTGTGACTATGTCATGGAGAGAGCGGCGTACATCAGTTTAGGGTGCACGGACGGGCCAAAGTTTCCGCTTAATGCGGGCCACAGGGGGGGGGGGCGGTCTCCCACACTCTACTTGATTTACACCGCGGATGTCCCAGTCCCTGTAAGCCCCACTTGCCTCAACTTACAATTTGCCGATGATTTCACCCAGATAATCACTTTCCATGGAAGAATGCGCCTTGGCAAGCTCGAATGACAGCAGCAGAAATTGAAAACCTTAACACCTACGAGGCCCGGTGGAAAATCCAACCAACCAGAATAAGTTTAAAGTAGTCCCCATGGGCAGGAGACTACTTGATGACGTCAGGCTGGATGATAGACGATATCCCTACACCAATGAATGCAATATACTCGGCATGAAGATCACCTCAACTGGGTACACAAAGCACGTCCAAGAACGAATCACCAAGGCCACTGCTGCAGTCAAGACTCTGTATAGGTTCATAAATCTTCGTCAAAGCAACAAACAGAAGATCTATACTGCACTAGTAAGATCGACGTTGCTATACCCCGCCTCCGCCCTCTCGTGTGTCTCAAAGACACAGAAGAGGAGACTACAAGTGGTGCAGAATAAATGCACGTACCTAATTATAGGTACACGCGTAAGAGAAAGAAGATCACAGGAAGACCTGCACCGGGAGGCGGGGTTAACCCCCATTAATGTTGTCATCGAAGAACGGACAAGGAATATGCTGGAAAAGGTCAATCGAGAGTGTGACGATGAAATCGTACAAATGATTGACCAGAATAGAAGAGCAGTATGTCGCGCCAGATTTCCAAGCTCGGCTGGGATTTTAGCTGGCGGAGCAGAAGTGCTGTTCTCCGCAAGATGAGTTGATTTTGCCCCAAACCAAGACTAAATAACCGAACCAAGAAACCAACCGATTTTGACAAAAATTCCCCGATTTCGACAAAACCCATCAATTAAGACAAAACTACCGAAGATGGAAAACTACACAAGAAGATGAAACACACCAATCAAGACTACAAAGAAGAAACATAATACACAAACTACATACACTACAAATTTACGAAAAAACAAAGACACTAAAACAAACATAGTAAGTTATAATTAACGACTTACCAAAACAACAGCAAACGCGCACAGCATAACCAAATACATTAGCTAATATGAAGACAAATGGCTTGAACGCCAAATTATATATATTATATATACATATATATATATATATATATATATATATATATATATATATATATATATATATATATATATATATATATATATATATATATATATATATATATGTAGGGGAATGGTCACTCCCCCCCCTCGTTCACTCGTGATGCAGTCCCAAGGCGGTTACCGCAAGGACATCCGCCCCAGGCATCGGCGAGTCAAAAGCGTAACCACAACGTGGCACAACTCGCTGCCATGAAAGACCCTAAAGGTCAAAATGTAAGATCTCCCCCAGGAGAGTGAGATCCAGTTTCACGTCAAATAAGAAATTGGAGACGTGTTTCTCCCAATCTCGAAGGCTAATGAGGAGCCGATGTTTGACTTCGTGGGAAAGACCGTTTGGAAAAAAAACTCTCCTGGGGCCGTCCTCAAGCCCCTCTCCCCCTTACCACTCCCCCAGTGGGGGTGCGAGGTATAAATGAGGAACTCTGAGGAAAATCGTGGTAGTATACGTCAGTCCCTAGGTGACGAAGTCTTCGGATCAAACCGAACTACCGAGACTAGAGAGGTAGTTTACTTGGCTCGCCAGACCAAGAAGTACCCTGCAAGAGAGGCAGGGCTACCTACCTTAAGGGGCTAAGAAGAAGCTCATCCTCGAGCTAAGTCCCTGGTTATCAAACCAAACGATAAGTGAACTTTGGTAAGTTCAACTTACTCTCGCCAGAGAGACTCCTCATATTCTGGTGCACCTTAAACACCAGGGGTATTCCTCGTCTTTGAGGAATTAAGAAAAGAAGAAGGTAGTATACGTCAGTCTCTAGGTGACGAAGTCCTCGGATCCACAACCGAGCTACCGAGACTGAAGAGGTAGTGTACTTGGCTCGCCAGACCAAGAAGTACCCTGCTAGAGAGTCAGGGCTACCTACCTTAAGGGGCTAAGAAGAAGCTCATCCTCGAGCTAAGTCCCTGGTTATCAAACCAAACGATAAGTTAACTTTGGTAAGTTCAACTTACTCTCGCCAGAGAGACTCCTCATATCTTGGTGCACCTTAAACACCAGGGGTATTCCTCGTCCTTGAATAATTAAGAAAAGAAGAATAAGGTAGTATACGTCAGTCTCTAGGTGACCCAGTCCTCGGATCCACAACCGAGCTACCGAGACTGGAGAGGTAGCGTACTTGGCTCGACAGACCAAGAAGTACCCTGCAAGAGAGGCAGGGTACCTTGAGGGGCTAAGAAGAAGCTCATCCTCGAGCTAAGTCCCTGGTTATCAAACCAAACGATAAGTTAACTTTGGTAAGTCAACTTACTCTCGCCAGAGAGACTCCTCATATCCTGGTGCACCTTAAACACCAGGGGTATTCCTCGTCCTTAAGGAATTAAGAAGAAGGAAAAGGCTCCCCCTCGAGCTCGTTATTCGGTGGCCACACCAAACTTTAAGTAACTTATTCTCGCCAGAGAAACCCCCCTCCGTTATCCTCGCCCGTGAAGAAGACCCTCCCCGAGTTCAGTCCTCGTCCCTATGGAAATAAGTAACGAAGGAGAAAAGCTCCTCCTCGAGCTCGTTACTCGGTGATCACACCGCACTCCAAGTTAACTTGATTTAAGAAACAAGTTCGACTCACTCTCGCCAGAGAGACCACGACTGCCTAGGTGTTGCATAAAGCACCGTATTGGTTCTCGTCCTTGAAGAACCCTTCGCCCCGGAAGAACGTGTGGACCCCCCAGCTGCTACCCTCGCCAAAACAACCGTGGAATTCCGCCCATCTACATCTCGACACACGGCACGCGTCGTGAGGCAATTTCATTTCTGAGGCCTTTAAACTCCACATGAGTCCGTAAGCCTAATTTTTATATTATTGTTTTGTGTAGAGAAAACGTTAACCAAATTTTGGAGGGTAAACTAATTTAATTAATTCTTGTTTAGGATAATATTCAGAGTATCGCTGTAGTTAATGTATAAATGTTATGTATTCATTTGATAAAGGTAAACTATAAGTTTATTTTGTGAATTAGTGGGCGTTTCTTTTATATCCTTACGTGTTTGGTAACGGCTCTGTTCTTTAAGATATTCTTATAATATCAATATATATTAGACACTCTTAGCACTCTTAGAATAGAACAAAAAAAGGAGGGGCATTCTACGACACTAAATAAAATTGGTGTCAGGTAAGTAGGGTTTTTATCAGAAAAAATTCTACGACAATATATATATATATATATATATATATATATATATATATATATATATATATATATATATATATATATATATATATATATATAAACAAAAGGATAAACAACAAGGGAACTACAAAACATAAAAATTTGACTAGAGCCTGATCACCAGGCTCTAGCATCACTTAGCACCCTACCACACTTCTTTCTCTTTTCACCACTGGTCTACTTTCCGCTGTCTATCCACAAACTCTTTCTATCCCCTCACCTGCATACTCTCACATACATACCTGGTTTCCGAATTTTTAGACTTGGAAGAAATCTACAAGAAAATTGAGCTCACCGAAAAGTTCACAGCCGGCAAAGGAGGAAAAGAATCGAGGGAAGGTCACCTCAAGAAAACGCCATCGATTTTTGCCTTTTCTCCATGGGGACTTCAAGAACAAGATTTATTTTTTACGGGGCCACGTATTGCCGACCCATGATATCGTACAGCATACTGGGGAGTTTAGCTTACTGTTTACGAATGAGAAATACTACAAAGCGGGAAGTTTATCTTCCTATTTACAAAAGAGAGATACTAAAAGCGGGAAGTTTATCTTCCTATTTACAAAAGAGAGATACTAAAAGCGGGAAGTTTATCTTCCTATTTATAAAAGAAAGATACTAAAAGCGGAAAGTTTATCTTCCTATTTATAAGGTTCAATGTGTGTGAACCGTTTAAAATTTTCAAACAAATGTTTACTAGGTTCGACCCCCACAGTCTTCTTCTATTTTCGGCCAGATTTGTTTGGCCCTTTCTCAAGAATCTTGTTTAACGGTTCTAATCCGGCTGTTATTATGATTTCTCGTAGTCTTTTCCCTTCTCTTCTTATATGCTGCTTTATTTTGTTGTTTTTGGAATTTTCGCTTATTCGTTTTTGATATTGTATGTGTAGGAATCGGGGGATATACCAGCACCGATTCCACAAAAGCCTTATATAGAGTCTTTTTATCTTGGTATTGAGATCCTTAAGGTTGTATAGGAGTCGTAACCCCATTTTGGCTTTAGAGATTCTCTCCTATGTGTGCGTGGTAACCTCTTTCGTTTAATTGTAGGCCCAACACTTTTCCTTCATTTGTGTACTCGTAATTTTGACCGTCTATATTCATTCTTTCTTTCTTTCTTATTTCTTAAAATTGATATTATTTTAAATTTGTTTATATTAGTTTTAATTTTCCATTTTTGTTCAAATTGGTTTATATTGTTGATTTTTCTTTCTGTTATTCTGGCTTGCCATCTGGGTTTCGGGAATCGCCTGGAAATTAACTGACTGACATCATCTGCGTACTGGATATTCATGCCTCCTGGTGTTATTGGGGTTGGCCTATCAGCGGTATAGATGGAGTATAAGGTGGGACTAAGGCACCCCCCCCATCATTGAGGGACTCCCGTTTGGAGATGGAATAGGGGTCCATCGTACTACTCTATACTTATGTACGCATTCCTGTCTGATGAGTAGTCAGCCAGGATTCTCTCCATCCGGGTGCCGAGTTCGAGTTGGAGCAATTTCTGCTTCAACCCATCGACCCAGACCTTGTCGAAGGCCTTCTCAACATCCCGGAGTACCACGTATAGCAATGCCCTCTGGGCATTCCTATGATAAAAACCTCCTGGGAAACTTATATATATATATATATACATCATTTATTATGTATAAAATTCCTATCATGCAATTCCTTTACTTAACTTTGTCAATTAAATCATTCATTCATTTTACTTAACTTGTCAATTGAATTAATTTATCCATAACGTTTTACAATTCAAATATTCTGTGACGAAAAACTGAATTCATTTAACGTACTACTGGTTCAAACAACATCCCTTAAAATTTCACGCACACACAAACAAACACACGCTTTCAGCTCAACAAAATTGAACACGACTATAGCCCATTCGACTCTCGCCATTCTCCGCATAAAGTTCGGTAATTATTCCTTCTACAATTAGTCATTTACCTCCAAACAAATCATACTTAGTTTAATTCCACATCCTCTCACAATTCCCTAAAAACGGCCATACGAGAGTAGGTCGTAATTCTATTTACTTCTCGTATTGCAGCCCCCAATTCACAGTCCATCGTAGTCATCTTTTATTTTCATATTTATTTCACTTACTTCATTTCACTTCACATCTTGTTACTTTAAATCTTATTTTACCATATCTTACATTGTATACCTAAACCAATTTATCTCATTGTGCATTCGTTGATTCTATGAATATATTTATATTTGTTTAATTGTTTTTATTAAAACCTAGTTCGGAAATTCAAATTTATTTCGCTTTAGTCGTAGGCCTAAACATTAGCAGCCTACTTTCGTTTAAAAAATTATAGTAATGGTTTTCGGAACGCTATTTAGGCTGATTTATTAACCAAAAATAAATCAATTAATAACCAAATACTATACACGTCCACGTGCCTTAGCGATCTTTTCAGTTATAATGGCGAGTGCCATTGTTGAGTCTCTATTTTTTTTCTAAAGCCGTACTGATGTTTGTTATATTTTTCTTCTAATTGTTGTATTAATCGGTTGTTGAGGATCTTTTCGAACACCTTTTCCAGAAAGTTTAGGAGCGAAATTGATCTGAAACTGGATACCATATTTGGTGGCATAGGTTGTTAGGTGGTTATTGGGCCAATACACTAGATAGCTCTTGTCACAATAAACCCCCAAACCTATATTTTTGTTATCCAAGGGGAATGGAGTTAATTGCTAACGGGAAGTCTGAATTTTCAGACGAAATTTCCTTGGGCCTAAATCGGCAACGTCGTGGGAATACGTGTATTAAAACAAAGAGATACGAAAAATATATATTAGGAATGAACAGTTATGACTAAAAAGTGAAATTATACAGTTTATGATTGGATTGAATTTTACGCGGTTGATTAACTTTGCACGAGTTAATGAGAATTATGATTGATAATTAGATTGACAAATATTAATTAGATTATAGTTGAATGTTAAGTGAGTAAATATTATAAATGTATGATAAATATTAATATAGATTGATATGTATAAATAGATTGTAATTTGGATACATAAATAGATCAAATAAATAGATTACAACGGAGTTGGGAGGGTCTGTAAAGGAGAGAAGAACTACGCATTAATTCGCGATTCTTTCGGCACATATTTAGCTAAAAATTACTATTCAAATATTACAGACCTGATTCCGATGAGCCAAGCAGCAAAGTGAATGAATCTAATGTTTGATTTTAAAACGCATTGGAGATCGGGCGTACCAATCACACGATTTGAAGTTATGGTTACCAACCCTTCCTGAAACTATATATATATATATATATATATATATATATATATATATATATATATATATATATATACTGTTATGATTAAATATTTCCACTTGTAGGGGCATATACCGCTACAATACTGCCCCACCGAGGGAAAAGCTCGCACAAGGTGTTTACAAAAAAAATCTTAGACTATATAGCAGCGAGGCCTCATTACAACGCGTCCAGAACGAGTTATAGTGCCAATTGGCTGACTCTGATTGCGGGTCAGGTGGTGATTAGATGTGCCACTCGATTGATGCGGAAGATTGTCGCGAGCGAGGACCGGAGCGTAGGGTGACGATTGTTCTGGACCTCCCGAAAAGGCGACAGTCGAGTTGCGCGTTGGTCGATTGATGTTCTCCAGCTGCTGTCGAGTGGTCCTGAAACAAAAAATGAGGCGGCAGCATTTGGGAAGAAGAATTGGGGGGTGCAGATATGGTTGGCGGAGGGTTTCCAAGTAAAGAGGTAAGAGGAAAAGTTGTAATTTGATTTGAAAGAGCCGAAGAAGAGTTCGGAAGTGGAGTTAGTTGGTTGGGAAGTGTTGAAGGAATAGTTGTGTGCGAAAGGTAGGCTGAGATAACCACTGGACCTATATTAGTGGAAGAGAAAGTTAGTGACTGTTCCAGGTGAACGGCCTCTATAAAAGCTGGTTTCAGGCGATCAATGGAAAGTTGCAAGGATGTGCGAGTGGAATCGTACCTTTTTGTGCTTAATAGGTCTCTCCTTAGAAGGAGGCAGACAGAAGCTTGGAAACTCCCGCGCAAGTTGCTGGGAGGGAGTAGCAGTTACAGAGAGACGAACAGAGAGGAGAGAGCTGGTGAAAGGAAAGAATGAACCATCAACAGTTAGTGTCGTGGTTCTGTCGACGAACTTGCGGTGACGAGAATCAACCAAGAGTTCATGAGCGGAAAGAAAGTCGAGGCCCAAAATTGGCATGTCGACGTCGGCAACGATAAAGGTCAATGGGAAAACACGACGTAACCCGAGAGAGAGAGAGGGCTCGAGGATACGCCTCCCATAAGTCCTTAAGTCCGATGAATTGCCAGCTTTAAGGACCAGATCAGAAGGGGTGCAAACTTTCTCGACTGAAGAGGCTGGAATGACACTGCATTGAGCGCCAGTGTCAACCAGGATGGAGAAACCAGAGAGTGGGTCATGAACGCTAACGGGAGGATCGACCTGGTGAAGGGATGACGTTGCAGAGGTGACAGACCCACGTATCACTTGCGAATATTCAGTTTAAAGTTCCCTGTGCTGAATGTGAAATCTGGGTAAGTGCACCCGTAGAGTTTTGTGGGATTTAAGGGGGTAAAGTTAGGGTATGTTGAGATTGGTGATTTTGATGGTACGAGCATGGCTTTAAGCCTTTTTCTGCTCTTGCACTAAATTTGAGGTGGTACCAGCAAAAGTCTGAAGGTTGAAATATAGTAATATGAGCAGCACGACCAGTATGAGGGTAAAAGTTGGTGGCATGAATTGATGCATGGTAAAAATTGAAAGGCTGTACACAGCGGACAGCGTTGCTCCCAAAATTGGAGTGGTACCAGCAGCTACCCTGAGAGTTGTCCGGATAGGGGGAATTAGACGAAGGTTGAAAATGAACCTGCCTTGCCTCACCTCTTGTGCTGGAGTTCCCTCGATGGTTTTGCCTTTTTTTCGGGAGGAGGAACGACGTCTGACTCCTCCGTCCTGCTCACGATATTGCTCTCGGCGAAGAACCGCTCGCACCTTTAGGGCACGAATATCCATTTCGATCCTCTCTAGAACGGATAAAAGACCCGAAACCTGGGAGGATTCATCCTGAGGGAGTCCTGGCCGGTTGTAAGGAGCTCCAGCCGGTGACTTAACCTGAGAAATGGATACATGGGAATGTTTATTTACATCACTAAACGACTCATGGCCTGCATTTCCCCAGTTGATGAAAGGGTTGTTATACAGGGCGTCAACGCCTCTGCCATATTCTACACGTTCGATGGGGAGGATATTAAATGAAGGGGCTTAATTTCATCTGGCATCCCACGCATGAATATCGCAGTTATGAGTGGCTCGAGCTGTTCTCCTTTAGCATGTGCAAGAGCTTTGAGATGGCTCAAAAAATGCGTGGGACGCCTGTCCTCTATTTCCTGCGTATCGAGAAGGATCCGCATGTCCTCTATTTGCGATCTCCCAAATTGCTCCTTGAACGCCCTCTTGAACCTAACCCAAGAATCAGCAACTACCCCATCCAGCAAAATATTCTTAAAAACGGAAAAGATACTCAGAGGTAATTTCTGGGCTACGCGATCGTTCTATGGTCCTCAGGAACTGCCTGATGTTGAAGGATGAGCTCCACCATTTCCCATCAGACAATCAGATTTTGTGAGTCGAATGGTGGTAGCTGAACCATGGAGGGAGTGGAAGGCGAATGCGAAAGAATGCTTGCTTGGGTGGCGAAAGTGGCCGAATAGGTCATCGTTGTTACTGGGGGAGATGCTTGGGTCGTCGTAATTATGCCCGAAATTGGGGCGTAGCTTTGGGCTCCGTCATAATCCATTTATAAAATATTAAAAGTGTGTGTGTGGGGGGGGGGGGTTATATGCACAAATCCAATTCACCCACTTGAAGGTAAAAAAAATATTAAAAAAATCAGCGAATTTTGATCACTCTTTGTCCTTACTACTGTATTGATAATTAATTCTATGAAATTGCTAAGGGAGAAACTTAAGGATGCTAAGGCAAACTTTGGATTGAGAAACGAGCACGTGTCGAAAATGAAAGTCTACACGAGAAAAATAGAACGAGTGAGGCGGGATGAGTCGTCCGAAAAAATGCAACACGTGACGGTGAAAATTAATTTATTATTACGAATGAATGAATGGATGGGAGATAATTAAACTAGTCTGGGCACCATTTATTTGGTTTTTAGGTGGTTATTGCGCCAATACACTAGATAGCTCTTGTCACAATAAACCCCAAAACCTATACTTTTGTTATCCAAGGGGAATGGAGTTAATTGCTAACGGGAAGTCTGAATTTTCAGACGAAATTTCCTTAGGCCTAAATCGGCAACGTCGTGGGAATACGTGTATTAAAACAAAGAGATACGAAAAATATATATTAGGAATGAACAGTTATGACTAAAAAGTGAAATTATACAGTTTATGATTGGATTGAATTTTACGCGGTTGATTAACTTTGCACGAGTTAATGAGAATTATGATTGATAATTAGATTGACAAATATTAATTAGATTATAGTTGAATGTTAAGTGAGTAAATATTATAAATGTATGATAAATATTAATATAGATTGATATATATAAATAGATTGTAATTTGGATACATAAATAGATCAAATAAATAGATTACAACGGAGTTGGGAGGGTCTGTAAATGGGAGAAGAACCACGTATTAATTCGCGATTCTTTCGGCACATATTTAGCTAAAAATTACTATTCAAATATTACAGACCTGATTCCGATGAACCGAGCAGCAAAGTGAATGAATCTAATGTTAGATTTTAAAACGCATTAGAGATCGGACGTACCAATCACACGATTTAAGTTATGGTTACCAACCCTTCTTGAAACACACACACACACACACACACACACACACTCTCTCTCTCCTCTCTCTCTCTCTCTCTCTCTCTCTCTCTCTCTATATATATATATATATATATATATATATATATATATATATATATATATATATATATATATATATTGTTATGATTAAATATTTTCCCTTGTAGGGGTATAGACCACTACAGTGGTTTTCTAGGTTTTGGTAGGAAGGAGCTTATTGTTTGCTTCACTTCTTAAGGTGTTATTATAGCCCCTGAACCTGTGCGTGTATCTGTATTAATGTCAACTCTTATGAGGGGTGTTATTCGTTATCTGTTAATCCTTCGGTTTTCATTGACAATTTGTTTTGTTTCTCTATCAACCTTTCATTGTCTTCTTCCTCGATGGTATAGATTTTTTTCCAGTGTTCCTTAAATTTTTCTTCTAACTCTCTTCCGCTTGTTATAAATTCTTCCTCTTCGTTTTTAATTTTTATCTTTTATCTCCGTGGTCTACCCTTTATTGCATTTATTTTGATCCATATTTCATTTGGGTTTTCTGGGTTTTCTATTTTATCTATAAATTCTTTCCATTTATCTTTTTGCTGTTCATTTATCAGGAAAATCATCTCTTCTTTTAATATCTTTAATTCCTTGCTTCTTTCTACTTCTGTTCCTAATTCCTTTATTTCAATATATTTCTCTTTTATTCTTCTTGTTTTCCTCTTCATTTTGTTAGTCCCCTTTGGGTGTGGTAGGGTTTTATATTTCATTTTAGGGATACTTGCTTCGTCCGCTTCCTTTATTTTTTCTATAAGGGAATTCATTGTTTCTTCCAGTTCTTCTCGGGTTTTCCCATTTCGGTCGGGCTGTGTATTTTCCTCCAGCATCGCGTCGTATGTACCCCAGTTCGCCATCCTGTAGGACTTTCTGGTCTCAATTGTAATTTGAATTGGATTTGGGTTGATTGTGACCAAAATTCCAGTAGTCGCTACACGCTATGGGAACTGGTTCCATATGGATGTTGAAGTGGAGTCCAGGCGTGGTCATTATTATGTCCGGCTTTGTAGACGATCTTCCAGTGATGTAGGTCGAGAATTCCGGGCTTACTCTTTCAAGTATATTCCTCTCCATTAGCAATTCCATATTTATTCCTGCGGGGCTCCTACTGCGATATCCTGATTTCGGAATTCTAGCATTAAGATCCCCCAGTAGTATGGCTGGATGGTTTTTATGCAGCAGCTCCATTACCGAATGAATTGGAATATATGTACGGTGGTTGGTAGGCCGCTACGATTGTGAGCGGGCTATAACTCCATTTCCATCGTCGCGGCCACATATGCATCGTCGACTTCCCGTTCCTGGGTATATTTCAGACATTTTTTGATGGCAATTGCTGTCAAATCGTATCTTTCTCCAGTGTTTTTTTTTCTGATGATGTATTTGAAAATTTTCATTTTTTCTTCATCTTTTAAACCGTTTTCTGATATCGTAATGATGTCAGAGTTTATATTTCTGAATATGTTGCCGTATTGGGTGAATTTCTTTTTACCACCCGTCTGAGTTAATCTGTAATATTCGCAGCTTTCTTTGATCCATTTTACTTTAACTTTTCAAATTTGGGTTTTAATCTTATTCGTTCTTTTTGTGTCTTTGAGTTCTCCACCTTCCATTCGTGACTCGAAAATCTCCTTTTTTAGTGGTTTGATGTCGTTTGGGAAAAATCTTTACCACTAAGATCAGATTGGAGATCCAGATTTTCGTCGCGAAACACCACCACGACCCTGTCTCACCTTGTGCGCCAAGGGACCTCGACCTCGAGATTCACCATCACTTGTCCAGAAGAAGGAAATTATCCCTTGAGTGCCAAGGTTCGAGCCTTTCGTGACGCCAAGTCCACAAGGCTTCCCCCTTGTTGTTCAGAAAGAGAGCAACGTTAGAACAGCCATTGTTCGTTCGAGCCCATTGACAAGAAACGGTTCTCACCCCCCCCCCTGTTGTTCAGTAGAGAACAACGTAGAACAGCCATTGTTCGTTTGAGCCCGTTCGCCAAGAAACGGTTCTCACCCTTCCCCTGTTGTTCAGAAAGAGAACAACATTAGAACAGCCATTGTTCGTTCGAGCCCGTTGACAAGAAACGGTTCTCCCCCCCCCTTTTGTTCAGAAGAGAACAACGTAGAACATCCATTGTTCGTTTCAGCCCGTTCGCAAAGAAACGGTTCTCACCCTTCCCCCTTGTTGTTCAGAAGAGAACAACATTAGAACAGCCATTGTTCTCGAACCCGTAGACAAGAGACGGTTCTCACCCCCCCCCCCTGTGTTCAGAAGAGAACAACGTAGAACAGCCATTGTTCTTCAAGCCGTTCGTCAAGAAACGGTTCTCATTCCCAAGACGCCACGTCAGGATCATTTAACCCCTTCCCCCTTCGGCTGGAACTCACCAGCGGACCGAAAATTCCTTCACGTCGCCTTCTCTGCACAACAAGTATAAATTACGTAAGCCGAACGTTACCTTTGAGTATTTAACCCTTTTGTCAATTCTATCCTGTGCTTTAAATGGTTTAGCGAACCATCCCATCTCTTTAACTTTATATTTGTTTTACCTTTTTAAATCTTTTAATCCTCGGATTAGCTCGATTCCACACGACCCTTTCCATTCTCTGTTTATGTCAATATTTTCCGTTTTGTGTGTTGTTGGTAGTTATTATTAATAAAACTCTATTTAATTAATGATAGCAATATTATTATCCTTGAGCTCAGTTCCACTTCTTAAGCATATCGAAGATACATAATATCAGCCAGCCAGACATCCCCGCACTCTAAAGATAATTAATAAGTTCCCTCAACGAATAGTTATATATGGTATATCGTCGAGAGTCCATTCTACGACATATATATATATATATATATATATATATATATATATATATATATATACTATTTAAATTTCCTCGATCAGTTTCCCGATTGATTATTCATCGTGTTCTGAGGCGTACGCATATTTGCACGTGCCTCTTTGGATGCCTTTTTTTGACGTCGATTGGTTTTGCTCCTTTCGCTAAGGGGTAGGCCTCGTGGAAGAATATCTTTAGCCTAAATAAAGTCCCTTGCCTCGAAGGTACATCCTTCCACTGCTTCTGTGTCTGTTTCTGTTGCGGTTTCTTCGTTTTTGTTTTCTTTTTCGGTCTATTGTCTATGCTTTCAGCCTTCTTTTCTTCTTGACTTGATGTTTCCAAGTCTGCTGGTGTTTTTTTTTCGGCCATTTTGGATCCGGCCTCAAACATCTCCTTTACTTGCAGCGTTTTTCCTGCCGTCACTCCGTATATTAGAACCGAGGGCGGGAACCACATTTTTCCGATTCTGTTCTTCTCAAGGAGTAAATTCAGTGTTTCCGAGAAGGTTCCTGGCTGCGCGAACATAATGCATGCCAGGATGTCTAGCCCTGTCCCTTCGTTAACATTAATGTTTATCTTGGGCTCTTGAGTTTCTTTAATTTCTTTGACCGTAGCTCTCGCTACGCTCGCGTAAGTCTGGTTGGTCAGTTTTTCTTTTTCCTTTCTTTCCTCTTCTTCTTTCTCTTTTATGATTCGTTTTCTCTTTGGGCAATTAACAACCATGGTTTTCTGGGCACCTTGGCAGTTAATGGACTTTTTCGTTATTTCTTTACATTCTCGGAAGTTATGGCCAACGTTTCCGCACTCCGAGCATATTTTTCTATCCTTGTGTGGGCAGTTCTTCGTAATGTGTTCTTCAATTGCATAACATTGAAAACGTCTGCATATTAATGAACTTCTCTTTCTCGATATTTTCTGGGTGAATTCTCATCCCAAATGTAAGGAGTCCATTAGTTGTTGCTCTGCCAGCCATTTTAGCCACGGCACAGATGACCTTGAACACACGGGTGTGGTGCCCAAATTTGATCAGCTCAGTCACTTTCAGGTGTTTGTTTTCTCTTTCGATCTCTTCCTTTAGTTCTTCTGCCGTATGGGATCCCACGTAGAGATCTACCTTGCGGCAGACGAATGATCTGCTGGCTAGCAACTGGGGCGGCAGTTTGGGGGCCAGGCCGATCTGATTTAGTGCCTTTAGCCCTTCCAGTGCCACCATGCGCTCTATCTCGTCTTGCTTGTGGCAGAGGACGAACTATCCCTTGGGTACTTCTATCAATCTCGTGATCGCAATTTTTACTTCTGTGTAGAGGGTGCGAATGAGTACTCCTCTGTCAGGTTTTTGAATCCCCGCTTCTGTCCTCAGGGGAAGTCGTCTGTGGTCTGGATTTTGTTCCATGTTTTCATGTGGGGGTCTCCCCGCTCCCCGGTATCCTCGCCCCGAATGGTTTAGCTATCAAAAATAAGGTGATGATGGATGGACCAGGGTGGGCTCCTCCCGAGGTGTGAAGAGTGACGGACTTTTTGGTGGCCAGCGCGGAATCAACAATCGCTAGCCGGGGGGTGCTGCCTCAACGGTGGAATTAAAAACCACGGCTGCGTGCTACCTTACACTGAGACGGTTGCATGTCCCTCAGTGGTCTTGGTGCACCCCAACAGGCGGAGTTGCGAGACTCCCCTGCGGAGGTTGCAGCCCAGCCCATTGTCCGGGGGTTCCTCTAGTACAGGCTTCTGGAAGCGGGCTCGTCCTCTAACCTCCCTCCACCTGTACCTCCAATTATGCAAAAGCCACTGCCTTGCATAGTTGGGACGAGGTTGAAATGACAGCGATCACCAGTCAGGGCATGGGCCCAGGTTGGGGAGGGAAGTAGGGGAAATTAGGCAGTCATCATTAAATGAATAACGGCCTTAAAAAGTATTATTCTCTCTTTTAAGACACCTCCCTAATGGGAGGACTATGGGTATGGAAGAGGAAACGGTGAATGAGATGAAACATGAAAATGAATGTGAAAATACCGAAGATGAGATGGGCGTGTGCTTCTTCTTTGCTCGTATGTGGGTAAGGATAATTCCTTAAAGGTCTTTAAAATCTTGAGAGACCAGTCCATAAAATATCCAAGCGTTCTTCTTCTATAGAGATGGATCCGGTGAATTGCTTTGCCAAGCTCTAACGTTGCGTCGAAGAGAATTCTAAGTCTTTTTTTCGACAAGTATCTTGATCGAATTTCAGTAGCACTTATATTTGAAAAAACAAAAACAAACAGTGAACGTAAATTGTTCCTTAAAATCTATTAAGACGCTGATTGGTCAATTTTTGCAGCGCTTATGTGTAGAATGTAAAGTTTGTTTTAAAGCTTAATGAATTAATTAAGCTGCAATGAAGAAGAGGGAAGAGAGTGCTAAGAGAGCAGCCAGACGTCTCAAGCAGGCGGAAAGAAATCTCTTAAGCTCATCCTCGTCATGCGAGGACGAACGGGAGATCTCTCAACCCATTAAGAACAGGAGCAGGAGTAGGAATCTGAAGAAAGTTAGGGAATTTGATGGAGAAGAACTCAACATCAAATTCTTCAGAACAGAAGAAACTTCCTTTCCGAAAAGCCACAAGGTGGGGGAAATCATTGAAGGAGTGAAGACGGGACTACTGAAATGGTCCTATGATTCCCCAGGCCATGAAGCGCTGGTAGTAGCGGCGCTCATGGAAGCCAGGATCAAAATATACAGGGACTCCTGCCTCGCCGTAAGCGAAGCAGAGTTCAAAAGAATTCGGAACATGAGAAACACACACAGCGAAAACCACTAATCAGGACAAACCAACGCACACATACACAACAGAACATAAACATGGAGAACACCAACAACACACTAAAGATCTTAACAATTAACGTCAACGGATGGGTAGGGAAACACATTCCTTACGGAAACATTTTTCGTAAAGTGGATCCCAACCTAATCCTCATCACAGAACATGGCGTTAACACAAACATGAACAGCATAAAAATACCCAATTACACAATCATCAGCAAAAACCATACACAAGAAGGGTTCAATGGCGCTGCCATCGCGATCCGGAACAACCTAACATATAAAACACTTCCAGGTCTAGATGAATCATTCGTGGCAGTAGCAATACCTACCCTAGTTGGAGACCTGACCGTAGCGGCGGCCTATCAACCACCGCGACGCGATTACCTGCCGATCCCTACTTTTACAACCTCTTCGGGCGTGGGAAATTGACATTGCTTGGCGGTGATTTTAATGCCAGATGCCGTGCATTAGGCTACGGAAGCACCGATCAAAGGGGAAGAAACCTGGAGATGCTACTCATAAGAGACAGAGTTCAGAGGTCCGGACCAGATTAACCGACCTTCATAACACAACGTTCGGCAACAAAGCCGGACATTGTGTTGACATCCAAAAACTTCCCCTTCAACATTGTCAATGAGCCCAGACCAATGGTTCTGAGCGATCACATCCCGATTCTCACTACCATCTCGCTAGCGCCAATACTCAAGCCCGTTACACTTAGGAAAAGTTACGCGAAAGCTGACTGGGAGCTATATAGAGAGATACTCAGTACATACCAACCAACTGATATGGGAGTCCCTAATCTCAAAGAAATTGATGAGATCAACAAGATCACCGATCTCCTCATTCAAGCCGACGAGAGATGTGTTCCCAGAATCTCCTATAAAATGCTCCCACATCCTGAGTGGGCGGACGAGATGAGAGAAATCGCCCGAAAACATAGAGCAATCTATGATGAGATCGGCAGGACAGGTACCAATAGGGAAAGGACGGTCAGAATGAGACATCTAGGCATGGAAATGAAGACATCATATTAGAAAAACAAACAACGATATGGAATGACATCATTGGGAGACTGGACAGGAAGAGTGATCCCGTAAAATTCTGGAATAATATCCGGAGAATTAGGGGATTACCTCCCAGACCCAGAACCCAAATCAAGGAAGGAGACGACATCATAGATGACCCAGAGTCTCTCGAAAGAAGATTTAGATCGCAGTGACAAACGATTTTCAAAATATCACCGGAGGAGAACGACGACTTCGAACAGGACTTCGGAGACCAACTGCTCGACGACCTCGGCATAATGATACATAGAACCCACCCCCATCCGCAAGTATCACAGGAGAGTGATGGCGGACCACGGATGCCCGATAACTGTAGAATAGACCTTGAACACCATAAAGTCCTTCAAGCAGAGGGCTCCAGGCTGATCTGGGATTACGAAAAATAACCTCGTAAATGCCCCAAGGCAAATTATTCAGGGATTGGCAAACACGATGAATGCCGCTCTGAATACAGGCTACTTCCCGGATGGATACAAGATGGCCAAAATCATCTTTATCCCAAAGGGAAACAAGCCCCAAGATCAGGTGGCAAGCTATCGCCCCATCTCTCTTCTTGAGATGCAGGGTAAAATCTTTGAAAATATTTTAGCGAACAGGCTACAAGCTCAACTGAGCGAGTTAGAAGCGTACAACCCTCAACAACACGGGTTCCGCAAAAAAGGGGCACAGACACCGCCCTGGGGCTCCTAACTGAGAAAGTAGCATACACCCAAGCGAACAGGTTCTATGTAGACATTGTGTTGATGGACATGCAAAAGGCCTTCGATAAAGTCTGGCTGGAAGGACTTCAATACAAGATCCTGAACCTCCAGCTAGACCCAATCCTGGAAAGGATCCTCTGTGACTTTATCATGGACAGAAGGGCGTGTCTCATGATTGAAGGGCACAGAAGCCCCGAATTCGAATTAAAGTCGGGCGTCCCTCAGGGAAGCTGCCCGAGTCCTCTGCTTTACTTGGTATTCACCATCTACCTCTCAACTCCGGTGCACAGGGACACGATGTACCTGCATTACGCAGATGACGTCACACAAAATGTCCCGTGCCCGGAGAGGAAAGCAAGGGCGCAGGTGGCCCTAACGATAGCGGAAAGTGACATCAGCCGATTCGAGAGGCGATGGAAAATCAGGACCAACAGGGACAAGTTCAAAATTGTCCCGTTGAACCGCGAGTTGACATGGCCCATCATCATAGATGGGAGGAGGTCCGGCTACTCTGCCGAAGGCACCGTACTGGGCCTTAAAATCACCGACCATGGATACTCGAGACACCACACGGAGAGGCGGAACCTGGCGAAGAGAGAAATCTCCATGCTCTACAGGTTTAGAGATCTTAGCTCGGCCAACATCAGGAAATTATATATGATGTATGTCCGGGCTATGCTGATCTACTCCGCAGTGGTGTCCCAAGCGGCTAATAAAACCTCGATGAAAAGGCTCCAACGTATCCAGAACACTGCCTCTCTGCTTATCAACAAAGTAAGAAGGCGTGACCGAATCAGGCAAAGCGTCCTGCATCGGAGGAAAGGCTTGGAGCCCATCAATGTCGTCACCCTGAAACTGGGCAAAAAGATCTGGTCCACTCTAACGGATGATGTCATTCCAGAACTCCAGGGAGGAGGCGGCAGGTTGAATATACCCACGTGGCTACGGGCGAAAGCCTAACGCAGAAGCCGGTTCGCGAGCACAAAACTGTGTTCACGAAATAATATCACTCCAATATACACATAAATACGTCACAACACATCACATCTAGTCCCTTACATTTACACACGAAAAATGAGACAACGGACAACACTAAAATAGCATTGTCGGCAAGAAAAGCTATTAAAGGCCTTAATGCTACAAATAACACTATTACACTTAAAGTAAAAAGACAGAGAAGAAGAAACAAAATACAATAAGAAGAACACTACAAACATATGAAGATACAAATAGACATTAAAAAACACACAAAATAAAGACAAAAATAAAGGAAAAATAAAACAGTATAAAAATAAAGTGCTGCCCCTCCTACTAGGGCAAAATTCCCCCCCCCCCCATCTATAATTTTTTTCACCCACTATATCTTCCACTATACCATCTCTCTTCGAAAAACTGAGTACATCATCATCATTAAACAAAGAACGGATCGAAATTCTTGTCACCAGTACCTCTCGCGAAGCATCTTACCAACTGGTAAAGGAGGAAAACTTTTAGGAAGCTTTGCCTACGCCTCGGAAAATTTGGTTCCTAATTTTTAGCGCCAATTATCTAAAGAGAGAATAATATTCTGGCTCACCCTACCCCCATCATCATTCACTCCCTACTAACCTTCATCATCTTTATTTCCAGCGGCCCCACTTAAGCAGATGACTGTTTAAGTCCTCGGCCCACCTCCCTGTGCAAACCGCCGTCAGATGTGTAGTGAGATTGCCATTCATGTTTCATCCCAACTGTGTCAGGCAGTTGCTTGGCCATAATTGGGGGCATTGGAGGAAGCTGGTTTGAGGATTTGCCCACAGTAGAGAACAATGTCAGAAACATTCCGTACAAGGGACGGACCGCAACTTTTGGTGCCAATTACGGCGAAGGCCCCTTCCAGGACCATAGAGGGACATACAACCGTCTCTCTATGGTATGTTGGGGAGCGGTCGCGATTCAAAACCCTCGGGGGGCGGGGCAGCGTTATCAATAAGTCCGCCATACAATCACACCCCTGAGAGGATCCCACCCGGATTCATCCCATCCATCATCATCTTCCATTTAAAAGGTAATTCTCATTTTCATCCAGGCGGTCGGCGAACGTGGGGGAGTCCTCTCTTCTCCCTCAAGGAAAACCAAAAACGTAAACATAATCATACACTCAATACACATTCACACATAAACACGAAGCAGCATAAACATTAGAAGAAACAGAAAAACAAACAAGATCTGCATCTTCCCGGACAGAGGGGCTGCAGAAGTACAAAAATGGCGGCCCACCCAGCCACAAGAGTCCCGTTAAGGATTATAGATGGGCACCCCAAACCGGACCGTAGCACGGTGTTTGCCACGGTCTTTGGGAAGCTGAGCGTGGGCATCCCGAGGCTGATAGACACCCCATTTGGCGATTCAGCAGTCTGCGCGAAAGAGGCAGATGTGGAAACGCTCACGACGGAAGAAGGACAAAAGGTCCTGAACGAGATAGGCCTCCAACCTAGCCCCCCCTCCTCAGATCCAAGCTCATCGCAGCGTGGTCTGCAGGCAGCTAGATCTATGGATTGGGCAGCGCACCAAGGATTAAATAAAAGAGGAAATAAATAGGAACCAAGCATGGGCTAACGTGGTTTAAATAATAAAGTTCCGTAATAAGCGGGACAGCACGTCCTACCAGCACGGGTTTAAAATCATTTTCAGTGACACAAAAATGGCACAAATAGCAAAAGGAAGGGGGCTACTACTCTTCAACGCCAGGGTCTCTGCAGACCAAATTGAAAGAGAAGAGTTCACCCACGTTCTGATTTGCTTCAAGTGCTACAAGATGGAGCAGCATGCAACTAAAGATGGCAAAGATCAAGCTGTCATGTGCTCCAAATGCAGCGGGAAAGGCCACGGTTGGCGTGAATGCAAGTCGACGACGGAGAGATGCCCACACTGTGGACTTAGCCACGGGGCAATGACCATGTCCTGCCCCCAAAAGAAAGAAATTATAAGAAAGAAGAGAACCGAAGAAATCACGAGAAGCTCCAACTCCTACGCTCAAACAGAAGCAAGGACTACTCCACTCATGACCACGGGAAAGCAACCGTCGAAGACTTATCTCCTACTTGAGAATGAGAATTCGACGAAGATACTCACGTGCATTCTATTCGCGCACGTGAATAATCTTACGAAACCGGGAACGTTCGCGAAGACCCTCAATCTCATGCTGAAGAAGAATGGCATAGCTGAGATGTGGCTTCCGGACGACCCGCCATCGGGTGACGTGCAGCAGCCCCAATTCCAGGCAAAGGAGGCAACCGAGGCACCGGCGACTCCATTTCCCCAAGAAAATGAAGCAACGAAACCCGCAAAGGAAGCAAAAACCACGACTGCAGAAGCCAACCCCACCAGGACTGACCCGAGGCTAGAGGCACAGAATCGCCGAGAGAAGAGGGAGAGAAGGGCAGCCAGGAAAATAAAGGAAGCCGAAGGCAACCTGACGAGCCAATCGTCTTCGGAGACTGACGCTGAGGAGGTCGAAGACAGGGCGACCAAAAGCCCCGTAAGCTCGAGAAGCAGGTCAAAAACCTTGAAGCGTACTTACAAGTACGACGGAGAGGAGATTGACCTCAAGAGGTGAACCCATACCCACAGAAGCTCTCCCCCAAGGAGATATTTCAGGGTATTCACCACAAAACCTACAAATGGACCTACTCAGCAACGGATAAGGAGACAGACGTCGAAGAAGCAATGCTGGAGGGTGCCGTTAAACTACACAAAGACTCCTGCATCACCCTAAGTGATGAAGAATTCAAGAAAGTAAGAAATGGCAAAGGAAACTACACATAAAACACAACAAACACCAAAATACAACTACTAGAAAACAGGGAGAACAGAAACAACGCTCTAAAAATACTCACACTGACTGTGAATGGATGGAAGGGAAAATCTATTCTTTGCGGGAAGATCTTCCGGAAAGAAGACCCAGACATCATTCTCATATCAGAACACGGAATCAACACAAACACTGACACTATAAAAATACACAACTACACAGTCATACAGAAAAACCACACACAAAGATTCGATGGCTGCGCCATCGCTAACAAGAAGAACTTACTTAGATGAATCATTCGTGGCTGTCGAAATCCCAACCCTGGTTGGAGGTCTAACGGTGGCGGCAGCCTACCAGCCACCCAGGAGACAATACCTGCCGATTAACAACTTTTATACCCTCTTCGGGCAAAAAAGGCTAGCATTGTTGGGCGGAGATCTAAACGCCTGTTGCCGTGCTTCCGGCTGCAGGCGAGTCGATCCAAGGGGACGAAACGTGGAGCTACTACTTGATAGAAAAAAGCTCCAGAGAGTTGGACCAGACTTTCCAACTTTCCTGTCACGGTGTACGGCGACAAAACCGGACATCGTGTTGGCAAGTCCAGAATTCCCCTTCAATATAGCCAATGCCCCAGGACCTGTGGTCCCGAGCGATCATATCCCGATTATCACCACCATTTCGCTTGCGCCTATGCTCAAGCCCGTTGCACTTAGGAAAAGTTACGCGAAAGCTAACTGGGAGTTGTACAGAGAAATGCTCAGCACCTACCAACCAGCTGACCTTGGCGACGCTAATCTCGAGGAAATTGATGAGGAGATCGATAAGATCACTAATCTCCTCACTCAAGCCGACGAAAGATGCGTAACCAGAATCTCGTACAAAATGCTCCCGCAACATAGGTGGACGGATGAAATGAGGGATATCGCCAGGAAACACAGGGACATTTATGAGGAAGTCGGCAGGACAGGCCTCAACAGGGCAAGGACAGCCCGAATTAGACAGCTAAGCGAGGAAATGAAGAATATAATCCTCGAAAAGCAGAAAGAAATCTGGGACGATATCATAGGCAAACTAGACCGGGAGACTAATCCTGTAAGTTTTTGGAACAGCGTCGGAAGACATAGGGGATTGCCTCCCAGGCCAGGAATAAAGATCAAGGATGGTGATATCATCATAGAAGATCCGGACACTCTCGAAGAGAGATTCAGAAGACATTGGGAACAGGTCTTTGCAATCTCACCTGAGGAAAATGATGATTTCGACCAGGACTTCGAAGACCGACTGCTCGACGACCTCGGAACGATGTTACATAGGACCCATCCACAGCCTCAAGTTTCTAGAGAAAGAGAGATGGTTGACCACGGGCGCCCGATCACAGTTAAAGAGACTTTGAACACCAAAAACAACTTGGTAAATGCCCCAGGACAAATTATTCAGGGCATGGTGAACACCATGAACATCTTTATCCCGAAGGGGAACAAACTCCCAGACCAAGGGGCCAACTATCGCACAATCTCTCTCCTAGAATTCTCCGGCAAGATCTTTGAGAAGATTATAGCCAACAGGCTACAAAATCAATTCGACGAGTTAGGAACGCATAACCCCGAACAACATGGGTTTAGACCTAAAAGGGGCACGGAAACGGCCCTGGCACTCCTAACCGAAAAGATCGCTCACTGCCGAGCAAAGGGTCAATATGTTGACATCGTGATGAGGGACGTGCAGAAGGCCTTCGACAAGGTTTGGCTGAGTGGACTACAGTACAAAATACTGGGTCTCCAGCTAAACCCGGTCCTGGAAAGGATCCTTTGTGACTTCATCATGGGCAGAAAGGCGCGTATCATGATAGAAAAGCACAAAGGACCAGAGATCGAACTCAAAGCGAGCGTTCCCCAGGGGAGCTGCCTGAGTCCCTTGCTTTACCTGGTCTTCACCATCGACCTCCCTACTCCTATACACCGGGACACGATGTATCTGCAATATGCAGATGACGTCACACAGATCGTCCCGAGTAGGGTCAGGAAAGCGAGGGATCAGGCAATCAACACAATTGCAGAGATCTGTAACATCAACCAATTTGAGAAAAAATGGAAGATCCGGACAAACAGGGAGAAATTCAAAATTCTCCCGTTAAACCGAGAGTCAACGTGACCCATCATAATAGATTGGAGAAGATACGGCTACTCCACCGAAGGCACCATTCTGGGCCTAAAGATCTCCGACCGCGGATACTCGAGTCACTACAAGGAGAGGCAGATTCTTGCGAGGAGAGAGATCCCCAAGCTATATAGGTTCCGTGGTCTTAGCTCGGCGAACATCAGGAAGTTATACCTGATGTTCATCCGAGCTAAGCTCATCTACCCTGCAGTAGTGACTCAAGCGGCCAACAAGACCACCATGAAGAGGCTCCAACGAGTGCAGAACTCCGCATCCCTCTGCATCAACAAGATCAGAAGAAGGGAGCAAATTCGGAAGAGGGTACTGCACCAACAGACAGCGTCTGGAGCCCATTAATATCGCTACCCCAAAACTCGTCAAAAAGGTCTGGTCTACAATGGCCAATGACATCATCCCAGAAGTAAGAACAACTGGCGGCAGGATTAACATCCCTGCCAGATTGCGCGGGAAGGTCGCCCGAAATCGACGCTTCCCAAGCACAAAACATTGCTCCGAGGAAAACATAGAACACATATACACATAAACACAAAACCACAGCATACAAAACTATAAGACAGACACCAATCCTACGAGAAAACAAGTAAAACAACGAAAACAGAACACAAACGCGGAGTGCAATTCTAACATCGAGCACTAACAAAGGCTCGAATGCTCGAAATCGTGACTACATTCAAAATTCAACACAATAAAGACAAACAATAAGAAGAACACTAAAGAGATACGATTACAAAGACACACAACAAACAACAACAAACCAGAAGGAAACACAAGTTACACCAAAAAACAAAAACGCCTGCGATGCCCCTAAAACAAGGGCAACCCTACCCCCATTTTCACCATCTTTTTTATCTACTACTATCCGAATTCAAAGAGTGATTATACCATTAAACAAAGACGGCGAAGAATTCTCGGTAAAATACAGCTCCGACAGCATCTCACATCAGGCAAAGGAGGGAAAGTTTTGAGGAAAATTCCCAAACGCCTCCGAAAACTTCCAAAAGAGGTTTAATACTTATTTTTCATCACCACTCACCATCATACTAACTTCATCTTTCTTTCTAGCGGCCCCACTTAAGCAGATGACTGCCTAAGTCCCCAGCCCCGCCCCCCTGCGTGAACGGCCGTCAGATGTGAGGGGGATTTGCCATTCATGTTTCGTCCAAACTATTCTGAGCAGTTGCATAATTGGGGGCATTGGAGGAAGCTGGTTTGAGGATTAGCCCACAGTAGAGAACAATGTCAGAAATATTCCGGACAAGGGACGGACCGAAACCTTCGGTGCCCATTACGGCGAAGGCCCCTTCCAGGACCATAGAGGGACATACAACTTTCTCTATGGTATGTTGGGGAGCGGTCGCGATTCAAAACCCTCGAAGGGGGGCGTTGTCAATAAGTCCGCCATACAATCACACCCCCGAGAGGATCCCACCCGGACTCATCTCATCCATCATTCATCATCCACCCAAAGGCAAATCCCTTTTTACATCCAGGCGGCGGTTTTTACGAGGGGGGGCCCTCTTCTCCCAAAAAGAAAAAACAGAACATTTTTTAGGAAAAATAACCACAATTCCCCCATAAATTAAAACACATAATATAGTGTCCCGAATAAAGAAAAAGTCCATCTACTGAAGGAAAAGTGTGCCCCCTCTTCAAGGGGAGCCCACCCGGAATAATGACGGCACAGGATGCACCAAGGGTCCCGCTTAGGTGTATTAGCGGACAAGCGGAACCGGACAAGGGTACTGTCTATAAGACTCTGTTCGGTAAGCTCAGCGTGGGCGTGCTCAGGTTGATCGACACTCCAGTCGGTTATGTCGCTGTGTGTGAAAAAGAGAAGGATATTGAGACGCTCACGAAGAAAGAAGCGGTAAGGCATCTAATGGAGATAAACCTCCAACCAACCACGCCTCCCCAAATACAGGCGCACAGGAGCGTCGTGTGCAGAAGGCTGGACCCATTGGTCGGCCAGGACACAAAGGACGAAATCAAGGAGGAAGTAGAGAAGAACCAGAAGTGGGCAAAAGTGGCCGAGGTCATAAAGTTCCGTAATAAAAGGGACAACTCGGAGTACTCCCACGTCTTCAAGGTTGTCTTCACAGACACGGAGATGGCATCGAAGGCGAAAGAGAGAGGTTTACTTCTCTTCAACGCCAAAATCATTGGGGAGCAGATCGAACGCGAGGAGTACATCCCCGTGCAGATCTGCTTTAATTGCTATCGCCTGGAGCATCACACGACCAAAGATTGCAAGGAGCAGGAGGCAACCTGTTCCAAGTGCAGCGAAAAAGGATACGGCTGGCGCGAATGCCAGGCCAAGGAGGAAAAGTGTCCAAACTGTGGCCAAAGGCATGGGGCAATGGTGATGTAATGCCCGAAGAAGAAGGATATTATCCGGAAAAAGATTAAAGCAAGGAGGGCGGAAGGTATTAGGAGGGCAAACACCTCCTATGCCCAAGCAGCAAACACCACCCCCTCAGCAAGCGCCTTGAACAGCCAGGCCCCAAGAACCTACGACAAGGTAGATAAGGACGACAAGGACGCCACGAAAATACTTACCTGCATCCTATATGCGCACGTAAGAAATCTAACCAGCCTAGGCTGCTTCGCCAGAGAGGTCAACGATATGTTGAAGGACAATGGCCTTGCAGAAATGTGGTTCCCGGAGAATCCGCCTTCAGGGGATGTCCTTCAAGTTTAGATTGGAACTCAAAAAGAGGCGCCCGCGACCCCCTTCCCACGGGACACCGAGGAGAGAGAGGGTAGCACCAAAGAGATGAAAAAGAAGCTCACCCCACAGAGGTCCCCTAACAAGGAACTAAGACTAGATGCGATGGAGGAGAGGGAAGAGAGTGCTAAGAGAGCAGCCAGACATCTCAAGCAGGCGGAAAGAAATCTCTTAAGCTCATCCTCGTCATGCGAGGACGAACGGGAGATCGCTCAACCCATTAAGAACAGGAGCAGAAGTAGTAATCTGAAGAAAGTAAGGGAATTTGATGGAGAAGAACTTAGCATCAAATTCTTCAGAACAGAAGAAACTTCCTTTCCGAAAAGCCCCAAGGTGAGGGGAATCATTGAAGGAGTGAAGACGGGACTACTGAAATAGTCCTATGATTCCCCAGACCGTGAAGCGCTGGTAATAGCGGCGCTCATGGAGGCCAGGATCAAAATATACAGGGACTCCTGCCTCGCCGTAAGCGAAGCAGAGTTCAAAAGAATTCGGAACGGGAGAAACACACACAGCGAAAACCACTAATCGGGACAAACCAACACACACATACACAACAGAACATAAACATGAAGAACACCAACAACACACTAAAGATCTTAACAATTAACGTCAACAGATGGGTAGGGAAACACATTCCTTACGGAAACATTTTTCGTAAAGTGGATCCCGACCTAATCTTCATCACAGAACATGGCATTAACACAAACATGAACAGCATAAAAATACCCAATTACACAATCATCAGCAAAAACCATACACAAGAAGGGTTCGATGGCGCTGCCATCGCGATCCGGAACAACCTAACATATAAAACACTTCCAGGTCTAGATGAATCATTCGTGGCAGTAGCAATACCTACCCTAGTTGGAGACCTGACCGTAGCGGCGGCCTATCAACCACCGCGACGCGATTACCTGCCGATCCCTAACTTTTACAACCTCTTCGGGCGTGGGAAATTGACATTGCTTAGCGGTGATCTTAATGCCAGATGCTGTGCATCAGGCTACCGAAGCACCGATCAAAGGGGAAGAAACCTGGAGATGCTACTCATAAGAGACAGACTCCAGAGGGCCGGGCCAGATTTCCCGACCTTCATAACCCCCATGTTCGGCAACAAAGCCGGACATTGTGCTGACATCCAAAAACTTCCCCTTTAACATTGTCAATGAGCCCGGACCAATGGTTCTGAGCGATCACATCCCGATTCTCACTACCATCTCGCTAGCGCCAATACTCAAGCCCGTTACACTTAGGAAAAGTTACGCGAAAGCTGACTGGGAGCTATATAGAGAGATACTCAGTACATACCAACCAACTGATATGGGAGTCCCTAATCTCAAAGAAATTGATGAGATCAACAAGATCACCGATCTCCTCATTCAAGCCGACAAGATATGTGTTCCCAGAATCTCCTATAAAATGCTCCCACAACCTGAGTGGACGGACGAGATGAGAGAAATCAGCCCAGAACATAGAGCAATCTATGATGAGATCGGCAGGACAGGTACCAATAGGGAAAGGACGGCCAGAATGAGACATCTAGGCATGGAAATGAACGACATCATAATAGAAAAACAAACAACGATATGGAATGACATCATTGGGAGACTGGACAGGGAGAGTGATCCCGTAAAATTCTGGAATAATATCCGGAGAATTAGGGGATTAGCTCCCAGACCCAGAACCCAAATTAAGGAAGGAGACGACATCATAGAGGACCCAGAGTCTCTCGAAAGTAGATTTAGATCGCACTGGCAAACGATTTTCGCTATATCACCAGAGGAGAACGAAGACTTCGAACAGGACTTCGAAGACCAACTGCTCGACGACCTCGGCACAATGATACATAGAACCCACCCCCATCCGCAAGTATCACAGGAGAGTGATGGCGGACCACGGATGCCCGATAACTGTAGAATAGACCTTGAACACCATAAAGTCCTTCAAGCAGAGGGCTCTAGGCTGGTCTGGGATTACGAAAAATAACCTCGTAAATGCCCCAAGGCAAATTATTCAGGGATTGGCAAACACGATGAATGCCGCCCTGAATACAGGCTACTTCCCAGATGGATACAAGATGGCCAAAATCATCTTTATCCCAAAGGGAAACAAGCCCCCAGACCAGGTGGCAAGCTATCGCCCCATCTCTCTTCTTGAGATGCAGGGTAAAATCTTTGAAAATATTTTAGCGAACAGGCTACAAGCTCAACTGAGCGAGTTAGAAGCGCACAACCCACAACAACACGGGTTCGGCAAAAAAGGGGCGCAGACACCGCCCTGGCGCTCCTAACTGAGAAAGTAGCATACACCCAAGCGAACAGGTTCTATGTAGACATTGTGTTTAGGGACGTGTAAAAAGCCTTCGATAAAGTCTGGCTGTAAGGACTTCAATACAAGATCCTGAACCTCCAGCTAGACCCAATCCTGGAAAGGATCCTCTGTGACTTCATCATGGACAGAAGGGCGTGTCTCATGATTGAAGGGCACAGAAGCCCCGAATTCGAATTAAGGTCGGGCGTCCCTCAGGGAAGCTGCCCGAGTCCTCTGCTTTACTTGGTATTCACCATCGACCTCCCAACTCCGGTGCACAGGGACACGATGTATCTGCATTACGCAGATGACGTCAAACAAAATGTCCCGTGCCCGGAGAGGAAAGCAAGGGCGCAGGCGGCCCGCACGATAGCGGAAATCAACATCAGCCGATTCGAGAGGCGATGGAAAATCAGGACCAACAGGGACAAGATGGAAGGAGGTACGGCTACTCCGCCGAAGGCACCGTCCTGGGCCTTAAAATTACCGACCATGGATACTCGAGACACCACACGGAGAGGCGGAACCTGGCGAAGAGAGAAATATCCAAGCTCTACAGGTTTAGAGATCTTAGCTCGGCCAACATCAGGAAATTATATATGATGTATGTCCGGGCTAGGCTGATCTACCCCGCAGTGGTGTCCCAAGCGGCTAATAAAACCTCGATGAAAAGGCTCCAACGTATCCAGAACACTGCCTCTCTGCTTATCAACAAAGTAAGAAGGCGTGACACAATCAGGCAAAGCGTCCTACATCGGAGGAAATGCTTGGAGCCCATCAATGTCGTCAACCTGAAACTGGGCAAAAAGATCTGGTCCACTCTAACGGATGATGTCATTCCAGAACTCCAGGGAGCAGGCGGCAGGTTGAATATACCCACGTGGCTACGGGCGAAAGCCTAACGCAGAAGCCGGTTCGCGAGCACAAAACTGTGTTCACGAAATAATATCACTCCAATCTACACATAAAAAGAGTCACAACACATCACATCTAGTCCCATACATTTACTCACGAAAAATGAGACTACAGACAACACTAAAATAGCATTGTCGGCAAGAAAAGCTATAAAAGGCTTGAATGCTACAAATAACACTATTACACTAAAAGTCAAAAGACAGAGAAGAAGAAACAAAATACAATAAGAAGAACACTACAAACATATGAAGATACAAATAGACATTAAAAAACACAAAATAAAGGAAAAATGAAACGACCCGAGAGAGAGAAATAATCGTCACACCCATAAGATCATTTATCCTTAGAGTCAGATAAATAATTAGCCGTAACACCATCCTTCACCAATAAAGTGGGACTAGTTGCTCCCTCATAAGGTGGTGGTTTGCGGAAACCATCTTTTATTCACATACCATTGATTCATTGTGGTCAGGACCTATATAACTGATAACCTTGTCTACTATACCATTTACCATAACACCCCAAAACTAGCGCCCCCTCATAACCTAAGAGTTGGTGGAAGGCCTGTTGGCCTTCCACCAAGTAAAAACTTTTTAAAGTAAATAAGAGTGGAAGTCCTGTTAGCCTTCCACTCTTATTTACTTTAAAAAGATTTTATCCCCAAATAGTTTTTATAAACAAAATATCAATTAGAAGTTTCTTCACCACTAAAGATCCTATCTCTTTGGAGTTCCGCAGTGATGCTGCTTATTTATTTAAATGTCCCAGTTGTACTGGAGCCTCTTACATTGGCAGCACTGTCAGGTAGGTCTCTTGGAGCTAGGTTCTCTGCTCATATGAGGATTAGTTGGCGCACACGCAAAATAGAGTAGAAAGAAGTTTTCTATTAGGGAACACGACATAAATTGCAAGACCGATATTTCTAATGCTAATTTTAAAGTATTAGCTTCTAATAACAACCTTTAATGCCTAAGAATCCTTGAAACATTATATATAAAACACTACAAACCTAGTCTCAGTGAAGATTTTAGTACAATAGTTATTAATTACCTAAATTTGAACTATCGTTGGTTGTATCACTCCCTTTCCCTCCTCAGCACCATTGTTCGAACCTGAATCCTATAAATTAGTCTAAATCCATCATTCACTCTCTAGGATTTAGCCTCTCCAGTAAGTACTAGCGGCATCCCGTTTTTTTAATGTTCTAAAATTACTTTTATTGCGTTAAAGCTTTCAGCTCTTACATTTTTAAAACAAATTTTAATCTTTTTTTTTGTCGATACTAGCTAGCCTCCCGGCTAGAATAGTGGTTAGCGTACTTGGCCGGCAATTCGATTTCGTGCCCGGATTCTTTAAAAGCCGACACTTTTTAGTAGCGAGGTTAACACCGTGACTAGGCATCACGTTGGGGAGTTGGAGTTTGCCCTGGCTGACGTCCGCCTGATAAACAGCAACACAGCAGCTTGATAAGAGGAATGAAACCAGCGAACTTTTAAATTAAAAAAAAAAAATTGTGCTTAAATTTTTATCTTTGTTTTTTTTTAAAGTAATTTTTTAAAAATCTTGTTCGTATTTTCTTTTTATGTATTAATTTTAGTAATCTGGTATTTTAGCCTGAAGATGAAAACTTGTAGTTTTCGAAACGTTGTGTTGATAATTAAATGACGTTGCATCCATTTTTGGTAGCTGTGGAATTTCGCCTCAATATTAAATGCAGGCTTCAACGGCCAAGCTCCTTACAAATTATTTATTTATATATATATTGCTTACCGATGAAGTTCAGGAGAAATCACAGGACGATGGTGTGACCTGAAGCAGTGCCAGTTGTGAAATTTTGCTATACATTATTAGCAGCAATTTGTCTCACGTCGAATTCCAAGACGACAGAGAGCGACATGAACCCCTCGAGAGATTGAGGGTTAGGGCGATGGAAACAGTCACGGCGCAATGACGAGCAACTTTAAGTTCTCCTCAGCCGTCTCATATCTTCATTGCCAATCAGCCCTAATTCCTGCCATGCAGTCGGTGTAAGGAAGATCCAAACGCTGATCTGGCCAGCTAGTCCTCGCGGACTCTTTGGCGCCCTCACTACCCGCAATTCCAGGAATCCAGCAGGAGATAATCTCGACATCAAACCGGCTGGCAGTAACGGTGGCTCCACAGATACCGCGAACCAGGGTGTGTGGGGATTACAATGCTCCTAGAGCACTCAGGCCACTTTGTGAGTCGCTAAATATCACAATCCGGTCTCCGAACCGGGTACGACGCGTTATCTCCGCAAATGAGCGGTGTATTGTCCCGGTCTAGTAGAGGCCCGCTGAATTCAGACGGACGGCCTGCGGCGTCGGACCGAGTGCAATACTCCCGGCGCTCTGTAAGCTTTGGGGGCAGAGTCGTGGCGACAAATAGTCAAAGGTGGTACCTTCCAGAGTGGCGTCTTGGGCAGAACCAGAGGCGCCACCGGCTCGAGAGCTACACCGAGTTCTCGAAGGAGTTTCTTGAACCTAAAAGCCTAAGGTCTTATCGTATGACCAGCGTCTCTCGGTGGCAAAATCACCGCCACCATCGATATCGGCTGAGGATGCAGTGAGAGTCATTGGCGACTGAGGGATGCATTCCCTCTTCTCCAGAAAATGCAAGGTTTCCATGGTACCGTATCACCACTTAGGATCATCGGTCTTCGCCCAATCTAGAAATGCCCTGGCGAAATTCTGCCCGTGAAGAAAAGCCTCTCAGTACCCGACGTGCAGTGGAACTTACGGAAGCCACACGTGGGTGGTTTCCCTATCGAATAACTTGTTTGGAAGGTTGTTGAAATTACTTCTGTAAAATGTTTATAAACAAAATAGTTATTTATAAAATATAACATTAGATATTTAAGAGTTATTAAACTAATTCTTTAGCCATATCCTCTCTTCCAACTTATTTATGGAACCGTCAGTGAGGGGATATTAAGGTCTTTGCTGACTTATAATTTACGACTCTCTCCACTCAACTTGCACAGGCAAGAAATTAGGAGATATTGGGTGAAAACCAGGCGGAGTGAAGTGATCCCTCCTCGGCTTGCGAAAAGCGAGCATGGTGGCCATTCGCGAGGAAGAAGGAAGTCCAGAAATCTACGACCAGCAAGATACAACTGCTAGGCTGAGTGGTGTAAAGTGAAACCTAAAGAGCGACCAGTCCCTTAAAAAAAACATCCATGTTTGAAGTATTTTTATGGAAGATGAAGGATGTGAAAATTATGGCACAATTGGAAAGTTAAAACATTAGGAAAAACAAAGAACGACCACAGTCCCTGGGTGTACCTGCAAGCAGTTAAGAGACCGTACAATACATTATAATGAGTTGAAAAAATAAGTACATCACTAATTTGATAAGCGAACTATAAATACAATTTTCACTCCTTTATGCTCTATCCCAGTCGCCAATTTGAAGTTTTAGACATACTTGTAAATAATTACAAACTAATGCAAGCGGCCTCTGCAAGGTCCCCACATCCCCAGGGTCGATTCACGGGTCCCTGTGAGGTGTTTAGTGTCGCCTTGGTTTCAGTAGAAGATATTCGGATGAAAAGATTCTCATTTTGATACGATCAATAAACACCAAAATTTTATCTCCTTAAAATTAACACACACCGGTCTGTTTATGTTAGGGGAGGGGAGGGAGGAAAGACCATAGGGTCTACGGGCGCGAGTGGCAAAGGGCAACTAAACCCGGCTAGGTGACCACCGACTTGGGGAAGCCGCGCACCCAAATCTCCCGCGTGGGAAAATGGTTAATAATAAAAATCAACATTCCGTTGAACGAGGCTGATATAAAGAGAAGCGCCCTAAATGAATTATGATTGTCCTCCAAACAGTGAAACCAACCACTTATATCTAAGAATCGAGATACAATTCTCAAGACCCACATTAGTATTTAACAGGTTTTGTTTCTTTTTACCAAATTTTTTAACACACCTCACCTCTTCAAATCTGTTTAACAGATTAGCCCTAAGTCTTCTGGCAATCTTGCATTTCCTACCAGTACATGAAAACGCAAATGGTGGAATAAGCTCCAATTTCGATACGACGAGCAGTACAGATACGAACAGCTTAATTTGAATATAAAAGGTTGATCAATCTGCATTCATTCCGGTCACACTTTGTGGGACTCCAATCCAGGTAATATCCAGTCTTTCTCAGGGCAAAGTGAGAAAGAGGAAAAAACAAAACAAAAAAAAACAACCCAGATATAAGCGGTATAAAAATACTAAGAAAATATCTTCTTAAAAACTTTCTTGTCGTCTTCTAATTTCTCCTTTTCGTTGGCGGCAAGTTCGGCCAAGAGCTTCTTGCAGGCCACGACGAGGGATGGGTCGAGGAGGGACACTTTCTCCAGATTCTGCCTCGCTTCCGTCGAATTAAAGACTTTCACGTACGCCTTTCCTTGTCGAAAGAGCGCTTTCACGTTCTCTGTGGTGTACGAAGCAATTTTACTGGAGGGAAGGAAAGGGCGGTAACTAACGAGGGAACTTTCAGCTGAACAATGAAATGGTAAGATAAATGAAAGAAAAAGGCGAATAGAACAAAAAAATAAAAGAAAAGATTAGGGAAAATGGCCTTAACAATCCCAAATGCTTTAGTTAGAAGGGGATATTGCAAACTCACGAGGGCGCTAGTTCACCCTCAGGATTTCAAAACTTAAATCCTTTGGGTTGGGGAGTACGAGAAAATCGACAGAAGAATAACCTCTATCATAGGGTATCTGTGTTGGCATACTCCATTAGAGGATGAACCGATAAGTAAATTGGCTCAACGATTAAAAAACAAACACAAAAATAACTAATTTATGACGGGATAACGGTATTGATGTTTCGGTTTTGCCTCTAAAAAAAGAAGATATAATGATAGGTACATACCGAACTATCTTCTGCGCTAACATCTTAACAGTAAAACCCAGGTGAACCTATTTTTATACGATTAAGTTACGCGTAACGTCGTTATGGTAAAAGTTAAGATGGGTTCAAAGGTAAGTCAAGAGTAGAAGACGCATATTTTCGTGGCAGCAAAACTGAAGTGACCAGATTTTACAGTTAAGTCGCGATCATTACACGTGTAATTTTTTAGTGGAATGAAACTCGCGCGTATTCCTCCCCCCCCCATCTAGTGACTGCATTCAAAGGCATAGGTCACCGTAATTAAAATTTCAGCCTGGTCTTAGACTACTTCAAATTTACTAAATAAAAACCAAACAAATAAAAAAAACAAAAAAAACAAGAAGCAAAATATCAGAAAGGAAGTACGGTCCGGCGTCGGAAAGAGGCCTGCCTCCCCAGGGCGCAGGAACATGCGACCATCACCAAAGACAGTCAAATAAAATGGAGGAGGAGCCTCCTCCATATAGACCAAAAGTCTGTGTACACGAACCCGTCCCGAGTACAAGGGACAAGCGGTAGGAACCCCGCTCGTCCCGATAACGGGACAGGTGACATGCGCGAAGATCACCCAGAATGGGACATTCAACAAGAATGTGCCCAACAGTCTGAGGGACAACTCAGTCGTCGCAGTAAAGTGCGGGTGAGCGCTCCTTCAAATGGCGGTGCGTCCAATTCGGAGACCACAGAAAGCGACCTGAAGCACTCGCGGCATTAGGGGGTAGGTCCATGGGAACAGTCGCGGCACAATGGCCCGCCCAACTTTAACTTCCCCTCGGGCGTCTCCCATCTTCTTTGCCAAGCAGCCGGAGGGGCTGCCCTGAATCCTGCCATGTAGCCGGCGTGCGGAAGGGCGAAACGCTGTTCTGGTCGCCCAGTTACAACAAACGAAAAGACAGTTATGAACAAAAGGATTAAACGTTCAAGATAATGGATTAGTCCTGAAGAAAAATCAATCCGCAGCCGAAACAGGATTCTCCTCATCCAAGGATGATTATCTTAGGGGTTTGGTGGAATATGAATGGAATAATCCATTTTGAACTTAACCCAAATCACTCACCATCGAGATTTACTGTGATAAGCTGGACCATTTCCATTCAGCACTTGAAAAAAGGCTAACATTAACCAATTGAAGAGTGCTCTATTATCATGACAACTCGCAACCTCATATCGCAAAATATACCATACAATAGCTTAACAATTTCGATGGGCAACAGATTAATCCTCCTCCATATTCACCAGACTTAGCTCCATCAGATTGCTATCTTTTTACGAGTTTAGCGAATCACCTGAATAGAATGACGATGACAACAACAGAAAAGGTAGAATAACCTTAAAGAACTTTTTAAAATCAAAGCCAAGTGATAGAAACTTGTGGAAAATATATTGTTATTAATTTTAAAAATATTATTCAAATATAAATAACTTCAGAGTTGTTTGATTTCTATCCATAAAATAATAATAAACATGAAAAATGCAACATTATTTATGGGATGACATATATGTATACCTTTTTCATTAACTATTTAGGGTCCATTTGTTCGACCTGCCAGCACCATCCCATACCATTCCCACCAATCAGTCTGACTTCACGGTTGCTGCCTTCCGCTATAGAGACCAGTGCTTCGGATCCCACGTTAATCAAAGGCCTCTGGTCCCGAACGGAGAAATAAAAGGCATCTTAAATGGGTGGCAGAACTTTTACCCATTTCTTTCTTTCTCACATATTCGTTCTTCCCATCTTACATGCAGGGAACTCCTTTTAAGTTATTAATCTGAATCCACTTCACCCTCGATCTTTGGTTCACTAAAGCGCAGCTGTGGTGCTCATGTTGTAAAATAGGTAGGCCTGTGGCACCCAAATTGCAGGATTTAATAGGCCCAGCGAGGAACTCCACACATGGACGCTCGACGGATTTATCAAATCTTAAAAATGGCTATTCGTGTATATTAAGGAAATAATATGCCACGTGTAGTAAATAAAGAACCAAATAGAATTAGATAAAGAACCAAAATATATATATATATATATCAAATAAATAAAAGCAGGAGGTTGTCAATCATGCGGAAACCCACATAAACATACGTGTGCTGAGAATAATTATCAGCCAAAAAGGTCACAACGGGAGGCAACAGGCAAGCTGAACAAATACAAGCTTTGACCAGCAAATTTTCACAAATAACTGTAAGAGACAAGCGGTTCCGTATAATTAAGATAAATCTGACACATGGGAAATATGTAGGTACAAAAGGTACACATAGCTGTCGGAACTCCACCCAAGGAGTGGAAGTAACTAACAAATTAGATCACTGGGTCAGCCCCACAGACAAGTCAAGGTCACGTCCCTTGGAGAAGGCAGACAATACATATAGAGGGACCGAGAGAGACATTCATTCAATCATTAATTAAAAAAATTCAGTAGTCAAGAACAGACAATCAGAGAATAAATCAGTCCCTTAGTAGCGTCAAGAAACCCCGTTAACTCGCCTAAATCCTGCCGCCTTTAGACTCGATACTTCGCGTAAAACAGAACCGCAAAGAACTCGAGACTTTTCCGCTTGCCCCTTTTTAGTAGGCCAATTTAAGAATAAAGTTATTTTCTTCTGCCGCGTCATTTCGAAGTCCTTTTCTTACCCCATCACGAAGGCACCTTTGGTAAGCTCAGCCTAACGCATAATCTCTCGTGAGAAACTATAAGGAGTCAGAACCAATTCAACAGGGACATAAACTAGGCCCACTACTTAAAGTCCTCGTTACTCATAGAGTCAACGCTACCGGAACCCTCTTCCGCACACTCCTCTAGACGAGTGATTTTGAGCAGTGCGACAGCAACGAGGACTATTCATAACCCACAAATTGGTTACCTTTGCACAAACAAATAACGGGACCTTCACACCTCCCATAGAGCCTCTGTTAAAGTTGCTATTAATTCTCATACGATTCTACCACACGCAACACTCATATCATTACTCTAGGGTATCTAGGACTCTTATCACCCTGCAACCAGTCCCCCAACAGGCTAAACAATAATCTTTGGGTACCAAAACGCCATTCCATCAACCCAGAAGAGACATCACTCCTACGTCACACTAATAGGGCTCCGATGCGATCACGATCCCGAACTAAACAAATACCACACCGGTCTGACATCGGCACTCGCCGTCACCAGGAACTGAACACGAGTGCTCAACACATTCACACCATTCGACCAATTGAGACAAAACTCTTAAAGATGGACGGAGTAGTGAATTTCAGGGGAGGCATTAATAAAACTAAGTCATCACAATTGTCTTCTAGAGTGGTACCAACTCGAGAAAGGCACTACTCACCCGGTTCATACTTGAGAACTTCAGAGCAGTGCTCGATAACGGAGTAGTACTCGTAGCGAAGAAGTTGGCACTGGGAATAATTCAACAAGAGTGGGAGCTTCTCGTTGTTGTAGGCTGTCCATTCCACATCGTTGGGCTTTTCTCTGAGAAGAGTTTTAAAGGTCATCAATTCCTCATCAAAGAGAATTGTATTTTCACAATAACAAATACTACTTGTGTTTAACCAATCACATTATGTCTGGCAATAAGGAAAAGACTATTCTTCCTATTCAATTTTCATGCTCCACCTGTTTCAAGTGTAAATAAGAAGTGGAAGAGACCAATCAATGTCACTAACCCATAGCATATTCCAACGCAGTCTCTCCATCTGGGAGATTCGGTGTCTTTGATAGCCACTTTTACAACCTTTTTTACTACTGGCTTTAGAGCTGTTGCTAGCACAGTGGATATGGCGTTGGTCCGCTAACGTCGCGGTACTGGGTTCGATCCCAGCATGAGCTGACACAAACGTCAGCGCACGTACAGATCTGGCTACCATTTGGTGGACGCGTTGTGCTCAGCCCTGTACTGGAGTGGGTAGATCTTATACCTTTCATCACACACCTAGCCAATTACAACCCCGCTTTCTTTCCTCTCCCGTCTTCTCAGCACAACACATACTCTCTCTGTTCCAATGAACCCTGCCGATGGGTATCTATATTCACATACTTCTGACGCGGAACAGATCCCCCCGGCCCTGGGGGCACCTTTCCCCAAAGAGGAGCGACCCCTGGTGCCCTCGGGCTTACCAGCGATTGTCATACTGACCTTTATGGCTATTTCATTATCCGGTCGGGATCCGCCTGGAAAAAGGCAGGTTGGCGAACTACTACTACAGGTTTTGTTGACTTCATTTACCACTTTCACACCCTCTACCTGGTTTTCTCTCAGCTCATTCACCATTTTTGTTTACGCTAATAAATTGATTGTAAAATGTACAATATCATAAATCATTTTGCTTCTGAAAAGTTACATCAGTATTGAGCGTGAAGGATTGTAAAGCGCAATAGCAACGTGGCCCTATCGCGTAGTCAGGGTTGAGGAAGGTAAAATAGTGGAAGAAATATATCCACAGGTCTTCCAGCATTTTTTCATTCATTGTGGTAGGCCCTCTGGCGACAGCCCACTTGGGAATAAGTCGCCGTAGACAACAGCCTACTACTAGAAATACGCCCGCCAGGCCTAGCTCGGAGGAGATGCAGGGGCCCTCTTCGAGGAAAAGATCCTCACGAGATTATTATTATATTAGGTGTTTTACCACCGTAGCCACCATAGGGTGACTCAATCTCGAGTAGAATTATGTGGCTAAAATTTCTGGAATATAAAAAGCAATCTGGAGTATAAAAAGGGCACACGGAAATAAGATATCTATTATAGTGAGATCAGAAGCTTTCAGTAAAGAGGCATAAAAATAAAATTTAAGTCATATTTTAAATCATAAATTTCTATTAAAAGCATAAATATCTAACTAAATAACAATATAATAGTAATTTGGATAAAAACAACACATTATAGGTCTCGTAGGAGACCTATGGTTGTTAAATATCGATACAGGGGGCCATGTAGATTACTGTACTTGTTCCCCAATAATAAGTCCAGTCTATAAGGACCTGTACCAAAATATCGTTGACGATATTCCACATATGATGGGCACTCGATCAGGATATGGTATATAGTTAAATTGACTAGACAGTCATCACATAAGGGTCGATGGTGTGCGAGTTATGTGTGGCCAATGCGCAATCAACAAAGAGTGATCCCTCAGGACCTATTTGATGATAGTGCGGAAGCCAGTGGCAAAATAGAACTGCTGACTCGTCGATATTTATTATCAAAGCCAACGTTTTGCCAAGTCTGCTTCCATCGGGCCGTCTCAGCTTTCTTGATGTAATATTTAAAGTCACTCTGGGGCAGATCGATTGCTGAAAGCTGTCCAGTGGCTGCACAATGGCGAGCCAATGTGTTCACTGCTTCACTACCTGGCTCACCCAAATGTGCAGGGACCCAACATAGACAAACTAAAGGTTGTAGAGTATATATTCTGCATTGTTATTAACTGAACCAGCGGATTCCTAGTAGGATATTGTTGGAAATCCATTATAGCACTCCTAGAGTCAGTATAAATAGTGACAGGTTGGTCATTATGAAGTGATGCAGCATAATTAAGGCTACAATAAATGACGTAGAGTTCTGCCGTAAATACGGTAGCATGAGACTGAATGCGTCGTGTGTATGTGAAATTCAAATGTTTATATGCAAATGTCTCTCCTTCAACTTTGGCTAGATTCATCTTCATCATCCATCAGTGCTATGCATTCATGGGAAGGATGGGTCAGATTTCACTTGATTCGTAGATACGCATTGAGCAGCTTTGTATTTCGGTTTGTTTCCAGTAGTTTAATCCCTGATTCAGCATAAAGACTATTTAATGGGGATGATCGAAAAGCTCCAGTTGCAGTCCGGATTGCTGCATTATTTATTAATATTATTCTATTTAATTCTGTATGAGAAGCCGAAGAGTATGTTTCAGAAGCATGATGTAGAGCCGCAGCAGGGATGTCCGATCTGTTTCCCAGCTTCTATGTGAGATATGCTTGAGGAGAGAGAGGGTAATATGTGGTTTCCAAGTTAATATATCATCAATGTACATCCCAAGAAAATTGTAGACCGGCACATTAGTGATTGGTCTACCATATAGGCATAAATTTGCTGCCATCTTAGGGCATCCTCGCTTCCAGCAGATGTGCATAGATGCAGTTTTCGCGGTAGAAAAGATAAAACCAGTCTTGTTACTCCACTCCTCAAGGTTACGCAGAAAAACCTGAAGACGAAGTTCAAGTAGATGTGGGATTGTACCAGATGCATATATTGCAAAGTCATCAACATACAAAGTTGATGCAATACTGTTGGGAAGAGACCTATTGATTCCATTAATTGCCAAAATGAAACAGGTACAAGACAAAACACTGCCTTGAAAGATTCCCTTGGTTAACAACTTTGGGTCGGAGGTGGCGCGGCCAATTCGTACTTAGATACTTTTATTATTTAAGAAGTTCTGAATAAAGATGGGCAGATTTCCTCTGAACCCAAAATCATATATTGTCTGAAGAATACTTATCCTCCATGCAGTACCGTAGGCTTTCTGTAAATCAAAGAATATTAATATGGTATGCAAATGAGAGTTGAAGGTTGCTATATGTCTGCAATTGAATCAGGTGGTCTGTGGTACTGCGTCCACGACGGAAACCCGATTGCACTGGAGTTAAATGGTCTTCCCGTTCAAGGACAGTCATAAATCGACTGTTAACCATTTTCTCCAACTTACATGTACAGTTGGTCAGTGTGATGGGTCTGTAATTCCCTCGAATATATACGAGTAAATCCTTCTCCAGCTTTGGAGTGGGCATTAAAATCCCACACCCCAGGTCCATGGGTAAATTCCCTCTGCATATATTCTGTTATATGCTCACCATCAGGGTCAGGACTACTGTCATGTGTCATTGACAAAGCAGATGCGAATTCACAATAAGTAAAGGGTAGATTGTAATGTTTTGGAGCAGAAGTTCGTGAATGGAAGGAAAGTGGAGTAGACTCAACAGTTTCTTCCTGTCGTTTAAAGGCGTCAGAGTAATTAAGGTCACCAGATATACTGCTAAAATGTGCAAAGTAATTTGCCACAGCAGCATGATCACGTATGAGGTCTCCATCAGGAGAACGTAGTACTGGAGTAGGATTTGGAGTAAATTTACCAGATATTTTGCTAATACGTTTCCATACTTGATGCAATGACAATCAGGACGTAATTGAGGACACATAATTTTTCCATGATTGCTGCTGAGCTTCCTTAAAACCTTAACAACAATGTGCTTTGGCTCTAGTATAGTTAATTTTAGTTTGCACTGAGGAATTCCTTTTCATAGCCCTCTCTGCTCTTAGGCGAGCACGACATGCTTGTTTACATTCATCCGTAAACCAGGGCACTGGAGTTCGTCCCTTCAATCCAGACTTTAGAGGGATTGCTTGTGTAGCGGCTGAAATGAGGATTGTAACTATGTTATCCATGAGGACATTTATATCCAGACTATCCCCTGCTTTCAGGACTGTATGTGTTGCAGCAGAAAATTTATTCCAATCAGCTTTTTCAATATTATAGCGATCAGGGTTGTCAGCTATGTTTGTAGGTTCTGTGAGGTTCGATTTAATCGGGTAATGATCACTACCATGCAACGAGGAGATAACTGAATATTCAAAATCAAGAATACTATCTAAATGCAAAGAAAACCCAGAGTATGATTGTTAGCAGATCCAGAACACTAGATCCTCCCCATCCAGATCTTTTAATAAATAACATTCCCATCTCCATATGTGATTCTTTTAAGTTGCTTGGAGTTATGCTTGACTCTAGGTTTACTTTTGAGAATCACATTCGATCTATTTCCTCCTCTATTGCTCAAAAAATTGGCATTTTGAGGAAATCTTACAAAGTATTTGGAGAGCAGACTGTTCTTAAAAATTGTTTTAATGCTTTTATTCTTCCGTGTTTTGAATATTGCGCCCCTGTTTGGAGTTCGGCAGCCAACTCTTGTCTTAATTTATTAGATAAAAATTTGAGAGCAATAAAATTTTTAATTCCTGACCTCAAAGTTGATCTGTGGCATAGGCGAGCAATAAGCTCCTTATGCATCTTATATAAAATTTTTAACAATGCAGATCATCCACTGCATCACGATCTGCCCAATTTATATGCCCCTCAACGAGTTACCAGAGGTGTACTAAATGCCAATAGTAGGGCCTTTACGCCTATGAGATTCAACACAACACAGTTTTCAAGAAGTTTCATTCCTAACACAACTAAACTGTGGAATGAACTTCCTAGTGTTGTTGTTGAGTCCTTGGAACTTCAGAAATTTAAAGTGGGTGCTAATACATTTTTAATTAACAGAAACTTATAACTTTAATATTTTATTCATTATCCACACATATATAATATTATAATATTTTTAACATTATAGCATTTAATTTTTTTTTTTTTTTTTTTTTTTTTTAATTTTCTATTTATTTATTATGTTTTTCTTAATCTTTGTTTCGTTTTTTCCATACCAGGTTTCTTTCCCCGCTGGGGCCCTTGGGCTTATAGCTATTTGCTCTTCCAGTTGGGGTTGTGGCTTGGAACTTTAATAATAATAATAATATCGTTGAAGAAGTATTGGTTTGGATGTGGAAGTAAGTGGGAGAATTATCATTTAAGAGTGCAATCGGGAGTGTAGTCAGTAGTTGTTCAAATGATCGTCCACGCTCATTATAAGACATTTCACCCCATAAGGGGCTTTTTGCATTCATATCTCCAAGGGGAAAAGGTGCTGGTAATTGGCTTGTGTGTTCAATGTCAGCTGTAGCAACGTTGACATGTGGTAAGTAGAGTGAACAGACAATATAGGTCTTATTTAGATGAACTTATACTGCTACTGCTTGAAGAGTAGTATTCAGCACTAGTGGAGCGGATGACAGTCTGTTATGCACCAAGTTCATGACCATCATTACGCACTGGTGCCGAAATAACCTACTTGTAACCAGATGGCGGATGAATCCGTGATCTGTAATATGTGTTTCCTGTAGACAAATACAAGCCAGTCAAGTTTCTTGTATAAGCAGTTTTAAGTCTTGAAACCTGGTACGAAATGATCCTAGGTTCCAAAATAATGCCTGAAGGCATTATTTTGGTAGGAAGGAGAACCTACCTTTCTGGGAGCGGGACAGAAGTTGAGTCTCTTGAGTGTCAATAACAGGGATCTTTTGCAGACGAGGTGTAACATATTTTTGGGGAGTTGTGGTGGTTTTTGTAGGCGAAGTAAAGAGACGTTTTTTTTTGTACTGAGTAGTACGAGTCTCCAGTTGTAGGGCAGTCATTTTATTTGCAGACTGTACTTTTAGAGGAGATCCCCTAGTTTTCACTAGAGAAGTAGGTCCTGTTTCAAGCTCCACATCCACATCTATGATAGCATCAGAGTGCTCATGTCATCTCTGCGGAGTGGATGTGGAAGGAGTATGTGCAGTGTTTTGCTACATGGACAAAGTGCGGACATTTGTAACACTGCTGTGGGCAGTAATGGTACTGGTTCACCTCAATCAATACCCAGCGAGTGATACAAAGCACTGGCGGACAGGAATAGAGGTATAAGTGTCGGTTGGTACTAATTGTCCATCTCGTCTCTGTGGTACTCTACGGACATCTGTGACACCTTGGTCCTTCAGATGTTCATGTATTTCCTCCTCTGATGACTGCCGTAGTGTAGGGGTGAGAATTACATCCTTAAGAGTGTTATAGTGGTGGTGTGCAGTAACAGTGATTTGCTTTCCTGCTAGAGACTTTAATGATCTGATCTTGGTGGCCTGCACACTAGTTTGGGACTCCACCAGTAGAGAACTTTTTGAAGCCTTGAAAAATTTTAATGTCTGGATGTCTTGATCCAGTTTAATGTTATTTACATCTGTAGCTAACACTAATCCAGGAAACCGGATGAGGAAGTATTTCTCGAAGTAGGGAATTGGAGCTGTGACTGCACAACTAAAATCAAAAGTAGCTTGCAGTTGATGCTGTCTCTGTCGTCCCTTTCTACGCCTCACTACTGATTCCAAGGATTCTCAGCTGTGGACATACCTGGACTAAGTGGAACGTGGTACGCAGGGTTCCAGTGTTACAACATTTGAGTCTCTAGTGTCTTGGGTAGTAGTGGGCGGAGCCACTGCATCAGCATTAGATTGTCGTTGGGAACCTCCCTAAAGCCTTCATTGTCATTTTCATTTATAGTTTCAGCATGGTTGTCTGTATTGTTCTCGTCTATGGAAACCACAGGAGTGCATTCAGTTTCAGTGCTTAATTCAGTAGGTTCTGCTGCGATATTCTGCATAGAAGTGTGTAGGGTAAAGTTTTTAGGTTTGTCAGCAAGTCCAGATGAGCGGACAACAACCACCTTATCTGTCTTGTCTGCTGTAGCTCCGCTATAGAGTAGTCTTCCCAGAGGGGATGGCTGCAGTTCAGATCTCCGAGCCAGAAAAAGGGCCTCGGCAAGTCACGACGCGGCGGAAGTCCCCGGCGTCGAAGTCTGCTGACGGTGGAATGTAGGCAGAAATAACAGTATACTTCCTATCCAGGTGCAGCTGCACAGTTACTGCCTTAGAGTAGATACATAAAGCAAAGGGAAGAACGGAGACATCATGCCGGGTGTAAATCGCGCATCCTCATGCCCGGCCCCCATCTCGTGGTGGTGGGGTCGCAAAATCCTTATATCCCGGGAGGGTGGGCAGGGCCAGGCGTCCAGCATGGTCTCCTGCAAAAATATAGCTAACATGGAACGGGACGAGACAAACCTCCGCAGCTCCTCCCAGTTAGCCCGTAGTCCGCGGCAATTACATTGAAGGAATATGCTCCCTAGGCCTAGCTCGGAGATGCGGGGGCCCTCTTCGAAGAGAAGACCCTCACGGGAATGGCCGTACGCTTTCCGGAGGCAGAACTCCGGGCGCTGTTGGCCGGACAATAGGCTGAAGGTGGTGTCGCCTTCGAGGACTTATCGAGGAAGGTTGGGCTCGCCATGCGAGTCTTTTCCTCCCTCCGCCTCTAAATCTTAAGCGAGCAGGGGTCCTTCTTTTGGAGGATCCACCGTCTCTGACCAACCCAGATTACCACTGGGTGTTGGCTAAGGAGCCAAAGTTGATTTAGTGCTGTCCTCCTTCGCGGGATAGATTTAGGGACCCCGGAAGATGGCCTCAAGACCATCTTCAGGGATGTTGCCTCATGTGAATCTAACGAATCCGTGGAGGCACGCGGCCGTTTCGCATTACGGGAAACAGTCACGCTGGGGAAAGGGAAGGGAAGGAAAGGGAGCCCTTGTTTTAGCCGGGGTTGGATGTTAACCCTTTGTGCCGCTAGCTTTACCAGGGAAGCGCCCGGGGTGAATAGAACCCGCAGAAAGGTTCCAAATGGGCGCGGAAACGACCGTGCTCGTACGCCTGGATGGGCCAGGAGCAGATGGTGTCTTTCTTAACATTGAGGCATAGGACGTCCCAGGCAACACTGTGTCAAGTACTTAGCCTCGCGAAATGAGAGAGACGATCCTGTGCCTGAACGGCCAGGATTTCCTTTTCAGGCGATACGCACCACATTGCTTCGAAGACGCGGGGTGCGTCTCTCCGTAATTGACACACTTGGCTACGCACAATTTGTACTTATCGTGTACGGCCTTAGAGCAACTGACACAGACTTCGGGTAATCTCGACTTTGAGCGTCTACAGGAGCGATTATTATGGCCGAAGCGGTGACCATAATAGCACCTTCGCGGCAGTGGCACGAATGCCTTCACGTGGTAGCAATGCCAACCGGCACGCACTGCCTCAGGTAGCTTGTCACAGTCGAACGTGACGAAGAGTGTAGGGGTGGGTCTTGAGGCCCATCTCTGTTTTCTCATCACACGTTCGACATTGACCACGCCTTGGTCGGCCAGCTCTAAGGTGAAGTCATCTATGAAGTAGTCCACGAGTTCCTTCGCATAAACTACTCCTTTCACGAAGTTCATGGTAGAGTGCGGCACCACACTCACCGGGGTGCCATCAAGTGTCCGAAGGGCACTAATCATGGCCGCCTCGGAAAGATTCGGCGCATTCGCCAGAAGGCTTCCGTCCGAGAAACGGGTCACCTTCGGCTCTCTACCAATCACACTAGCTAGAGCTCTTTTCTAATGGATCATGTTGCCCTTAGACAACATGCTGCAGTCCGTGAAGCGAATAAAAATGAAGCGTTTGAAGCCAGCGGGCTCGAAAACGCCAGGTAGCCTATGAATGAGGGGGCCCCGACGTAATCGAGGCTCCGCTCTGCGCAGTTCTGGTCTTCCTCTGGGACTCCCCAACGGGATGGACGTGCCGATCTTGTCTTGGTCGCTTACCGAAACGGCAGCAGACCCGTCTGTCCCCGCGGAGGGTGAGGAGCCCTTAGTCCTTTTCTTTTTAGAAGTGGAGGGCTGGAAACGAACCCGCTTCTCTCCTCCGCCGGTAGGAGCCCCCAGGCCAGATCCTTCTTTGAAATGGAGGTCCTGCTCGTCGCACGCGGACCAGCCAGGGTAGGAGACCCCTCCAACCTTTGTGAGGCCTCGGGGACTCGAGCCGTCTTAGGAGCTTGAATAGGGGCAGACTAGGGTTCTGTGCTTGGCAACGAGCCTGGGTTTGACCTCATGTAAGATCCTATCGTCTCTGGCTGGGTCATCCCAGGGACCATATCCGTCTCAAGGGATGCCTCCACGTGGCCATCACAGGTCCCATTGGTCATCTTGTCTTTGGCCAGCGAACGGGCATCCTTTGTGGAAGAGAGGGGGCACATACGTGACCCCCTCGAAGCTCATTATGTGCGCCCGCAGGTCTTTGGAAGGCATGGGCCGACGGGCCCTGCCTTCCTTCGCCCTATCGCGCCGCTCCCACCGGAAACGGTCAATTATGGGCCGCTTGCCTGCCTTCTTAGCAATCCCCTTGGAAATTAAAGGGGGGGGACTTCCGCTAGAAAAAGAGAGTCGCCAAGGGCGACTCCAGAGAAAGGGGTGGGGGGGACTCCCCTGCACCCGTATACAAATGAGAAGCGTAAACCTCCTCTCCGGTACCAAAATTTAGGAGGGTCCCCTGTGCGAGCACAGAGGGGGAAGGGGGCTCCATTTTTTTCTTGGAGCTGCCTGAGGGTTGCTCCGACGATGCTCGAGGGGAAAGTAGAGAGGGAGTATTATTATTTTTTTTTCAAATCATTATTGGGCATGGTAACCCCTTTTATAGCACGGGATGCAAACGCTCATCACCCCACGCAGTAGCCCGCTCTGCGAGGGGTGAACAGGGGGCCAGCAGAACCGGCTGCCGCTATTTGAGGCCACTCCTCCCTCCTAGTGACCTGGCAGCCCATCAGCATGGCGGCTCCACCTTGCACATGGCGTAAAAATTCATAGAGATAGAAGGGAGAATGAAAAGGGATGAAGCAGGTTGTTAAAAACCTACCATCCCAGGCCGGAGCTCAGGGGTGAGGAATGTTGTCCTTTACCCCCTCAGCCCCGATCTGGGATAGTTGGGTGAGAGGAAGCTGGTCGGCGTCTACCCTGCGAAATTAGAGGCCGACCAGAGAAAGTTGTGGGAGAGGTTGTAGGGAAAGTGTCAGAAAGGAGGAGGCTAAGCTGGGACCCACCGTGCCCCTTACAGGGAGCATCTGGGCTAGAGAATATGGAGAAAGCGGTCACGAAGACTTCGGCAGGGACGCGGGGTCAGATATTACGGTCGCTTCTCCAGGAGAACAGGAAGGGGTCCTGCAAAAACTTGCCTCAATTCTTTTAACTCTCTTCCACACGTCTGCAAGAGGGGTCTAGCCGCCGTTAAGGGAGGAACACGTATGACCACCAGGAAGAGCGGCGGACGTGGTTCGAAATATACCAGAACCTAGCCTTATCTCGACAAAATTAACTGACAGTGAAATCATTCGAGTGGCGCTTATAGTGCATGTAGGTGATCGCTTCTGTCTGGAGGCCGTCTCACAGTCGGCCGACCACCAAGGAAGTGGACGGAGTGCAAAATGACCAGACGTTCACGGCGATGAGTTGTCGAACCACCGCGCCTGTTCTAAGCAAACCTGGGTGGTGCTCCAGGTGGCAGCAGTCCATAAAAAGATAATTGAATGGGAAAGTGATCACTACCGCTGTGCATTCGGAGAGCAAATGGATAGATCAAGGCAAGGAAATGAAGCTGTTCTCGGACAGTGATGTGTAAACTCACACACATTTAGGACACCTATCTCCAGCTCGTCGATCAGGTTGGCAAGAACCTGACCCCTGTGATTGATCGTGTAGTCCGTCCCAGAGGAGGTCTCTACCGTTCAAACCCGAGCAGGAGAAAAGGCCTCGATAAACTTGACAGGATGTCTCCGTGTCGAAGTTGGCTGACGCTGGAATGTAGGCAGAAATTACACTATACTTCTTATCCAGGTGTAGATGCAATGCCACTGCCTCAAAGGAGGTATTTAGAGCAAATAGAAGAGGGGAAACCATGGCAGGAATCAATTGTGTATACTCCTGCTCGGCCTACATCCCGTGAGATGTGGTCACTTGAATGGCCGTAAGCTTCCAGGAGGCAGAATTCCGGGCACTGTTGGATGAATAAGGCGCTGTCGTCTTCGGTGATATCAGGAGGGCTGGGCTCGCTATGCGAGTCTTTTCCTCCCTCCGCCTCGAAACCTTTGGTGGGCAGGGCTGCGTCGGAGGTGGGGGTCCATCTTTTGGAGGATACGGCGTCTTCGAGTCGCCCAGTACAGGCTGGAGTGGGCGCGTACGAGCCGAAGCTCGTTTGGTGCTGTCCTCCTTTCTGATGACAGTTTTAGGAACCCCAGGAGACGGCCTGCCAACCACTTTCAGTGGGTTTGCCTCCACAGAGAGCTGTTCCTAAATGGACAGGGAAGCGACCGTGCTCGTAAGCCGGGAGGGGCCAGGAGCAGATGGCACAATCTTTTAAATTGAGGCATAAGATGTTCCAGGAAGTAGCGGGCGCGGCTGTCAATTCGACTCGCAAAATGAGATGTCATGGATCCCAATCGAGGACTCTTCAGTCCTGTGGTCTGTAATTTTTGGGGTCGGAGAACAGACCTTTATCGAGGAAGAGAGAGGGGCAGGGACGCCGGCCCAAAGCAAGCTTAACAAGTATGATTCCAAGACAGTAGGGGGCACGGCCCGACGGGCCACGCCAACTCTTACCCCTCTAAGGGGGCAAGATTTTGGACCGCCTGGCCGATTTCTTGGCAGTCTCCTGTGAATGAAAGGAGGGACCACCGCTCGTACAGAGGTTGACTCGTCCAAGGGCGATTCTAAAGAAGGGGGTGAAGGTGAAGCCACCTCATCCTTACACATAGGAGAGGGGTAAACCTCATCTCCGCTAGAAGTAGATTTGATAGGCCCTTAAGAAAGCACAGGAGGGGAAGGGCTGCTTTTCTGAGCTGGAGCTGCCCGAGGGAGGCTCCAAAGATGGCAAAGGGAGAGTTCCCTTGCCGCATGGATTTTTTTTTTTTTTTTTTTTTAAGAGCTCATCTGGCGACTGCCTACTTGGGCATTAGTCGCCGTATTAAAACTGGCCTAGTTCTAGGCTACTTTAAAATAAAATTAAAGAGAGAGAAAAAAAAAAACACCCCAAAAGGGGGAAAGGAAGCAAGCTGGTGCGTCGGGGAGAGGTCCCCCCGGCGCAGGAGCGTGCAACTAAAGGAAAAAAACAAACAAAAAAAAACAAATGCAAAAAAACAAAACAAAACAAAAAAACAAACAAACCTTGCTTAAATAATAGGGAGAAGGCCGGCCTCCCCCAAGAAGTCAACAAGTCCACAAGTCAATATGCACGAATCTGTCCCGAGCACAAGGGACAGGCGGTAGCGACCCCGCCCATCCCGATACTGGGACAGGTATCGTGCGCGAAGATCACCCAGACTGGGACATTCGACAAGAATGTGCCGAACAGTCTGGGGGACGACGCAGTCGTTGCAATAGGGCGCAGGCGAGCGCTCCATCAGATAGCGATGCGTCACACGAGTGTGTCCGATTCGGAGACGACAGAAAGCAACCTGAAGCCGCAGCGGCATTGGGGGATAGGTCCATGGGAACAGTCGCGGCGCAATGGCACGCAACTTTAAGTTCCCTTCGACCGTCTCCCATCTTCTTTGCCAAGCAGTCCGAAGAGCTGCCCGTATTCCTGCCATGTAGTCGGTGTGAGGAAGAGCGAAACGCTGGTCCGGTCGCAGAGTCCTCGCGGACTCTTTGGCGCCCTAATCGGCGCGCTCATTCCCCGCAATTCCTACATGTCCAGGAACCCAGCAGAAGATAATCTCGACATCTGCCCGGCTCGCCAAAACCGTGGCGTCACGGATATCGCGAACCAGGAGATGCGGAGATTCCAATGCCCCGAGAGCACTCAGGGCGCTTTGTGAGTCGCTATAGATCACAATCCGGTCTCCGAACCGGGCACGTCGCGTAATCTCCCGTACCGAGTGGTGTATTGCCACCAGCTCGGCCGTGAAGACAGACGCAGCGCCTGGTAGAGCCCCGCTGACTTCAAACAGAGGGGATACGGCGTGGAAGCCGACCCCCTCTTGGGACTTGGAGCCATCCGTATACACTGGCACGGTACCAGCGTGACACGATGTGTGCTCCAAAAAGGTCGAACGCAATACTCCCGGCGCAGTACAAGCTTTGGGAGCAGAGGCGTGGCGACAAATAGCCAAATGTGGTACCCTCCAGGGTGGCGTCCTGGGCAGAACCAGGGGCGCCACCGGCCCGAGAGCTATATCTACCTCTCGAAGGAGTTTCCTGGCCCTAAACCCAAAGGGCTTAGGGTATGACTGGCGTCTCTCGGCGGCATAGGCACCATCGAGATCAGCTGCGGATGCAGTGAGAGCTGTTGGCGACTGAGGGAGGCGCCGGGCTCGCGCGTACAGGCGAGTGATGCACTGCACGCGGCGCAGAGCGAGTGGCATCTCCCCAGCATCGACCAACAGGCTCTCAATGGGGGAAGTGCGGAAGGCACCGGTCGCAAGGCGAAGGCCGGTGTGGTGGATCGAATCCACCTTCCGCAATAAACGCTCGGCTGCGGATGCATAAAACTCGCATCCGTAGTCGAGCTTCGAGCGAACAAAGGATCGATAAAAAAGTAAGGCGGTAGCCCTATCAGCGCCCCAAGCGCTGAACGTCACGGAACGGAGAATGTCCATGGCGCGGGTACAAGAGACCCTAAGGCTGCGAATATGAGCCTCCCTTTGCCGCATGGAAATGGTGAGAGGAGACTCTTCTACCGGTCGAAGGGATTTCTCGTTTACCTCGTCCTCCCCGACACCTAGGCAGGCGAGGCCGCACTTGGAGGCGGCTCTCCATGCATTTCTGGCCGCCCACTATTTCATACACTCGTCACCATAATAACAGTATATAAAAATAATAAAAAAGTTGCATGAAAAGTAGATACTATGACCTCCCGATGCCTTGGGAGTTTAAGAGAAAAGTCTCCATCGGATCATAAAATTCCAAAACGTGATCATTTACACATATTCGGCCCACAGGTTCGAGTCAAGATGGGCTTTGTCAACCCGGCCAACCATTCAGGCGAATTTGTCCTGGAGCTTTGACCATAATGGATGGTATGAACGTAGCCACCTTATATGTGTACTGGAAAACAGCGAGAGAGTCGGCGACTGCCCAGAACACCCAGTACCTAATACCTCCCTCAGCCAGCAGGCTTTCGGCCCTCGCAGCAAGTAGGAACTTCACGGTACACACTGTCGCTTGGTTAAGTTCTGGTTAAAAGGACGAAAGTGCGTCGAGCAATCAGAACTTCGGTTGATAGAAGAGCATAATCATTAGGAGATAGGCGGGTATGTAATAAAGAGAAATAGAAATAGAAATAAATGGATCAACTAACAACTAGGGTGGGTGATCACCTATTATTATCCTAGTCCATCGGAGTATCGTATTCGGTTAGTTAAACATGGTGCCTGGGTAGATTGTACAGCACCATTAGGTTCCACCCAGGCACCATGTTTAACAAACCGAACACGATACTCCGACGGACTGCATATCCTCTCGAATTGAGTGTAATGTCAGAGTTAAAAAGGAATGCTGAGAGGGAATGAGGAGGAAGCACAACAACTTCACACAACCTCGTCAGAGAATACAAGGCAACACAGTGATGGGGCTTCTCTAATTAGCACCTAGTTACCAAGTGTAACAGGCTACACAGGGCATCTCCCTGGGTAGAAGAGAGTTGGTACATAAATTAGATGTTAGCGAAACAAGGAGGAAAGGATAACAACTGGCACATACCGACTCAGGGAGTCAGTCATGATCGAATGTGATGAAGTGTTGGGATGCATCTCAAGTCTCCTTCCCCCCCTCCCTACATTTGACCTTGACTACCCCTTGGTGGACCAGACCTTTGGTTATATTGTCTAAGGAGTAGTCCACAAAAAAAATCATGGTATACTGTGGTGTCACTTGCAGAGACGATGCTGGAAGCTGCCCATCGGACAGTCGAATCCCAAAAGGCTCAGCGCCCAACCTAGCAACCAGAGGCAGGAAAAAACAAGACTTTTTGGTTGGCCTGGTAACCAACAATGCAGTAAAACCCGCCTGCCACAAGCAGTACAGCCTTATGCACCTGAGAACGGCCACAGGGGGGTGGTTATTGGGGAAAAACCGATATTCCAATTATTTGTGCCCCAATACCGAGGATGTATCAAACTTGGTCTCTGGCAAGCTGCGAGCATTAAAGAGCATTGTTAAAAGACGTTCCAAAACCTCTATTCTGACTAAGCATGAGGTAGCATGTCAGCTATAAAACCTAAGGAGGGGGTACTCTTAAAAATAAGGGGTGTATAGGGGGAATGCACCAGCTTCCACAGGCCTTGTCAAAAAGTTCAAGTGAATCTAGTGAGCCAGGCCTTCCTTATGGGTACTCGGGCAGGAAGGACAGGCCTCTCCTCCAGGTACCTGGAAGAGAGGCCTGCCCCTAAAATCCACAGTCCTTTTTAGATACCTGATAGGTTAAACATCCCCCCTCCCCTAACACATCCCTATTATTACGAGAGAAGGAATTCCTTTCTGCACAACAAAATTATAAATATTAAGAATACAAATAATATGTGCACTGAGCCCCACATCATGGGAAACTATTTATATTGAGAAAAAAAACAATACCATACAGAACCAAAAGAATTCATAGTTACTTCAGCATCAGATTTTCCAGCCTTCCGATTGCTTCAAAGTACTTTTTCGAAGCATTGTCAACATCGCCTTCCTTATACAAAGTGTTGCCTTCTTGTCGCAATTGTGCCACAGAAAGCTTTTGTTCTTCTTCGGACATGGCCCAGAATTCCTTCTCGTAGGAGCCTGCATCTTCGGCCTTAAGCAATTCTGTCCAAGGATGAAAATTCTTTTAGAATTTCACAATCCCCTCTGGCAATGGCCAACAAGGGCACAGCCATCAAATACCAGAAATAAATGTTTTATAATGAGATTTTGATTAATGGACCGATAAGGTCTTTCTACTAAACCTATTTATCTTTCCTCTTCAACTGCTTTCCCACAAAGTAGGGTCAGTGGTTATCACTGCAGGGCATGATTGGATGGGGCATCTGTATTTTGTGATTGCAGGGCAAAACTTTCAAGTGTGCATCTTCCTAAGCCACCAGTCCCTATGCATGCTTAGATGCCTTTTATGGTGCATGAGAGAATGGTATGGGCAGGAGATGACATCTTGCAACAACAAAAAGAAAATAAGTAAACTTTACACCTCTGCAAATACTTTATTAATACACTCATAAGATACTCAAAAATCCCTTTGTTCATTCCCAGTCAATCCCTCAGTTTTCCTTCTTATAGTCACATAATTTTTCCATACACTTTAAGTAAAACACTCCCTTTACTCATATACATTACTATTACAGCATTCCTCCAGTCCTTAGGCACTCTTTCACTTTCAAATGCGCTTAGAACACAGCCACTAGGCCCATTCCATAACACAATCACTCCTTTTTTTTAGCATCTCAGCGACTATCAGCTCAAGCTGCCTTCCCATTTTTACAAATGCACACAACACTAACAAACCAATGCAGCATGAAGACAATCATATTGACATTTGAATCATCTTCCATACTCATATTTTACGACTCGCCTACTACTTTTGACCTCTTCCAAGCTTACAAATACCCTGCCATTTTTGTCCTTGATGGCCACACAGCTCTTATTCTCCTTGTTCCTCACTATCTTCACTTCTTTCCAAAATAGCTTCCTGATCCCATCAGAATCCTCTCTCACTTTTGTCCAAATGCTTTATTTCTGCTTTCCTTTTGCACTTCTAACATTGAGGTAAAAGGTTCTATCCCAACGAGAGTGGATGCATTCTTTTTTTTAACCCCTTCACTACAATGGCGAAACTGCTTTCGTCATGCCTACTGTCGTGCATGTCTCTGATGATGAAAGGGTTATCATCATGAAATAAATTATTGTTTTTCTGTTCTGTAATTTTACCGGAGTACACTATGAACATTCCTGAGCATTACTCAAAGTGTCTGTCTTATAATGACGTCATTCTCAACTGACCAATAAAAACACTTTGTGGGCAGGGTTTGTTTATCCCCTCAAGGCGAAACCATGTTCTATGCCAGTTGGAAATTACTTGTGATTGAATGCATAATATATAGCATAAACTTTTAATTTTGTTGTATATTTTTACAATGTCTTCAAGCGATAGTGATAATTATGAAGATAGTGCCTTCAAACCCATGCAGAGTGACAATGAATCAAGTGATAGATAGTAGTGATAGTGACACTTATATTTCAATCAGTGATGAAGAATGTTTCATAGTTGGCCTACTAAATAAACATTGCATTTAGGTGAGTAAGCAATATGTCATTTTTTTTATTTAATTATTTGAAAGATATTCTCAACATGAACAAACATCATAAGAATAGGCAAAATTTAAATATAACATGAATAAGCAATAAATGTAAAATTTAAATTTAAATAAAATGTCCTATACAGCACTGTACAAGGGCGCCACAGACTCGTGTGGAAGGGGTTAAGGGGGACATTCTGGCGGCTTCCTACATGAGCACATGTCAATGAAAAAAATACCTCACCTATAGATTAAGCTGCATAAAAAAAGAACAACAGTCAACTAAAAGAAAGCAAAAATACAATGAAAATAACTAAATCAAGAGAAGGTAAAAGCATGGTCCGGTGTAGGAGGGAGGCCCTGCACCCTCTATAAGGAGCATGCACTCAACCCCAAGAGTCAAATAAAATGGAGGAGACCAGCCACTTCCAAAAAGGCCAATAGTCCACTGTCAAAGTACACAAACCAATCCCAAGTTCAAGGAACAAGTGGTAGCCCAGTACTAAGACAGGCTTTTGTTTTTAATTTAAGAGGGTTACTCTTATAGATTGCCTACAAGGGCATAAGCCACCGTAAAGAGGCTAGCCTATAAATTAGGCTATGTTAAAATACAAAAAAGGGCAAAAGCAAAAAACAAAAAAAAAAAGCAACTCAAGAAGAAAAATAAGGAGGCACACTCCTGTGTTGGTGGCAGTCCTGCCTCTCCATCACTGTAGCATCTGCCTAACAAAAATAGAGTGTCTACAAGTCCACAGGTCTGTGTGACAAATCCATCCTGGGCACAAGAGACAAGCGGTAGCAACCATACTCACCCCGGTACTGGGACAGTTAATATGAATGCAGATCCCCCAGATTGGGTCATTCAATAAGAAAGCAGTAGTCACAGAAACACGCTTGCCCCCCCCCCCCACCCCACCCGGGCCAACAAAGACCAGCACCTAGTGCCCTTAGCAATTTTCATGCTGATCTTGTTTGTTTTATTATGTGGTTGGATGAGAGCATCTTGGCCAAGAGATGGATGGCATTACTTACTTAACCCCCATCCGGATTTGCAGCCATGTACAATAGCACAGCTCCAGCATGACATGATATCTACTCAAAGTAATATAACTCAATAACTCAATAATACTGCCATGCTATAGAAGCTTTGGGAGCAGAGGTTTGGCAACAAATGTTCAGGGCTGGTATCCTCCAGGGTGGTGTCTTGGGCAGAACCAATGTTTTTAACAGCCCGAGAACTAACACCAAACTAGTAAAGAGGTATTCTAATGCTAAAACTGAAAAGATTAGTGGATGATTGGCATCTTACATCAGCATAGGCACTGTCAAGATCGACTGGGGACAAATGAGTAGCAGTTGAGAGGCTGAATCAGTGTTTACAAGCACATAGTGCACTATGCATAATGTAAAGTGAACAGCATCGATATGAAAGCTCTTTGTGGGGTATGTGCGTAGAATGACATTGTCAATCAAATATAGTTTCTAATGGATGCTCAGCTCTGGATGAGTAAAACTTACATCTGTAGTCTAGCTTAGAGAGAAAAAAGTAGCAATTAAACTTTAAGGGGATTGTACGCAATTTATAGTGAGTTATGCAAAAAAAATATCTCCAATTTCCTTAATTTTTTTTAAAGTATATTAATATAAAACTATGTTTAAAAAGAGCAAAATTTTTGGCTACCCCTTATTGGGAGGGGAGGCAGGGACCCCATTCAAACATTGATATTTTGACCATGTAAAAAAATAAAAGTAAATTAAAATACTTAAGGAAATTAAATCATTTTTTGGTTATATGTAATATATCCCCAATGCATCTAAAGTATGGTTAAATTTTCCTGATTTATATATGTAAACCCCAAGAAAATTTGTTTCCAGTAATATAGCCTCCCCTCTACCCACCATTTTTTTTTCTATCCATAACCTAAAATATATGAATTCAAAAATATTGAAGTATAGAATTGTTGCCACACCTTTTTTCTGCACGTTGGTTTTTATTTGATTAAAATCGACCAATAAATGAAGACTCACCAGTCTGTCATTCCTCAATATTTTAACATTGGAGAAAAATGCAAGTAAAAAAAGTAACAAGAAAATGAACACTTAGGGCACGTCATCAGCTATCCACAGCATTTTATAGTATAAGTTTTCATATTTTTCTGTTTTCTTTCTAATAATTTCCTTTTCTTATTGGTTAGTTAGTTAGTCAACGCCAATCCTTCCTTGATCCAGGAAGGATTGATAATGAAAATCTACATAAAGGCGAGTATGACAACCGTTGGTTGGCCCGAGGGCACCAGGAACCAGTCCTCTTTGGGGAGAGGTGCCAGGAAGTATTGTTTTGATACCAAACAGTGTTCAGGTGGAACCTTCATTGAGCTGGGGCAGAGGGACCCGTTCTGTGTCAGAGGTATGTGGATATAGATACCTATCGGCTGAATACCTTGGAACAGTGTGTCTGTGTTGTGCTGTAAAGGCGGGAGAGAAAAGAAAGCAGTATTGTAATTGGCTATGTGTGTGATGAGAAGTGTAAGATCTACCAACCCCAATACAGGGGTGAGCATAGTGCATCCACCAGTCGGTAGCCAGATCTCTACATGCGCTGACATATGTGTCCACTCATGCCAGGATTTGGGTTGAACCCCCCAATCAAACAAACCATAAGAGCTAAATGAGCAGAATTACTACCGACCCAACTTTGACCAATTCCTACCCCCTGAGCATTTCTGGGTTAGACTAAGAAGAAAAGAGGAATAGTTGTTCACTTTCTCCACCACAGTAAATAATCTAATTATGTTTTTATATGTCTTAAGGGATTAAATCTCGTATTCTTTTTTGTTTTTCTTGTTTTGAAATAGTCTAACATTTAACTATAAGAATGTTGTGAACTTATAGGCCTTGCAAGAAGTATTATTATTATTATTATTATGGTAGTGTATTCAGCTTATTAATTTATATAGGTATATATTTATAAATATATGTAAGTTAAAACCAGAACCAGTATTTGGAACATATATAATTTGGAACATTTCGAACATTAGCTATGTTCATCTTCAGCCTATAATGGAATAAAACAATATTGCTATTTATTCAAATGCTTAATCCAGAATTAAATTAAGAGTCATTCGTCCACACCACTTTACATCTATTAATTCAAATATCTTAATTTTAGTTTGTTTTATAATTTATTTTTACTTAAAATGTAATAACTCACACAATGACCTGATAATTATAATGTTCTATTAGTTGGTTAACCATATTTATGTTATTTTAAACAACTACCATGTTTAGCTCAGTTCAAATTTTTCATATATTAAATCAGTGGATTCCTGTCCTTCTCTCAAGTTTGTTTTTATAATTTTTCAGTGTTTTTCTTTGTAATATCGCATTGTCCTTCCGTAATTTTTGGCATTGTTTTCTTGAAAATTTACTCATTATTACATTGTTGCATTATTCTCTCTCAAATTCGATAAACTATAAACTTACTGTCAGTCATTAATACATATATCACTTTATGTATTCTAAGCTTGCTTGCTTTCATATTGTTTTACTCCATTATAGGCTGAAGATGAATAGAGTTTATGCTCCAAATTATATATGTTCCAAATACTGGTTCTGGCTTTAACCTACATATTAAAATTGAGGTTTCCGAAGGATGTTCCAATTTCTACATTTATATATATATGTATATATATTGGTGTTAATCCTTCTTTTTGTAAATAAATTCTTAGTAAATAGAATTTTAGTATTATTATCCTAGGTGGTATTCATTTGGAAGGTTGTGTCCACCAGAGGCTCCAGGTTAGTTATTGATTTTGCTCTTTTTGTTTGCTTTTTATAGGGCACAGTGAATTATTCTAAAATTCTCACTAGCTTGCACATCTCATTCTGTTCTCGTGCATTCATTTTTAAACGCATTTATCAATTCAACCTTCATTCTAGGAGATTCACTCAAAATCCCAGGGAAGGACTGAAACCAGCAGTAGTGAATGGTGTCCTGATGGAGGAGAGGCCACTAATATACTATATAGTAAGTTCTCTTCTCAAATGAAGCAAAAATGGACTTACTCTCGACGGGGCCCGATAACACTATCAGCAACCCAAGTGCTGAATGACAGAGCAAAGAATATCAATAATGAGCGTACAAGAGACTCCTAAAGCTCTAAATGTGCTCCTCCCAGGTGAGGCATCAGTCATAAACAAGAGTAGGAAAACATGAGCTGCCAAGTGTAGGCCATGAATGGTCTTTTGCAGTCTCCTTCTTTTCTTATGTTCTTAAGAGCCTATCGAATCCAGGTGAGTCCCATTTAGCAACAGGTCTGGGTGAAGCCTTGGATGGTGATAGATGCGCACCATCTTAGTCTTGGCCAAAGAAAACAAACAATTCACAGTTTGAGACAATCAGCATTCCAAGGTAGGCATCTGAACTGCACCAAATGAGAAAAAATAGTCCTTTGCATTGAGTGACGAGAACATTGTGTCAGTAGCACTGAGGTAATTGATGATCAAGGCATAGTGACAAATAAGACAGTTCTCTGATCGACACCCTCTTCCTGCCATATTGGATCTGACAGAGCTACCTCACCCATATACAGAATTGACAATCTTGTAGGAGCTTAGACAAAAATATTGAGAGGCATCCATTGCCCCTATACAATGGAAGGTCTCCATGATAATCATATGCAGTATAATTGCTCTTCTCCAAATCAAAGAATAGCATGTCAAAATGCTTCTACGAATGAAAGCCTCACGGATAACAGATTTCAGGTGGAGCAATTTTTTTTTCTTTGAAATTTAAAAGGTGGGAGCAACAAGGTTGTATCATGTAGAAAATTAATAGGGAGATCTGTAAAAAAAAAGGCAGCGAAGGTATTGGAAGATGTAGGAAGAAGGATGAAAAAGAGTGATAGATTTAAAATAGGTGCAAAATATTACCAAAGAGAGTGCCCTAGTTTATTTGGTGTCACTGGGGTTAGGAAGTCATGCTCCTCCACCAGGTACAAGATGTAAGTCTACAAAGGGAACATCTTTGTGGGTCAAAGTAGATCATCCAACATTGAGAGGAATGTGGGAAAGCCACACTGTGTAAGAGACGGGTGGCTTCCACTGCAATGAAAATCTTCATAAGCTAACCTAACAACCTTTTTCTCCATCAACTTGCACACACAAGATGAGTGAAATTGTGCAGAAACAAGACAGTGTGGTGGATGACTGATGTGTGAATGGAGAGTAGATTTGGAAGCCATTCTCCCCATTTTATCCACTATGGATTTTTCACCACTTTGCCTTTGTCTGTCCTTTTACCCTACTTTTCCTCGTTTATAATAGAAGAGTGTGAGTGTTTTGCTAGGAAAGGGGTTGGGATAGATTAGGTGGTGGGTAGAAAGTAGGAGTATAGATTTATTTTTATTGTATGTGTTTCTAAAGTTTTTTCTCTTGTTGAAGGAGATATATTTTGTTGAAATTAATCCTTGAGATAATATTATAAATAAAGAGATTTCAAATATTAAACTGCACCCTACTTTTTGCCTGCTAAAATCTTTTGTCAAGGCTCAATAATTTGCCGCCAGGCCTATTTATTGTGGCTGTCACCAATTGTTGTTTGGAAATCCAAACCCAACCTTTAGCAGCAGTTTTTCCGCAAGATAATTTTGACCATTTGGGTCAATTTGTCTCTGCCTGCTTCCCAGCCAATTGTGTAAGAGGGATGCCCCAAGACACTTGAGCAGAAGCCAGAGCCAGTTCTGTTCTGTTAGAAAGACATCTTACTCTCCCATTTCCCACTCCCTTCCACGAATTAAGAAGATCTGAAAATTGGTCTGTAACTTTGAGAGTTATTCATAAGGCTGATGTGGCTGCTAAATTTCCAATATATATACATTTTTTTCTTCTCATAGTCTGGCAGCACTGTCTCAATTTTGTATATTTATATCTTAATTTATTTTGTATTTTCTAAATATTATTGTATATATTATAAATTTTCTTTGGGGAAAATAAATTTAGTAGATAAGGTAGAGGTCGCCTATCTGTCTCCTTTGTTGCCAGAAGTGGACTTTTGCTTACCCAACCTCTAGTGAAAAAAGGTGTGGAGGTACATTGTATCCCACCACAATGGGGTGGATTGATTTCTTTCTGGTTTGCGTAAAACAAGAATGGTAGCCATTCGCCAAGAATTTGGGAATATACCCTCTGATCAGACAGCGCTTATAGGCATAGTGCATCTACCTGAACCAATGGGGTGGCTTCTCTGGTGGCAGCCCTGCAACAGCCCACTAAAAGATATGATAATGGGCAAATGGTCACTACTATGGAGGTCGTGAGCCACCTCCCACCTCAAATCCAATTGTGTATCTGGAGAGTACAGGAAAAGTTCAAGGGAGGAAAATGAACAGTGATGTTTAAACTCATCCACATATCTCCAACTCTACGATCAGATCAGCAAGGACCTCACCCCTAGGATTAATCATGTAGTCCCCCAGGGGGCGTGTTTAGGGTTCAATCCCTGAGGAGAAATGGACTCAGCAACCATGCCACAGCACAATGGAAATTGGCATCATCAAGGTTGGCTGATGGTGGAATATAGACAGAAATGACAGAGTACTTGCTGTCTAGGTGTAGCTGCACTGCAACTGCTTGTAAGGAAGTATTTAAAGCAAAGGGAAGAACCAAAACATAGCAGTGGGTATAAATTGTGCTCCAGCCTATTTAGAAGGAATTTCAGAGGAATCCTTCAAAGAGAATACAATCAATGGAATGGCTGTAGGCCACCCAGAGTCATTAGTCCTGGAATGCGCCGATAGAGCTGTCCCCTTCGAGAACTTTGTGGAGAAGGTCTGGCTTGGCGCACAAGCCTTCTCCGTCTCTTGCATCAAATTCTTGTGCACTAGCTTCCGCAAGCCATGCCCAAGAGTTCAAATCAACCCAGTGAGGCAGGCCTTTCTATTGGCACTGGGGCTAGAAGGATCTGCCACTCCTCCAACTAGCAGGTGTAACAGTCTACATAGCACCCCCTCCCCCCAGGTAGGGGGTGGGGTGGGAAGGAGATGATAAAAATAAGAGAGCAAAACCGGGAAGGAGGATGTAATCAAAGTATGTTAAAAAGTGCAGTTTCTGAAAGTCTCCAAAGATTGATCTTGGAAAAGTGACTGGGATGCAAAAGCCTACAGGGACATTATCTCCCTACAAAAATGGCTTGCCCATTGAGGAAAATCAAGCACAAATTGAGTGGAAATAAATAAATTTGTAAGTGGAGTCAGTCACACCATCCAAAATAGACAAACTACACCAACCTAAGTGACAAAGACATCAGCATCCACTGCGACCATGAACCAGACACCCCAACACATTTAAAAAATGACTGACACTTCCACATCCAAGGCAAAATCTAGAGGGGCACAGTGCTGAATCTTGCAATTTTTAACAACTTGGGTTACTATATCATATCATTAAAGCTGTTCTCCCATTTTTAAGCCCTTTCAGAACTAATCATATTCACTCACATCTTCCGTATCTACATCATACAGTTCAAAGAAATCATATCATATACTTTCAACCTCATCTCTCCTGAGTACCAACCTAATTTTGCACTAGGGTTCATCAGTTAGGCTGGTAGCTTCAACAAAGTCCAGCAACCAGATAAAGTTCTCTGAGATCCAACACTCGAGGATCTGCAGGATTTAAGTTGCATGAATGTTGGAATGCTGTGAATGTGTTGAGATGTGCCTGGTTGTTGATGGCAGTGGGCAGGTTTAGGCATTGGTCCAGTCAATGCAGTGCTTAGTTTTGGATGGTAACAGCAATGAAACCAAAACAGGGCAACCAGTGAGTGATGTAAGAAGGATAGTTTTTCTTGGTTAATGTCTAGGCATCAGGCGCTTGACTCCCTTAGACCTCGGGAGGTACGCCCCAATCTCGTAACAGCATGGCTAACTCGAATCTGCTGCAGCCCCAGAGGGACCTAGAACCCAGTTTAGATAACCTTTCCCGCGCAGGTTTCCAGCCGGACCTAGGCCTCCCCAAATTGTTGAGCCCCGGTGTGTTGTGCCGGAATGGGACCTAATAGTCGGACATCTTAGGGCTAGATTAACCTCCCCCATTCGTACACGTGATCAGGAGATCGAACTACTGGTAATACTTCATCGCTTGAGGTTGTACTATTTGGTGTCATTAGTCAACTGGGGCTATGCCTTGGAAGATTCCAGGCTACAGTCCACACAAGGGGTAGGTATCGATATAGACCCAGTGTTATATAACCGTTCCGTACTTACTGCCCAAAATAACAGCTATGCCAACCGGCAGAGACAGTCCGCCCCCCCCGTCAGGCGGCCAGCAGCAACGGAGACCACGTAATCGGTCCCGTGGCCGGGGAAAGGGCACATGTTCTTGAACCCGTAAACCTTAGTGATTGGGAGGAGGAATTATGGGCCATACAAGAGGTTCTCTTTGGCCCTACCCCTCCTAGGCTCTCCGTTCCGAGCCCTGAAGGGTACCCTCCCCCTCGCGGTGGAGGTCGGCACGGACGACCCTTCGGGTATCTCTGTGGTGAGAGAGTGATTTGGGCACTTAACCCCTCCCCCCAGAAGTCATCAACATCCCTGCGTCACCCGAGGAACAGATTCACCGTCCCCCCCAGCCCCCTTTCCACGGAGTCTGATCTGGATGACGTCCAGCTCGACGACCAGGAGCAGCTCGTGGCAGCGGAGCCCGGCCTTGTGGCCGCGGTAGAGGCCCCTAAAATCGCCTTCCCGCCCGTGCCGGACGACCAGTAGTAGTTGCTACAGGAGGATCCTGGGGCTTCGTGCCGCATTGGAGCTACATGGACGCCCCCGCCCGACGTCGCTCCCGAACGTGAAGCTCCTCTTCAGGATGCGCCTCCGGAACCTCAGCTCGAGTCACGGGATGACGAGGGCGATGAGGATGGGCAGCAGGGTAGTGTGTTCGATCCCTTGGCTAAAGTAACAAGGGATCCCCTGCAACGTCACATTTGTGACTTCCTGCCCGGCAGTGTTTGCCGGGGCATTCCCCACCCCTCCAACATAGCCAAGGCAGCTGCCGGGCAAGGTGTCAAAGTTTATAACCCTCTTGGGGTTATAAACATTTTATTTCCAGCTCCCCAGACATGGCACCCATTCTTCAGACCCTGGTGAGAGCAGGGGTCCTGGAGGAGACTTCTGAAGTGCATTGCAGCCATTGTGTCTTTCTGGTCCAGAAGAACACTTCAGAAGATGGGTTGGTTTATGACATGTCCCCATTGACTGAGTGAATACATTCTGTGACATGGCTCCTACCACATTCCCCTCCACCCGAAAGCCCGGGGCTGGTTCGGGGTTCGTTGTGGCGGCCGGACGTACAGGTTTAAGAGACTGCCCATGGGCTTCAGTGGGAGTCCGTACATTATGCAGCAGTGTATGGCCCCCATCTTCCAGGCCATGGTCCGGGCCAGGGGCTGTGTGGCTTTTACATACCTTGATGACATCCTCCTGATAGGTTCATAACAACATCTGCGCCTGTTGGTTGGGGATCCTAGTCTTCATCATTAGCCATCAATGTCCCTAAAAGTACCCTGCTGCCCACCAAATCCCTGGTCTACCTCGGGGTCGAAATTGACCTCCACCATCGATCCACTCGCCTTACCGAGAAAATGGCTAAGAAAATCCGCCAGGCCTTCGCATTGGCCCCGAAGGTCCCTAAGTGTTTTCCCTTTTGGGGGTCCTTAATTTTGTATGTGGAGCAGCATCCTTCCCCAGGGTGTGGTCACAATTGGCCTATGCTCAGTCTAATAGGGTCTCCCTCTCGGGTGCCCTTCTCTCCTCAGAGTGGGTGCCCTGGTTTCCCCCTGAAAAGTTTGATGCAATCTACTCGGACGCGACCCCCTACGCCCTAGGGTGGGTCCTTCCCAATCAGGAGCTGGTGACAATGTTCCTATCCCATACCACCCATGCCATGCGCGCAGAATTTATTGCCCTCCTGATCGCCTACTGTACAAACCCTGATGCCTTTTTATTTTAGGATTCAACAGCCTCTTTGGCGCTTTTGTTAAAAGGTTCCTGATTATTTTGTTTTCTGGGTCTTCTACCCACAAGGTTCTTTATAATGTATCATTTTCTGTTCATCCACAGGAGACCGGTAGGGACTCGGGTCCCCTGATAGTCTAACCCAGCGGATCTTCCGAGTCGCCCTAATCTTAGGGGTGCAAATATTAATGACGTCACTAATAGTCGTTCCGACATCATCAATATCTATGACGACTTCGGCTCCACTATATAACGGACACTCGGATCCTCTGCCGATTTCTCGCCCGCCGTGCTCCTGTAAACATATAATTTAGTAATTGTATACATTAACTTTAATATGGACTTGTGTTGTGAGTAAATAGTTCATGTTCATAATTTGTTTACACAATAAAGAGGTGCGTGTGCATTTAATTCATTTTGGAAGGATCCATTTAGCAGACACCTTCCCATGAAGAAGATACTTTGAATCCAGATTTCCGATGGCTTGGTGTGTTGTGCCTGTGGATTCTTTGCTCTCTCTCTCTCAATTTAAGCATAACTTTCCATTCACATTCAGATCTTCATTCACTTCCCTTACAAAAACTTTTTCTGCATCTCTTTAATTCTGATTAATCAATAGCTTCATTGATCTTTTTGCCTCATATGCATGCCCTTGACATGATTATCTTCAGTGCTTATAAGTATTCCTCTTAGTTCCTCTCCATTTCACATCTTGTTTGTTTTATCACACATACCCCTACAGCCTTTACACTACCCATTATCACTTCTATTTACTCTATCCCTATGTTGCTTGTATTTACTTCATCTGTCCTACACTCAAGCACTTTCCCATCTCTCAATGATCCAATAGCTGTTCACTTTTGATTATCCCTTACTTGCTTCCTTCTCATCCATACATCAACCAATTTAACCCTATTCACTACAATTACATCATCAGTTAGGCACATACTCATAGCCCTTACAGATCCACATGAAACATTTCCTAGTATATTTTCTTCCCCAGGAGAGATCAATCCCACTCTTCATTGCTCAACCCATGTGGACTTATGCGCATCTTTGTCATAGAAAACTGTAATATTGAAGTTTCATTTGGCACAGGAACCTAGTACAAACTCTTCATACTCATGCTTGCTAGGTGTACCAATTTAGTAGCAAGAATCTTTCCTAAATCAAGTTCATTCGACTAACTTCAGGAGCCAATTCTTCAAGTTAGTTATCAAATTTATCAATTAAAATAAATCTAAAATGATTTATCAGGCTGGGAAGTTCAATAAAAGTTGAATTGTCCAAGGATTCTCTCATAAACTTATCAAAACATAATATGAAAGATGCTTCATGAATGAAAAACTTTCATTTACTGAATTTCAACTTACCAATTGTAAATTGAAGTGCTTGCGGGTTATTCATCAAGTCATCCAAGTCAGAATATCCTAATCCTTCTTTCATGCCAATACCACAGCACTGATGGGATCGAGCCTGAACTTTCTTGCCTGTCTTCTTTGCATGATAATCTCTTAAGGTTTTTGCAACCACTGGATAAGATGAAACGAGCTTTGAAAGTAAGAAGATGATTAGATACCATAGGTACTTATTCTCATTTGACCCTTGATTTTTTTTCCTTTGACCCTTAAAGCACCAGGCTAAAAAAATGGAGGACCCTGTCAGCACAGGAGAAAGAAAAACTACCGTTAGGAATTCAATGAATTTTCCATAGGCCTAAAACCATATAAGGACCAATTGGTCTGAACAGCGGTTGTACGTTTGGGACCTATTGGTCTGTGCGGCACTTTACGGGTTAATTAGATAATGCATTATCAAATATATTAAAATATTAAGATTAATACTAGCAGCATTACCCATATTTGGGGTGGGGAGAATACCCAAACTGTCTTCTGGTAATAGAACTAAAAGTCAACAACCAGGATATGGGGCTGTTGGTTTGGGAAATTGTACTCTTGTGCTTTTCTTGCAATTACTATATAAAATAGCCGTGTCATTATTTAAAGCAGCTCTCTTCTGACAACTGCCAACATGAGCATAGCTGCTATAATTATTGATAAGCCTATTTTTAGGCTAGATTATGAGACAAAAATAAAAGGTGAAAAAATAAACAAAAGAATAAACTAACACCAAAATAAGGACAAAAGTAAAGGGAAAAAGAGGCAGGTTGGGGAGCTGGAGGGAGATCTGCCCCCCACAGGGGCCTGAACAAGCAATGAACACCAGAAAACTAAATACTATGGAGGATGCTCTCCTCCTTCAGAAAATCGATAATGGTAGTCAGGTATGCAGGAACCCATTGAGTACAAGGGACAAGTGATAGCACCCATGCTCATGCCAATCTTCAGACATGTAGCGCATTGGAAGTTCCCCCAGAGTGAGACATTCAAAATGAATGTGCCAGACCGTATGGGGAACCAAGCAGTACTCACATTAAGGTTCCTTGGAGCACTCCATCAAACAATGACAAATGTTCTGAGGTGGTATCATCTAGGGTGGCATCCTGGGCAAAACTAGTGGTGGCACCAGCTTGAAAGTACATTAAATTCAGATGAGTTTCCTTGCCTTCCTAAATCAAAAAGGCTCAGGGTATGATTGGCATGTCATGTCGGTATAGGCACCGTTGAACTTGATCATGGATGAAATGAGATCCGTAGGTGACTGAGAGAGACAATGGACTCACATGTATAAGCACATAATAAACTGTGCATGTGGTAAAGTGAGGGCCATCTCCCCAGCATCGATAAGGAAGCTCTCTAGACGATGTGCGGAAGGCACTGGTCACAAAGTAAGATACATTCAACTGGTAACTGTATCTAACTCAGAATGAAGAAAGTAAGGGTAAAAGAGAAGAAAAGTTGCTCTATCAGCACCCAAAAAGTTGAATGCTACAAAATGAAGAATGTCCTTGATGTGGGTACAAAAGACCCTAAGGCTGCGAATGTGCACCTTCCAGGTTAGGCATTGGAAGAAAATAAGACCAAAGAAACACTGCCACTCTACCACATCCATTTAGCAACAAGTCGGGGTTTAAAGCTGTGAATCATGGCAGAAGTGCAGCATCTTAGTCTTGGCCAAGGAAAATAAGAGATACGGTTTAGAGCCTGTTGAGCTTGATGCTCCAAGGTAGGCCATCTGGACTGCACCAAAAGAGATAAATAAAAAAGTCATCTAAATAGAGCATAGTGACTGCAGGATACCCTCTTACTGCTCTACTGGACAAGTGTTTATCCCCACCTGTACATGAAATTGATAATCTTGTAGGAAATCAGACAAGAAAATTGAGAGGTGGACCCTTGCCCCTACAGTATTTTGGGTCTCAATGATACCATATCATACCACAGTATCATTGGCCTTCTCCAGATCAAAGAACCATGGTGAAGTGCTGTCCATGAAGAAAGGCCTTGTAGATAACATTTCTAACACTTTTGAGCCAGATTAAAGCATCCAACATGGAGAGGAACATGCAAAAGTTGCACTGTGTAGGAGACAAGTGACCTCCACTGTCCACAAAATAAGGTGACCTAATATTAGCCAATTTTTCAAAAACATATGAGATTAGAGAAATTGGGTGGAAACTAGCCAGAATAGAATGATCAGTCCCTAGCTAGTGAAGAACAAGTGTGATAGCCAATTGCCAGCAGTCTGGGAGAATACCTTCTGTCCAGATCCTGTTGAACAGGGCTAACAAAAAGTACATGCCTTGCTCAGCTTGTTGTTGAAGCATGACATCGGCGATATCATCCAGATCAGGGACTCAGGGAAAGTATTTTGGCACAAAGCAAGGGTGGAACACAGCTCAGTGTAAATAGAACAGTGAAGGGTTCCCTGCATCTCAAGGTGAAGTCTAGTCAGCGACCTTTACTGAGCTCTCACAACATGATCTAAATGCTGCCAGAGCAGCATCATGGTAAGAGAATGAGGGCTCAAACTGTGGTGAGTGGTGAATGTGCGTTTCAGTCGTGAAATTTAGACCGGTTTGATGGATCATGTCCATCTTCAGCAAATCAGACTCAGCTGGGGATGTATAAAACTTGCAACCATAGTTGAGCTTTGAATGAATAAAGGAACGGTAGAAGAGTAAAGTGGTAGCTCTTTCAGCACTGTGATGAATGTCAAAAGAACAAAGAATGTCCATGGCGCACGTACAAAAGACCCTAAAGCTGTGAATATGGGCCTCCCATGTGAGGCAACAGTCGAAAGCAAGACCAACAAAACTGTGCAATTCTATCATTTACAGACAAGCCCTGTTTAGGAAAAAGTCTGTCTCTGGGTGGAGCCATGAATGGCAACAAAAGTGCACTCACTACCTTGACCAAGGAAAACCAAAACCTCTGCCCTTCAGTGTAAGAAGAGATGTGGTGCAATGCCTGTTGGAATCAACTTTCCAGAGTTGACATATGGGCTACACCCCCGCAAATTGAAAGGTCATCTACATAGAGCCAGCGATGCTCAAGGTAAGAGAACTGACTCATCCCTCCCCTTGTACCCATAATTGATGATCTTGGTGGAACTCCAATATGATTTTTTATTTTTTTTTTATTTAATAGTTTTTACGCACAGTCCTTATTTAGGCTCAGTGTGCTGAAAGAAAGGAGAAGAGGCTAAGCTGGGGCTGGACGGGGCGCTGAGTCCCGTTTGCACAGCGGCCAGGAAGGCAAATCGGGTGAAAAAGAATTGGTACAGAAGACGAAGTAGGGATTAGCAGAAGGAGAAAAAGAATGCCAAGCTGGGGCTGGACAGGGCGCTGAGTCCCGTCAGCACGGCAGTCAGGAGAGCAAATCGCTGTGCCACTTACGGGGGAACTCCAATATGAAGATTGGGAGGTGTCTCCCTCGCCACTGCAGAGTGGAGGGTCTCCATGCTACTATATCCCTATGTGGTATCATAGGCCTCATTAGGATAAAAAAACACAGTGGCAAAGTGCTGTCTATGAAGGAAAGCCTTGCAGACAGCATTTTCCAGCTGGGACAGAGCATCTGACAAGGATTAGAACTTGGGGAAGCCGCATGGTGCATAAAACAGGTGGCCTCACATGTCCAGGAAGTAAGCTAATATTAATATTTATCAATTTCTCCATTAACTTGTACATGCAGGATGTTTGAGAAATAGGGTGGAAACTAGCGGGGGTAGAGTGATCTCTATCCTGCTTGTAAAAAGGAGGCATGTTAGCCATTCACTATGATTCTTGGAGGATACCGTCAGTCAAGATCCTGTTAAACCAACTCTTTTCTTTCTTTTTTTTATATTTCATCTGGCATCTGGCGACTGCCTTCCAGGGCATAAGTCGCCGTACTCATCCTAGCCTTAAATCTAGGCTATATTAGAAACCAAAAAACAAACAAACTACAAATAGAAAAAAACAAAAGAAAAACAAATTGAAAAAATATAAAGTGAGCTCCATTGAAGGGGGAAGGCCGGCCCTTCCCTGGCGAAGAAGGACGTGATCCATAGTCAAACATTAAATAAGTGGGAGAAGGCCAGCCTCCTCCAAAAAGTCTAAAAGTCCACAGGTCGGTGTGCACGAATCTGTCCCGAGTACAAGGGACAAGCGGTAGCGACCCCGCTCATCTGGTACCGGGACAGATATCGTGCGCGAAGAACACCCAGACTAGGACATTTGACAAGAATATGTCGAACAGTCTGTGGTACAACACAGTCGTTACAATAGGGCGCAGGTGAGTGCTCCATCAAATGGCGATGCGTCACCCAATTGTGCCCGATTAGGAGACGACAGAAAGCGACCTGAAGCCGCTGCGGCATTGAGGGATAGGTCTATGGGAACAGTCGCGGCGCAATAGTTAAACAAACATACCAGAAACGCCATGCCTCGCGGGTGTGAGATTGCGGCCCGACGTCCTAGAGAATGGGAGTGACCGGAATCATTTAGAGACATGTAGGCCCATCAAGAAGATGGGCCTACTTTGTGCTTCGAAACATACCGAAACTTAGCCCTCGCTCAACAAAATTCACCGACAGTGAAATTATTCGGACGGCACTTATAGCACATATAGGTGTAGGGCTTCTTTCTCAGGTCTGTCTTACACACAGCCAACCCCCAAGGAAGCAGACGGCGTGCAAACTGGCCAGACGTTCTAAGAATAGTAATTAGGCCAATGGCGATAAGTTTGCCTGAAAAGAAATCAAGAGCCTCATCAAACAACCTATGCACCTCGACTAAGATAGAAAAATCAGTTAGTTTCTAAAAAGTGGGCCACTGCGCAGTTCCAAACACCACCCAAAGTGTTTTCTCGGGCTCCAGCTGCAGTGAGAATGATATTTGGATAGGAAAGTGGTCACTACCATGGAGGTTATCGACCACCAACCCCAAATCTGGCCGTTTATATGGAGAACAGAGGGACAGATCAAGACAAGAAAATGAATTGGCTTTTGGGCAGTGATGCGTAAACTCACCGACATTAAAGACGCTTACCTCCAACCCTTAAATCAGGTAAACAAGGACCTGACCCCTTTGAATGAATGTCTTCCCCGCCGAGGAGGAGAAGGGGCCTTGGCAACCGTGCAAAGACGCCGAGTCGAAGTCGGCTCATGGTGGAATGTGCACTGAAATAAATCTATATCTCCTATCAAGGTGTATCTGCAATGCCGCTGCCTGAAAGTTATTTAAAGCAAGAAGAACTGAGACCATGTCGGGTGTAAAATGTGTATCCGCCCACCTGACTCCATCGCATAGAGGCAGGGTAGCAAAACACTAATACGTCAGAAAGGTGGGTGCGTGCAACATGGTCTTCTGGAGACAAATACCTCATGGGGAATGGGAGGAGACAAGCATCCATAGTTCCTTCCACTTAGCTGGTAGGCCACAGAAATTCCATTCAAGGAAAATACAACAGGGGCTTTCTTCCAGTGATCCATGTAGACGCCGCTACCTTCAAGGACTTATTTGGGGGGTGGGTAGCTAGGCGTAACCACCTTATATGTGCACTGGAAGCGGTTAGCAGAGTCGATGACAGCACACACTGTACCTAATATCTCTTTTAGCGGGCGAACTTTCGGTCCTCGCAGTAGCCTAATGCTAGACTAGATTTTAAAAAAAAAAACAAAAGGAATATCCAAAAGACCAAAAAAACAACAAATAAAAAGAAAACACGTTCGGGCATCTATCTGGGCCTCCACCCGGCACAGGAACATGCGGGTCAAATAAAATGGATCAAAAAAGTTAGAAAGTCCACGTCTGTGTGCACAAACTCGTCCCGAGTACAAGCGACCCTGCTCCTTCAGGTACTTGCGCAAGGATCACCAAGATTGGACATTCAACAAAAAAGTGCCGAACAGTTCGGAGGACAGAGCAGTAGGGCAGTAAGGTGCAGGGAAGCACTCCGTTAAATGACAGTGCATCCCGCAGGTGTGCTAAATTCAAGGACAACAGAAAGCGACCTGAAGCGGTCACAGATTTTGAGGATAGGTCCATGCAGGAATTGTGGCGCAAAAGCGTGCAACTTAAAGTTCACCTTCGACCATCTTCTTTGCGCTGCCTTTATTCCGGCCATGTAGTTGGTGTGAAGAGCCAAACGCTGGTCTCATCGCCCAGTCCTCGTTAACTTTTGGCACCTTCAATCTTGGCAATTCCCACAAGTCCAAAAGCCCAGCAGATGATAATCTCGACATGCACACGGCTTGCCAAAACCGAGGCATCACAGATACAACGAAACAGGCTGTGTGGAGATTCCAATGTCCCAAGAGCTATCAAGGCACTTTGTGAGTTGCTAAAGATCACAATCCAATCTCTGAACCAGGGACGATGTGTTATCTCCCACCCTAAGAGGTGTATTGTAACCACCTCAGCCGTGAACAGAGACGCAGAGGCTGCTAGAGCCCCGCTGACTTCAAACAGTCTATGATGTGGAAGGCAACCACTTCTTGTGACTTGGAATCATCCGTATACACTGGCACTGATCCAGCATCACACAAAATGTGCATAAAAAATGCCAAACACAATATTCCCATAACAGTCGAATCTTTGTAAGCAGAAGTTGCAACAAATAGTTAAAGGTGTTACTACCCTCCATGGTGGTGCAGAATTAGAGGTACCACCGGCCCATGAACTACACTGAGCTCTCGGAGGAGTTTCTAGCCATAAACCCAAATGGTTTATGGTATGACTGGAATCTCTTGGGGGCATAGACTCCACGAGATTTAGACTTTCAATACAGGATGTGCAGAAGGAACTGGTCGCTAGGCAGAGACTGGTGCAGTGGATAGAGTCTACCTTCCACACATTCAGGTGCAGATGCATAAAACTCGCATCAGTAGTCAAGCTTTGAAAGAACAAAGGATCGGTAGAAAAGCAAAGCAGTAGCACTATCAGCATCCCTAGTGCTGAAGGTCATGTAATAAAGACTGCAAATGACAAGGGTACAGGAGACCATAAGGCTGTGAATATGAGCATCCCAGGTGAGGTGTCAGTGAAAGCAAGACCATGGAAATGGTGAGAAGCTGCCATTTCCAGGTGTACTTCATTTAGGAACAGGTCCGGGTCGGGTTGGAGCAGCGAATGGAGGCAGAAGTGTACCACCTTAGTTTTGGCCAAGTAAAACCGAAAGCTGTGCCCTTTGGCATAATGAGAGATGAGGTTCAATGCCTGTTGGAGTCGACACTCCAGAGTTGGTATCTGGACCTCACCAAAAGAGATCAAAGTGTCATCCAACTAGAGCATAGCGAGAACATCTTCTAGCAGCACCTAGGTGATACAGTTGATGCTCACGGCAAAGAGTGTGACACTGAGGTAACTTGCCTGTGGGAGACTCTCTTCCTGTTCAATTGAGACAGAGAGGGTTCCCCCGAGCCATAACCGAAATCAACAATCTCCCCAAGCTCTGAGATAAAGTTTGGGAGGCATCCCCTCACTCTCAATATGTGGAGAGTCTACATGATAGTGTATTGTAATGTGGTATCATAGGCTTTCTCCAGATTGAAAAACACTGGTGTAGTGCTGTTTATGAAGGAAGGCCTGGCAGACAGCTTTTCCAGTCAGAGCAGAGCATCCAATGTGGAGTGGAACTTGGGGAAGCTGCAGTGTGCGGATGACAGGTGGACTCCACTGTGCAGGAAGAAGGCTAGTCTAACATTTACCAATTTCTCCATCAACTTGCATATGTAGGAGGTTAGAGAGCTTGGGCAGAAACCAGCCGAATGACCTCTCCCCGGTTTGTGATAAGCGAGCACAGAAGCCATTTGCCAGAAGTTTGGGAGGATATCCTCTTTCCAGATCCTGTTAAACAAATCTATCAGAGAGGCCATGCCTCGCTCACCCAGGTGTCGAAGCATGGCATACATGCACGAAGCGAGAGCAGAACGTAATTACTCAATGTAAACTTATCATTGAAGGGTTCTCTGCCTCTGGAGGTAAAGTCCAGTTGGCAGCCTTCAGTGACATTGTAGTAGTTTGGTTGTCTGCCTCCCCTCTCCTATGTCTAATCTCTTTCTTCTTTTGCAGAATGTGTGTGTGTGTGGATCGTGTGATCACCGTCTTTGCTTTGTGTGGGGGGACTCGATGGATCTCTATCGTGCTCCCCCATTCATCTCCTGTTTTCTTTTTAGGCGGATTCTTTCAGCAAATATTTTTAGTGTATAAGTTTGGAAGTCATTAGTTGTGACTGAAGAAGGAAGAACCGCCTGGACGGAGGATAGGTGAGTGAAGATTGTGTGAGAGTGGATATGGTTGAATGAGTTAGGAGTAAAGATGTTTGAGTGTGGCAGTGAATAGGTGACTGAATGTGCCTTCTCTTTTCCAGTTCCGTGGTACCGATTGTCGCCGACATCTGGCTTTCAGAGACGGCTGAAGCCAATCCTGACCTTCGCAAGTGCGCCTACCTTTTGGGGCAATTTTCTAAGGTGTGGACCTTGGCCAGCACCTTCCAGTCTCCAGGGAGTGGTTGAAGCAGCATCCAACCGACTGTGACCCAGCAGTTGGTACCAACAAGCGTCCCAGCAACCCAAAATCCTCGGCTTTGCTGAGTCCTGGACCCCTCGGAATCCCGCAGAAAGTGATCCATCTCCCACTTTCTCCAACACGTCTCACTCCATTAGATAGTTAAGGGTGCACCCATCTTTCGCGATATCTTGGTTCTAATATTCGTTGCGTGGCCAAGATCTTATTGTAAGGCCTTTTGTGTAAATATACATGTGTTTGTTGGCCAAGGTATTATTGTGAGGCCAACTATATATATTTTTTTTGTGTGTTTAGAAATTGTAAATATTTTGGTGATTGGTTGAATTTGCATTTTTATTATTTACTGGGGTTGTGGTTGATCGCCATTATTCATTGGTTTTTAATAAATTTAGAAAATACTCTCTCCTTGAACCACCGAGCGGACCTTGTCAGGGCGGCAGGAACTTTTGGCTGGGGACTCGCGATCCCGCCGCAACATATTTTTGGCGCCCGAATAGGGACTGCCCGGTGGTTTGAGGAAGGAGAGGAGTGAGAGCCTGTGTCTTTTGTCCCTAATGGAGGAGGAACAGATTGGGACCATGGAGTTGGAGATGAGAAGACTAAATGAGTTAGTGCGGCAGAAAGACAGAGAAAATGCGCATTTGAGAGAAGAGAATGATAGTTTGAAAAGGAAAATGAGGGAGATGGAAGTGAGAATGGAAGAGAGGATTAAAGACAGTGAGGTGCGAATGGAGGAAAGATTGATGCGAATGCTGAATGAGAAAATGGGAGAATCAGGTGCAATTGGTGGAGGTGTGGCCTCGACTCCACTTGGAATTGACATGACTGATAAAAAGGGATTGACAGGCATAAAGGAACCCCTGCAAATGACTAGGCATCGAAAAAAGAAGACCCCAAAGACTAGATGCCCAGACCGACAGGAAAGGACCCGACTGGCTAGTATTGACTCCTTATATTTCAGCTCGAATGAAGGCATGAGTGAAAGTGGGAGAGAAGTGAGTGATAGTGAAAGTGATGCTGAGGTTCATCGGAGTATACTGATCAGAGAAGTACCAAAGTTAAGTAAGTTTAGAGTGGAAGGAGCAAAAGATGTGAAAGTGTTTTTGAAAGAGTATGAAAATTATTGTAAGGAAAAATTTGGAGAGAATAATACGTTTTGGGTGAAAGAGTTGTGCGAGTTTCTGGATGGGCATATGAAGGACTTTTACAGGACAATTATGAGTGTGGGTGAGCCTAAGTGGGAGGTTATGAAAGAGAGAATAATAGAGCACTGTAAGAGGATGAAGACAAGTGTGAAGTATAAGAAAACAAATGGGTTTGAGGAAGCGAGAATGGGGAAGAATGAGGATGTGAATTCTTATGCCCATCGCTTAGAGTCCTTGGCACGAATGAGATTTGGAGATGACGGAATAAATGGGAATAAGGAGCTGATGAAGAAGTTTTTAAATACGGTTCCGAATGAAGTGAGTGAGTATGTGACGTATAAGAGGAAAGAGAAGATGAAATGGGCTGGTGAAAGATTGCTATGGAAGGATGTACTGGAGATGTTAGAGGACCGTGAATTTGAGGATTATGGAAGGGAGGAGGCCTCGATTCACACTGTGCGCAACTCAAGTAGAAGTAAGTTGCCCCAGTTCCGGTCATATCGGGACGCATTGACAGAGAACCCGATCGAAGTGATGTCTAGATTTTTGGAAAATTATTACAGCGAGCAGAATGAACAACAGAGTGTGTATGTTGGCCGCCAACCGAGAGGGAGTAAAAGTAGGAGTGAGAGTCGGAATGGGTGGAGTAGGGTTCAGAATGGTCGGAATAGTGGTCGCACAAATGGTAGGAATGACAGTAGATCTAGAGTAAATGAGCCTAGGTGTCTGAGGTGCAAGAAAGTTGGGCATATGAGGGTTGACTGTCGCTGGTCACAAGGAAGTTGCTTTGGCTGTGGACAAATGGGGCACATGATAAAAGATTGTAGTCGTGCGAGGGAAAGAGCGTGTTATGGATGTGGAAGAATGGGCCACTTGGTACGAGATTGCAGGGAAGGTGGTCGAGTAAATATGAGTGGACCTGGAGTGTGTGGTAATTGTGGGCAGATAGGGCATTATGCCAGGATGTGTGCCAGTCCAAGAGCTACCTGTGGTAAATGTGGAATGGTAGGTCATGCAACAAGGTTGTGTAGGACTGGTGAAAGATGCATGAATGAAAGAATGGATGGGAATGATGCAAGTAATCGAGAGGATACGACTCAGGGAAACTAAGGAATGAGAGGGTTCCTTCTGGGGAATTCTCTAGAGTGCAAGTGATGAATGTGAGAGAAGGATTGTCAAATCGTGGAGTTAATTGGGGTCAGAGAGTGAATAGGTGTATGTGTGTTAAAATTAAGTGTGGAGAACGAGAAGTTAGTGCATTGATTGATACAGGATGTAAGGTGAATGTGGTGTACTATGAAGCATTTGTAGGAATGAAAGTAAGTGAAGTTAAGGATCGTGGATATCATTTGACTGGATTAGGTGAACAGGATGTGCCGATTGTTGCAAGGTTTAGAGAGAGTGTTTTGATTGCCGGTGTCCGGATGAATGAAGATGAATTTTGTGTTGTAGAAGGTGCAAACAAGAAGTATGACATGCTATTAGGTTATAAGTTTTTGAAAGCGAATGGTATTGTGATTCACCCTGATTTAGAGATGATTGAATGTAAGAAGGATGGAAGTATGAAATGTCAATGGTATGTGAATCCAGATGGAAGTGTGAGAGTGAACATCATGAAAGGTCTGGAGGTATATGCGATTGAGTGTGCCTGTCAAGCAGAATGAAACATTGAGTGTAAGGATTGGATGGAATTCGGATGTTGAGATAAATGAGAATGATGGGAATATTTATGTCTTGGATGGTAGTGCTGCGAACTATCGATTAAGGCGAGTGGTGCATGTGTTTGATGGTATAATTGATATGAAAGATCCGCGTGTCTGCATGCAAGTTTGGCCTGATCTGCGAAGGAAGAGTCTTAGAGGAGTGCAAGTGGGAGATAAATTGGGTGTGTTAAATACATTGGTGAATATGGAGAATGATATGCATGTGGTGAACGCAAATGTGTTTTCCGTGAGTGTAACGTCGAATGTTTGGAAGTATGAAGATTTGATTGAGCAAGTGAAATTGGAAGAAAAGTTGAGTGAATGTGAGAAGCAAAAAGTTTACAGGATGTTGTGGAATAGGAGAGGTGCTTTGAGTCAAGGGGATGAGGACTTTGGCAACGCTCGCTTGCCTGAGTTCAAAATAATTTTGAGCGACGATATGCCAATATATCAAAGGCCTCGTCATTTCCCTGCCCCTGTGACTCAAGAGATTGAGGAACAGTGTGAGGAATTAGAGAGAATTGGCGTGATTGAGCCGAGTGTGAGTGCCTGGAATAGTCCGATTGTACCTGTACGAAAGCCAGATGGACGTTTGCGACTGTGTATTGACTATAGAAGAGTGAATGAACGAACGTTGAAAGACAAGTTTCCTATGAGTGTTGTGTCTGAATGTGTGTACAGTATGTATGGAATGAAAGTGATTTCTAAGATGGATCTGGTACGTGGATACTACCAGATGCCTGTGGCTGAAGAGAGTAAGCCTATTACGGCGTTCTCTACCTCAAAGCGCCATTATCAGTTCAGAAACCTGAGCTTTGGGTTGGCGAACGCCCCAGCTGCTTTTCAGCGTGCTATGAATGTAGAGTTGAGTGGTTTTCCGTGTAAGAATGTACGAGTGTTTTTGGATGATATTTTGGTGATGAGTGAGAGCATGGAAGAACATATGACCTTGGTGAATGATGTTTTAAGAAAGTTGGAAGAGGTTGGTGTGAAAGTGAAGTTGTCTAAATGTGTATGGTTTGCTAGTGAAGTTGAGTTTTTAGGACATAAGGTGAGTGCGGTTGGATTGCGTAAATCGGAGAAGTTCGTGGGAAAGGTTAGGAATTTTCCTAAGCCTACCACAGTGAGAGAGTTGCGTGGATTTCTTGGTTTAGTTGAGTTTGGAAGAAAGTTTATGAAAGATTGTTCAGGTGTAATGAAACCGTTGAGTGTATGGACTGGGAAAAAGAAGAGTACTGTGATTAAGTGGAATGACTCTATGAATGCAGCGTTTGAAAAGTTAAAAGCGGAAGTTGCAAAAGATGTGGAACTTGCGTATCCAGCATATGGAACAAATGCAGGAATGCTTGAAGTGTATACAGATGCAAGTGGTCATTCGATGGGTGGATGTTTGATGCAAGATCAAGTTGTGAATGGGGTTGAAAGAAAGCGAGTAATTGCGTATGTTTCCAAGGCGTTTAGTGTGGCAGAGCGTGCATATTCAACGATTGAAAGAGAGCTGGCTGCGTTAAGATTCTGTCTCAAGTCGTTACGACCATTTATGTATGGAGTACGGTTTGTAGTGAGAACAGATCACCAGCCACTAGTGTATTTGCAGCGTATGAGGTTAGTTGATAGTAGGCTTGCAAGGACGATAGAGGATTTGAGTGATTTTGATTTTGTGGTTGAGTATTTGCCAGGTGAAAGGAATGTGATTGCTGATTTGATGTCACGTTTGCCTTGTAGTTTGAATGAGAGCGAGACTGTAAGCATAAATCCTGAGTATTTGCCAGCAGGTGTAGTTGTTGGAAGAAAATGTAAGGGTGGAGGTGATTCTATGTTTGAAAGTGTGTTATATGGTTTACAAGATTTGGTGAAAGATGGATTGCTTGAAAAGGTGCCAGAAAGTGTGAATGCATTACGAAAGGTGGTTATGGAAGAAGCGTGTAAGAGACCAGAGCAATTGGGAATGGAAAATTCAAGTAGGTTAAGAAAAGAGTTGATTAGTATGTGTATGCCAGGAGTGATGATGTTTCAGGAAGTGTTAGCGATAGTGAGTAAGCTGTTTGGTGTGAGAGTATATGTGCATTATGGTGTGGAGAAGCCAGTGATGTATCGTGGTAAAGGTGTAGACCGAGTGAATGGGTGTGAGTTGCATCTGCAATGTTTGAGTGGTGTGCATTATAATTGGCTGATTGAGAAGAAGAATTATGTAAGAAGAGAGATTGACTACGTTTGCGAAGGAACTGTTCCTGTTAGTGAAGATGAAGGTTTGGATGCTGCAGAAGTGTTTGTGGAACAGACCGAAGTGTTGAATATAATGTGTGAACATGGACTTGAAGAGAGAGTGCAAGTTACCTTGACTATGAATGGGAAGAGCTATTGTGGAATGATTGACACAGGTGCGCAAATTTCCTTGGTGAATGCAAAGGTTGTGCATGATGCTGACAATATGAGTTTGAATGTTTCTAGAAAAGGTGTGACAGTTTCGATAAGTGGACTCGGAAGTGGACGTATTATGGCATGGGAGGAAGTGAGTTTGTCTGTAAGCATGGGGAAGTTGAATGATATATTGCATGAATTTGTTGTGCTAAGTGAGAATGAATTACCTTATTGTTTTCAGTTTGGGATTGATTTTCTGCGTAAGAATAGGATTTCAGTGGATGTATGTAATGAATGTGTAGTGAAAGATGGTGTAACAGTTGGGAAGTTGCAGAGTGAGCTTGTAGGCTCAACTGGATTTGTAGGAGTGGCAGGTGTTGATTTGAGTGAAGAGCTGTTGACTGCTGAAGATATAGAGAGCATGCAAGAGTCATGTCCGATGGTGCGTGAATTGAAAGATAGCGTGATGACCAGTGTTCCTGTGAATGAATGGAGTTGCATATTAAGAGAGTTTAGAAGGTTTGCTGGAAAGTTTGTAGTGTGCAAGGGTTTAGTGTATTTTGTACAATGTATAGATGATGAGGATGTATATATTCCGGTGTTTTCCGTGTGTGGCACGATTGGAATGGTGAAGATTGTGCATGATAGGTTTGGACATATGGGTAAGAATAAATTGTGGGAATGTATGAAAGGATGTATATTTAGTCCCTTTTTGAGAAAGATTTGCGTGGATGTAGCGACTACGTGTGAAGTGTGCCAGAAGAGAAAGTATCAGAGAGTGTATGCCGCCCCACCTGTATTAAAGTTGAGTGTGAATGAACCCTTTGAAATGGTAGCGATCGATTGCGTGTCTTTTCCGAGGACTGCAAGAGGGTATGTAGGGATGATTGTGATGGTGGATCATAAGAGCAAATTTGCGTATGCTGCACCTGTGACAAATAAATCTTCATTGACTGTTGCTAGAGAAGTGAGTGAGAGAATGTTGCCCATGTGCATGTGTAAGCCTGTGCGAATGTTGAGTGACAATGGACCTGAGTTTGTAGGACGTGCTTTTGAGGAGATGTTGAGTGAATGGGGAATAGATCATGTGCGAACGACGCCGTATATGCCTAGTGCGAATGGTTTGGCTGAAAGAACGATAAGAACTTTGAGTGAGATGTTACGATTGATGGTGAAAGATGGGAAAGAATGGGATGAATGTTTGGGAAGAGTGCTTTGGGCGTATAACATGATAGTGCATAAGGCGATTGGAATGTCACCATGTAAGTATTTGATGAACTTTGAACGAATGATTAGGCCACATATGGGACTTAGTGAGAAGGATCGTGAGTTGTGGAGAAAAGGGAATGAAAGGTTTGAGAGTTTTTCTGTGGGTGATAAAGTACTAAAGGAGATTGAGACAAAAGGTAGACTGAATGTGGATAAGTTGAAAGAGAAATTTGAAGGTCCGTTTGTAGTAAGAAAGGTTTGGTCAAATGGGGTAAGTTATGTGATAGTTCGTGAAAGAGAGGATGGAAGTTTGGATGAACGTAGAGCGCATCAAAGTCAGTTGCGAAAGTGGCGTGAACCTCCTGAGTATTTGGTGCAACATCCGGTGAATGAATATCTGTCTAAAAGAATGGAAGACTGTGAAATGGTGGATGATATAGCTAGTGCTTTAGAGGGGAAGCAGTTAGTGTTAGTTGAACATCGAAGGGGGAAGCGTAAGAGTAAACGGTTGAGAAAGGATGAATGGATGGAACAGTTTGGTGAGAGTGATGTGAGAGAGTTTTCTGGGTTTGTGCAAGATCGAGATGGAGTATATGATAGAACGTACAGTATTTGTAAGTTTCCGTTGAATGAGTCTGAGTCTATGCTAGAGAGTATAAATGGGATAAGTGCGAAATTGGAACAAGAGTCGATAAATGCTATGAAAGAATGGGAAGGTTTGATGGATGTAGTAGAGAGGTTAGTTGAGGATTTGAGTGGGATTGGTCAGGGAATGTTGGATGTGTGTGTGGATGAAGTACATAGAGAAGGGGCCATGGACAGACATGAGGAGACATTACGACAGATGACAGAGACAGTTGATGGACCTGTGACTAGGAGGAGAGGCAGAGTGAAAGAGTATGACTGGGTGATGTCGAAAGCATTGTGAATGAATGAAGATGGGGATTGAGACATGGTGAGGTGAGGCAAATTTAGCTGGGAGGGATGTAGTAGTTTGGTTGTCCGCCTCCCCTCCCCTATGTCTAATCTCTTTCTTCTTTTGCAGAATGTGTGTGTGTGTGGATCGTGTGATCACCGTCTTTGCTTTGTGTGGGGGGACTCGATGGATCTCTATCGTGCTCCCCCATTCATCTCCTGTTTTCTTTTTAGGCGGATTCTTTCAGCAAATATTTTTAGTGTATAAGTTTGGAAGTCATTAGTTGTGACTGAAGAAGGAAGAACCGCCTGGACGGAGGATAGGTGAGTGAAGATTGTGTGAGAGTGGATATGGTTGAATGAGTTAGGAGTAAAGATGTTTGAGTGTGGCAGTGAATAGGTGACTGAATGTGCCTTCTCTTTTCCAGTTCCGTGGTACCGATTGTCGCCGACATCTGGCTTTCAGAGACGGCTGAAGCCAATCCTGACCTTCGCAAGTGCGCCTACCTTTTGGGGCAATTTTCTAAGGTGTGGACCTTGGCCAGCACCTTCCAGTCTCCAGGGAGTGGTTGAAGCAGCATCCAACCGACTGTGACCCAGCAGTTGGTACCAACAAGCGTCCCAGCAACCCAAAATCCTCGGCTTTGCTGAGTCCTGGACCCCTCGGAATCCCGCAGAAAGTGATCCATCTCCCACTTTCTCCAACACGTCTCACTCCATTAGATAGTTAAGGGTGCACCCATCTTTCGCGATATCTTGGTTCTAATATTCGTTGCGTGGCCAAGATCTTATTGTAAGGCCTTTTGTGTAAATATACATGTGTTTGTTGGCCAAGGTATTATTGTTGTGGTGGAGCGAATGTGAGTGTGTGTAAAAGGGCCATTCTCCCACCCCTTTTCTAAGTACCCTCTCCCTCCTTCTGTAAGAATGTGTGTGTGAGTGGGAATGGGTTTTTTTATTATATTTTCTTTTGTACATATGTATTTGATTTCATGTTGTATGTATAAGGTTATTTAACATCTCATGTTTTTTTTATTAGCTACTAAATGTTAAAGATTTTATGAGACAGCGTTAAAGTACCAGAATAGAAGAAAAAAAACAACAACAAACAAAAACATTGCCTGCATTTTTGCAAGAGCGACGGTAACGAAAAATATTTTGAAGATATTTAAAGAAGTCTTCTAAGAGTACTTGAGTAGACCTTAAAGTCAACTGAGCTCCGAGGTGGCAGGCACCATAAGCCCTGCACACCCAATTTTGTCACAAGAGTGACTACCAACAAGATTTTCCCCCGGGGAAGCCGGCAAATAATAAACCGTGGTACCACGTAAGAAAACTCCTCTTTTGTTGTCTCTTGTTTTGGTTGTCCCCTTTTGTATATGCACTCTTAGTATTAATATATATTTTTTGGATTGATTTGGTTCCAAGATAGGATTGTTTTAGTATATATATATATATATATATATATATATATATATATATATATATATATATATATATATATATATAGGCTCATTGGGTGCATATTTACCCATATTTTTGTAAATATTGTATTTTTTTTGTGTTAGTAAAGGACTGTACATACAATCCGTTTCATTCTCCTTCGATTTCTCACGTCCGGATTAGTGTAGGAAGCGGGTTGGATCGATTGGGGTTAGTCTAAATTTTTCGGCCCGCTACATTTGGCGCCCGAATAGGGACGTGAGACTTCGAAACCGGGAGCGTGACGGGATTGGATTGCAGTCCATACCCAATTAGTGTGGCAGGTAGTTTGGTTGTTTTTCACCTTTGTCTATCGCTGTTACTAACCTGGGAGGATGGCTTCTGTGGAACAGGGCCTCCATGATGAGATTGTGAGACTGAGGCTGGAATTGAGGCAGAAAGAGGAGGAATGTATGATGTTGAGGAACGTGATTGATTTATTGAAGAGTGATGTGATGAGTATGGATGAGAAGACAGACAAGATGAGGAAAGAAATGGACGAGAGACAGAAGCAGGTCGACCAACGGATGAAGGACTTGTATGACATGATGAAGGGGTCAGGACCGGCCCTAGGACCCTCGACCTTGACCCCTGCTCCGACTGAAGGGGATAAGACTAATGGGATCAATGGGAGTGTGTGCGAGTCTAGAGAGGATAGGGTGATTATGAGTGATAGGAAGGACGGAGAATGGAAGAGAGTTGAATGCAAGAGAAGAAGGAAGAGTGGTGCAAAGGGGAAGGATAGGAAGGTAAGAGGCAAGAGTGTGGACTCATTGTACTCGGATGAAGGAGAGAGTGATGGTATGATTGATATGAGTGAGAGTGAAGGCAGCTCAAGTGAGAGTGAAGTGAATGTGGGAAAGGGTATTTTGATAAGGGAAGTGCCAAAGATAGATAGATTTAGGTTACATGGTGGGAAAAGTGTGGAAGAATTCTTCGGGGAATTTGAGCGATATTGTAAGCTCAAGTACCCGGAGAATAAGGGATACTGGATGAATGTTTTGGGGGAATGTTTGGAGGGAAAAGTATTGGAGTTTTTCCGCGTGATTACAAGTGTGGGGGAACCAAGGTACGATGTGGTGAAGAAGCGGATGATTGGACAGGTGAAACGAATGAAAGAGAGTATGAAGTATAAAAGGGTAAATGAATTTGAGAAGGCTCGAATGGGAAAAAGTGAAAGTGTGAACATGTATGCACATAGGCTTGAGAGTATGGCAAGAAAGAGGTATGGTGATGATGATGTAAATGAATGTAAACCACTGATGAGGAAGTTTTTGGACACGATCCCACGAAAAGTGAGTGAATGGCTGAGTGGAAAGAGAAAGGAGAGAATGAGACTGACAGGTGAACGGTTGATGTGGGAGGATGTGTTGGAGCTGTTGGAAGATGGACGATTTGATGATGAAAGCGATCTAGAAGAGGATGGATGGTACAGTGTGAACGTTGGGGGTAAGAAGCCCAGGAGCTTTCATCCACCCCAGCAGTATGTCAGCTACAGGGATGCCCTGAAGGCTGCACCAGCTGGAGTGATGTCGAACTTCCTGGGCCGGCAGAATGGATGGGTAAATGGAGGGTGGTCGAATGGAAGGGGACAGATGAATTTCAAGCGTGGGAACGGATATATGAGAGAGAAACCGAGGAATGTCCCAGCAAACGAGAGATCAAATGGTGGGAGAAAGATTGTGGAATGTCATCGGTGTGGAAGGAAAGGTCATATGTTGGCAGAATGTAGGTGGACGTCTGGTGCATGTTTTGGTTGTGGTAAGAAAGGGCATATGATAAAGGATTGCCAGGAAAGTGTGAAAGAGTGCTTTGAGTGTAAAGAAATAGGCCATTTGAAGAAAGATTGTCCGAGGTTGAATGGTGGAGCAACTGCTGGGGGGAGTGGGAAGTATGCTTGTGGTAATTGTGGAAAGGCTGGTCATTATGCGAGGATGTGTCGTGACCAGAGGAATGTATGTAGCTATTGTGCGATGGAAGGACATTCAAGTGAAAAGTGTTGGATTAGACTGAGAGCGCAAGGTGTGAATGGAAAGTCTGAAGCGGGAAACTGAATGGTAAGAGGGTACCTGCTGAAGTATCCTCTGGGTGCATGAGTGTGAGTAATGTGTTGGTAAGTCTGTCTAGTGTGAAAGTGCTGTCTGGTAGGAAGTATGAGTGTCTGAGTGTGAAGGTGGAGTTGAATGGAATTGAGTGTTTGGCTTTAATAGATTCTGGATGCAAGGCAAGCTTGGTGTATAAAAATGTGTATGACAAGTTTAGCGAGAAAGCCCTCCTGTCTGAGTGCAAGGGTAGTTTGGTAGGTATTGGTAATAGGAGAGTGCCTGTGATTGGAATGATAAGGTCAGCTGTTCGAATGCATGGTATGATGATGAATGAATGTGAATTTTCTGTGATTGATAAGGTGAGTAGTGAGTATGGTGTGATTTTGGGCTATGATTTTATGAAAATGAATCGTATGGTTGTGCATCCTGCGAGTGATCAGATTGAGAGAAAGATTGGTAAAAATGGGGTGTATAAGTTATATGTAGGGAAAGATGGTAGTGTTTTGAGGAATGTGTTTACTGGTATTGAGGTGACTGCTATGGAGAATGTAAGGCTTGTGAAGGGTGAAAGGGTGTCTGTTAGAGTGAGTTGGAGTAAGGATGTTAGTTTGAATGTGAGTGAGAACACTGTGATATTGGATGGAAAGGATGCGTGTTATAAGGTAAGGCGTGTTGCTTGTGTGTTTGATGGCTTGATGAGAATGAATGATCCTTTTGTATGTGTGCAGGTGGACCCCAGTGTGAAAGGGCAGGTGAGGGGAATCCAAGTCCGAGATGTACTGGGCCACCTCTCCACTGTCAATGAGGTAGGTATGGATGATAGTACGGATATCAGGGTGAATGTTGCGAATGAAAAGACATGTGAATGGATGTATAATGAGGTGAAGGACATGGTGAAATTGGATGGATGTTTGGCTGAGTATGAAAGGGAGGATGTGTATCGAATGATATTTGAGCGAAAGGGAGCCCTCAGTAAGGGTGATCTGGATTTCGGGGTTGCAAAGCTCCCGGAATTCAAGATTGTCCTGAAGGAGGACTCCCCAATCTATCAGCGGCCGAGGCATTTCCCACGTCCGGTTGCTGATGAGATTGAGGAGCAGTGTTTGGAATTGGAGCAATTGGGGGTGATTGAAGAGAGCGAGAGTGCATGGAATAGTCCAATTGTACCTGTACGTAAGCCGGATGGAAGATTGCGTCTGTGTGTGGATTATCGAAAGGTGAATGAAAGGACTGTGAAAGAAAGGTTTCCGATGTGTGTGGTATCTGAGTGTGTGTATAGTATGCATGGGATGGAGTGTTTTACGAAGCTGGATCTGTTACGGGGGTATTACCAGATGCCCATTGGTGAGGAGAGCCGGCCAGTAACTGCCTTCTCTTCCTCAAAGAGGCATTACCAGTTCCGGAACCTCAGCTTTGGGTTGGTTAATGCTCCCGGAGCCTTCCAGCGGGCAATGAATGTTGTGTTGAGTAAGTTTGCGAGTAAGAATGTGATTGCGTTTATAGATGATATTTTGATTATGACTGAGACTTTTGAGGAGCATATGAGATTGGTGAATGATGTGTTGAGAATGTTGGAGAGTGTTGGTGTGAAGGTGAAAGTGGCGAAGTGTGAATGGTTTGCGAAAGAAGTGGAATTCCTTGGGCATATGGTGAGTGAGAATGGATTGCGAAAATCATCGAAGTATGTTGAGAAGGTGCGAATGTTTCCTAAACCGGTGACTGTGAAGCAACTGAAGTCATTTTTGGGTTTGATTGAGTTCCAGCGAAAGTTTATACGTGATTGTTCTGGTGTGAGTAAGCCTCTGACTGAGTGGATGGGCAAGAAAGGTAGTACGGTTGTCAAGTGGAATGATAAGATGAATGAGGCGTATGAGAGACTGAAAGAGGCAGCGGCTGAAGATGTTGAATTGGCATACCCAGATTATAGTGTAAATGCTAAAATGCTTGAATTATATACAGATGCGAGTGGGTATTGTATGGGAGGTTTTCTGATGCAAGAGCAGCGTTTGAATGGAGAGAATGTCAGGCGAATAATTGGGTATGTATCCAAGGCTATGAATGTTGCAGAACGAAAGTATTCGACTGTGGAACGAGAGTTGGCTGCGATAAGATATTGTTTGAAAGTGTTGCGTCCGTTTTTGTATGGTGTGAGGTTTGTGATAAAAACAGATCATCAACCTCTTGTGTATCTGCAGCGTATGAAGTGGGCTGATAGTAGGATTGCAAGGACTTTGGAAGATTTGAGTGACTTTGACTATGTGATTGAGTATGTGCCTGGTGAACGGAATGGAGTGGCTGATTTGATGTCAAGGTATCCTGGTACGAATGATGAAAATGTGTGTGGAGTGAGTGATCCTGAGTATTTGCCGAAAGGGATTATAAATGGAAAAGAGAGTAAGGGTAGTGGTGATTCCTTGTTTGAGAGTGTATGGAATGGTTTGCAAGATTTAAAGAGTGATGGAGTAGACGTGAGAGTGCCCGATAGTGTAGATGATTTAAGGAAGGAGGTAATGAATGAAGTGTGTAGGAAGCCTGAAAGCATTGGTATGGCAAAGGTGCGGAACTTCATGAAAGAATTGAGACCGATGTGTATGCAAGGGGTCCCGCCATTTCAGGAAGTGTTGATTGTAGTGAGTCGTTTGTATGGAGTGATTGTTTATGTGCACTTTGGTGGTGAGAGGCCGATTGTGTACAAGGATGAGAAGATGAAGGGTTTGAATCCTAATGTGGTACATCTGCAATGTTTGAGTGGTGTGCACTACAATTGGGTGATTGAAAAGTGTTCATATATAAGAGAGAAGAATGATTGTCTGGATGAAGATGAGTGTGTGGTGAGTGATGATATGGGAGTTAATGACAGTGTGGATATAAGTGCTGATGTTGGTGTGCTTGTTCCTTCAGTGTATTGCGAACATGGTGGACCTGATATGATGGAAGCGAGAGTGAAAGTTGGTGAAAGGTTGTTCTGTGGTTTGATTGATACTGGAGCGCAGGTGTCTTTAGTGAATGAGAGGATTCTGAGTAAGTATGATGAGTTTAAATGTTGCGAGCATAAACCTGTGAAGTTACGGATAAGTGGATTAGGGAATGGCTTGATAGTGGCATGGGAACAGGTTAGTCTGAAAGTGAGTTTGGGTAATGGTGTGAATGTGAAGCATGACTTTGTGATTCTGAAAGGTGAGCAAATGCCGTGTTGTTTCTTGCTTGGTGTAGACTTTATGAGATTGAATGATTTGTCTTTGGATGCTGATATGGATTGTCTTATGAAAGGTGAATGTGAGGTGATGAGGTTGAATGAGTGTGCAAAGAATGTTGTCAAGTTTTGCGGTATGATTGAGTTGGTCATGGATGATGAGAATGAGATTTTAAGTGATGATGATATTCTAGAGATGCAAGAGATGTGTCCTTTTGTTAGTGAGTTGAAGAGGTGTGTAATGATGCATGTTGATTTGAATGAATGGCCAGAGTGTTTAAGTGATTTTAAAAGGTATGCTAAGGATTTTGTTGTTTGTATGGATGTTGTATATTTTGTGAGGCATGTGAAGGGTGGTGATGATATGTATGTACCTGTGATGTCCTTAGTTGGTATGATTGGTCTGGTGAAGGTTGTGCATGATAATTATGGGCATATGGGTAAGTTTAAGCTGTGGGAGTGTATGAAGGAGCGTGTGTTCCATCCGTTTCTGAGAACTGTTGTGAATGATGTTGCAACTACGTGTGAAAGGTGTCAGAAGCGAAAGGTGCAAGGTGTGCAAGTGAAACCACCGATGTTGAAAGTTGATGCGAAAGAACCGTTTGAATTGGTAGTGATTGATTGTGTGTCTTTGCCGCGTACGAGTGCTGGGAATGTTGGTATGGTTGTTATGGTTGATCATAAAAGTAAGTTTGTGTATGCAGCGCCTGTGAGAGATAAAAGGAGTGTGACTGTTGCGCGTGTGGTTGAGCAGTTGTTTTTTCCTATGTGTGTATGGAAGCCTAGAAGATGTCTGAGTGATAATGGGCCTGAATTTGTAGGGGAAGTGTTTGATCAAATGTTGAGAGAGAATGGTGTGGAGCATGTGAGAACAACTCTGTATGTACCGTCTTCAAATGGATTGGCTGAACGGACTATAAGAACCTTGTGTGAGATGTTGAGAATGATGAGTACGACAGTGAATGACTGGGATGTGTGTCTGGGGAGAGTGTTGTGGGTGTATAATTCAACTGTGCATAGTGCAACTGGAATGTCCCCATGTCAGTTTGTGATGAATTTTGAAAGGCGAGTGAAAGATAGGTTTCGTTTGAGTGAAAGTGAGCAGAGTGTATGGCGTGAAGCGCATGAAAGGTTCCGTTCATTTAAATTAGGTACAAAAGTATTGAAGGTGAAAGAAGTGAAGGGTAGGTTGAATGTATCAAAGATGAGTGAGAAGTTTGATGGACCTTATAGAGTTGTGAGAGTTTGGGAAAATGGGGTAACGTATGTTTTGGAGAGTTTGAATGACAGCATGACTGAGAGAGTGCGGGCTCATCAGAGTCAGTTAAGGAGATGGAGAAAACCTCCTGACTACCTGGTGAGCCATCCAGTGTATGGACTGTGTAGAGAGAGAGGTAAAGTGCATGATGATGAGAATGAATGTGATAGTATGGATCTGTCTGGGAAAGAGCTAGTCTTAGTCTCGAGGAGTAGAAAGCGTACAAAGAAGGGTGAAAGGAAGAATGCAAGTACGAATGAAAGTAAGTCTGAGCAGAGTGTTTCTGGTATGGGGGATCTTGAAAGGGAGATTGAGTTTTTGCGTAAACAGGTGAGTGATTTGGCTGGTATAAGTAGACGAGTGAGTGAGCTGCCTGTGCCTGATTTTTCTGGTTTTGGGAACAGTATGAATGATAGTGTGTTTGGGCAGAACGAACCTAGTGTGGCTGATTTTTCGGGTTTTATGAATGGTAATAGTAGGGGTGAGTTTGATGTAGTGAATGATGAAGTGGCTGATTTTTCAGGTTTCTGGTGGGAACCAGTCGAAGGGGTTTCTGGTATGCCTGTTGAGAATACAGGGGATGTGAGTGACCTGTCTGTTTCGCAAGAATGTACCTTGAGTTGGATGAGAGCTGTGAGTGAGGAGCTGATGAATGGGGGTATGAAGAGTGAGGGTTCTGAACGGAAGAGTATGAAAGAATTCTGTCGTTGAGATGGGAGAACTGGTAATGAGGGCTAAGAGTATGGTTGATGAGATGATAAATAGTGACGATGAGACTGACAGGACGACTGACAAACAACCCCGACTAATTGCTACGCGTAGCCAGGGACCAGTAGAAGAGTGTGAATGGGTGCAGAAGGGTGCGATTGAGCACAAGTGGTACCGTGAAGAGTGATTGAAAGGGTTTAGTGAGTGGCTGGTCGAATGGCTTAAGGAAGGAGGGGTGTGGTGGAGCGAATGTGAGTGTGTGTAAAAGGGCCATTCTCCCACCCCTTTTCTAAGTACCCTCTCCCTCCTTCTGTAAGAATGTGTGTGTGAGTGGGAATGGGTTTTTTTATTATATTTTCTTTTGTACATATGTATTTGATTTCATGTTGTATGTATAAGGTTATTTAACATCTCATGTTTTTTTTATTAGCTACTAAATGTTAAAGATTTTATGAGACAGCGTTAAAGTACCAGAATAGAAGAAAAAAAACAACAACAAACAAAAACATTGCCTGCATTTTTGCAAGAGCGACGGTAACGAAAAATATTTTGAAGATATTTAAAGAAGTCTTCTAAGAGTACTTGAGTAGACCTTAAAGTCAACTGAGCTCCGAGGTGGCAGGCACCATAAGCCCTGCACACCCAATTTTGTCACAAGAGTGACTACCAACAAGATTTTCCCCCGGGGAAGCCGGCAAATAATAAACCGTGGTACCACGTAAGAAAACTCCTCTTTTGTTGTCTCTTGTTTTGGTTGTCCCCTTTTGTATATGCACTCTTAGTATTAATATATATTTTTTTGATTGATTTGGTTCCAAGATAGGATTGTTTTAGTATATATATATATATATATATATATATAGGCTCATTGGGTGCATATTTACCCATATTTTTGTAAATATTGTATTTTTTTTCGTGTTAGTAAAGGACTGTACATACAATCCGTTTCATTCTCCTTCGATTTCTCACGTCCGGATTAGTGTAGGAAGCGGGTTGGATCGATTGGGGTTAGTCTAAATTTTTCGGCCCGCTACATTGTGAGGCCAACTATATATATTTTTTTTGTGTGTTTAGAAATTGTAAATATTTTGGTGATTGGTTGAATTTGCATTTTTATTATTTACTGGGGTTGTGGTTGATCGCCATTATTCATTGGTTTTTAATAAATTTAGAAAATACTCTCTCCTTGAACCACCGAGCGGACCTTGTCAGGGCGGCGGGAACTTTTGGCTGGGGACTCGCGATCCCGCCGCTACAACATCACAACATGCATTGAATGCTGTTGGAGCAGCATCCCAACTAGAGAATGAGGAGAAAGTGGTCATGAAGGACTCCGACATGGATATGGCATCCTCCTGTTCACCCTCCTGGAGAACAGGAGGGTGATCCTGCGAGGATTTGCCCCTAATTCTTTTGACTCACTTCAATACCTCTGCTAAAGGGGTCTTTCCATTAAGTTAAGGCATGCATGTCTGTCAGGAAGAGCAATGTGTGTGCTTCAAAACATACTGGAACCTAGCAGTATATCAACCAAATTTATCACCAATTAAATTGTTGTGGTGGCACTTATGGCGCATGTAGGCATAACGTTTCTATTTGAGAGCTGTCACACTAGGCTACCCACCATAGAAGCAGTCAGCTTGCAAAATAGTCAGACATTCTAGGAATAGTGATGAGCCCCACAGCAATGAAGTTGCCGGAGAACTCAATGGCCTCATCCACTGACTTAAACTCAACTGGGACAGATAAATCAGCAATTTCCAGAAGTGTGGACCATCGTGCCTATGCCAAGCACCACTGGGAGTGTCTTTCAGCCAGCAGCAGTCCAGAAAATGATATTTGAATGGAAAAGTGATCACTACCATGGAGGTCATCAAACTCCTATCCCCAAATCTGGCTGTGCATCTGGAGAGCACAAGAATATATCAAGACAAGAAAATGAAGCAGTTCTCTGGCAGTGATGTGTAAACTCATCCACATTTAGGTGAGCAAAGACCCAACCCCTGGGATTGATCTAGTAGTCTCCCCAAAGGGGGCATCTACTGTTCAAATCCCTGAGCAAGAGAAAGGGACTTGGCAACCCAGCCCAGATGCAATGGAATTCACCAGTATCGAAGTTGGCTGAGGGTGGAATGGTACAGTGTATACCTCCTATCAAGGTTCAGCTGCACTGCTACTACCTGAAAGGAGATATTTAAACAGAGAAGTACAGAGATATGATGCTAGGTGTAAATTGCGCATACTGCTGCCCAGCCCCCATCCCATGGTGGTGGGGTTGCAAAGCCTGTATACCCTGGGAGGGTGTGCAGGGGGCATGCACTAACAAAAAATAGCTAATGGAAAATGGGAGGAGATGAGCCTCTGCAGCTCCTCCCAGTTGGTGGTGGGGTTGCAAAACCAGTATACCCTGGGAAGGTGTGCAGGGGGCATCCGCCTAGCATAGTCCCCAACAAAAAAAATAGCTAATCGAAAATAGGAGACGAGCCTCTGCAGCTCCTCCCAGTTGGTCCAGAGTCTGCTGCAAATCCATTTAAGGAATATGCCCTCCAGGCCTAGCTTGGAGGAGATGTGGGGGCCCTCTTCGAATAGAAGAGCCTCACAGAAATAGCCATACGCTTCACAGAGTCAGAACCATAAAGGCTGCAACAGAGGTAGTCAAACTTGCTACTATTAAGAAATTGTGATATTCCATACATAAGGTTTTTTAAGTCATCCATCTAAATGTCAATCATGTGGGCAAATAATTCATTGTCTAATTGCGTATTATAATTATGGTTTTCTGTTAAATAAGTATAGATAGGCTACTTTCATTCAAAAGTTATTACCGTGGTTCACCACAAAAATGATGAATCTGAAATAAAAATTGGAGAACATAACAGCATAATGAAAACAGCATTAGAATTGCAATATTGTGCAGACCAGTTGGGAAAAGTCTCATCAAAATGATTCACAGAGAACCAAGAAATTTTAACTTTCCCTACCAAGCTATTAGCATGGTTCAGTGTCTAATTACTATTAAGTTGATGAAGTTGGCACAATTTATCCAGGAAACACAATTTCTCAACAATTGATGAACAGATGTATAAAATTTGTATATGTGTTAAATGAGATGCTGCAGCATGTAGTGGAACCATTGTCATGAAGAGGCAATGTCATAGTTAAAAGCAAGTGTAGCTTTGTGCTTAAGGCATGAATTAGGGTGGTGAGTATTTATATATTTTAGTTGTACTGATACAGACAACAGCATCTTGCAGAAAAGTGATAGTTGAGTTTAAAGTTTGACTAAAAAATTCAAAGATACATTTGGCCTATTACTTTGATTAGACCTAAATCACTTATTGTTATCTTGATGTCTCCCTTTATTGAAACAGTATTATGTTTTATATGAAATATGCTAATAGCCAAATGGCTAATGTAAAAAGAATGATAAGCAAATGAGGTAAAATAATGAGTTTCAATTCCTTATAACATAACAGCAACTTAGTTTTACCTTTTGGTCTATGGTGAATTTTGAGATTTCTCCAACTGACATAGTCTTTATACAAGCTTCCCACACTTCCAACTTGAATTTTTTTCCTAGAATCAGCTCCACAGGTTCACCCCATTGTCTGCTGTCATCAAGGAGTTTGTCACCACATGTCTCCGTTTTCACATAAAATGTTACCTATTAAAAGGTTTTTGGATCAGCAAATTACAGAAAACCCTGATTATATTAAATACTGGAGAAAAGGTAAAGAAAACTGGGTCCCGGCAACCTCAGGTTAATGTGTGTTTAATTAGGGCAAGCTTTTTTTTATAGGCATCTTGAGTAGTGCAAGATAAAGTTCAAATAGTACAAATATAATTAAAGAAAGTATAATAAAAATGGGATAGATTTTGTAAGCAATTTACTATAACAGATGCAACTAACCACAAGAAATATAATAGAGGCTGGAAATATATACCAGATTGTGCAAATAAGAATTGTTGCATAGAGATAGCTTCAGCTATGGTTGATGAAAAAATGACTGGGGAAACACTTTGGTTTGCTAAAATAAACTATGAATATCCATGAATGATCAGAATCACACAATAAGGCGTTCAGTACTGAAAATCTTAATATGGAACAAGAGCTTGCTTATGAACAGGCTGACAAAGAAAATCTGACATGCAAATATATGAGTTAGGTTCATAGCCACCACCTAGACTGAAGCATATAAGTTATCTGAAACTTAGAGAATGAAATGACTTGCTATGCCTAGTAGTAGAAATATTTCCAAATTAATTGGTTTCGTTTAGAGGTACAGTGATACCTTGACTTACGAGTTTAATTTGTTTTATGACCAAGCTCGTAACTCAATTTGCTCATATATCAAAACCGTTTCCCCCATTGAAATTAATGGAAAGGCCATTAATCAGTTTTATTCAGCGTACATTACCTTGAAGATCAGACGGAGATGCTTGTCTGTCAACCACACCAACAGCAACCTCTCCATCTCTTCATGGATAGAGGTCCAGAGTTTTGAAATTATCTTAATACGTTTGGCTGGCATTATAGCCTTAATCAACTCCTCTGTTTCAAAATTGTGCATATTGTAGATGTACTACACTCGTACTGCCTTACTAAGTTGACAACACACACACCTAGCTCATGTTTTTCAATGATTTTGTGCTTTAATTCCAAAGACGATCATCCTTATCTTCTTCTCACAACTGGTTTTGACACTCCCATTTTTAGGACCCATGGTTAATACTGTACAGTGCAATGAAATAACTACACAAAAAGCACAAAACCCAATGGAAAAAGCAACAGTGATGTGATAGAGCTGCTTGCATGGCTGAAAGAGGCTCGGCAAATGTGGCAGCACGCTCACTGCTACCTAGTGGCAGTGTATGTGAAGCTTGGTTGCTCATAAATCAAGCTACCACTGTATTTTAGTTATTCAGTTTAACTTCAGAGAAAATGTAAACTTGCACAAGGAATCTGTTATTCCAGTTATAAGTGATCATTTCATATTGGTGACATGGCATTTTCAAATATGCCACATCACCAAAAAATTGGTGACATGGCCAATATACGTTAGGTTACATCACCAAGGTTTTGGTGACAGGCTATGCATTTTCTATGATATACATGCTGTATGACAGAATACTGATTGATAATTTTTTATGAGTATTTCAATAAATGGGGTAATTTTGCCTATTCTATCTCCTCTCTGAATGGTATTGTTGTCAGAAAAATTAAACAAATTTTGAAGTTGGAATTGGTTTCTTGACATTTTTTCTGTGAGCAGGGTTTCAAACATAGGAGATTTGGTCCAATATTCATCAATGCTACCTTTTCTATTCAATCCCATCCCAAAATTTATTCCTAGAAACATTTCTATATCTTTTTTTTTAATTCCATATCTTCGATGCTTTTATTCTAGAATATTGTTTAATAAGTGATTTTGTGTTTGGAGGGGATATACGCTCACTCTGTTGATTTGCAAAAAGATTTGTTTGTTTTACTAGAAGATCAAATACTTCAACATTTACAAACAGTCTGAAAAGTTTCAATGGGTGGAATTGTTGGTGGTATATAAATTTATAAATTACTTTTACCTGTAATAGCAAATTCTTTTTGTCTGTTTGCATACTCTGTACACATTGGAATGACATTTGCTCTATCAACATCTTCACCTCCTACATCAGTGTTCTCTATACCCCCTCTCTCTGCTTCTTTATTTTCTTCTACTGTAAGTTGGTCCACTATTTCTTGCAGCATAGAATCAATTTCATCATCGCTGAATCCATAAAATTCCTCTATGTAATCAGGACCGTGCATGAAATCATCATCACTTAACATCAGTGAAATTGGAACTGTCATTCTCTAGGTCCCCTATTATTTCACTGAGTTTCATTTTTTTCTGAGCCATTATTTATAACTTATAATGTATGGAAAATTATATATTTATATTAGTGTTATATAATAAAAATGCTGAAAAAAAAATGTATGAAGTAAAAAAAATTGAAAACAAACATTTTACAGTGATTTTCTTGTTGAAGGTGTGTGTGTGTGTTATCACCAATATTTTGGTGACATGATTCCCTAATATGATTTTTTAGTGAGGCTAGGGGGAGGCATTATTTATAACTTATAATGTATGGAAAATTATATATTTATATTAGTGTTATATTATAAAAATGTTGAAAAAAAAAATGTATGAAGTAAAAAAAATTGAAAACAAACATTTTACAGTGATTTTCTTGTTGAAGGTGTGTGTGTGTGTGTGTGTGTGTTATCACCAATATTTTGGTGACATGATTCCCTAATATGATTTTTTTAGTGAGGCTAGGGGGAGAAATAAGATCATAAGAAGGTTTAAAGTGGAATCACAGAGGCCCCCAGGGCCTTTCAAAGCGATGCCACTGCTGAACATAGTTCTTCCAGTATATTTACACCATCTCATGTAAGTCATCAAATGGGACGGTGGGGTATTGAGCCTTAATCAAGAATTTTACAAAGTATTAGTTCAGTTTATTTAATACCTCACCTCCTACAGTGGTTATGAACATTTTACATTGAACTTTAGTATTTAGATCCACTCAAATATATATAAGATGCCCTACTAAAATAATAATTACTAATAGTTTTATTAATTTTAAATTTTATTCACATCACCATAAATTGGTGACATGGCATCCCAGAATATACCTAAAAATATCTTTCATTAACTATTTTTAAATCATAAATTTTGGTCAATAACATATTTTTAGACAAAAATGAATGCAAATATGTGGAAAAACTATTCTGGCCTGAAAGATTAGGAGGGGGGGGGGGCATATGTAGTTAGTTACCTTTGACAGGCTGTGACATTATGGTTTCATCTCCATAAGCTCCCCTCCTTGATTTCTAGTTTCCTCTCCAGTTGATCTATTCCTGTGATTGTTGATGGATCAGCCCACTCCCTGTGGTTGTTGATGGATCAGCCCCCTCCCTGAAGTTGTTGATGAATCAGCCTCCTCCCTGTGGTTGTATGTAGTTAGTTACCTTTGACAGGCTATGACATTGTGGTTTCATCTCCACAAGCTCCCCTCCTTGATTTCTAGTTTCCTCTCCAGTTGATCTATTCCTGTGATTGTTGATGGATCAGCCCCCTCCCTGTGGTTGTTGATGGATCAGCCCCCTCCCTGGAGTTGTTGATGAATCAGCCTCCTCCCTGTGGTTGTATGTAGTTAGTTACCTTTGACAGGCTGTGACATTGTGGTTTCATCTCCACAAGCTCCCCTCCTTGATTTCTAGTTTCCCCTCCAGTTGATCTATTCCTGTGATTGTTGATGAATCAGCCTCTTCCCTGTGGTTGTTAATGAATCAGCCTCCTCCCTGTAGTTGTTGATGAATCAGCCTCCTCCCAGTGGTTGTTGATGGATCAGCCTCCTCACTGTGGTTAAGTACCAGCCTCTCCCCTGTGATTGTTGATTGTTCAGCCTCCTCCCTGTAGTTGTTGATGGATCAGCCTCACCCCTGTGGTTGTTAATGGATCAGCTACCTCTCTGTAGTTGTTGATGGATCAGCCTCCTCACTTTTCACCAGCAACAGTAGTGTTCTCCATGGCTCTGCCCCCTACATTTTTCCTTTTCATCAATGATTTATTTCCTCTCCTCCACAAATAGTTGGAAGCACTCATATCCTCATGACTCAACACTGCATTCATCCACATCTTCCAATTGCGCTCCCCAGGAGGCAAGGCTGTGTTTTTTAAACTTTAACTACCTGCAGGACAAGAGAAAAAGAGTTGTAGAATGGTCACATCATTCCCAATTGGATATGACACAACCACCCCACCTGGATGCACTCCCACTTAGATGTACACTGCAGGAGGTTAAGTTGAAATTGACTTCCACTTCCTAGCTGTTGCATGGACCACTACACAGGGGGGGGGATATAAAATTACCACAGAATGCAACAGCCTCCCTACTCTCTATCTAACCTGGTTCCCCAGGGACAGTCTCACAGAGGCTCCATCCCTACTTAATTGTGATAACATTGGAGGAGCTTACAGCGGAGGCTGTAGGATCAAAGGCTTCCTCCCTTAATCTCACATGCAGTCAGAGGGAGCAGAGATGCCATCTGCTCCTGGTCATTAGCTCCGCAAAAGTTTAGATTTCAAAACATGGGACCAGATTTTTATTAAAACCTTTTTCAAAAACAAGCAATGGGTTTATTGCTATGATATCCCACATATTCTATTACAGTTTGGTGTTGCCTCATATAACCCTACAGCATGGAGATGGTTTGGGATAGCTTTAAGCGCAGAATCTTGCATAATGGAAATGTTTTTAGTGCAGTCCCAGTTGGTCATTCAGTGCATTTACAAGAAACCCATACAATTTGTATGAACCTAAAAATGCTCAATTTCCTCCTTGGCGAAAAGAAAGGTTTTGCTAACTTCCCAAGCTATTTGTATATGTGGGAGAGTCGAGCTCAAGGCAAACAATGGATCCAGAAGGAATGGCCCATCCATGAAACTCTGGGAGCAGTTATGCCAAACAGTGTGAATGGCTTCTTGAAAAGAGCCACTCCACAGCCAGAACCTTCTCCAGGCGATATACACTACATTGCTTTGAGGAAGAAGGGTGTGGGTTTCCACAATTAATACACTTGACTGTACATAAGGACATCATGTAGTCTTGGGGCAATTGCACAGATTTCAGGTAAACAAGACTTTGCACATCAGCATGCAAAATCTGTGTGGCTGAAGCAATAATAGTAGTAGTCCCTCCCTGAGAGTTGCACAAATGCCTTGATGAGGCAGTGTTGCCAACCATCGCACACTGACTCAAGGAGTCTATTACCATCAAATCTGATGTAGATGATGGTCTTGAGGCTCTCCATATTTCATCATCATATGCCTGACATTGACTGTTCCCTGGCTGGATAGCCCTTCTGTGATAGCTTCTAAGGACAGTCTATAAATTCCCGTGCAAGGACTAATTGGGGAGGTTGGGCTCGCCATGCGATTCTTTTCCTCCCTTCGCCTCAAAACCTTAGGCAGTTGGGGCGGCTTCGGGGGAAGGGGAGGTGTCCCTCCTTGGGAGGATCCACCGCCTTCGAGTCACCTAGCCTAGCACTCAGTGTGGGCTCACAACCAACTTCAGGGGTGTTGCCTCCTGCGAGTCTAATGACTCGCAGGGGAGCACCCAGGGTGGGTTGAACCCACAGAAGTGCCAGGAGAAGAGGGTGTCTATCTCAACATTGACGCATAAGATGTCCCAGGTGGCACTGGGCATGCCAGGACCAAGTCTTTAACCTCTCAAAATGAGAGACGATCCTGGGCCTGAATGGCCAGGATTTTCTTCTCAAAGAGAGACGCACCATATTGCCTTGAAGAAGCGGGGTGCGGCTCTCCACAATTGGCAGACTTGGCCACACACAATTTAGACTTATGTGCGGCCTTGGAGCAACTTACACAGACTTCAGGTAACCCAGACTTTGCACGTTGACAGGAACTATTAGTATGGCCAAAGCAGTGGCAGTAGTAGCACCTCAGAGCAGTGGCATGAATGCCTTCATGCGGTAGTGATACCAACTGGCACGCACTGACTCAGGGAGCTTGTCAAACATGGGTCTCAAGGCCTTTCCTGTTTTCTCATCACACATTCGACTTTGACTGGTCCATTGTCAGCAGCTCTAAGGTGATGTCATCTATGGAATAGTCCACGAGTACCCTCGCATAAACTACTTTCACAAAATTAATGGTAGAGTGCGGCATCACACTCACCGATGTGCCATCAAGTGTCTGAAGGGAACTAATCTTGGGCTGGCGAACCGTCATTGGTCAGGTGAGAGAGGGGGAGCATGTACAGTGATCCCCTGTAAACTTAGAATGCACGGGTGCAGTATGTTAGGGGGCATGGACTGATGGGCCCTACCATCCCTTGACCCCCTAAGGTTGTTTGTCCTATCGAGCTGTTCCCAGCAGGAGCGGTCAATATTGGACTGCAAAGGGGGGGGAGGGATAGTCCCCTGCACTCCTAGGCATAGGAGAGGAATAAGCCTCCTCTTTAGTAGAGTTGCCCGAGAGTGACTCCAATGCTGGTGAAGGGGGATTAGTAAAGGGAGACTTTTTTTCATTCGTGGGCATGGTGACCCTAGTATTTGCACGGGAAGCAAATGCTAATCACCCCACACAGTAGCCCACTCTGAATACGGGGCCGGCAAAGCCATCTGCTGCAATTTGAGGCCACTCCTCCGACCTAGTAGCCCATCAGCTGTGCATCTCCACCTTAGGCTTGGTGTAAAATTGATAAGACTTTGAAAATAGAAAGAAAGGATATGTGAGGAAAGTGGGGGGTGAGGCAGGTTGTTAAAAACCCACCACCCCAAACCGGAGCTCAGGAGTGAGGGGGCTTTGTCCCTTCCCCCCTCATCCCCCAAATCACCTTGCCCCTTATGGGGACAATAATAACAAACAGGATCAGGTGAATATTTCTACAACAAATTAGGTATCTAAAATACATCTCAAAGGGCTATGGATTAGGCAAGTGGAAACGCTGCTTCCAATTTTAGTAAAGTTAAGTCACATTGGGTATGGTTAGTCATTGGATGGAGTAAGATTTTTGGTTGCATTCATAGTTGATCCCACACACTATAAATTACTCTTAGTTTGGATCCTGTGTTGATCAGTAGAGCCCCACTGAAAAATAAACAATCTTAATCAGAGGTAAAACACCTACCTCCCAAAAAATTTCATTTAGAAAAATTTGAGTCAAAAATTCATCTAGTGATAAGAGGATTTAACTGAAACAATTAATATAAAATACAATTCACCCTCAAATATTTATTTTTTTAAAGAATGCAATTGATCTAAAAAAATTAATTCATTGAATAGAAAAAAAAAAACCCCCAAAAGATGAATAGTGAGAGCTCAAAGATAGAAATCAATGCGCTAACTAATTTCATATGTTATAGCTTTTAAAAATGTCTTACTGTAAGAGAAATTGATTAGTGTTCTGTATTCCATTATTGTGCTTGAATTTCTTAAATGAGAGAAAGGCCACAAAAAGTTAAGAGGACAATAAATTGATTAAAGCAACAATATGAAAAAAGAAAAGTTGTTGATTATTTTGAAGACAGGTAGATGACCTAGCAAAAGAAATGTTAATTACCACTATACTTTCCACATATGTGTAATGTACAAGTATATAATGGAATTCTAGAGGAGTTGCTAAAAACCAACAAAATCATTGAAACTTGGCACACCACATTTGGAAATTTATCAATAGTTTGCAGAAAGAAGTTTCAATAAACTACAAATTGAACATTATGTGGCTGGAAAGCCAGCCACAAAATCAAAAGAAATGATACGGTGATGGCGCGCAATGTATCAAAAGCCAAAAAACTTTAATCCTGAGAACATTAAAGATATTCAAGGAATTGCACATCTTTCTTTTAAACATTTCTATTTAATGAATAACCATATTTTTTAGCTATATATGTTCTGATTGTGATTAAATTCAATTTGTTTCTACACAAAATGTTTTCATTTCAATATTTAGATCAACTGTACTTTAGAGAATGTTATATAACTGTACCGCTAGACAAAATGTTTCAAATAAATTGTTGTATGCTAATTACAGTAAACATTCACTTGGATCCATAACTGACCCCCCCCCCCCTGAAAACCAGCCTCTGATACTTGGGGGTTTGACAGCGAGGGATGAATGATGCAACTTACTACTTACTGTTAGTTCCATCACAGAACACTCAACAAGTTTTCACTCTCTAGTAAATTTAATTGTTAAAATATATAGCCATTAACCATGTAAAATATTATATTATATTCATATAGCAGTTGGGACCAATATGATGTCTTCTGAAGAAATGTAATCATCTGAGCAATGCAATGAGATTTATTTCTGGAATAATGTAATGTCTTAAGAAATCAAAAATTGGACTACAATGGAGAAATAATATCCAACTGCAATTAGTTTGAGTTAAATTTAAATAAAACTTACCTTAGACCCATCTTGAAACTGAGGGTTGATTTTACCTGGATAAATAATTGATTTCTGAATTAATTTATTTTCTGAACTCATAGATCATAAATATATATACAACTATTATTTATATAAATTGGAAAAAGCTGCTGAAAAATTGTAAAAAATAAAAATTAACTAAGTGAATGAATGCTCTGACTCTATACTAATTATTTGACTGAATGACAATTATTGAATGAGAAGGAAGATTTTGATGGTGGCATACTAATAGTGAATATATGTCAATACTGCAACGAGTGAGCTCCAAGAATATTTCTAAGAGTATGAATCATAAATCATGCAAAATGAACAAGTGTTTTTGGTTGCAAGAGCTGATACATATTTATATTAATTGAATAGATCTCAGGATAATCGACAAGTATTGATTATACTGGCCAACACCAACTTTATTGTCCAAGTTTTTTTTAGCTAATTTAGGACTATTTTGATGTGCTGAATCAAAAATCACATTAGCTTTGCTCAATCAGGTCAACTTTCTAATTTATGGCCATATGATGTTTTGTATGTTTGTTTGTTTTTTTATACAATTTTGTATGTTTTTTGTTGTTTTGTTTTTTTTACATTGTTTTGTATGTTTTTTTTTTACATGTATGAATATTTTCTATTTATATTGATGGAAAAAATCTTTATTTCTTTAAATAAATTATGAAGAGTACATGCAACAATTTTTTACTAACTAGTATTTTTCTATGAAATGAATTTGGCCAGAAGATCTTGCAAAAATAAACCCAATGTGTTCTGTCTGCCATCTGCAACAATGAATATACCATTGTTGCTAATAGGAATTGTCCCAAGTTTCATAAAGCATGCTTACCATGCTTATTTTGGTATGAAACTTGGTGATCATGATAAAGCTAAGGTGCCACACATGGTATGCAAGACAAGCACAAAGTATCTATGTTGTTGGACCAGGGGCAAGAAGAGATGTAATTAGGGCACAAAATGTAGTATGAATCATGGCAGACATTTAAAAAAGACTATACCATAAAAAAATAGAAAATAAAAACAACCTATGTTTGCCATTTTTCCTGGCATTTACCACACTTAAATAATTTGATATAAATCCTGTATATACATATGATTATGCATATTATTAACAAACTTGATATAAAAAAATGTATATTCCATTAATTATTAAGATGGTAATAAATGTTACGTTGGACAATCTGGTATAGATCTTAGGATTTGGGCTTAACAACATAAAAGTAATGTCAGATTAGGACTTGAAAGCAGTGCTCTATTTGTACTTATGTCCTCACTAAATCACCAGATAGATTGGAAAAGTGCTACATTAATTCAAAATAATATTGTAGAAATATATTTTAGTAACATGTATAAAAAACATAGCAATTGTCAAAGTTTTTTTCCTTGGATCAATTTATCTGACAGCTCATTATGAATCAATATAAAAATAGAATTCATTCTATGTATGTCTATGGCAGGGTCTTCTCCCTCCCCTTTCTTTACTTCCCTCCCCCCCCTTTGTTTTACCTATATTTAAGAGCTCCTCTAAATGAGATAGTGAATTGAGCTACAAAATGGATGGGCATTGGATGAATTCAGAGGATGAGGACTTAGGAAAAAGGGGGGCAAATAGGGTGATGTGTTCATTAAAAAGGCATGTTGGTTACAAAAAGATGTTATCCTTAAACTTTATAACTTATATGTAGGGCTACATCTAGAGTACTATATAAAGGGATGGTTCCCACATTTTAAGCATGATATCAACCTGCTGAAGTCAGTGCTAAGTGGGGCAAGAAGGATGATACCTTACCTGAAGCAACTTGAATATTTAAATAGGTTGAGGATGCTAAATAAGTTCTCAATTGAAAGGTATGTGATAGGGAATATGATTAAACTTTTGAATTTTTTGGGGGGGAATAGATGATTTGAATGTTGGAAAGTTCCTTGATCTGGAGAATAATAATAAGACTAGGGGTCACCATTTAAAAATTAAATAACTAAATGCGTAGGTTGGATTTGCAAAAAATATCTTTTCACCAAAAGAGTGGTAGACTTCTGGAATAAATTACCAGAGGAGGTAGTGGCATCAAATTGTCGACCATGGGTTTTCGTCTGCTGTCTCCTCATAGTTGAATCCAGATCTTCTAGCTCCTAAGCATACAACTTTAAGTTCTTGTTCGCTGTCTACTATCTTCTTTGCCAGGTAACCTGGAGAGTTTTGCAGATTCCTGCAATGTAGGCAGTGTGAGGAAAAGTGAAATACTGGTCTGGTCACAAGGCCTCATGAACTCTTTGGTTTCCTTGCAATACTCACATGTGCAGGAATCCAGCAGAGATAATCTTGACATCTGCCCAGCTTGCTGTAACCATGGTGTCACAAACCATAAACCAGGAGGAGTGGAGATTACTATGCCCCAAGATCATTCAGGATACTTTGCGAGTCACTAAAGATCCCAATCCACTATCTGAACCAGGTACAACTTATCTCCTATAGCGAATAGTGTATTTGAACCAGATCAGCCATGAAGAGAGACAATGTGCCTGGTAGAGACCCACTAACTTCAAACATAGGAAATATAACATGGGACTTAGACCCTTTGGTGTACATTGGCATGGATTGAGCGAGACATGAAATGTGCTCCAAAAAGGTCAAATGCAATAAGCCCGGCACTGTGGAAGCTTTAGTATTAGAGGCATGGTGACAAATAGTCACAAGTGGTATGACTGCCATCTCTCGGTGGTATAGGCACCGTCAAATTTGGCCAGGGATGAGGTAAGAGCAATTGGTGACTGAGGGATGAGGGAGATGTCATGCACATGTGTACAAGCACATACTGTACTGTGTCCAGCACAAAGTGACTGGCGTCACCCATGCATTGACAAGTAGGCTCTCAATGGGAGATGTGAAAAGACACCAGTCAGCAAATGGAGAATTGTGTGGTGGATCAAGTCTCCCTTGTGCAATACTTGCCACGCTTATGAGCCTCACAGGTGAGGTATCAGTCAAAAACTAGAACAAGAAAATTGTACTAATCCACCACTTCAAGGCAAGCCACATTTAGGAACAAGTCTGGTTCAGCATGGAGCCATGGGTGGTGGCAGAACATTGATGAAAGAGACATGATACTACCACACACCGATAGGAAAACTTTATTGACATAATCAACACACACTCACTTACTCAAACAGTACTCGAACCAATACACACACAAGTTAGTGTTAGGAGAAACAACCCAAACATCAGACAGTGTCACATCCAACATACTAGACCTGTTCCTCACAAACAACATTTCATTAATTACATGGAGTACTATTTGGTCTCAGTGAGTACCATGAGATTGTACTCATTAACACGAACATTAAGCCACAGATACAGAAACAAATCCCCAGGAACATCTATTTGTACAACAGAGCTGACATGAAAGCCATTACCCGTGACTTAGCTGACTTTAAAGACACTTTCCTCGACAGTGACCCTATGGTCAATTCTGCAAAACTGGTCACAACTATGGTTCAATAGACAATTAAAGAAACTACACAGAAACAAGGTAAAAGCATATAAGAGGGAAAAATGGTTTAGCAATACACAACAATGGGAACACTACATAAACATACAGAAAACATTACAAAAAGAAATAACACAAGCGGAAACTAACTACACAACCACCTTCCTCATAGACAACAAACAAAACTACCCAAAATTTGATAGCTTCTTCAAAGCACACAAACAAGACTACAGGTATTACAACATTACTACATAACAATTCCTTGGTCACATGCCCACAAGACAAAGCTACTGCACTCAACACACAATTCCAAACCATATTTACCAATGAACAAGCAGACTTACCAGACATGCCACAATCACCATATGCAGCCATACCTCCCCTTGCTATACACACCCAAGGAATTGAGAAACTGGACCTGACAATATACCCTGCAGGATACTTAAGGCTGGTGCTAATGTACTGGCCCCTAACCTGCAGGATATATTTTCACAGACACTACTAACTGGAGAACTCCCCCATGACTGGCTCTTGGCAAACGTGACTCCTATTTTTAAATCCGGCGACAGAACCCTCCCTATGAATTATAGACCTGTTTCGCTTACCTCAATCCCCTGCAAAATTCTTGAGCATATAATTCACAGACATATCATGGACCATTTTAATAGGCTAAACATACTGACTGACATTCAGTATGGCTTTAAGCCCAAATGGTCGTGTGAGACTCAACTACTGTAGATGACCCATGACATTTCCCAATCCCTGAACAACCCCAAAATTAAACAAATGGACACCATAGTTTTAGACTTTGCCAATGCCTTTGACAAAGTCCTGCACCAATGAGTATTAGGAAAATTACATTTTTATGGCATACAAGGACCAAATTTTCACTGGATTAAGACATTTTTGACTACTAGAGAGCAATGTGTTGTGCTTGATGGTAGTGAATCCTCTTCTGTTTCTGTGACTTCTGGGGCCCCTACTATTCCTTTCTTATATTAATGACCTTCCACTATCGCTTACTTCTACCACAAGACTATTTACAGATGATAGCTTAGTTTATAGACCAATTGTAGATAGGAATGACTACCTTCGGCTCCAAGATGATTTAACTGCACTTGAAGACTGGGAAGCCAAGTGGCAGATGACTTTTAGACCAGACAAATGTCATCACATCTGTTTCACCCATACTAACAAACCCATTCTATTTAATTACAAACTCCATAACACCACCTTAAAATCATATCATCCCACAAATATTTGGGCATCCACCTCTCAGCGGATGTGAGGTGGAGCACCCACGTAAGTATCAGAGAGATCAAAATTCTCGCATACAAGAAACTCATTCGGCCACACTTGGAATACTGTGATACCGTCTAGTTTCCACACACTTACAATAACATTAATAAATTAGAGGCCATGCAAAACAAAGCCACAGGATGGATCAGATGTGATTACACACACTCTACATCAGTCACTTTGCTCAAACAAGACATTAAACTGGACTCACTAGAAACAAGAAGACGCATACACAGACAACAGATGTCATACAAAATCACAATTTAGTTGACATAGACAAAGATACATACTTACACCTTACAAATATACACACCACCAGAGGCAGCCACAATCTATAATACCACACATACCAATCAAATACTGACATTTTCAGGTATTCATTCTTCCCCTACAGCATCTAAGAATGGAATCATCTCCCATCTTATATAGTTAATAACCCCACTCTTGACACATTTAGGAATAGGATCACAAATCATTATATTACTCCTGACCCACGTCCTGCTCCCTAGTCCTAATCCTTTATCCTTTTCCCCGCATAATATGCCACCCGTGAGTGACCCTCTGTGGTTCCCCTAATCAAGACCAAGATTTTGAGCTAAATTAATTTCTGCCACCCTTTTGCTCTTCTAAGAAGAGCAAAAGGGTGGCAGAAATAATCTTATTTATCTCATTTTTGGTTGACCTATAATTATTTAAATTGTCAAAAGTACTTTCTCTCTGTAATCTCTGGTATGCCCTTTTCTTCTCAGAAATTTTCCTAGCTATCTCCTGATTCCACCACAATGGCCGTGAATGGTTTGAAGAAGATGGATGTGTTTTGTGAAGTCTTGCTGAAAATTGAGTATAATTGTATCAGGATGCACTATTGACACAAACACCCAATATCTACATGACGAGATGAACATCCTACAAATCAAAAATCACCTAAAACTACATGCATCACAACTCAGGCAAAAAACGCAACATCCATATCATCCCCTTCACCATATCACCAGACAATCTCCTAATCATTGACGCAAAATACAGACCATTTTCAATAACAACAATGAGACTACCAACTTAGACACAGACCCTAATACAACAACATAAGATACAATCAAGCAAAACATGAAAACAATCCACTCTCAGATCACACAACAATACTTGACACACAGAACCCACAACAAAATATTAAGTGTACCACCTCCAACAACCATACACAACTCCGAACAAACACTCACAAAGCAGATCAGAAGAATACTAGCACATATACATACAAACAAATCACCCCGCCTGACATCATACATGCACAAAATATCTCCCACCACCCATACAACACCAAATTGCCCCAAATGCCTAACACAGATACACAATACCACACATCTCTTCAACTGCCCACAGATACAAACAGACCTGGGCCCGATGGTATGGAGAGTTGGGGTGAGGCCTAGAAAAGGTGTGAGGGTCCCAGACCCACTGTCGGGCTGGGGACGGGGTCGCCACCACCACCATTGAGTATCATTTTTTCCATTTGGATTTTGCAGAAAGATAAGGTGAATATGTGTGAGAGCAATTGTGGAATGTGTAAGAGCGGAGTGACAAACAGGAGTGGTGGTGGGACATGAGAACGGTGGTTCCACATGATGTGTGTGGGTATGAGAACGGGCACCAAGGTGCTCGATCTTAGCAATATAATATACTTGTGCAACCCATGCATAGAATGAATGAGAAGTGAGTGGGTGAAGGAGGTAGAAGAACAAGAGAAGTACATAGAGATGGAGAAAGAAGACCAGGAAGATAAGGGCACCCACGTAGACCAAAACAGGGTGAAGGTAGCAGAGAGGGGCACCCAGAGTGACCAGCCCCAAACTGATAGAAATCCAGGGATACCCAGGCAAAAGAAAATGATAAAGAAGGTACCAGTGAGGATAATTGGAGATAGCAAGGTGAAAAGAGTTGGAGCACATGTGAAACTCAGGATGGAGGGGAGTGGATGCACCAGCTTGAGTGGTGTAAAAATAAAAAAAACATAAGGGAAAAATTAGAACAGGAAGCAGATACAATGAAAAATGGCATGCTTGTCATCCAAGGTGGTGGAAATAGCCTGGAGGAAGTGGAAGAATAAGAGACTGTAAAGGAAGTGGTGGCAGCAGTGGAAGGGAAGAGCATGAAAGTGGCAGTTGTAGGAGTGCTGAGAAGGCCACATACAGGACAGCAGTATGAGAAAGTGAGGAGGAGAACCAATGAGGCTCTTTGAGGAGCTGATGAAGATGAAGGTGGTTTGGATGAGACAGAAGAAAGGTAACATCAGCTTCATCGACACAGATGGTCCACTGGGTACACCTGAGTGAGGGGTTGGAACGACGACTGTGTGAGTGGTTGAGGGCAAGTGCACTGTGTCCCATGAATGCATGATTACCCAGGCTGAATGAGATTAGAGAGAAAAGAGTAGACACCAGCCAGGTAAGTATTTACATGAAGAGTGGATGTATAAATGTTAGAGGATGGGGTGTAGGAAAGTATGAGGATGTTTGTAAAGAGTTAAATGAGTGGAAATTTGATGTTGTGGGTCTGATAAGAGACACACCTGAGGGATGAAGTACGAATGGATGGAAATGAGTATGTGATGATTGGTAAAGGATGAAAGAACCAGGAAAAATTAGGAGGGACATAGCCTTCCACCACAGGAAAGAAAGGAATCTGAAAGTTGAGGAAATAGAGGTCGGAAGCAGTAACAGTAGTGAAGATGTGTTGGCTATAAGAGTAGGCCAGAATGAACAGCAAAGGCCTGAGAAAGTGGTAAAGATAGTAGTATACATGACTGTGGAAGGTGAGAAAATGGTGAAAAGTACAGTATATTGAAGAAGATTGTAAGAGACCATGCGCAGGAAAGAATAATCATTATGGGGGATATGAATGCACACACTGGAATGCTAGAACAGGAATGGTGAAATGCTTGCTGAGTTTATAAATGATATGGATATGGAAAACCTGAATGAAATCTTAGCGGAATGTCGTGATATGGAGTGCAAGGAATCAAGAATCAGCAATTGATTACAAGTTTGTAAATGGAAGAATGCGAGAAATGGTATCCCATATGTGGATAGATGAAGATGGAATGATTGATATTGTATCTGACCACAATATGTTTCTGGTGGAATGTAAGTTGCAGGCAGAGAAAGGAGAAAAATGTGAAGGATAAAGGAAGAAAATGGGGGCTAAGAGATGTAAATTAGGAGAATTTCCAAGCTGATCTGAGTGAAAGAACTTGGATGGATGGTAATCTACATGATGTGAATGATGGATGGAAAATTTGTGGAAAATGTAAGAAATGCTGCAATCAGCAAAATAGATCTTGTACAAGTAAATAGAAGAAAGAGAGTGTGTAAACCATGGTGGAATGAAGAGATTAAGGAAGGAGCGAAAGAGGCTTAACAGAATATGTAGACAGATGAGAAAGAGATGTGAAAGTGATGAAGCTGAAAATGAGTATCAGAATGTATGGACAGAGTATGTGAAACAGCAGAAAGTGGCAAAACGCATGATTAGGGATGCGAAAGTAAAGTGATCCAGGCCCTAAAAGAAAAAGGGTTGCAAGGTGCCTGTGAATGATACAGATTCATGAGAGAAGGAATGACTAGTACTGAAAGTGTAGAGTCTGAAAGTAAACGGCATCTATATATGTGAGAAGGAAGATATGAAAAAGGCCATACAAGAGTTCTGGGAGAAAATTAGAGGAGTTGTTACAGTGTCTGATATTTACCTTATGAGGGTGTTCAATCCCTCACCAGTTGCTGCTGCATCTTCCAACCAGTAGGGCAGGAATAAGACTTAAGGCAAGCAAAATGTTGGCTAATTACAGATGCAGAACAGAACCACAGGAAAAATGAACTAAACAAACTCATAAAGTAGGGAGCCAAGAAACAGTTCAACTTTCCGCTTAAAAACAACAACTGAACTTGCACTGATAACATCGTCTGGGAGAGAATTCTAAAGATTAACAACACATATAGAGAAAAAGCGATGCGAGCATAAATATTTGATTGGAGTAGAAGTTTTTTTTTGCTGTGACCACGAGTTCTGTTGTCTATTTTACATTCAAACAAATCAAACAAGTGGGGACAATGACCATTTAGGATCTTCCAAGCCATAATTAGGTCTGCACGGAGAAGGCATCCTTTGATGGAGAACAGGCCCAAATTGGATAATCTATCAGCATAAGAAAGATCAGAAAATCCCCAAATCTTTTTTGTCCATTTCCTCTGAATAGATTCCAACAAGTGCAAGTCACCAACATAGCCAGTATTCCACACTGCAGAGCCAAAATCAATAATAGGTCAAATATGAGTGATGAACACTTGGACCATGAACTTGGTTGACCTACAAATTGTGCCTCTAAGAATATTATTGGCTACTCCAGTTACGTTACAGAAAGTTTCATTCATATGCAGGTGAAATTTTAGTGAAGAATCGACAAGGAGTCCCAAATCTTTCACAGAGGTCTTTAAGGAATAGCGTAATCACCAATCAAGTACTCACTCCCCTATAGGGATAGAAATCAATCTACTAAAGCGAATCTCTACACATTTATTAACAGAAAAAGAAAGGCCCCAAGATCTTCTCTTATAAAAAAGCAAAGTAACATCCTCTTGAAGAGAAAGACTAAAGCCTGTACCAGTGATTACCTCAGTAATAGGAAGAGCAAGATATAATTTAAGATCATCGGCAAACAGGGCAAATTTGCATGACAAATCTGCAGCAAATAATTAATAAAGATAAGGAAAAGCATAGGACCAACCACTGAACCTTGTGGGACTCCACTCATAACATGAGCAAAATGACTAGACAAGCCTTGTAAAATGACACTCAGTTTACGGTTCTGTAAAAAGTCACTTAGCCAGCTCAACAGAGGGTTACCAATGCCAATATATGACAGTTTTTTAGTTAAGAGCAAGTGATGGTTAACAGCATCAAATGCCTTGCTGAAATTGAAAAACAGGACATCAATAACAGGACCAAAATCAAGGTGTTTACTAACATAATCATAGGCCAACAATAGCTGATCAGTCACTGATAAACCTGCACGAAAACCAAACTGAAAATTTGCCAGCAAAGAGTTAGTGTCCAAGTAGGCATAAAGCTGCAAAACTATTATTCTCTCAAGAGTTTTAGAACAGATCAATGTCAAGATTATAGGCTGGTAGTTTGAAGGGTGAGAATATCGCCGATACTTTTGGTTCCAAACTAGTGATAATCGATAATTTCAGTTTTTGGTTCCAGTTTAGCACAGGGGCAAGCTGCGCATGCCTTGGAGGCAGAAATAGAGGAGGAAAGAATGGTCAAGAGGGCTCAGAGGTCAAAGGTCAAGTCCTTGATGGAGGAGATCTTGTGGCATGCTGACCTGGAGACCACCAGCAGCAGCGAGGACATGGAGGATGCTCAAATTGTGAATGTGTGGCTGCAGGCCAAAGGGACAGACAGTCTAGCAGACCCAGCATTCAACAGTGAGAAGGTCCTCATTGACCTCTTCTTGAGGTACAACACGGCGATGCCAAGCAGCGCCGCTGTGGAGCGCTTGTTCTCCCTTGGCAAGGACATTATCAGGGCTAAGAGGAGCTCCCTGTCTGATGAAAACTTCAACATGCTCATGTTTACGAAGGGAAACATGCTGCAGAACCTAGTCTAGACTGTGGCTATGCAAATTGTTATTTTACTTAAAACAATACTTTTCATTAGTGAAAAGACAGGATAAACATTGAATTTGAAGATTTTCTAAGATTTTTCTAATTTTTTTTCTAAGTTTTCTAAGATAAAGAAAAAAAATAAAGATTTGGATTTAGCAATTTTTTTATTTAAAATATCAATATCAGTATCGCTAGTATCAGAATTTTGTATTTATTAATTTATTAGTTATTACTTTATTGGGCGATAAATTTATCACCAGTTATCATGATATATTTTTGGTAATACTTCAGATTTGGGGCGTACGGTAGGTGGCGCTGTTAGCAGGCTACAATTTTGGGCTACAGCATATCTCTTATGACATCAGACGGTAGCTTCAGATGTGACCAATCACGGCATTATATTTTTTTGTTATTTTGGGGATTTGTAACTTTTAGTCTGTATTATTTACTAAATATCTGTGCCTCTGCTCGTTTATAGTTTTTTCTAAGTTAGGTAAGGTTTCTTGATGTCTTTTATTGCATTTTTTTGTTTCTTAGTGAACGATAACAGCTTCTTACTGACAACGCCGTAGCTATAAATAGAACCCGCTTACCATTTGTTTCTCTTTCGTTATGGCTTTTTCGTGCTCTAGTTGTGCTTCTTCGTTATTCGAATTTGGGTTTATTTTGCATGACTGCAAAAAACTTTTAGATTATTTAGAGGCGCATAAGCTAATCAATAAACCTATAAAAGTATTGTTTGTCATTAGATTAGGTTTTACTGCCAGTAAAAAGCTGTTGGGAAAACCCCCCAGTAAAGTCAAGGGGACTGCTCGTGGGGGAGATATCAATGCGGGAGGACTACCCTGCAATGATCCTGAGTTTCAATCAATTGGGGGGTCTGGGGGGCACAGACCCCCAGTATATACTTGTATACAAAAAAATATAACGCCGTAATTATTCACATCTGATGCTACCATTGACATCATAAGACATATATTATAGCCCAAAATTGTAGCCTATAAACAGCGCCACCTACCGTGGGCCCAGAAACTGAAGTGTTACCATATTTTTTTGTTATTGCACACACCACTGGCAGTAGCTCTTGAGAAGATATATACTAGATCACTAGAGTTTGGAGAAATATCTAATGATTGGAAATTAGCGAATGTAGTGCAAATTTTTAAAAAGGGAATTAAAGAGGACCCAAATAACTTTAGACTGGTAAGCTTAACTTCTATAGTTTGTAAAATTCTTGGGAAGATCGTTAAGAAGGGGATTTCTGACTCTCTAGAGTGTGGTAGGTTAATAAATGATGCCCAGCATGGGTTTAGAAGAGGTAGATCGTGTTTAACAAATTTACTGGATTTTATGGATTATGTAACTAAACAATTAGATAAGGGAGAGAATGTTGATGTAATTTACTTAGATTTTAGCAAAGCTTTTGATAAGGTTCCACATAGGAGACTAGTTCACAAATTAAAAACTAATCGAATAAATGGTAAAGTTTTGAATTGAATAACTGAATGGCTGAAAGACAGGAAACAGATAGTTGTGCTGAATGGGGTGAGGTTACAGTGGAGGGACATTATCAGTGGCGTACCTCAGGGCTCCATTCTAGGCCCTTTTTAAAATCTGTTCTGGGATGGATAAGTTGGATTTTAGCATGTTGTTTGAGTTGGAAGGTAGTAATAAGACTAGGGGTCACCACTTAAAAATTAAAAAACAGAGGTGCAGGTTGGATATTAGAAAATATTTCTTCACCAATAGAGTGGTAGATTACAGCAATAGTTTGCCATCTGAGACAGTAAACAGTCCCACCCTGAATGTTTTCAAATGTAGTTTGGATGATTATATGGGGAGGGAGGGTTTACCGTATTCTGAACTCATTCCTGCGGATGCAGTTTTTATTATTGTATATTATGATTGATTTGGATTTTGCTCTTGATGATGATGCCTTTTGTTTTTGACACATTCCTGTGTATGGTTCTAATTGTATATTGTAGATGTATGATCTAACACAATCCTATGGATGCATTTTGTAGGTGGGTTTTGACAGATGCAGATGACCTTTGATAGGCCGTTGTGGCTTTTGTCATCCGTGAAATTATATTATGTTAATTCTTGAGCCAGCTAAACATTTGGCCTTGGAGAGGATAGTTAGGCGATGTTCTTGGTTTGTAATTTTAGTTATCATGTTGGTCTTTAAGCTACAATATCGGAGATATTGTTATTTAATAAAGTGTGGGGAGAAGAGAGAGTAACAAAGGGGTGGAAGGAATGAAGAGTGACACTGCTACACAACATAACATAACATAATTTCACGGATGACAAAAGCCACAAGGGCCTATCAAAGGTCATCTGCATCCGTCAAAACCCACCCACAAAAAGCACCATCACCAAAGTCCCCCACAATATAATATAACAGATGACAAAAGCCACAAGGGCTCATCATAGGTCATCCAAGTCAAACGGCCTCTTTTTTAAGGCACCCAAACTCCCAGGAAAACTACATCCAGAGGATTGCGTCCAAAAACAAGGGTATCACCAATCAAGGCTTGTCAAGAACTAAATCATGCAGCTATAGATATATATAAACAATATTAATATATACAAAATTTAGGAACCATCACAACCTGCCCTCCCCACAAACTCATCCAACCTACTCTTAAATACATTTAAGTTTGGACTACCTACTACCCTCTGCGGAAATTTGTTCCAGAAGTCTACCACTCTATCGGTGAAAAAATATTTTCTTAAATCCAACCTACACCCTTGCTTTTTAATTTTCAAGTGGTGACCTCTAGTCCGATTTCCATCATCTAACTCAAAAAATTTGCTAACATCCAATTTATCTATCCCAGAAAAAAATTTAAAGAGCTCAATCATATCTCCTCTCACACACCTCCTTTCGAACGAGAACATAATTAATACCCTCAGTCTATCTATATATTCAAGGTGCCTAAGGGAAGGAATAATCTTTGTTGCCCTCCGTTGCCCTCCGTTGCACTAACTCAAGAAGGTTAATATCGTGTTTAAAATGTGGGGACCATGCCTGTACACAGTACTCTAGATGTGGCCTAACATAAGCGGGTAAATATGTAGATTAGCGGTCAGGCCGAAAAAAAAATTTGTGTGTAAATATTATCGTTCACTCGTGTCGGAATATTCATGCGCGTTTGAGTCCTTTTCGAATTATTATTCTATAAACAATTAGGATTATATAATGGGGGCCTGTGCCCCCCAGCCCCCCCCCCAATTTAATGAAACTCAGGATCATCGTAGTGTAGTCCCCCATTGTGTTTACCCCCACACGAGCCGTCAACTTAAATGTACTCAAAAAACGTGAAACATTTTGGAACACGGACAAAATATTACGTCCCATCGTTCGCGCCGATAATCTACATATTTACCCATAAGAGTTATAGAGTTTAAGAATAACCTCCTTACTTTGGTAACTGACATTTCTCTTAATGAAACCCAGCACTCTATTTGCCCTATTTTTTGCCCCCCCCCCCGGGCGAAAAAGAACGCGATCTACAGTGAAAGATTAAATGATGGGGAGAAAGCCAGCCCCCTCCAAAAGTCTAAAAGTCCAGAGTGAGACATTCCACAAAAATGTGCCAAACAGTCTGGGGGACTGCGTCGTCACAATAGGACGCAAGCAAGCACTCCATCAAATGGCGATGCGTCACACGAGTGTGCCCGATTCGGAGACGAGATAAAGCAACCTGAAGCATTTGCGGCATTGAGGAGTAGGTCCATGGGAACAGTCGCGGCGCAATGGCACGCACCTTTAAGTTCCCTTCGACCGTCTCCCATCTACTTTGCCAAGCAGCCCGAAGAGCTGGCCGTATTCTTGCCATGTAGCCGGTGTGAGGAAGAGCGAAATGCTGGTCCGGTCGTATAGTCCTCGCGGACTCTTTGGCACCCTCATCGGCGCGCTCACTCCCCGCAATTCCTACATGTTCAGGAACCCAGCAGAAGATAATCTCGACATCTGCCCGGCTTACCAAAACCGTGGCGTCACGGATATCGCGAACCAGGGGATGCGGAGGTTCCAATGCCCCGATAGCACTCAGGACGCTTTGTGAGTCGCTATAGATCACAACTCGGTCTCCAAACCGGGCACGTCGCGTAATCTCCCGCAGTGGTGTATTGCCACCAGCGCGGCAGTGAAGACAGACACAGCGCCTGGCAAATCCCCGCTGACTTCATACAGAGGGTTACGGCGTGGAAGCCGACCCCCTCTTGGGACTTGGAACCATCCATATACACTGGCACGGTTCCAGCGTGATACGAGGTGTGCTCCAAAAAGGTCGAACGCAATACTCTCGGTGCTGTACAGCTTTGAGAGCAGAGGCGTGGCGACAAAGAGCCAAATGTGGTACCCACAGGGTGGCGTCTTGGGAAGAACCAGGTGCGCCACCGGCCCGAGAGCTATATCTAGCTCTCGAATGAGTTTCCACGCCCTAAATCCAAAGGGCTTAGGGTATGACTGGCGTCTCTCGGCGGCACAGGCACCGTCGAAATCAGCTGCAGATGCAGTGAGAGCTGTTAGCGACTGAGGGAGGCGCCGGGCTTGCGCGTACAGGCGAATAATGCACTGTGCACGGCGTAGAGCGAGTGTCATCTCTCCAGCATCGACTAGGAGGCTCTCAAAGGATAAAATGCGGAAGGGACCGGTCGCCAGGTGAAGGCCGGTGTGGTGGATCGTGTCCACTTTTCGCAATACACGCTCGGCTGCGGATGCATAAAACTCGCATCCGTAGTCGAGCTTCGAACGAACAAAGGATCAATAAAAAAGTAAGGCGCTCCAAGCGCTAAACGTCACAGAATGGAGGATATCCATGGCGCGGGTACAATAGACCCTAAGGCTGCGAATATGAGCCTCACAGGTGAGGCGTCGGTCAAATACAAGACCAAGGAAACGGTGCGATTCAACCACTAAAGCTCTCCTCTGATGGATCATGTTGTCCTTAGCCAACATGTTGCCATCAGCGGAGCGAATAACGAGGAACCGTTTGAAGCCAGCGAGCTCGAAAACGCCGGGTAATCTCTGAATGAGGGGCCCCGATATAATCGAGGCTCTGCTTTGCACACTAGCACTTTTGGTCATAGTCAGGGGCTCTGCACCCAAGGGGGGGAAGCAGAGGGGCCCCCCGTTGTTGGCTTATTAACAAATTGAGTCAAAAAATTATCCCCAGAGCATTCTATAAACTTACAACTTGCCATATCCCAGGCCACAGAATTTAAATTAAAGTCACCAAGAATAATTGTATCTACTTCCCATCCTTTACTTACTTGCCTGGTCATTAACTCATTGGTAATCTTTTACATTATTCCATAATGATTCGTCCTTTGTTCCCAACTTTTTCGTTTATTTATCTGTTCCTGAGAGTGAGCGAAGCGAGCGGGGCTTAGTGACTCCGGATTTTCTTCCTGTTATCCCATTATGCTTCGTCCTTTGTTCCCCAAATTTTCGTTTATTTACTTGTTCCTGAGGGTGAGCAAAGCGAGCGAGGGGGGTGGGGGGCTTGGGGTCTATGCCACCCATAGTACGGCTTGAAAGCGTCTTCCAGTAACCAAACACATATGCGAATAACCCAATAAATAACAAACAATGAAACACACTGATATCGTTCAATTTGGAACGAAAAACAGCAACCCCAGAACACCCGAGTCGCTATTGTAAAAGATTACCAACTCATCAATACAATCAGTAAAAGACTCCCAAGTGTATTATCCTATTAATTTTACTCGCCCGTTTTTATGGGCCAGAACACAACGACGCGTAAAATACGTGAGTCTCCAAGCTACGAAGTCCCCGGATTGAGGCCAAGCTACCAAGACTGGACAAGTAGAATTCGTGAGTCTCCAGGCTACGAAGTCCCCGGATTGAGGCCGGGCTACCAAGACTGGACAGGTAGAATACGTGTCTCCAGGCTACGAAGTCCCCGGATTGAGACCGGGCTACCAAGACTGGACAGGTAGAATAAGTGAGTCGCCAGACTATGAAGTCCCCTGCAAGAGAGGCAGGTCTACCAAGGGGGCTAAGAAGCAGCTCATCCTCGAGCTAATCCCTGCTTTTCAAACCGAACGTTAAGTTAACTTGTTCAAGTTTAACTTACTCTCGTCAGAGAGACTCCTCATATCCTGGTGCATCCTAAAGCCCAGGGATATTATTCGCCCTTGAGGAATTACGAAAAGAAGAGGAAAAAGGTCCCCCCTCGAGCCCGTTACCCGGTGGCCACACCAAACTCATAAGTTAACTTGGTTGAGGAACCAAGTTCAACTTATTCGCGTCAGAGACCCCCTCCCCCGTGCTATTCTGATGTATCCCAAAACACCGAGATAGGCCTCGCCCTTGAGGAAGACGAACTAAGAAGAAGCTCATCCTCGAGCTAGTTCCTGGTTACCAAACCGACCTTTAAGTTAACTTGTTCAAGTTCAACTTATTCTCGTCAGAGAAACCCCCCTCCTCTATCCTCGCCCTTGAAGAAGACCCCCCCCCCCCTGAGTACAGTCCTCTCCCATGAGGAATTACGTAACGAAGGAGAAAAAGCTCCCCCTCGAGCCCGTTACCCGGTGGTCCCACCGAACTCTAAGTTAACTTGGTTTAAGAACCAAGTTCAACTTATTCTCGCCAGAGAGACACCGCCTACCCTGGTGACTCCTAAAGCACCGTGATTGTTCTCGCCCTTGAAGCCCCCCCTTCCCCCCATCATTGAATACAGTGTGGACCAAAGCTGCCGCACTCGCCAAAGTCAGTGGTGGCTTTCAAGTTATTTATCCGCAACCTCCATCTGACCGGTCGCCACGCGTCTTGGAGGCAATAACATTCCCGAGGTAAAGTGCTCATTGAGTTCAAGGTCAGACGCAAACCCGATCCAAGGGGTATCCACAAAGGTAGTTTCGGCCAGTAAAGGCCGCTAGCATTTTTTTTTTTTAATTGAAGTGAGTGTTGGGTCAACCATCCCGATAATGTCAAGTAGGTCAAGTTAGAAAGCCATATGGAGAAATTATTGGTCTTTTTTGTGTATTTTCAAATTCGAGGTATTTCTGTGGTTCATGTTTTGTTCTTGTGTAGTAAATTGTAAAATTTAAAATATAAGTTTATTTTGGGAATTCCTGTGTGTTTCTTTATATCCTTACGTGTTTGAAGCGGATCTTCCTTAAAACAACAAAATTAGCACTCTTAGAACAAAGCCTACTTCATCAAAGAAGTATATCACGACCACAAGGTATACCACAACAAAAGTGGTGTCCGGTGTGGAGTGATCAAAAGGGGCATTATACGACACCGGGTAAAACCAGCGAAATTGCCCACCTTACGCGATGATGACGTGCCGCGTAATCAGCGTCTCGCAAGGACACAGGATGGGCATATGAGTACTAGCCGCATGGAGAACCTGCATCAGGAGAAGATGCGAACTCTGGCAACGCGCAAAACACCACAGCCTGAACTGGGGAAGAAAACGAGACGCCGGGAATGGTCACGTGCTCCAAGATTTTTTTTAAGGGGCTATCTGGCGACTGCCAACTTGGGCATAAGTCGCCGCAAACAAACCACCTAGTTCTAGGCTACTTTAAAATAAAAAAAATGAAATGAAAACAACAATAAAAAGAGATAACAATTAGGAGGCAAGCTCCGGCGTCGGGGAGAGGTCCTCCTACACCCGGCGTAGGCCCATTATATTTAATGGGCCTATCTTTTGAAGTTTGAAGGGTAAGGTCGGGAAACTCCTGAAGAAGGCACTGAAATGGTGGCTCGGTGGGTGGGAGATGAATAGAAAGGAGGGAACTCTGTGAAGGTTTGTACGAAACTGAAACAGTGAGTGAAGTTTTGCGATCGACGAGCTTGAGGGGAAAGAATTGACCAAGAGGTCGCGAGCCGAAAGAAAATCGAGGCACAATATTGGACAATCTACCTCGGCGATGACGAAAGTCCATCGAAAAACTAGACAACTAGATGGAGACCGAGTGAGACTTGTAAGTTATGCCTTCCATAGGTCCTAATATTGGTTGAATTAGCTGCCTTCAGAACTAAATCTAAGGGAGCACAAGTTTTATCGCCCTTAAAAATTGGTATGACACTGCATTCAGCACCAGTTTCCACCAGGAACGAGAACCCAGAAAATGGGTCAAAAATGCGAAAGGGAGGACCTAACGGAGAAAGTGAAGTATAGACAGGGGATCTAGACCCTTTTGTCCCATGCTTTCCTAGTTTAAAGGAGAATTTGAGGTTGAAATTGAAGTTTGAAAATTTGAAGAGTTTGGTTGAGAAAAGTGATATGTGGGGTGTGGAGAGTTGTGTTTAGGTGAAGGAGGTGGTACTGGTTGTAAATATGTGCACGGTTGTAAGCATTTTACAGACTGTGCGCCATATTTGTTGTGTTACCAGCACCATTGAGTAGATTGGGTGAAAGTTTCATTATGCTTTGGGAGTGTACTAGACGCATTGTGTGAAAAAGCATAATGGTGGTTACAAGGCTGCATGCAGCGTAGAGTGTTGTTACCATACCTTTGATGGTACTAGCAGAGACCCTTTTGTTGAGAAAGGTTATGGTGAGAATAGGCAGAAAATTGTGAAAATTGCTGCATGTCACCTTTTCTACTGAGATTCCCTCGTTGGTTTATTTTACGGGAACTCGAACGTCCTCTCTCTCTATGCTCGCCATGTTCGTGCCGTCGCTCTGTGCTCTTTGCTGCAGTTTCAACCGGCTGAGGTCACTCTCAATCCTCGATAACGTGGTAGCTAAATCCCTCGTTAGGGAGGATGGAATTTCGTCACGCTCCGGTTGTTTACAAGCAGAACTCGCCGTTATCCGAACTTTCGAAATGAACGGATTAGGCTCAGAGCCGTGTTTGTGTATGCTGCCGCATTTTAAATACGGTTTTTTATACAGCTGGTCGGCTGCTTTTGCCAGCTGATTCACATTTTTCGGCGAAGATATTAGAATGAGAGGCCTAATATATTCTGGGACTGAAAAATTTGGTGAGGAAATGGTCGAAAAGGTCAGATAGTGCGCCTTTCGCCCTAATAAGGCCCTTCAAATGATTTTAAAAACTAGCGGAACACTTATCTCCCATCTCCTGAGTGTTAAGGAGCTTCCTCAAGTCTTCAACCTGTGACTTCCCAAATATGTACCTTATGGAAAGCCTCCCTCAATTCTTCATAAGCTCCAACTTTCTCCCTATTAAATGAGATATCCCTAAATTTTAGGAACATAATTATGGGAACTTTTTTAATTATGGCAGCAATCTTCTCTTTTTCTGTTATGGCTTGAGGGCGGAGAATTACGTGACAAAGATCAAGCCAAGCGAATGGGTTTGCTGTATCATAAACCGGAAGTGTGAGGGATGCATGCGGAATTTTGGTTGTGCTTTGCTGTATTTCAGTTGAAGCTTGCATTGTGGAAAACGTTTGGTCATTCACCGATGACTTGTTTACCATTGGGATGCTTTTTGGATGTATGTGGTTTGTATAAATGAGAATATCGTATAGAGTAGAATGAATAAATTTTAGAATTGCTGTGAGTGAAAGAATGAGAGTGTATGCACGTGTGTTTGTGTGTGTGTGTGTGTGTGAGAGAGAGAGAGAGAGAGAGAGAGAGAGAGAGAGAGAGAGAGAGAGAGAGAGAGAGAGAGAGAGCGCGCGTAGGTTAGTCACAGTACGGAAACATAAACAAAAATTCATATTTTTTTGTATAAAGATAAATTATTCACTCGTTGTATTTAAGGGATATTATTTAATTTTAACTAATAAGAATTATAGTGATTGGGATAGGGATACCGTGGATAGAACGTGATACCAAAAATTGAAACGCGTGAATGAAAATGGGCGATCAAGGGAAAACGGGAATTACCGCGATCATTTGAATTTGTTTTACATTTTAATTTAGAATTATCAATTGATAGGGGTTATATTAATCCCGGGTCTGGTCACCATTTATTACTATGTAATTATTTTTTTTGTTTTATTTAGTATAGATAGCGAACAAGAATTAATCACCTAAAAAAAATTGAGATGGAAATTGAATAAATGAATTTAGGTTTAACGACTGAGGCTCGATTGTTAACGCGTTAGCGAACTAGAAGGAATGGAAGAATGAACGAAACGAAAATATAATGTATTAAGAATTAACAAATGAAAACAGGATTGATTAAATATAACTTATACAATTTGGTATGCACGAGTTATGCGTTGATGGATATTCAGAGGGCGTTGAATAGGAAGTTAAATATGATGTTAAATAAAATAGGATCACAATACGATATTAATTTGGATGTTAGCGAATGTTAAATATGATGATAATTATAGTGAGTTCACAATGATATTAGATAGGTTGTACGATAATAGTATGTTAGCGAATCACAATGGCAATAGTAAATTAGGGTCTGAAATGAATTAAAAATATCTATAAATAACGTACTCACGCTTGAAATCAATTTATTAACCAGATTGGGCAACTCTTTTGCACAAAACTTGCGAGTCTAAGGATGCGAGCACAATGAGGCAGAGTTAAAACGATTGAGATTTATTTTAAACAATGCGGTTCTCGGGGAGTTTGATATATATGGGAATTCTAATTTGTTTTATGTATTCATATATTAGATTTACAGATACAGATACCATTTACATTTAAGTACTCGGAATAACATAACAAATTATTTAAATTACTTTTAGAGTAGCGCAGATTTACATGACAACAATTTATCTTAATTATTTTGAGTAATACACGTACATTATTTTGTTTATTTGGGAGTACTGCAGATTAATAAGAATCAGGTAGTGCTACAAGTCCTCTTCTTTCTTGATTGTAGGCTACGTGAAGTTGATCAGAGATTTCCTCAAAGCTAAAGAAATCTTGAACCTGGATTCACTATTCCTTATTCGGCGGGAACTTGGAAGGTATTCAGATGTCTCTTCTTGATTTGGATTTCATCTTGAGGCACCTTCCAGTTCCCCTTTTACATAAACGGCCCGCCCACATACTGTGTTATTTAATGGTTTACAAATGGAATTATTTTTTTCTACATTTAATGAGCTCTAATAATATTAAATTTATTCACTCTACTTACATTATTTTATTTAGCAATACTTTACATTATTATTGAATAACAAAATTGTTATATTATTACTCACAAGCAATTAATTAATATTCAACAAGTTTTTATAATGTATTTGTTTTGACTTAATGGGCACAATTCATTGCGTTTGATATATTAAAGCGGGGGCAGCAAGTTAAAACCCCATTATTTCTGTAGGGTAACCCTATCTGGGCGGGGGTTTGTTTATAGTTTTACGATTGTTAATGGGGTTTTAAAAGGAAAAGGGGGCCGTCAGTAGTCCTTATGTGTACTGGTTATTATATGGTTTACCTAGATAACATATAAATACAATATCCTGTACACATAAACTAGATTGATAGAAATGAATGTTGAATTTTAAGATTCGGGCTACGTGGTGGAATTCGGTGAGCCCGAGGAGTTTAAATAGACAATCGTAGAAAAATATGATGTATTTTAGAATTAACAAGTGCAACACAGATAATTGCTTGGTTATATAATAGATGTAAAATTAGAATACGAGTTATTATTTAGTGGATACGTAAAACAAGTAAAAATGGTAATTCATAAGATAATAATTGGTAATCGAATTAATAGTAATAGAAAATCAAATAAGATATCTAATGTAAACATGATATTAAATAGATGTAAAAGTTATTTAATATGATATTAAGAGAACGAACAATGTAAAAAGGATGTTACATAGCATAACATAATTTTACGGATGACAAAAGCCACAACGGCCTATCAAAGGTCATCTGCATCTGTCAAAACCCACCCACAAAATGCATCCATAGGATTGTGTCAGATCATGCATCTATAATATACAATTTGAGCCATCCACAGGACTGTGTCAAAAACAAAAAGTATAATCATCAAAACTCACCTAAATCCAAATCAATCATAATATACAATAATACAAAACTGCATTCACAAGAATGAGTTCAGAATAACCCTCCCTCCCCATCTAATCATCTAATCTGCATTTGAAAACATTCAAGTTTAGACTATCTTCTGTCTCAGGTGGCAAACTATTCCAGTAATCTACCACTCTATCGGTGAAAAAATATTTTCTAACATCCAACCTGCACCTCTGTTTTTTAAAAATTTTAAGTGGTGACCCCTAGTCTTATTACTACCTTCCAACTCAAACAACTTGCTAAAATCCAACTTATCCATCCCAAAACAGATTTTAAAAAGCTCAATCATATCTCCCCTCACGCATCTTTCGAATGAGAACATATTTAATACCCTCAGTCTATTTTCATATTCAAGGTGCTTCGGGAAATGTATTATTTTTGTTGCCCTCCTTTGTACTAACTCTAGCTGGTTGATATAATGTCTAAAGTGCGGTGACCATGCTTGTATACAGTACTCTAAAGTGGCCTGATATACGAGTTTTAGAGTTTAGGGATAACCTCTTTACTCCTGTAGCTAACATTGCTCTTAATGTATCCTAGCACCCTATTTGCTCTATTGTTTGCCTCAATACACTGCTTCGAAAACTTCAGTGACCTATATACTACTACGCCGAAGTCCTTCTCATCATAAACTGAATTCAGCCAATGCCCATCCATTTCATAGCTAAATTCCCTATTATCCCTTCCCATCTTAATAACTTTGCATTTTTTTAAGGTTAAAAGTCATCTGCCACTTGTGAGCCCAAGTAACTCTGCACTTTAAAGCTATCCTCAATTTCTTTGACTACAACTGCAAATTTAGTGCCATCAGCAAAAATTGACACTTTGCTATTTACAGTCTCCCCAAGATCATTTATATAAACTATGACTAATAAAGGTGCCTAGCACGGATTCCTGAGGTACCCCACTGATAACTTCCCTCCACTGTGACCTCACCCTATTCAGTACAACTCTGTTTCCTGTCTTTCAGCCATTCAGCTATCCATTTCAAAACTTTACCACATATCCCATGCATTATTAATTTGTGAACTAGTCTCCTATGTAGAACTATGGGAGGGGGCATATCCTTTATTCTAATTTTTATGTATTTATTCCTGTTCATCTTGATTTTTTTTACTTGCTTTCTCTTCTTTTACTTCATTTTATGAGAGCTTTTTCTTGCCTTGCTTTCCACTCGATTTTCTTTTCTTCCTTGAATTTTCCTTTAAGTTGGCCCTCCGAACGGTTTTATTTCCATTTTCCTTAAGTTGCTGATTTCTTCTTAGGTTGGTTCTTAATCTTCGTTTTCTTTCTTGGACTGTGAATTTCGAACGCAGTACCTCTGGATTTGATTTCCAATACTCTAGCCACACGACTGGCCTTAGTCCATCTTATTGTTGATAAGTTTATCAGCCATTTATATTATCAAGTTGGAAGGAATTTCTCTAATACATTTTCGCACCCCTACACAGGTCCCTTTCTAGAAAGGGGAGAGACTAGTCTTGGATTTCTTAATCGAGGAGTAGTAGCTCTCCCTCCTAGGGGCCTCCGAGTCTGTGGGATGAGTGGAGCGAATTTACAGGGATTGAGGAGAGCGAACGAAGTCTTGTCTCTAATCAATGAGTAATGCTTTCTCCTTCCCCGGGTCTCGGAAGTTTACCGCAGCACTCTTTCTTAAATCTCTAGTAGGAGGGCAGCAGTTGTAACGAAGATCAGAAGATTGCTCGTCCGTTGAGGGTCACCAGTTATGGGGGGAGGGGCATATCTTTATTATAATTTTTATTTATTTTATTCTTGTTCATCTTGATTTTTCTTTTGGTCTGGATGTTTCACTCCCTTTATCTTCTTTTCTTGCTTGTTATCGTATCTTCTTTTTTCGTGACTGAATTTTTCCTTTTTCTTGTGTTGGCCCTTCAAACGTTTTTCTTTCCATATTCTTTGGCTTCCGTATTCTGGTTGGGTTGGTCCTTAATCTTCTTTTTTTTTCTTTTCTTGAGAGATCTTCCTAAAAATTATTTGACTTTTGAGTTTCGAACGCGGTACCGCTGGATTTGAATGCCAATACTGTAGCCACACGACTGGCCTTAGTCCGTCTTATTGTTGGTAAGTTTATCGGCCATTTATATTATCGAGTTGGAAGGAATTTCTCTCATACATTTTCGCACCCCTACAGAACCTTATCAAAAGCTTTGCTAAAATCTAAATAAATTACATCAACATTCTTTCCCTTATCTAATTGTTTAGTTACATAATCCATAAAATGCAGTAAATTTGTTAAACACAATCTAACTCTTCTAAACCCATGCTGAGCATCATTTATTACCCTCCTACTCTCTAGATGGTCAGAAATCCCGTTCTTAACTATTCTGTCAAGAATTTTACAACTATAGAAATTAAGCTTACAGGTCTAAAGTTATTTGGGTACTCTTTACTTCCCTTTAAAAAATGGCACTACATTCTCTAATTTCCAATTATTAAGTATTTCTTCAAACTCTAGTGATCTTGTATATATCTTCTCAAGAGCTACGGCATTACTATCTAGACCTTCTTTGAGTAACCTAGAATGAATGTTGTCTGAGCCAGATGACTTACTAGTATTTAACTCTAATATAAGCCTTTTAATTATTTCCATGTTCACATTAATGATATTCAACACTACTTCCCTTGACTTAGAATTACTCGTATCATCAATTAATCTATCTGGATTCCCTTCTGTAAATACTGAAGAAAAATGATCATTAAGAACCTCTACTATTTCCTCATCAGATTCTTTCAAAATCCCTTCATATCTAATCGGCCCTATTGTATCACTGTTAGATTTGTCATTAATTCTATAATAGCTAAAAAAATTCTTTGATCTTTAATATTATTTTGAGCTAAATTAATTTATGCCGCCTCTTGCTCGTCTTAATAATCATATTTAGCTATAATGATTTAAATTGTCAAAAGTACCATCTCTCTGAAATCTCTGGTATGCCATTTTCTTCTCAGAAAATTTCCTAGCTATCTCCTGGTTCCACCACAATGGCTTCCTATTTCAAATATATTTGATCTTCTTTCAACAACAGAAAAATCACAAACTACATACACATGGTTACATCAAAAGGCACACTCATTTCATCCAGAGTAACAATAATCACAATGGTAATCACAATGCTAATAAGTAAATTGGGGTCTGTAATAAATGAAAATTATATAAGTAGAATAATCACGTTTGGGATGAGTTTACAGACTTAGATAATGGAACTATTTTCTAAACTAACCTTTTTGGATGGAGGCGCAGGCAATAGTGGAAAATTGCGTTTACGAATTTTTGTGACTTTATACAGTTACATTATATGAACTTCTTTTGAGAGAGTTTAATACACACACACACACACACACACACACACACACACACACATATATATATATATATATATATATATATATATATATATTGTTGTTTGACTTCTCACTCCGCTTTCGTTGGATACAAATTACTTTGAAGAATAACAAATTGATTTTAATTATTTTGGGAGCACTACAGAAATTATTATATAATATGCACTATTTTATTTACTTTTGTATTACTGCGGATTATAAAAATCTGGCAGTGCTACAGTCTTATGGGTTTACGTAACGACATTTAAAGACCTTTAAAGGTTTCGTCAGATTTCGGTTGGCGTGACGGGTGAGTTTATTTTGATCCCCCTGTCGAGTTTGCTCTGACTCCAAATTTTACATAGATTCTGCTTCTAGCTAGGTTTCCGGTTGTGCCTTGGTTATTTCGGGACTACAGGAAAGGACTCAAAGGAAAAGCGACGATAAATAGGTTTTTATTCTTGAAATAGCTTCTACCTTATTAAGCATAACGAAATAAATCGAATTCTGTGCGGCGGTATGTAAGTTTTACTAATGTTGGGGTATCTTAGCCAAGGTGACAGGACTTAGGAGCGAGGGACGGACCCGTGAAGCCAGTAATAATAAACGGAAAAGGCAAGGTGCCTTTACTTGAGTCTAGCCAGCTGAATGATTGAACTGATCTCCCCTTGACTGCCCAGAATGTACTCCTTCGTTTATTAATAACTCCTCTGCTTGATGATGCGTGACCTCTTTTCTATTCTCAAAGCGTGGAGGCGAAGCTAACGATAAGAGACTCACTCGTTAGGTTTTTTGCAGACCGTTGGGCGGAGTTCAGAGGTGCATTTGCTTCTCGAGTATCTGTGCAGATCTTTAGACCGGGCTGGTTTCCTATCAAGAGATGACTGTTTATTTTTCCTTTGACACCTTTCCGGTTCCTGGGAATGATTTTAGATCCCAAACTCACTTGGTGTCTCCATCTTCGTAACCTACGACGGAGATGTCTATGGCAGATGGACCTACTAAAGATGCTCTCCTATACATCTTGGGGGATCGAGAGGCTCACTTTGTAGAGGGTATACGCCCCTCTCGCCCAGTCCAAGTTAGACTATAGTACTGGAATGTATTCTTCGGCCTCTTCCTCTTCTCTCCATATATTGTATCATATCTGCAACCTGTCTTTTGGTCTATCCAGGGGCGCATTCCGCTTTTCGATTAAACTGAGCATTTATACTGAGGTTGGCATTTTCCCGCTAGATCACCACCGCCTCCAGGTCTGTTTACGGTATATTTTCCGTATTCAGCAACTCCCTTGCTTAGAGGTCTACGAGTGTGTCTTTTCCTCAGGGTCTGTCGCCGCCTATGACATCTCCATCCATACACTCGCCCTTGGGACTTCATTTAGCTGAACACATTTTTCGTTTAGGACCACGCAATTCAGTTTTGCTCTTCTCGTTTCCGCCCGCCCCTGATGGACATTCCCCTTGTCAAATAAGAAGTCTATGATTGAGCAGCGTGTGGCACGTGTTATGTTCATTGAACATGCGGCACCTCACACTCCATCATGTCATCTCCTCATAAACGGGTCTAAAACGGACTATAGTGTGGGGGCTGCGCTGGTATCTCCGGGCTCTATAGTCTCCAAGTTGTTACCGCAGGTATCTTCCATTTTTACCGCCCAGCTTTATTCAGTTTTATTAACCTTACGCATTTTATCTACCTAGCATTTTACTTTTTTTATTGATTCGAGAAGCATATTATACGCTTTTCGCTATTTAACTTCTGACCATCCCCTTATCTCCAAAATACATTCTGGGTTAGTCAAGAACTCTTCCGGTTACAAAGTGGAGTTTTGCTTTGTCCCTAGTCATGTCGGTTTCCAGAGTAACGAACGGTCCTATGAGGCAGCTGGAAATGTGGCTACCCGGACACTGACTCATTGCAGTCTGCCTCATCGTAACTGTTATCTTCTTATTAGGGACTGCATTCGGTCACTCTGGCAGTCAGAATGGGCTGGCTGCATCGATAATGAGTTGCATTCCGTAATGCACTTGGTTTTACCGTGGGCTAGCTGTTATCAACCTCGTCAGAGCTCTGAAGTGGTCCTCTGGCGCCTTCGAATTGGCCACGCACGCTTCACACATGATCGTTTAATGAATAGCGCTAGGCCCCACATCGCCGTCTCCCCTATGCCCTCTCTGTTCGTCCTCTCGACTGCCAACTCCTGTCTGCCCTCCGCTGGAATGCTTCCCATCTATTTTACGCATCCCATCTAACGATAGACTACGCTTCCTCTTAGCTGAGGGCACCTCTTTTAGCACTCATTCCCTCTTCTGTTTTCTAATACTATCTGTTTTTTTCTCTCTTTTATAGCTTGTAAAAATACCTTTTGAATTAACTAGAAATGTAAATGTTAGCATACATGTGTCTTTTTACCATTGGTGCGAAGCAATAGGTCTCCACTAGCTTCGTTTTCAATTTTAGTTAGGCTATGCTGGGGCATGTCATTTGTTTATTAGCCCTGTGCCCCCTTTTCAATCTTTTTATCTCTTCTATTTGAATCTTAGCACTTATTGAACTTTAGGGCCTCGTACCCTTTTATGTCTTACCGCTCCATAATCTTTTTAGATTTTAGTAGCGTACACCCTGCTCCAAATCATAATAAAAATTAATATATTAAAATACAAGTATTCCGGAGATTAATTCATGGTATTTTTTTTACACATATCTTAATCTTAACAGAAAAAATCATTTTATTAATTGTTTTCTTATTAGGTTATAGTTATTTGATGGATTTTAAATTATTTATTAGAGTACACGGAGGCGTCTCGAACATATTGATTCAATAGTTGCTAAATGCTACCATATATCTCATTTCACCGCTCTAAATAAAAATTCTCATTTTTATCTTCGATTAAACCCGATTTATATTAAATATATAGAAGAAATAGGATTACAATTGTTACCTATAGTCTTCTACATAGATTTTATAATTACTAAACCAAACTTTTATATTCTAGTCTTTTGTTTCTTTTTAAGATGGTTTTAAATTTCTTCCAATAACAGAAAAAAGTGATTTAGTTACTTCGTATGAAGATTGATTAAGGAAAATAATATATTTGAAATAGTCTAACTAAGCTATTAGGAGATATTTAGATATACTTTTAATTTAATTAATTACATTTTGGGCCAATCGTTGAAATTCAAGAGAGAAAAGATTGCATTCTCTGGCCTCAGAGCACCTAAAATCGTGCACGAGCTCTTTTCATTTCCTTAAGGGATTTGGGCTGTATCTTTTAGGCACTCATTTTGTTTTTGTAGTTATGTATATTTAAATAGAGTTTGCTTGCCTTCACAAATCCTACCAGCATAGGGATCACAAAACCCTTCGGTCATTTGACGAACGTCTTTTCGGAACTTTCGAAAATGAGAAGTAATACTCTACATGAACAGTGCTCTTCTCAGAGTACTAATTTGGATTCCTTTCCGTCAAGTGTTATGCTTCAGCTCAACATGTGGATATATTATACGATTTCAAAAAACTTCAAAGTGCTCATTTATTTTGCTTCTTAAAGTGCCTCATTAAATCTTGCAATGTGAGCACTACATAACACCATTCATTATCAATGTCCTTTGCTCAGACTACTCAGAGGGAGGAATTAAGTTTAGCCCCGCCCCCATTATTTTCAGCCTGGATCCGCCACTGCCTTTTACGTGAAGCACTGACTCCAAGGGGTAGAGTTATCTTCTTTCTTGATTGAATGCTTTCTTACTTGATTGCAGGCTGGGTAAAGCTGATCAGAGATTTATTTAAAGGTGAAGAAATCCCCCGTGCTGAATTTAATAATTCTTATTCGCGGGAATTTGGATAGTCTTCAGATGTATCTCTCTTCTTCCGAAATCCTGAGGTACTTTACCGCATAGACTGTGGTAAACAACAGATACAAATGGAATTTATTTTTGTCCATTCAATATGAGTTCCAAATAACATTAAATTTCTGCATTATACTTACATTAATTTATTTTGCAATGTTTTACATTATTATAGAAGCTTACACTTATTATTTAAATATACATATGAAACTAATAAGATAGTTTTCCTTAATATTTCTTCGATAAAATGGGTCCATATTTAGAGCGTTTAATAGGTTCAAATTGAGTTATTTGGAGTTTACTTCATTGTATATGTTTTTTAATTAAAGATATATTAATTGTAACATAAATAAAACAAAACCATTATTTAATTTTTTCTAAGATTAAAGTCATTTAAGGGTTAAATGCGACCATATCTCTCATTTTAGTTCTCAAATCATAAATATTTGTTTAAATCCTCCATTAATTTGATTTAAATTAAAAATATATAGATCATTGCATTGAAATTATTACCTACAGTCGTATACACGGATTTTTATTATTATTATTATTATTCAACCAAAAATAAAATATACCTGTCTTTTTTCTTTTAAAACAGTACTAAAGTTCCTCGAGTTAACGGAAAGGAAACAATGATTTAGTTAGTAATACAAATAAGGAACTGCTTACGAAAATGACAATTTTTTGGAAAAATATGACTAAGCTGTTTATTCTTTTTACGTTAAGAGATATATCGATCATAATGTTGACGGTATTTACTGTTATCAAATTTACTAATTGCTTTTTAAACCGAACGTGTAACTTCAAAAGACTAACCTACGCAGATTCAAAGGATACTAGAACGGTGGAGCAAATAAAGCAACGTGATTTACAAAAAAAAAGACAAGACTTGCTCCTATCAGTAAAATAATAAAAAAGATTCAAGAAAATAATAAAGAAAACCTAAGATGAGATGGGAGAAGAACTCCCTAACCACTACATAGATCACCGACCGAGAAGGATGGAAAGCCCATCAACCATTTTCTACTAACTTAGAAATAATGGAAAGAGAAGAGAAATGGAAGAATTAATTATATACGTAAATGAAAAATTCTATAACAAATAATCTGACCAAAAGTGGAAGATAAAAAAACAAAGAAATAAAACAAGTAAAGTAGATCTTATTTTTTAAAACTAAATAAATACGAAAAAAAAGTAAGTACTCGCGAGAGAATGCGTAAGAGTAGCAATTTATTAAAGATAAAAACGGTTTGAACGCTATGACAATTAGACAAAAGAACAACACGAAACTTTGAAGCATACTCAAAAACAACTATATAGGCCAATACTTACTCACACTAATTCTAACTTAAATACCTAATCAAACTGCCAAAGATTAGTTTGACCTCCAGGTAGCTTAGCAACTCATTGCAAACCTCTAACTTCTTTCAATTTTATCCTAAGATATTTCACTCTATCAAAACTCGCACTCACCCGCCTTACAATTTATTCAAGGGACAGAGGGATCAAAGAAAATAATGAATGGAATGAGATTAGAAAAAAAAACCACACCTTTGTTTGGATTCCACGTTAAGCTGTAAGAACCAAAGACTACCTAGGTCTCTTACATTGTCTCAGACTATATTTCTCGCTGTTCTATCCTTAAATTTTCTTCTTCCTCTCCCTCTCACTCCCGGCTCCGTGATCCCGCCACTCCGAGTCCCAGACTCGGATGGAAGGATTCGGAGAATTACAAAGGAGTACCCGGTTCTCTCCTCCCTCCTTCCCCTGCCACTCTGATGTGTGCCATGGTAGGGGTGGATAGAGGGGATTGGCTGATCTGTTTCTTTTTCCCCCACGCCTTTTTATTTGATTTCATTTCCTTTCGACTTCATGAGAGTGGTGATATTAGTCTCGTGTTTTAGTGCTCCTACGATTCGGCATGAGCTCTCCTCCTCATTTCTCAAATGAGCTGGCACAATCTTTAGGTGCTCGTTATTATTTTGTAGTTTTGTATATGAATTAATTGCAGTTTATATCGATTTCACATATTACACCAGCTTAGGAAAAACGACAAAAAAGCTGGTGGTTTTACCACTGTTCATTCGGAATCTTTCCAAAAGAGAGGTATTACAATACGGGCACAGCGCTCTTTTTAGAGCACTTATCCATTCGGATTCCCTTTCATCAAATGTTATTTTGGTTCGACGCGAACCCATTATAAGGTTTTATAAAACACTTCAAAGTGCTCTTTTTCTTTAGGTTTCCTCGAGTGTCTTATTTCTATATTACAACTTGGACCCAACGATTATCCAAATAGCTTTTGATAGCACCTAAATCAATAAACAATTTTCCCCAATGTGGGGAGGGTACGATAGATGTGGTAAGAGATCCCACCAAAGCTCATTCAAGTTTGCACGGGTAACTGAAGAAAAATGAAGTGTGGCGTTGTCTGGTTAGAACACAACCCTTTTCCTCTTTGCTAGTTTTAGACTTACTTGGTGATTTTTTTTATTCAATTTCTCCAGCTGGCGGCAGTACACCTCAGAATTGATAATATGATTATATGGGAGTAGCTCATAAATAATTGCTTTGAAATCCCACTAGATACAAAGCATAACTTTATTTGCATTAATAATCCGATTTGGTAGCTGTTTGGGTGAATTATCATGCTAACTCCAGGATCCTTTCCGCATTATGTTATCGTAGACAATCAATTTTTCATCTCAACTCATGAAACACTCCAATGTTTCGTGAGTGCGTTTTAATTGGCATATCCGTGATGTAATATCGATCCAGGCAGTTTTTTCCGAAAGGCTGTGAGGGACTAATACAGTATAGCGGAAAATGTAGTCCCCTAGTTGTGATTTTTAGGTTGGATTTAATGTTTACCTTCAAAAGATCGTCGTCCAGCTGCAAAGATCTTCCAAATCGAGTTGCATTTTCTAAAACGTTACAGATGATTTTACACCTTTCTGCAACATTTTCACTTTAATTTTAAAAGAAGAAAGCATTACGTGTCTAAAATTAAATTTTTGGTTATCCATGTTTCACCTTGATGAACACTGCTAAAAAAGAGAGAAGCTATATATACTGACTTTTTATGGGAGACGTAGCCAGTAGGTTACCTCGCTGTAAGTGATGCCAAAATATCAATCGTACTAACATTTCAGCTGTAGTATGAAGAGTTTAAAGACACAAATGTCGAAATTGCTCAGAACTTTCAGGATAACCTCATATACGAGTAATTCTTATAGAATGGAGCCCTTACTGCTCTTCAAAATCAATGAATGAGTCGCTTACTGATCTCGTTCAAAATCAATGAATGAGTCGCTTACTGATCTCGTTCAAAATCAATGAATGAGTCGCTTACTGATCTCGTTCAAAATCAATGAATGAGTCGCTTACTGATCTCGTTCAAAATCAATGAATGAGTTGCTTACTCATCTCGTTCAAAATCAATGAATGGAGCGTTTAGTCATCTCGTTCAAAATCAATGAATGGAGCGTTTAGTCATCTCCTTCAAAATCAATGAATGGAGCGTTTAGTTATCTCCTTCAAAATCAATGAATGGAGTTCTTACTCATCTCGTGCAAAATCAATGAATGGAGCGTTTAATCATCGCCTTCAAAATCAATGAATGGATCGTTTAGTTATCTCCTTCAAAATCAATGAATGGAGCGTTTAGTCATCTCCTTCAAAATCAATGAATGGAGCGTTTAGTCATCTCCTTCAAAATCAATGAATGGAGCGTTTAGTCATCGCCTTCAAAATCAATGAATGGATCGTTTAGTTATCTCCTTCAAAATTAATGAATGGAGTTCTTACCCATCTCGTGCAAAATCAATGAATGAGGCATATTCACTGTAGGGGAATGGTCACTCCCCCCCCCCCCGTTCACTCTTGGTGCAGTCACAAGGTTGTTACCGTAAAGACATCCGTCGAAGGCATCGGCGGATTCAGTGCTTAACCGCAGTGTGGCACAACTCGGTGACATGAAAGACCCTAAAGGTCAAAATGTAAGATCTCCCCCAGGAGAGTGAGATCCAGTTTCATGTCGAATGAGAAATTGGAGACGGGTTTCTCCCAATCTCGAAGGCTAACGAGGAGCCGATGTTTGACTTCATGGGAAAAACCGTTGGCCAAAAGAACTCTCCTGGGGCCGTCCTCAAGTCCTCCCATTCCCTTACCACTCCCCCAGTGGGGTGACGAGGTATAAAGGAGGAACTCTGAGGAAAATCGAGGTAGTATACGTCAGGTCAGGTGACGAAGTCCTCGATTAAAACAGAGCTACCTAGACTGGATTGGTAGTATACGTCAGTCTCTAGGTGACGAAGTCTTCGGATCAAACCGAACTACCGAGACTAGAGAGGTAGAGTACTTGGCTCGCCAGACCAAGAAGTACCATGCAAGAGAGGCAGGGCTACCTACCTCAAGGGGCTAAGAAGAAGCTCATCCTCGAGCTAAGTCCCTGGTTATCAAACCGAACGATAAGTTAACTTTGGTAAGTTCAACTTACTCTCCCTAGAGAGACTCCTCATATCCTTGTGCACCTTAAACACCAGGGGGATTCCTCATCCTTAAGGAATTAAGAAAAGAAGAAGGAAAAGGCTCCTCCCTCGAGCCCGTTACTCGGTGGCCACACCGAACTCCTAAGTTAACTTGGTAAGGAACCAAGTTCAAATTATTCTCGTCAGAGAAACCCCGTCTCATCGATCCTCGCCCTTGAAGAAGACCCTCCCCGAGTTGAGTCCTCGTCCATAAGGAAATTAGTAACGAAGGAGAAAAGCTCCTCCTCGAGCTCGTTACTCGGCGGTCGCACCGCACTCCAAGTTAGCTTAATTTAAGAACCAAGTTCGACTCACTCTCGCCAGAGAGACCACGACTGCCTAGGTGTTGCATAAAGCACCGTATTGGTTCTCGTCCTTGAAGAACTCCCCCCCGTTCCCCCGGAAGAACGTGTGGACCTCCCAGCTGCCACCTTCGCCAAAACAACCGTGTGATCTCGCTCATCTACATCTGGCCGGCGGCACGCGTCGAGAGTAAATAACATTTCTGAGGCCTTTAAACTCCACATGAGTCCGTAAGCCTAATTCTTATATTATTTTTGTGTGTGGAGAAAACCTTAACCAATTTTTGTGGATAAACTAATTTAATTAATTCTTGTTTAGGATAATATTCAGAGTATTGCTGTAATTAATGTTTAAATGTTATGTATTCAATTGATAAAGGTAAAATATAAGTTTATCTTGGGATTAATGTCGTTTCTCTTATATATCCTTACGTGTTTCGTAACGGCTCTGTTCGTTAAGATATTCAGATATCAATATATCTTAGACACTCTTAGCACTCTTAGAATAGAACAAAAAGGGGGGGGGGGAATTCTACGACATAAATAAAAGTGGTGTCAGGTTTGTAGGTTGCTATTAGAAAGAACCCAGCAGTGTCAAATTAAGAAAGAGCCAACACGTAAAGGAATGTCATATCAGGAGTAAGAGAATAATTGACGAGAGGAAAATTGGTAGAGTTAGGGGTGGTAACAATCTATAGGTAAGTGGTAGGCCAAGTGGTAAATTTGTTGTCGGGAGTGGTATTTCAATCAGCATAGTAGTGGGATTAAGGGTAAGTTGTGCTGAGCACTACCTGATGAGTGGTGGCATAATTACCTGAGAATACAGCAAGGAAAATTCGACGGACCAACACAAAATGGATCCGGTCGAAAGATTTTACCAACAAGCTAAAATTCTGGGATTGGAAGGCAAGGATATGGATGCCTACATCCTCGAAGAATTGAGAATACAAAGAGAAGAAGAAGAAGAAATAATAGAGTTTGATAGAAAGAGGGAAAATATAAAAAGAGAGGATAAAAGGAAACGGGAAGCAATGGAAATATGGATGAACCGAAAAAGGGAAGAATCCCGAACACAGCGGAAAATAGAAATAGAGGAAAGAAGATTCTCAAGAGGAAGTAAGACAAACGAAAGTATAAGACAGCTGAAAAGAGAAGCACAGGAATTCGGAATAAGGATAGAAAGGGAAGATGAGGAAAGGAGAATAAAGATAAAACGAGAAGATGATGAAAGAAAAATAAAGATAAACCTGGAAGATGAAGAAAGAAGAACCCGACGGGAAAATGAAATAGCGAAAGCAGAACAAGAGGCTGAGGAAAGGAGAATGAAGAGGGAAAAAGAACGTGCTCAAGCTGAAAGAGAAGAGAGAGAAGAAAAGGAAAGATTGCTTGCAATCGAAAGAGCACCTATCGAGAATCTCATAGAAGCCGAGGAAGTTGCAGCCCGGCCTGGACCTCAGAAAGGACCATCGAGGGAAACCCAGCCAAATGGGGTAACGATGGAAGAAGTAGGAAGTAGGGATGAGGTACCAGCAGGAATACCTAAGGAAGAACCTACGAGGCAAACCCAGCCAAATGGGGTTATCAGGGAAGAAGTAGAAGGTAGAGTAGAGGTACGAGCAGGTGTACCTGAGGAACTACCTACTAAGAGAAGCGAGTCAAATGAGTTGACAAGGAAGGAGGAAAGAGGTGCTATTGCAATACACCCAGGTAAGACTAGTCAAATGGTAGACGCGGATGAGTATCCCCTACCCCTAGTAGTCTCCTCCCCGAACGGAACGTCCACGGAGTTACCGCTAAATCGCCAAGTCGTAGTGAGCGCCACGCCCATTAACGACCTCGCAGGGAAAAGTTTTCTTGATCCCCAAAGATTGAACCCAGACACGATCTTCCAGTGTACCTGGTTAAAGGAGAGCTATGGGACCCACGCTCCCATCAATTATGCCCCGCTGCAACAGGCCGCTCTAGCCTTAATGTTCAATTTAAAGGTAGTCAAGTACCATAATATGGGTAAGTCGAGTAGGTTGAAATACCGCTACCATTTAGTAACATACTGGGGTAGACTCAATAACCCGAACGGCCGACTCAGGCGCGGTAAAGTATTGGTCTTAGAGCACCATTTTAGGATTAGCTACATCAAAGGAGCCGATAAAGTACAGCTACTCTATAGGCGGAGACGAAATACCATTGAGGGTTATTTCAGTACCTAATGACCGTGAAACCGTGTTTTCATTTGTTGTTCGTGTTAATATTTATCGGTAGGATTTAAGTTCTCAAAAACTTAGAAATGTAAGGAAGTAGCTTGTTTTGTTGTTTTTTTTTGTGGGTAATCGATGAATTAAGGTTTTGTTATGTTCATGTAAAATTGTAAATCGAGTATGTCTAGTTCGACACATTGGGGCGTACATGTGTGAGGAAACTTAATGTATGAGAGGGCTCAAGAAATACAACTTTGATAATCTCGACTAGGTTGAGTAAGTTGTTTTGAGTTCCCGGGAGCATCTCCCCTCCCCATTAAGTTCTTCGATGGGAGGTGTTGTAGGGGAATGGTCACTCTCATCCCCCGTTCACTCTTGGTACAGTCACAAGGTGGTTACCACAAAGACATCCGTCGAAGGCATCGGCGGATTCAGTGCTTAACCGCAGTGTGGCACAACTCAGTGCCATGAAAGACCCTAAAGGTCAAAATGTAAGATCTCCCCCAGGAGAGTAAGATCCAGTTTCATGTCGAATGAGAAATTGGAGACGGGTTTCTCCCAATCTCGAAGGCTAACGAGGAGCCGATGTTTGACTTCATGGGGAAAACCGTTGGCCAAAAGAACTCTCCTGGGGCCGTCCTCAAGTCCCTCCCCCCCTTACCACTCCCCCAGTGGGGTGACGAGGTATAAATGAGGAACTCTGAGGAAATTCGAGGTAGTATACGTCAGGCCAGGGGACGAAGTCCTCGAAAAAAACCGAGCTACCTAGACTGGATTGGTAGTATACGTCAGGCCAGGTGACGAAGTCCTCGATTAAAACCGAGCTACCTAGACTGGATTGTTAGTATACGTCAGGCCAGGTGACGAAGTCCTCGATTAAAACAGAGCTACCTAGACTGGATTGGTAGTATACGTCAGGCCAGGTGACGAAGTCCTCGATTAAAACAGAGCTACCTAGACTGGATTGGTAGTATACGTCAGTCTCTAGGTGACGAAGTCTTCGGATCAAACCGAACTACCGAGACTAGAGAGGTAGAGTACTTGGCTCGCCAGACCAAGAAGTACCATGCAAGAGAGGCAGGGCTACCTACCTCAAGGGGCTAAGAAGAAGCTCATCCTCGAGCTAAGTCCCTGGTTATCAAACCGAACGATAAGTTAACTTTGGTAAGTTCAACTTACTCTCGCCAGAGAGACTCCTCATATCCTTGTGCACCTTAAACACCAGGGGGATTCCTCATCCTTGAGGAATTAAGAAAAGAAGAAGGAAAAGGCTCCTCCCTCGAGCCCGTTACTCGGTGGCCACACCGAACTCCTAAGTTAACTTGGTAAGGAACCAAGTTCAAATTATTCTCGTCAGAGAAACCCAGTCTCATCGATCCTCGCCCTTGAAGAAGACCCTTCCTGAGTTCAGTCCTCGTCCATAAGGAAATTAGTAACGAAGGAGAAAAGCTCCTCCTCGAGCTCGTTACTCGGTGGTCACACCGCACTCCAAGTTAGCTTAATTTAAGAACCAAGTTCGACTCACTCTCGCCAGAGAGACTACGACTGCCTAGGTGTTGCATAAAGCACCGTATTGGTTCTCGTCCTTGAAGAACTCCCCCCCGTTCCCCCGGAAGAACGTGTGGACCTCCCAGCTGCCACCTTCGCCAAAACAACCGTGTGATCTCGCTCATCTACATCTGGCCGGCGGCACGCGTCGAGAGTAAATAACATTTCTGAGGCCTTTAAACTCCACATGAGTCCGTAAGCCTAATTCTTATATTATTTTTGTGTGTGGAGAAAACCTTAACCAATTTTTGTGGATAAACTAATTTAATTAATTCTTGTTTAGGATAATATTCAGAGTATTGCTGTAATTAATGTTTAAATTTTATTTATTCAATTGATAAAGGTAAAATATAAGTTTATCTTGGGATTAATGTTCGTTTCTCTTATATATCCTTACGTGTTTCGTAATGGCTCTGTTCGTTAAGATATTCAGATATCAATATATCTTAGACACTCTTAGCACTCTTAGAATAGAACAAAAAGGGGGGGAATTCTACGACATTCACAATCAATGAATTGAGAGCTTACTTATCTCGCTCAAAATCAATGACTTAGGCGTTTATTCACCTCCTTCAAAATCAGTGAATAGAGCGCTTAATTATCTTCAAAATCAATGAATGGAGCGTTTACTCAGTGCTTATAGTGATAATGATAAAAATTATACATGGGTTATCAGACAAGAGAGGGGGAATATGAGAGATGGTTGATATTGTTCTTTGAAAAAAGAAAATACTAATGGATGTGCCTAATGTAAAACTGCGAGAAAAAATTATAATGGGACTATCTGAAAAATAAGAATAAGCTTGGCAAGGTTAAATTAGTTGATGTGTAGAAGATAAGACATAAGGAAGGATGTAAGGACGAGGAAAGAGACGATGAAGCAAAGTTAAATACGAATGACTTTAAGAGTGCAACGTGGATGCTGATTTAGGCTTTTGAATCGATAAATATGTTAAACTTTTTTTACCGTTGTAAAAGGTCTTAAAATTTTAAGGCAGCTAGAAGGATGATATATGTAGTAGCACGGATGATCAACGTTGGTTCTTATTGTTTTATGCAGTGGTTCCCAAACTTTTGAAATCGGGGCGCACTTGAGATCTTACGAAAACTTTCGGGCACACTATAAACAGAATTTCGAGAAATAACTATCTTAAGTCGAATAGTATATGAAAGAATTAATGCAATTGAAAAAATAGAAAATGCTACATACTTTTATTCATTCTCGTGTTCATGAGAAACATGAGCTTGATGTGTCTTAGCGATTTCTTCAATGTTGGGGCGTATGTTTGATAAACAAACTCTCATTTCCACGTCTCTATCAAGAAGAGGTCCTCTCTTTTTGCACTTAATGGTGGTGAGAGTGGGGAATCCTTACTCGCATAAATAATGTACCCCTTTAAATTCTTTAATTTTTCAATGTATTAAAAGAATAAATCTTATGTCACAACTATAGTATAAGGTGGGGAAATACCACAAGTTTCTTGCATGTCAATATATGAAAATGCTTCAGCGGAAATGGCTGATAATCCTGGCAAAAAAATGAGGAAGTAGTAACGGGTCCAATTGAAGAACATATAGAAATGGAGGCTGATAGCGGCACATCTTATGTAGGAGCTGAAGTTGAAGGCCAACCAGGGGGCAATGACATTGGACTTTGGCCATCCATTATTTCGGAGCAGATGCGGGAATACTAGCTGAAAAAGGGTGTATCAACAGTTCAGCACTGTGATGAAAGTTTGTTCTCTGCACACTCGGTGCAGCAACCTAGAAAGGACCGTAATATTCCAAGAATGTGCACGCTTGGAATCTTCTGTCGTCAAAACCATAATAGGGAGGTCATAACTAGGAACTGGTTATGCTTCTCTTCCTCTAATTGATGTGCTTAAATACAGCAAAATCTGAGTGTTCTCAGCTTTCGTCTAATGGATTCTGTGATTGGAAACATTCACAAGAACGTCTACATAGTCATGAGCGAGCAGTCAACGGAACATCTGAAGTCTACGATTGCTTCAATAGGAGGTTAAAAGCAATTGGGAGAATTGATACGGAGCTGACACAACAGGTCGAGCGTCTAGAGCATTATTGGAGATCAGTGTTGAAACGAGTAATTAGTGTTATTCAGTTTATTGCCAAGCGTGGCTTAGCATTTAGAGGGGACAACGAATTGGCTGGATCACCTAGAAATGGAAACTTTCTGGGTATTCTGGAACCCATAGCCCAGTACGGCGACTTTATTCCACAGCATATCGAAACTCAAGCCAATCGCGATAAGGTACACACAAACTATCTGTCATCTACAATAATGGAAGAACTTATCAGTGTAATGGGTGAGCAAGTATTCGGGGAAATTATTTCTCGAGTTAAGAAATCAAAGTACTACTCTATCTCTTTGGACTCCACACCCGATGCAGCCCACATTGACCATCTGACCCTTGTACTGAGGTACATGAAGAAAGATGGCCTCGTGGAACGCTTTGTAACATTCATGGCAAACAAAGGCCATGGCGCTCAAGAGATGTTCAAAGCCTTGATGGAATTTTTGAAGATGCATGACCTAGACCTGGGAAACTGCCGCGGACAAAGCTACGACAATGCATCTGCAATGAGTGGCAAGTACAATGGTCCTTGTACAACGCATTCTCTAAACTTAGTTAGTAAAAATGCTGTGGAATGCTGCTCGAGTGCTGTACATTTTTTTCCTTCCTTGAAAAGCTGTTCTACTTCTTCACATTTTCAACACATTGGCATCAACTTCTGACTGAGGCTTTGAAACATAATGATTCATCATTGACTCTCAAACGTGTCACAACAACGCGTTGGTTCTGCAGAGCTGACGCAACAAAGGCACTTAAGCATGACTATCAGCAGATTAAGGATGTACTGAAACAAGTTGCTGATGACATTGAAGAAAAAGGGTGTGTACGCTGTGAAGCAGAAGGACTGTTAATGCAGATAAATCAGCTTGAAACAGGTATTTACACCACCTTCTGGAATGATATCCTGCAAAGAACAGATGCTACTAATATAAGTCTATAACTCGCGAAACTATATCTAAATACTGCTGTGGCGTCACTGACAAGCTTGAAAAATTATGTCGCATCAAAGCGTGACTCCTTCGACACTTATGAGAAGCAAGGCGAGGAGCTGTCTGGTTCAGCAGACTATGTGAAGACGAAAAATCGACACACGCGACGCAATGTGAGTCTTAACCCATTGGATTATGGCCATGCGGAAGAAGTACAACTTAGCCCTTCTGAAAAATACAGAACAAAAACTTTCTTGCCTGTTATTGATCAGTTTATCGCTTCTCTCGACCAACGTCTGCAAGCATATAAACAGATATCAAGCCAATTTAGCTTTTTTAGCCATCTGAAAGAACTGTCTTCAGACGAGCTTTAAGCCGTAGCAGAACAACTCGTCAGGTCTTATCCAGATGACTTGGACATTACATTTATTGATGAACTGTGTCAGTTTGTAACATTTGCCAATATCTTCACAGACGAGGAGCCAAAAGATATCAGCACTGAGCTTTGCCTGTACAGACTTATCAGAGACAAGGGTGTGCAGGCCACTTTCCCAAACATTGAGATAGCTCTACGGATATACCTTATCTTGATAGTATCAAACTGCAGTGGCGAGCGCTCCTTCTCGAAACTCAAATTAATTGAGAACCGATTACGGATATCAATGAAGCAGGAACGACTTGTAAATCTGGCTATCATGAGCATCAAGTCAGATATACTGCGTGAATTGAACTTCAGTGACATCATGAGCGACTTTGCAACACAAAAATCGAGAAAAGTGTCTGGACTGTAATGGTTATAACTACGTCCATTCTCTGATTTGAAATATGTTTACTTGTTAGTTATTAGTTATACTATAATTTTTCATGAAAAATTAAATAATTGTAACTGAATTTCTGTGTGTAGATAAATTTGGTATATGCATGACATATTTTACTCGTAGCATTGGAAGAATAGTCCCCGTTCAGTATTTCCTAAGTAAAAGTGTCCTATTTATATATTAGGATTTAGGTTACTAGTCTGTGGTGTATGCAATAGGGCCCCTATTGACCCCCGCCCTCCTGAAACAATCTTGGATCCGCCAATGCCCAACAGCTAACAATGGGCCCCCACCAAAATGGGCCTCCGGCCATCCACATCCTAAATTCGGCCCTGATGAGAAGCCAAAGTGACTGTTTTAATATGTTTATGGATGAAGTGCTGCGAGAAGTACGAATGGGAGTTAAATACAGTTGTGTAAGTAACAAGAAGTAACAAGGAGTAAAAAGGAAAGTGAGTACCCTAGGAGACCTTACGGTCCATTCAAAGAGGGTACCTTTGCATTAGCAATCGAACAGGCACATGGCTGCTCAATTGTTTTGCGTCCCTGAACGGCCGTTTTTCAAGACTTTATCTAGTCTTGACTTGAACTGGTCAACAGATTCACTGTTGATAACTTTCACTGGAAGTCCGTTCCACTTACCGCAGATACTGTAGGTGAAAAAATTTCCACACAGATTGCATTTGTAACGCTTCAGTTCAGGTTTGAAGCCGTGATTGCGCCTTCTGTTCTCACTCAGTGTGAAAATATCCCGGTAGTCAACATTGTCGAACCCTCGAAGTATTTTGAAGACTTCGATGAGCTGACCACGCAGTCTACGGGTTTCCAGCGAGAACAGATCTAATTCCCTTAGTCTATCCTCATAACTTTTATGTCGGATAGATGGAATCAGCTTGGTTGCGCTGGCTTGTACGCGTTCCAATCTCGCGATGTCCTTTCGCAATGAAGGACTCCAAAATTGTACGGCATACTCCAGGTGCGGTCGGACAAGTGAGTTGTACAGGCACAGTACAATCTCCTGGTTGCAATAACCAAACTGGCGCTTAATATAGCCTAGCATCCTTTGGGCCTTTTTCTCCGCCTCAATGCACTGTTTCGAGAACTTGAGGTCACTAGTGATTGTTACACCCAAGTCCTTCTCAGTGTCGGTGGATTCCATAGCAGTGCCCTTAAGGATATACTGAGATTGGGGGTTTCTGTGGCTGATATGCATCACTTTGCATTTGTTTACGTTAAAAGGCATTTGCCACGTGTCCGACCACTCCCCAATCTTCCCAAGATCTTCCTGCAGGCGGGCAGTATTTCCATCCTTTGCAACGTTCATACCAAGCTTGGTATCGTCGGAAAATTTGGAAATCTTGGCAACCATGTCACCGTCCATGTCGTTGACGTAGATGATGAATAGTAGTGGTCCCAGGACAGAGCCTTGAGGCACCCCGCTAGTAACGGGCACCCACTCAGAAGACTGTCCATTCACCACCACCCGTTGCCGTCTGCCACTTAGCCAGTTCTCGATCCAGCCGGCTACCTTTCCGTCTATGCCAAGCGCTCGCACTTTCTGGAGAAAGCGGCGGTGTGGTACCTTATCAAAGGCTTTCTGAAAGTCTAGGTAGACCACATCCACCGCCTTGTCCCGATCGTGCTCACTGAAAACGAAGTGGAAGAATTCCACAAGGTTCGTCAGGCATGACCGTTGCCTTCGTAAGCTGTGCTGGGAACTCCTCAGTAGCAGTTTTGACTCTAAATACGACGTCACTTTGTCCACCATGATGCTTTCCATGAGTTTACCGACTATCGAAGTCGAACTGATAGGTCGGTAGTTCGACGGTTAATTACGGTCTCCTTTCTTTCTTGAAGATAGAAGTCACTTCCGCCTCACGCCAGTCTCTAGGAACGCATTTAGCCCGGATTGACATGTTAAAGATAGCGCACAGATGTCGTGATACTTCATCGCACACTTCCCTTAACACTTTAGGTAGAAACCCGTCCGGTCCAGGAGACTTATTCGTCTTTAGGTCAGCGATCTTTTTCTTTATTTCTCCTTCGGTGAAGTCCATTGCCTCCAGCTTTTCCCCCGAGTAGGAATCCGTCGGCTGGGGAATGGGACCACACTCTTCAGTAAACACTGAAGAGAAGTAGTCGTTAAGGAGGTTAGCATTTTCTGCATCTGACTGCTTTAATGTCCCCTCCTCATTCCTCAAAGGGCCAATCGTTCTACGGATTGGTTTACGGCTGTTCACATATCCAAAAAACTCCTTGGGATTCTCTTTACAGAGTCTCGCCACTCGGAGTTCCTCAGACCGCTTAGCCGCCCTTATGCTGGACTTCACTCTCCTGGCCAGCCTCCGGTATTCGTCAAAGTCACCCGAGATCTTCGATTGCCGGTACACATTTCTCTTCTCCCTAAGCAGTTGCCTGATTTCTAGATTAAACCACTTTGGTTGAACAGAGGACCGACGGGGGCATCCCAGACGGATAAAACGTGATTGAAGACTGATGAATGTGGTTTTGAAACTGTTCCAAGAGTCTTCAACAGCATCGCACTCTTCTATCCTCGCGTCAGTCAGTCCCGCGCGTAGACCTGCAAAGTCTGCTCTTCTCAAATCCAGTTTCCTTGATTTACTAGTTGCAGGCTCTGCCTTAGGGACTTTGACTACAAATCTAATTAGTCGGTGGTCACTGCCACCGAGCTCTTCACCAACAGAGAGGTCCTCAACGATGTCATCCTCAGAGGTGAAAACCAAGTCGAGGATATTGTCTCCTCTCGTTGGCTCTCTCACCCATTGAGTGAGGAACTCGTTGTTCGTGAACTCCAGGAGTAGTGCGTTCTCGCCACAGGGTTCTCTGGTTTCCCAGTCAACTTGTGTGTTGAAATCACCCATGACGATACACACTCTGTCTTCGACAAGTTCTCCTAGTAGCTGGTACAGATCTCTGTCCTTTTCAACGAGTTGGGCAGGAGGTCTATAAAGCACCAGGGTCCTGTATTTGGCAGGACCTATCTCTAGGTCAACACCTAGTAGTTCATGGTCGGATATGATGTTGCAATCCGTCGAGTTGAGAGTATCCTTGACATACAACATCACACCGCCACCCTCTCTGTCTGGCCTATCTTTCTGGAAGAGCTGGTAACCGGGAATCGTGAATTCACCTTCAAAATCTCGGCTTGAGGTTTTTTATCCACGACTCCGTTATGGCCACCATCTCAGGTTCCTCTGTTACTACGAGGCCACGGAGCTCAAGAAACTTATTCCTGATTGACCTCGCATTGAACAGATGAACTTTGAGGGAGTCCCCTAGTGTAGGACTCCCTACGCTCTTCCGTTTCCCGGCTTCTCTGTTTTCGTGGTCACACCCTTTTTGACGACCTCCGAGAAGGTCGTTCCAGTAGTGACACGGGCATGCTGGCGCACGTCCGCTTTCGCTCTGTTTCGAACGCTCCTTTGGGTGCGTTCCACGACATCTTGAATTAGGTTGGCGAGAAAGGCCTTCCCTTTAAAGGAGAGATGTACCCCGTCCCTTTGGTAGAGGTCGTCTCTACCGATAAAGGTACGATAGGGGTCCACGAAGAAGACTCCTTCTGCCGTGCAGAGATCCGCCAACCTTCTGTTCACTGCGACGTTTTTTTCGTGAGCGGTTCGGGATGGACCTCTTCTCGGAAGCATCCCAACCACCACACGTTTGTGGGCTTTAAGCCCTATGTCGTCCACGGCTCCCATCACTGTTTGGATGGTCTTACCACTGAGGCCAACCTTAATCCCTCTGAGGTAGAGGTCGTTGCCGCTCACCATCAGAGCAACAACTGAATTCTCAGAAATCTGAGCTTTCTCTGCCTCTACTCTGATGTTGTGGTTACCCCGTCCTGACAGACAGCTTACCTTCACGCTAGTGCGAAGGCGGGCCGCTAGCAGCGGCTGCAGATCCCGTGTTTGCGAGTCACCAATGAGGGTGACCTTCGGACACTTGGTCTCTGAAGACGGGGCCTTTCCTTGTGGAAGAGGCCTTCCATTTTCCTCTTTACTCTCCACATTCTTATCTTTCTTTTTCTTCTTGTTTATCTGTTTTTCTTCTATTTTTGGTTCTACTTTTGTTTCAACTATCTTCTTTTTCCTTTTTTTTCTTTGTTTCTCCTTTCTTCTTTTTCTCCTTTTCTCTCGCCTCAGCTAGCTTAGCCTCAGATGATGCCGGAATGTCCGCTTGGGTATTAGGGGATTCCGACACGTCAGTGGGCGGCGCCTCTTCTAGGCATCGAACCTGAGATACGTTAAGGGCTTCGAGCTTCTCCAACTTTCCCTCAAGGACTTTAGCTCTCTCCTCTAAGGCTCTATAGAGGTCTTTTAATTTTTCCACCTCTCGCGTCAATATGCAAGTAGTGCAGATACTTTCAGGGCTGCATTTTGAGTAGCAGCCCTCCGGAAAGTCAACGCACCACTTTTCTAACTGGCATATTGCACAGTTGTGTTTGAGACGAACGGGTCCTTTTTTTGCCTGTCATTTTGAGCGCTTTCTCTCTCTTTGAAAACTCGTGACCAATTAATGATAAAAAAGGGGGGTTGGTGAGTTCTCCCAGCGTAAGTCGCTCCCGCCTATCGATCGGAGAGGTTTCATATCTTTCAGAAGGCACGCTCCATGTGCTGCTGTTCGTCCGACCGAGTCGTCAAACCTCGGCGTGCCGTGGCTCCCAACCAAGCAGCACTGACGGTCCCCGAAGGGGCCATCGATTTCTCACCAGGTGAACAACAACGAAGCACGCCCCTTACTTAACTCCTACTAGTTCCCTTCACAACGGCCAGGATCTCGGAGTAGCGTTCAATGGATATCCCGCCACACCAAGGAACTCGACCCAAGGCTTTTTATTGGCCTGGCAACCAACATGGGAACAAAGGGCCGTCACCTCGTACCAATGCTACCATAAGCACCCGTCAACGGGCACTGAAAACACACAATAATTACGCGCCAGGGAAGGGGTTAACGGGGCACTACCCTCATCCCATTCATCGTGCCCCAACGCCTAGGACACCTCTAGTCCTAGTCTCTCGCAACCAGTGAGCGTCGATTAGCGTTGTTTATAGAGGTTCCAAAGCCTCTCTTCTGACGCATGAGGTAGCTGCCAGGTCATTATAGGTAGATAGAGGAAGAAAGGGAAAGAGTGACACGATAGGAGTAGGCTTTTTTTTGTTTTTTTTCTTTTTGTATGAGTGGGAGATAGGATAAAAGTAAAAAAAAGGAGAGGGATAGAGTAGAAAAAGGAAGGAATGACGCACTTAGTCTGGAACCTCGTTTCCGACCAAATCGACAAGGAAAGCCCTACCAGGGGTACCCAGAAGAGGTAACCCCGCCGACATAGCTCGAAAAGTCCAAGGTCCACACAAGCTCTCTTCCCACGACAAGGGGGCGTCACCTCTCCCTCTATTTTCGTTATGAGAGAGAGAGAGAGAGAGAGAGAGAGAGAGATGATGAATGGAGAGGGTTTGATGCTATGTTTGTTCATATATATGTGGATGGCTTAGTGTTTGGAGCTGACTGTGAGGGGATTTGTAGAGTTTGAATGAAGCACTTGGTAGAGTGTATGTAGGAGGGAGGAGGGTGGCACTAAAAGTAAATGCAGGAAGGGGCAAGACTTGAGACTGGCGGTTGGGTGTGGGGGGGGGGGGGTGTTAGTACACTTTGTCGTGATCTCCTGCAGGAGGCGATGTTTTAACTTATGAGGTTTATCCTGAATGGTAGTGGTGGGTAAATATCAGAAGGTTGAGTGTTGAACGTGACAGAAAGTTGTAGAATGATGTGTTGTTTCTAATGTTTTATACGGTTGTTAGAGTGTGTTTTGGAAGTACACGAAAAAAGTGAAGATAAAGGGAGTGCAATTAAACATTTTGAGAGTGATTCCGTTTGTGAAAGGGGGTGATGGTGGAGTGAGAAACGATTCGATAAGTGTATATATGTTGTGCGGAAAAGAGTGAGTGATGTGAATGGGAATGCTCTGAGGTGGTCAGGGCATGTAAGAAGAATAGTTATGAGTGAACTTGTGATGGGAATATATGAATCTGTGCTTGCGTGTGAGGAGTTATAAGACTATGTACGTAAGAAATAAATTAAACAGGGGAGTGTTTTAAAGAAAGGGAACTGACAAAAGTAAAATTGTGTGGTATTATGCATTATGTGTGTGCTCGTAGGGTGGTTGTGAGGGAGCGTGTTTCGAGCCATATGTTCGAGGATGAACCGTGAAGGGACGAAATGTTCCAACCCATCGCTATAAAAGGCTTAAATGGATGAGTTAAGGAGATAAATTTGTGTGACCATGATGAACTACTATGTATGTCAGAGTAATTCAGAGATAGAACCTATTTTTCTACCCAGTCTCATTCTGGAGACGAGGGTGGGAATGATTGGCATTTAAACTCTCCACAGAAGTCTCACATCGCTTCATTTATACATGTAACGGTCATTCCAATAATATTCTTAACAAATCTTTGTGTTTTTCTGTGTCACTCTCCTTGTTAATGTTCAGACATCATAGTTTGAAGTATTAATGGTAATTATTGCTACACGCAATGCAGAATAATGAAACAAGCGCGCCAGCACCGCACTCACAAAGCTGAACGACTAGGGATACAGATCAGCCGCTGATGACCTAAATTAGGTAGCACTCAGGCCTTGTAAAAATGCTGAGCCGCCGTATGCAAGTCAAGCACAAATACAATTATTATACATTTTAACAATTATTTATGAAGTAAAATAAAATAAACTTAAATACTGTGCAAAGGTATTTCAAGGCGTCAATATACCGGGTGTCCCAGAAAAAAGTTAACCGTACTTTGAATTTGTATAACTCTAGAACTATTGGAGATTTTGGTGTCTTTCCAAAAGTGTTTTATTTATCAACTATTTATCTATCGATCCTAGAAATATCATTAAATTCACTTTTATGATATCGATACACTAATGGGTTTAGTGGAGGCTATCAAAAATATGTTTGCGCAAGGAAGTAAAATAATGAAGCGAAGCCTAGGTAGGCTAGGCCACCGTGCATTTTCAAGAGAAGCATAGGCAGCCTAGGTAGGCTTGGTCACTGTGGGATTCTTCAAGCATAACCTAGGCCATTTTAAGGTGGTTTTTCAGCCACGCTGTGGTATAATCTCGTCATTATTGCTTACTAAGCAAATCAAAGCGTTTCTGTGTAAAAGTTTACTTCCATAGAACTTTTTAATCAGGCGGTTAACAAAAGATCAACGCATATTTGTAGTCACAAACTTTATTAAGCCTGGTAGTATTAAATAAATACAAGATTCATTTGAACAACGTTTTCCACCAAGTAAGCCCACAATTTGGAAAAATGTTCGTAAATACCAACATGAAAGAACATGCTTAAATCTAAATAAAGGTCGTTCGGGTCGTATGAGAACCATAAGAACAACAAAAAATATCGAAAATGTTCAGATAACACTTTTTCATATCCACATGTATCACTCAAAAAGAATGGGTTACAATTGTTAAAGTCGTCATTTAATCGCATTATTAAACATAACTTAAAATGGCATCCCTATAAGATGCATACAAGACACCAGCTTCTTAAAACTTATTTTTCTCGTCGTAGACAATTTGTTGAATGGCTTCTCCTTAAACCTGCTCGTTTCTTGGAAATCATTGTGATTGGTGACGAGGCAGCCTTTTTCATGAATGGAAAGGTAAATAGCCAGAACATTCGGCAATATGCGTCGCTGACCCCCCCCCCCCAGTATTTAATTTTGACACACGTATTTGTCAGCAGTAAGTGTCCCTGTGGATCGGAATATGCGGGAATAGCTATCTTGTCAGCCCATTGTTTTACGAGAATAACTTGAATGGTGCTGCCTACCTGAGCATGATCAATGAAAGGATCTTCCCGGAACTCCGCCAGATTTACGGCAATCAATTCAATAGACTTTGGTGGATTCAGGACGGCGCACCAGCTCCTAGACAGCTTGCTGTGCGAACAAAACTAAGAGAAACGTTTGACAACCGCATTGTCACGCTAAATCATGCAATTGAATAGCCTCCAAGATCCCCTGACTTAACACCGTGCGATTATTTCTTTTGGGGATATCTAAAGAATAAAGTGTATGCTACTTCCCCATAAAGCATCAACCAGTTAAGAGATAATATCACACGTGAAGTCAATAGACTTAAGGAAAATCACAAGTTAATCAAAAGAGTTGTTCAATCAATGCAATCAAAGTCGTAACTGTGCTTGGAAAGAAATGGAGGACATGTGGAAGGAAACGATGCTTAGAAAATTATAAAATGAATTTGTATTACCCATATAAAGAGGTGTTTTTGTAAAAAATGGATTTAAATATATTTGTTGCTTTTAAACTTCGAAGTTTGATTATTTTATTTCCTGGCGCAAATATAATTTTGATAGCCTCCACTAAACCCATTAGTGTATCAACATCGTAAAAGGGAATTTAATGAAATTTCCGGAATCGAAAGGTAAATAGTTTATAAATTTGTTTTTGTTTTACAGAACTCAAAAATCTCCAATAAGTTTTGAGTTATACTAATTCAAAGTACGGTTAACTTCTTTCTGGGACACCTTGTATATCATCCAGAAGGAATTTGAATTCACAATTGGTTCTTGCAGGAGGGGAGTCATGAGGGAGAATATGAGTAAAGAAAGACAGGAAGTAACTACACTGTGCGGTGCTTTAATTTTGAGTTTAATATATTACGTTTCAACTGTGTATATGAGTGTAAAAGTGGTATAATCTTTTGTTAATTGTTCATTGTAAGTTTTGATAAAGTCCTAAAAAAGATACTCGTAGTCTCTTTCTAAATAACCAAATTTCGCACATTGAAACCCGACGTAATTTGAAGGAAAAATCAGAAAATGCATTTGGAATGAAATGAAAAGGAAACTTAGAGACAAGAAACAGACTCTCCGCCCCTCCCCTACCTTGGCCATCATACGAGTGACCAAGGAGTAGGTGGGAGTTGCGTGACCCGCTACTCTTTTTTAGTCCCTCGCAACCACACTGTCCAGAGACTAAATAGGCCCCGTGCACTGTAGATACGGAGGGTAGGAAAGAATTAATTTGTCTTTAAGATATTTTTATCCAATCAAGTTATTATATCGATCGTGATTTCTTCTCTCCTTTACAACTTCCACAGTCATTTGATTGACTGGATGAATTAAATCACTAACTGATATCGAGTTCATTTATTATCTCAACCGAGGAAGAAGGAGTCAATCCGTACAAATGAAACCGTAAATCTTCCCTACAAACCCGGATGTTCTTTGAAAGGGCTACGACCTAGCCGAGTAGAAAGAGCGCTTCCGATTACGGGTGTGGTGAGTGGCCAGATAGATTTGCGATCGGGGTCACCTTCACGGTGGCTGCCATACACTGTAGATACCCGTGGTTCTGATCCCACGTTAATCAGTAGGTCCACACTGGGAAATAAAAGGCGGATGAGTGGTAAAACCTATACCAATTTGGACTTGGAATGGACTGTCCTTTTTTCGACAAGTTGTTCGTGGAATTTGTTCTTTTAAGGACCACTCACGACCCAATTTTAAGGTTGATAGGAATTTCTTCGTCAATTAGATGCTTTCACTACTCCTTCCTGTCCTCACTGCTACTAAGAACAGCAACAACAACAACTACAGTTCACTTTACGAACTAGATTTCCTTGACGTTTTTCAATGTACTTGTCCTAAGTTACCCAGACTGAAGATTAAACATTAGATTGGGTTAAGAAAATAACGAATATAATATATTTTAATGGCAATGCAATTCAATACAGACTGTTAAATAACTTGCTCTATAGACTGATAAATAACTTGTTCTTTGGACTGATAAATAACATGTTCTATGCTTCTACAGCTTATGGTGAAATTCCTCAGTTCTAATCCATGCAACCAACTCTTGACTCGTTTTACAAAATTGTAACCAATACTATTTATTATAAGTAAAATAGGTAAATAATCGGGAATATTAATAGTAAAATGAATATCAAATTGATTGGAGTTAGATAAGAATAATAAATTCGATATATATTTGCAGACTATATTTTCCCGATCTGTTGACTCGCTTGAGACCTAGCACGGAGCACATTTTGTGCTTCACCGTTCTTTTCGAGGTCAGAAGGAAACAAATTCTCAGATTCAATTTTCGAACACTTTTTCTTTCAAAGTTTTCGACACTTTGGCTATAAAATCCGTCAAAATGATAACAATAAACAAGATGTTCAAGAAAATGTGAGCGTTCGAATTGAACTCTTATTTAAATATTTCAATTACAAGAATCGATTGCCCCCATTAACTAAAATAGTAGCTTGGTATTATTTACACACTATAGTCTTCTCATGTAAATAATGTCTAATGTGCATTTGTAAGTGGCAAACATTGAAAAACTTTGAACTAAAACTGTACATTCCTTAAATGTTCCAATAATAGTTATATTATATAACAATTTATACTAAAAGAAATAATATTTACAAATTGGTTAGAAATTTGTTTTATACAATAATTTTATTATAAGTTAAATGAGATTACAAAGTTTTATTGCTATTAGGGAAATATTACATTTTAATAAAATGCAAGGCTATGTTAAAATTATCCTTTATAAAAAGGCTATGACATAAATACCAGCTTCGGATGTATGGGTGTGTGGGTGTCGGAGAGGAACCCACTTAAGAACGGTAAATCTCCGCTGAGATAAGCAAAGCCTACCTTCCTACGAGTTCGAAGCAACGGCATTTGGATAGCCCGGAGGCAACATATTCAGCCTACATGACCGGGAGAATTATTATGGCAGGTAATTAGAATTACCCGCCATCAACAAGATCCGTCCATTCAGCAGCCGTTTACAAATAGCTAAGCAAGAACGAAAAAATAACAAAAAGAAAGATAAAAATAAATAAATAAAGAAGAAAAATACATGATCAAAGGAGGGTTCGTACCTCAATTATACAAAAAAAAGAGGGCTAAAAGCCAAAATATACATGAGATGGCTCTATCTCCCGGTATAATTTCTACCTTCACCTATATTTAACTTTCATCACTTTCTTATACCTACCCTCTCCAAAACAACAACAAATGACAAAAGATTGAGTAAAATGTCATATAACGGAGTAAATAAATCAAACAAAACAGGAAAACTTTACTTTTGGCAAGAGTCGATTCGGTTAGCATCGGATCCGATTAGATTACATGATCTTATTCATCTTCTACATAATATATTCGATGCCTAATTTAGCCAATTAACTTTAAAAATTATCAGAGTTAAATCCGATTCATGCCTTGGAAGGACGAGGGAAAAGTCCCGCCCGACCCTCGGCTTTTTACAAATATCTGGGACATATCTGACTTATGAGTTGGAAGAGCCGATGAGAAAAAAGAGAGGGTAGGTTTACCTTAAGCACAACAACCACCCCTCGGACGACCTTAGCCCTGACCGTCCGACTACAAAAACTTTCATGTGCAAGTTTGGCTTCAGGAGTCGAATTAGGTACCCTGCGAAGAGAACGGCCCTCATTCACAAATGGGCACGGGCTGAAGAGAGTTGCGCATCCTCCAGATTCCTAATGCTCTAAATAATCTACACTTTCACGATTTCTCCCTTTTTTTTACGTTTGTTTTTGATTTTTTTTCAAGCAAATAAATAATTTGGTACATCTGAAAAACATCTGGGGATCTTTCATATTTTGCAATGTACCTGAAATCCTTATCACTCGACTCTTGTAGGATGACCATATATTTAATTAATACCTAAAAAATTCACTAGTAATCCACCCAGTCGGGTATTTTTAGTTTGTGGTTTGGATTTTGAAAGTAATTATTTATATTTTGTTAGGTACCAAATGGCATCAATTGGTACAAATAATTTCTTCCCTCAAAAGAGAGCACGAATGTGAATCTTGGTTTATCAAGACCAAACACCATGATGGCGACACTTGACAACCTCACACCATCCGCGGCCTATTAATGCCCGCACCCGCGAGAGATGCACTTTTGTCGCAATTCTCGCTCGACTTCCATTCCTCGCTACATTGCCAGTGCCAGCTTTCACATCAACCTCTAAGGAAGCTCTCCATTCACGCAAGCTTCAAGGCCCCTGACTTGAAGCAAACAAGAAGAATTTTAACTATAGACCTTGTATTATAAATAAAGACAAAGAGTGAGCGTGTTTATTTAACCAATTTCAGGCGAAATTACTCTGCAATGTATGAGACACGGACACCAAATTTTGTTAGTTTTACCAATGACAAACAATCTATGGAAGCGAGGAGTATCTTGCGCAGGACACCCACTGAAATCTAATGAAGAAAGACCTTGAGTTCGTAGATCGTTTGGTCGTATTCCCTCTAATTCCTTTCCAGTGTCATTGTAGCCACAACAAAAATTTAACTCATATTATATACACTATAACAAAGAAGTTGCGGTCATTTGACCGTGAGAGTGCTCACTATCTTTCATGAATTCTAAGCAGTCGCAACGTATAGGTTTGTGGATCAGAAGAACAATATAAATAGTTAACTTGGGAAAAAGAGTAAGAAGGTGCTGCTCTGTTATGGTATCATGTTCAAATCGACTCATTCGGGTTATTTTTCTTCACTGAATGAAGTATTGTGGGTATGCTTCTTAGTCATTTCATTTACTTGATGGAACGCCTAAGAACTTCTTTATTTTGGGAGAGTAACTATGAAAAGCACATCTTTATTGCACAGACGATTAAGATTTAATGATTTCACATAACTAGAAACATCTCAACCATTTACAACATTTATGAAAGAATAGCGCGGTGAACAATGATGGAAACTGAGCATTGTTAGAATGTATCGTTGAGCTACATGCGAACAATGGTATCTAGAGTATGTTGAAGTTTACTAATTCGTGTAAAAATGGTCAGTATTTTTTTGCATTTTCCAATATAAGAAGTACACATTTTTTTAGTATTCTATGGGCAGAGTGCAAATGATATTGGTGGGAAGGGATGGTAAGGAATAAAATGACAGGCACTGTGAAAAGAGATGGTGGCTTTTGGGAAATAAGTCATGAAAAAATTGCTATGTTTTACGCTCATCCTGAGAATATAATGAAGCTCTTTGGTCATTATCAATTTATATATATCAAAGCAATGAGTATTTTTGCGCCTTGATGATCATCTTTACTCTAGGCGTCCAAATAACCTCAGATGAGTAGCGGCGATCCTCTAGCTGAGCACTATACCACTTTCGAGAATGATGTGAGAGGGATCTTTTACTCATTCACTACAAGTCCGTTTCAAATTTGAAGGAAGCATTTTCGCCCTCAACATACTCAACTCTGGTAACACCCAGACTTTCCAACGATGCTGGCAAAGGTGAAGCACTTTGCGGAAGTTCTGCATCGTGATGCGTCTCAGTATTGTCACTCGCTTCGTATTCCAGATTGCCGTAATAATAATGCAACCCCCTAAAATACTCGGAGAATTCAGCATCCTCTAGTTTTATAAAGCACTCGGATAGAGTTGAAGAGCCCCTCCGGGAGACTGGCTTTGTGTTTTCCTGATAACCCTGAAGTCCTTGAACAGAGTGACTTTTCTCTCGCATTTTGTATGGTTCTTCCTGGACGTCGGATATGGTCTCGAAATCAAGCGTCAAAAAACTTTCTTGGTCGGGGGATTTGGGCGTCTCGGGGTAAGTTTTGTAGATGTTCGGGAAACTCAAATTTTTCGCTCTGGGAGTATCCTTGTTCTCATATACCTCCACTGGTGGGCTTGAAACCAAGTAGACTCGTCGCTTTTTCTCTACCATGTAGCCGTGACAAGAATACAGGACGGATGAGAAACAAAGAAAAATGATGACTACCAAGGAGTAACCGTATGCCAACAACGACAGTATCCCAACCTGTCGTGGTTTGGAGCGTTTTCTTTCTAAAATCGTGAATTTCGACGAAGTAAAATCAGTAAACACAAATTTTCTCTGATAAAACTGAAAAGCAAAACTTCCAAGGCTATTATACAGAAGTTGCTCATGCTGTTCGTATGTCATTCTGTCTAAAGAAACGTTTATTTTCATTGCATCGTGACAGGAATAAGCATTAATACCTATTTGTTTTCTTTCACTGAAAATCATTAATTTTAAAACGATACGAGTCAATATATCTTCCAAAACATTCTGAAAATCTTTTAAGCGCGAATTTACGCAATAACCATCAAAAATAAGCTCGACCCAGTACTTAAAGTGCTTTCGAGAATTCTTCTGAAGTCTTTGGAATACTTCTTCTATCTCCCGATCAGCGTCGGAGAAGTACTTGGGGTTCTGCAGCATCTGATAGGACTCGAAGGAGAGTGTGTAGGAATCTTCTGATTTCTTGTCGATGAAATATGTCTCTCTGGTCTCATTCGAATAACCGTCGGGGATATCTTTGAAAAAAGTGGCGATGTCATCGAAATAGTCCACTTTTATTCCATCCCCCGTGATTTTGGAAGGAGAAGCGGGCGAATCCTCAGTTACAAGGGGATTTTCAGTAGCGGAGATGGAGGGAGGCTTTTGACTGAATGAGATCGGGATTTTTGTAGCTGATTTGGAATATTCATGTCCTGAATTTGAGATGGTACGGAAAAGTCTCGGTATCTTCTTATTCGGGTATTCCTTGAATGAGAAAAGAAAGTGAGTTATTAGGGAAAAATCTTCAATAGTGTCCGTTGGTAGGATTAACGTTTGAAATCTTGGTTAATATGTATGTATGTATGTTAATGTATGTATGCTAAGATTGATAAGGAATTTGAAATGTATTTAAGCAGCGATTGTATACATTTTTATTGATCAACAAAAGAATCAAAGTGATATTGGTCAATGAACCAATAATTGCTGTTTTCATATGATATTTACCACCGGTTCGCACTATCTTTGCCACCAATTTGAGGAAATTTACCACAAAATATCACTAATTTTACCACTGCTTTGCGTTACGTTTTTGTACTCGCATTTAAAGCACAATAGCAACCAGGCCGTATCATCAGGAAAGTTAGTTAGAGATCTGTAGAAGTAGTTAAGGTAGATGAAGCAAAAGCGGTGGAAGGTTCACAGGTCCTCCTGTGGGAATTGGGGCCAAGAAGGGGCGAAACTGCGGGTACTGGAGATGGGAGGGCGTGCCGTTCATCAGTTGTAGCAAAGGCACAGCTGCTACACCTGCCACCCACTTGCAATCGTTGCACTTTACCACCGAATATAACTACTACATTTGCCATAAAATCCTTCTATCTTTACCACTGATTAGCACTAACTCTAATACAGACTCACAGAATCTTTTTTACCAATTCTTACTATCTTTACCACCAATGCGGACTAATTTTACCACTTATTCGCACTATCTTTACTCCCGATTCTCACTATATTTTCCACAAATTTGCACAAACTCTACCACCTATTCGCACTATCTTTACTCCTGATTCTCACTATCTTTACCACTAATTCGTACTAATTTTACCACCCACTCGCACTATCTTTTATACAATCCTCACTATCTTTACCACCAATTCGCACTTATTTCGACACCTATTTGCATTATCCTTACTCCCGATTCTCACTATCTTTACAACCAATCCGCATAACTTTACCACCTATTCACACTATGTTTACTTCCGATTCTCACTATGTTTACCAACAATCTTCACTAACTTTACCACCTATTCGCAATATATTTTTTACGATTCTCACAATATTTACCACAAATTCGCACTAACTTTACCACCTTTTCGCACTATCTTTTCTACCGATTCTGACTATCTTTACTACCGATTCGCACTAACTTTACCATATATTCGCGCACACTTTACCAACTATTCACACTATCTTTATTCCCGATTCACACTATCTTTACCACCTATTCATTTTTTATACTTGCTCCAAAAAGTATTCATATTCCTAATTAATACCACAATATTTCACCATAGCCTACGAACCGCTTATTGTAGGGTCACGAAATTTGGAGCCGGATCCAGGAAAAAACTGGGGAGGGGGGGAACTAACCTGAATTCTTTCTTCCCTCTGAGTAATCTGAGAAAAGGACATTGATGATTAATAATGGTCATCTTACACAGCATTGATAATGAATAAGAGCAGATCATAAAGGAGTGATCAATAACTCTCTAAGATCCGATTTTTTTTTCTACACATCAAAAAATTATGAATTATTGTTTATTGTAGTTTTTGGACCCCAGCTAAGGAATAATAATGAATTTAATAATTATTTTGGGGATTTATCTGTTTTGTAGTCGTACGAGTATCATATTAGGTACATTTGTTCACAACGGGTTAAAAAATACTGTTGTATATATTCTATATTATTGCATAACTCTTTCTGAATATCAGAATACAAGTAAATATGAATATAAAACATAAACAGGTCTGATTTTTTTTGGGGGGGAGGGGGCTTCAGCTCCTTTGCCCCCCTTCCCTACATCTACACCCGATAAACAGCTAAAAAATGCCAACAATTTAGACAAAAAAGTGAATAACAACACCTCTTACGGAAGTTGGCAACCAAGGTGTATTCATACCCTACACAATTTGATAACTAATGCTCAATAGTATACTATTTTTGCTTACAGACACTCCTCAAATAAATAGTATATTTTTTACTTCAATTCATCAACGTTTAGTGGGTGTCTTGTATGGGGCCGAGCCTTCGGCTGATGTCAGAAGTTTTCTATCGGTTTGGGGGTTGGCGACTGTGTGGCGATCACGGTCGCTAGACCTCAACGATGCCAGGCAAAGGCACTATCTTCTTCAAGCTGTGGAGTTCAACAGACGCCCCTTCAAGAAACAAACTCTCAACAACTAACTGTGTGAATGTAATTATGAAATTAATCATCATGTAATACTTTCACTTCTTGATCGATTAAATTTACCAGATAATGTTAATCTCAAGTTTGTGCCATGAATAAGGCGCCCTCTCGGCTTTGAGTGTGAGAAAACTAATATTTTGTGATACCTTTGAAATGTGCCATTTATTGTTACAAGACTATCATAATTGTGTACTTAGAAAGAAGATTAAAACACTTTATTTTCGTGTCTATTTTGATACTCTATTTTTATAGATAAAAAGTTATAGTGTAAAACATGATTCTAAAGAACTCAGAACTGGTGCTTTTGGCTGATTTCTAGGCGGAAAAATTAGAGTTCTATGCGGCAATGTTTCCTAACATCCTAGGTCAAAATAGTTGTGATTTACAGCTTTTTAATGTTGAAAAGTTTGGAAAAATGTACAGAAACCTATGAAAATAAGAAACGTTAATTTTTTTAACATGCCTACTGTAATGGCTATTCCAAAACTCTTATTTTAGCTTCCCTCATCCATGAAGAAACCAATTTCGATGTGTGTTTGTGGTCGTTATCGTATTGAAAGTCTACATCTTCTTCCTTGGTCAGGCTTTCGAGCGTTACTCTTCAGATAATATTAAAGAATCTTACCGTAGTATTCTTATTCGTCGTTCCGTTGAAAAACTATGTCACATCAAAGCGTGACTCCTTCGACACCTATGAGAAGCAAGGCGAGGAGCTGTCTGGTTCAGCAGACTATGTGTAGACGAAAACTCGACACAAGCGACGCAATGTGAGTCTTAACCCATTGGATTATGGCTATGCGGAAGAAGTACAACTTAGCCTTTCTGAAAAATACAGAACAAAAAGTTTCTTGCCTGTTATTGATCAGTTTATCGCTTCTCTCGACCAACGTCTGCAAGCATATAAACAGATATCAAGCTAATTTAGCTTTTTTAGCCATCTGAAAGAACTGTCTTCAGACGAGCTTCAGGCCGTAGCAGAGCAGACTATGTGTAGACGAAAACTCGACACAAGCGACGCAATGTGAGTCACAACCCATTGGATTATGGCTATGCGGAAGAAGTACAACTTAGCCTTTCTGAAAAATACAGAACAGAAAGTTTCTTGCCTGTTATTGATCAGTTTATCGCTTCTCTCGACCAACGTATGCAAGCATATAAACAGATATCAAGCCAATTTAGCTTTTTTAGCCATCTGAAAGAACTGTCTTCAGACGAGCTTCAGGCCGTAGCAGAGCAACTCGTCAGGTCTTATCTAGATGACTTGGACATTACATTTATTGATGAACTGTGTCAGTTTGTAACATTTGACAATATCTTCACAGACGAAGAGCCAAAAGATATTAGCACTGAGCTTTGCCTGTACAGACTTATCAGAGACAGGGGTGTGCAGGCCACTTTCCCAAACATTGAGATAGCTCTACGGATATACCTTATCTTGATGGTATCAAACTGCAGTGGCGAGCGCTCCTTCTTAAAACTCAAATTAATTGAGAACCGATTACGGACATCTATGAAGCAGGAAAGACTTGTAAATCTGGCTATCATGAGCATCGAGTCAGATATACTGCGTGAATTGAACTTCAGTGACATCATGAGCGACTTTGCAACACAAAAATCGAGAAAAGTGTCTGGACTGTAATGGTTATAAATACATCCTTTCTCTGATTTGAACTATGTTTACTCGTTAGTTGTTAGTTATACTATAATTTTTCATGAATAATTAAATAATTGTAACTGAATTTCTGTGTGTAGATAAATTTGGTAAGAACAACTTGTGTTCATTTCATTTCGTGTATATGCATGACATATTATACGAGGGGCGGTCAATAAGTTTTGCGAATCGGTAGGGCAAAACAGAGGAAGGGGAATGGCTGTTTGTGGGGTTGTTAGGACAAGTTATGACAAGTCAGGACCTAAAGCCGAACCCTCCTGCCTTGTCTATTTAAGAAGAAGTAGCTGATCGCAGATCGTCACTCACAAGTTTTTCAACAATGGAGAAGGTTGAGCACCGTGCAGTGATCAAATTTTGACCAAGGAAGGCAAGAATGCAAAAGAGATCAATGAACCAATAGTTGCACTGTACACCGACACCGCCCCTTCCTATGCAACCATTGTTCGCTGGAATAGGAAGTTCCGCCATGGTCGTGAGTCCCTTGAAGATGACCCCCGTCCAGGAGGCCCGTCAGACGTGACCAACGAGGACAATGTGGCCCGTGTGAAGAGGATGATCCTCGAAAATCGACGGGTGAAGGTAGAAGAAATCGAGCGAGAACTTGGAATATCACATGGAACTGTTATGAACATCACCCGCGACAATTTGGCCATGACCAAGGTCTCTGCTCGCTGGGTCCCTAGAAACCTCACGCCCCATGATCGATTTCAACGTCGTCAAATTCCACAAGGCTAGAGTTGCACAAGCTGCCCTGCGCGAGTGCGGATTCGAGGAGCTCAACCATCCTCACTACAGTCAAGATTTGGCCCCTAGCGACTACTTTTTATTCCGCCAGCTCAAGGCTGCACTGCGTGGACGCCGATTTGGGGACGATGAACATGTTCAGCTCGCCGTCCAGGATGGATTGAACAGCAGTCGAGAGATTTCTGGTTGTCGGGAATTCGAAGCCTCAGGGACAAGTGTCGCAAGTGCATTGAAGTCGAGGGTAGTTATATTGAAAAATAATAGAACACCTAATATCTCGTTTCCTTATATCTGAATTGCAAAACTTATTGACCGCCCGTCGTATGTGGAGGACTTCGTAAGACGGGCTTTCAAATGAATGTTTTTCAATAAAAATGTCTTCCTCGGACCACGTCCATGCATCTCCGCCTCATGAAACATATTGGACCACGTGTTAAAACTAACACTGTCCTCTCCGAACTAATTGTTCATCTCCTTTCTAGTTATCCTAGAGTTATATTAAAGAGATATAATGATCCTCTGAATTGTGCGGATTGCAATTTTCAGAGGACGACTCGAATGATCAAGATTAGCAGTTGTCCCCGATTCCCTATTTTTTTTTTTATTACTAATCGTACTCTAGATTTAATGACATTTGGTTCTTCAATAATCTTCCTGGAGCTTATCTTAGATTTGAGTTTCGTAATTATTCTCGAGTTGATGTCAGAAGACAGCTTACTACCTTTCACCACGAAGATTGTTTGTAGAATAAGACTGTCGAGTTTGCGATGTCGAAGAAAGAGTTATTAGAACGTTCCAGACTATTCTCGACTAATTCAAGTTATAAATAGATGGTCACAAAAACTACTTATGTGACTTCGAAACTGTCATAAACCACATAAATTAAACATATGTATGTGAAAATGATATCGTATGAATACTGTTTGGTTGAGAGTTCTAGGTAGAAAACTGCTCTTATTCATTAATGTATCTACTTAAACTTGTTACAATTTTATGGCGTATATATTAATACATTCTTCCTAATCCTCCCCCCACACATTCATTACCCTGCAACAAATGGTTAATGAACTATAGCAGAAGATTGTGATATTAGTTAAAGGTATTGGCAGGGCAAGAGATCGCTGGCAATCGCATGATGGTAAAACTTGGCAACTATTTGCCTTTCCGGCTTATCTAACTGGCACTGAGAAGAATCGAATCATTGTATTGTCATCGCCTTGTCACTCACTCAACTTTCCTTCGCTCTCTCCACACCAAGTGCAAGCCTCACACGTCAACCTACAAAGATTTCTATTCACGCGAGTTGCAGCCACTTGACTTGAAAAATCAAGAATTCCTACCAGGCACTGTAAATAAAGATAATATATAATTGAAGCGTGTTTACATAAATAACCACTTCAGTATGAATTCTTCCTGGGACAAGTTTATTTGCCGCTGATTCACACTACATTTAACAACGTTTCGCACTATATTTATAACGGAATCTCACTATTTTCAACATTGATTAACACTAACTTTTTCACCGATTAGCATTCTATTTTTCACCGATTTGCACCATCTTTATCGCCGAATAAAACTAATTTTGCCATAGAATTCTACTATATATGCCACCGATTGACACTAACTCTGATACAGAATCGTACTACCTTTACTACCGATTTGAACTATCTTCACACCCAATTCGTACTATCTTTATAAGCTTTTCGTAATATCTTGAACGCCGAGCAGCACTATCTTTACTCCGGATTCGTATTATATTTACCACCGATCCGGTCTATATTCGCCACCGATTTGCGCTAACTTTGCCACCGATTGACACATTCTTTAGCACCGATCCACCCTATTATTAACGCTGATTCGCAATATATTTAACCACGATTGGTAATATCTTTATCACATCTTCGCATAATCTTTAACAACAATTTGCACTAACTTTGCCACCGAGTCGCACTATATTTAACTCGATTTGCACTACCTTTACCAGAGGATCTTAAATATATTCGACCGATTTTCACTACCTTTACCAGAGGATCTTAAATATATTCGACCGATTTGCACTACTTTTACCAGAGGATCTTAAATATATACGACCGATTTGCACTACCTTTACCAGAGGATCTTAAATATATTCGAACGATTTGCACTACCTTTACAAGAGGATCTTAAATATATTCGACCAATTTGCACTACCTTTACAAGAGGATCTTAAATATATTCGACCAATTTGCACTACCTTTACAAGAGGATCTTAAATATATTCGACCAATTTGCACTACCTTTACCAGAGGATCTCAAATATATTCGACCAATTTGCACTACCTTTACCAAAGGATCTTAAATATATTCGAACAATTTGCACTACCTTTACAAGAGGATCTTAAATATATTCGACCAATTTGCACTACCTTTACCAGAGGATCTCAAATATATTCGACCAATTTGCACTACCTTTACCAGAGGATCTTAAATATATTCGACCGATTTGCACTATCTTTAACATAGGATCTTAAATATATTCGACCGATTTGCATTACCTTTACCAGAGGATCTTAAATATATTCGACCGATTTGCACTACCTTTACCAGAGGATCTTAAATATATTCGACCGATTTGCACTACCTTTCTTGCTGATTCACATTAATTCTAATCCCGATTCGCACGATCTTTTTCACTGATTCGCAATGTCTTTACCACAAATCCACACTATAATTTACTATTATTTGCAATATCTTTACGGCGAATAGGAACTAGATTTGCAACGGATTCTGAATATCCTTTTAACCATTCTCATTATCTTTACTACATATATCTATCTACCTTCCCTACTACAAATTCTTAATTTATTTACCACTATTTCCTAATCTTTATCCACAACGATTCGAATTTATTTCTTCACTGTTTTACACTATCTTTGTAACCAATGCACACTAACTTTGCCACAGATTAGCACTACCATTAACATAGATTCTCTTAATACTATCTCTGCCACATATTCGCCCTAGCTTTACTTTTGATTTTCACTACATTTACCATAGTTTTGCACTATTGTTACCAAAGAATTGCATCAATTCGCGGTATATTTACCACCGATTCACACTATATTGACTATCGATTCGCACTATATTTACCACTAACTCAGGCATCATGACCTCAACTTACCACTATCTTTACTACTAACGCACAATTAACACTGATTCGCTTCATCATTACCCCTTATACTGACTTTGACACCGATTTACACTCTTTACCTGAAATTTAAACTATCTTTGCGAGCTGCCACACTATATTTACCACCTACTCGGACTGTATTTATCACTGCTTTGCACTCACTTTTCCACCGATTTGCACACCCTTTACCACCGGCTCGAAATATATTTGCGCCATCCGGACTATCGCTGCCACTACATTTGCTTGCGATTGGAACGTCATTTGACACCAATTTCCACTAACCTTACCACCCAGTTTACCACCTATTCAAACTATCTTTTGCACTGATTCACACTATCTTTAGGGTCGATTAATATTACATTTACAATAGAACCCTACTCTCTATGCCACCTATTCCCACTATCTTTCTTCCGATTAGCACAACCTTTTCCAACAATTATCACTAACTTTACCACTGGTTAGCAATACCTTTACCATCGATTCTTATTAATTTTTGCTAACAATTCGCAGTATCTTTATAACCAATTCCCTATATCATTTCCACGATAAAAATATCTTTACTATCGAGCCACGATATTTTACTATTCACCTCCAGTACAATTATGACAAATTACAATATATTTACCACCAAATCAGACTATACTTTACTTATATTTTCATTATATTTACTACTATTCGACACTGTCTTTAAACCTATTGGTACTATCATTGCTCTCAGCTCGCAATATCTTTACCACCGATTCAAACTATTTTTGCCTCGGATTCACAGACTTTGCCACCGAGTCGCACGATCTTTACTACCCATTTCCACCGCCTTTGAAAAAAAGAGTCCTAATATCTTTTCCACCGATTTTCACTAGCTTTACTATTGAATCGCACTACGTTTACAGAAGATTCGCAAAGTGGATTTACCACTGATTCGCACTATCGTATTTAATATTTAATTGATTCACACTATATTTGCTTCTGGATCCAAACAAACTTTGCCACGAAATTGCAGTTTATTTACCACCGAAAGCACTATCGGTGGCAATATCCCGATTCGCACAACTTTTACTACCGACTCGCAATATCTTTTTTATACATCTGGATATTTAGGACCAATTTTTAATATTTTAATCACCGATTTACTCTAATTTTGCCACCTAATCGCACTATCCCTACAGCTAATCCACACTGCTTTTGCCATTAAATCGTACTATCTTTACCACCGATTAGCTTCATCTTTAATATCATTTCAAATCCTCTTTTCTACTGGGAGTGTAATAAAGGAGAGATACATATTATTTGATCAGCGTTCCTCCATTGCCTGCAAAATAATAATAATAATAAGTCTTTTGTAATGCGCTCTTCAAGGCATGAGGCCTTCCCAGAGCGCACGTTGTGCTGAGATGAGAATGGAAATTCAATGGAAATTCAAGAGGGGGGGAGAAGGCAATACTGAAAAGATGCGTTTTCAGGAGACGCTTAAATGTGGTAAGAGAGGGAGAAGACCTGATTTCAGCAGGAAGAGCATTCCACAACTTAGCGGCGCAGATTGAAAAGGAGCAGTCACCCATTTTCTTGTTTTTGTTCATACAGTGTGTGAAAATGAGTTAGACATTTTCTGATCTTCTTACTGGCGTGCAAAGGAATTAGAGACTTTTTGATCCGCGTTCTGAAACGCAGTATTAAAAAGATGTTTTCTTCTCAGGTTTCTAAATAGAGTGACAAATAAAATGAAAATTTTCTGATCCACGTTCGTGCAGGAAGTGTAAAAAGATGACAGATTTTCGGACCCACATTCTTACATTGAATGTAAAAGAACTAGAGATTCTTTGATCCGCGTTAGCACAGAGAGTTTAAAAAGGTAGGGGATTTTATGATCCACGTAGGTATTTGGATTGTTAAAGAATGAGGGATCCTTTGTCCGCGTTCTTAAACGGAGTGTAAAAAAAAAAATATTTACTAATCCGCGTTCTTACAAATCAATTGCAAAATAGGGAGATTTTGTCTTCCCCAGTAGAAAAGAGAGTGATATAAAAGAGATTTTTAAGCCAGTGTTCGTATAGGGTATGTAAATCAATGGCTTCCAAATGAAGATAATTTTTGTCATCTGACTCAGTACAGAGATCGTAAAAGAGAGATTTTCTGGTCCGCTTTCGTACAGGGGTGTAATAAAATGAAAAAAATTCTGCTCGGAGTTCGTACTTTGAATGTAAATTAACGAGATATTTATCCTCGTTTGTATAGAGTGTGTAAAAATATGAAATACTCTCTCATCCACGGTCTTACGGGTGCAATTTATTTTTTATTTACGTTCTTACAGGGATTGTAAAATATTGAGCGATTGTCTAAACTGTGTTTCAACAAGAGTGTAAAGAATGAAAGAATGAGGGAGTTTTACTATACATTTTTAGATCTTGTATACGAATGAGAGATTTCTTGACCCGCCTTCGTAGAGGACTCTTAAGATAATGAGATATTTTTTTATCTGACTTTGTATGGAGTCTCAATAAAAGAGTGTAAAAAATTTTAGACTTTCTGATCCACCTTTTTAAGGGAAGTGTAAAAAAATGAGATTTTCCGAGCCGCGTCCCTACATGGAGTCAAAATAATGAGTGATTTCGGAACCCCGTTCATACATAGATTTTAAATAAATGACTCATTTTTTTTTACCTCCTTTCGTACTGAGAGTGTAAAAGAATTAGTAATTTTTGAATTGTGTTCTTACCTGGGGTGTGAAAAAAAGAGAATTTATGTTAGGCACTGGTAAAGAGATTGTTATAAAGGAGAAATTTCTTAACCGCATTCATACAGGGAGTGCAAAAATATAAAGGTTTTCTGATGCACCTTCATACACGCAGTGTATGTACAGAGATTATAACAGAATCAGAGATTCTCTGATTTGGGTTTTTAAAGGTGTAATAGAGTGGGAGATTTTCTGATCCCTTTTGTATAGGGAGTGTAAAGGTATGGGTGATTTTCTGATCCGCGTTCGTATAAGGCATGTTAAATAATGAGATTTTCTGCTCCGCGTGTGTATAGGTTATTGTGTAAAAAAGAGATTTTGTGATCCGCCTTCATGCATGGCGTATAAAAGAATGAGAGGAGTGTAAAAGAATGAAAGATTACCTGACGAGATCTTAAAGGTGATGTAAATGAATGAGACATTTTCTGATCTGCGTTCCGAGATAGTCTCAATAATAGAGATTTTCTGATCCGCGTTCATAAAGGAAGTTTAAATGCAGTGTAGTTTTTCTGACCAGTGTTATTACAGGGAGTGTAAAAGAATGCTAGATTTCCTAGTATGCTTTCCTACAGGAATTCTAAAGGAATTATAAATTTTCTCACACAGGGATTGTAAAAGAATGAAAAATTTTCTGATCCGCCTGTGTACAGGAAGTAGAAAAGAATGACTTTTGGGATCCGCTTTTCTACAAGGCTTGTAAAAGTATAAGAGATGATTCGATCCGCGTTAGTACACGATATGTAAAAGAATGAGAGATTCTCTGATCTACGATCGTAGGGAGAGTGTATAAGAATGAGTATTTCCGACAGCACTCGTATATGGTAGTGTATAAAAAGGAGATTTTCTAAGCTGGGTTCTTACATCGTGCTTAAGAGAATGAAAGATTTATTGTTGAGTATAAAAGAATGACTTTCTGATCCGCGTTTCTATAATGAATGTAAAACTACCCGAAATTTTCTTACCCACGTAACTACGGTGTAATAGGATGGGAAATTCTCGGACATGAGCCTTAAAAGGAGTATATATATATATATATATATATATATATATATATATATATATATATATATATATATATATAAGATATTTCTGATTTTTTTTCGTACAGGGCGTGTAAAAAGGAGAGATTTTATATTCCACGTTCATAAAGTGAAAAGGAATGAAATATTTTCTAATAACATTCTTTAGAGTATAAAAGAAAGATTTTCTGTTCCGCGTTCGTAGAGGGAGTGTAAAAAAGGAGATTTTTATGAAACGCATTGGTACAGGGGGTGTAAAAAAATGAGGGCCTTTCTGATCCGCCTACTTACAAGGAGTGTAAACAAAGTCTGCTCACCAAAGTCGCGTGCTCTCACTTATTTTGATTTATGAACTTACGACCTTCAAAACTTTCAATAATTCAAAGATTGGCCTTGGGATGACCTTGCAATTATATCATTTGAAAGAAAATGTATAACAAAATGGTTTCAAATTTCGTTAGAATTGGCCGAATAGTTATGAAGTTATTGCCAAATAATTCCCCGGCTAACCTTGGAGGGACCTTGGCAATTATATCATTCGAAAGAGAATGTAAAACAACATTAGGATTTCAAATTTTGTTAGAATCGGCCGAATAGTTATGATATTATTACCAAAACAGAGTAATTCCACGGCTAACCTTAAGAGGACTTTGGCAATTATATCATTTGAAAGAAAATGTAAAATAACATAAGGGTTTCAAATTTAGTTAGAATCTGCCAAATTGTTACAATGTTATTACAAAGAAAAAAAAGCAAAACGGGGACCGACGGACCCACCGAGCGACGACCGACCGACATAGTGAGATATAGAGTTCACGCGACTAAAAAGGCGAGAATATTCTGATTTGCGTTCATAAATGTAATTTAAAAGTAACATAGATTCTCTGATCTGAGTTCGTACAAAGTGCGTAAAAGAATAATAGATTTTATGATACGTGTTCATACAGGGAGTGTAGTAAAATGCGATTTTCTTATCTGCCTTGTAAAAGCTCGCGTTAGAACAGGGTGTGTTAAAAAAAATGATGGATTCACTGACCTCCGTTCTTAAGGTAGAGTTAAAAATGACAGACTTTCTGATCTGCATTCTTTCAGGGATTGTAAAATAGTGATATTTTGATATATATTCGTACAGGAAGTGTTAAAAATAAGAGATTTTACTTAGCGTTGGTGCAGATTGCAAATTAATGAGATTTTCAGTTTCATCTACGCCCATGGATTTTTAAAGAATGAGGGTTTTTTTATCCGTTTTCGTGCAAGGAATGTAAAAGCACAATAAATTATCTGATCCGCGTTTGAACGTGACATGTAGAACAATCAGAGATATTTTTTTTTTGTCATTAGCACAGAGAGTGTAAAGAAATGATAAACAATCTTATCAGCCTATTATGACTTTGCAAAAGAAATTTTACTCAGAGTTAGATAAGATTGTAAATAAATGAGATTTTCTAATCCGCCTACATCCAGAGAGTATAAAAGAATGAGTTTTTCTGATCCACGTTCGTATAGGGAAGTGTAGAAAAATGAAATTATATTGTCTGCGTTCATACAGGTCGTGTAAAAGAATGAGAGATTTTGTGATCCGCCATAACGAATGGAGTGTAAAAGAATGATATATTTCCTTTACGCGTTCTTAAGGGAGTGTAAAAAAAGAGAGATTTTCTGATCTGCAATCTTACAGGGATTGGAATAGAATGAGAGTTCTGATCTCTGTTAAGACAGGGACCGCAGAAAACGCGGATTTTACTCAGCGCAAGACTAGATTGTAAATTAGTGAAAATTTTGATTTGCCTAAGCATAAGGAGTGTAAAAGAATGAGAGTTTTCTGGTCTTCATTCCTACAAAAGTGTAAAAGTATAAAATATTATCTGATCCGCGTTCGTAATCGGCATGTAAAAGAATGAGCGATTTTCTGGTTTGCGTTAATATAGCGAGTGTAAAAGGATGATAGACATTCTCATCCATCTTCTTATTGTGTAAGAAAATGAGATATTTTCTGAGTCTTGTTCATCACATGCGTGATGCAATTTGTTAACTCCTTTCGTACTAGCAGTGTAAAATAATTAGATATATTTTATCCACGTTGTACTTAGTGTAAAAAAATGAGAAGAGAGTGTACATATGATATTATTTTAGCCTTTTTTTACAGGGATTGAATAAAATGAGATTTTCTAATCTTTACCTGTACAGTGAGAGTTAAAAAAGTAGATTTTCTGATCTTTACGTGTACAGTGAGCGTAAAAAAGTAGATTTTCTGATCTTTACGTGTACAGTGAGCGTAAAAAAGTATATTTTTTTAAATTTACGTGTACAGTGAGCGTAAAGAAGTAGATTTTCTGATCTTTACGTGTACAATGAGCGTAAAAAAGTAGATTTTCTGATCTTTACGTGTACAGTGATCGTAAAAAGGTAGATTTTCTGATCTTTACGTGTGCAGTGAGCGTAAACAAAGTAGATTTTCTGATCTACGTTATTACAGGAAATGCAAAAGAATGATATATTTTATGATCTGATCCTGTACAAGGAATGTATGTATAAGTATGAGAGATTTTCCGATCCGCTTTCTTACACGGAGTGTATAAGAAAGTGATATATTCTGATCTTTACGTGTGCAGTGAGCGTAAACAAAGTAGATTTTCTGATCTACGTTATTACAGGAAATGCAAAAGAATGATATATTTTATGATCTGATCCTGTACAAGGAATGTATGTACAGTGGCGGCAACAAAAAAAGTGACATGTGACAATTCAGAGAAAATGAAACAGAAAAATGTAACTTACATATTTTATTATGAATATTTCATGAAAGTTAATACTTGGTCATGTTGCCCTTGCACTTGATGATCATCCTGAGTCGATTGGGCATTGATTCAGTAAGGTTTGCGAAGTAGGTGGGGTCGATCGTAACCCAGATCTTCTTCAGTGATTCTATCAGATCCTTGATGCTGCCGAGTGCTGGCTCTTGAACTTTGGTTTTCATCAGATTCCAAGCATTCTCAATAGGATTTAGGTCCGGGGAATTACCAGGCCACTCCAAAACACTAATATTATTATCATTGAAGAACCTTTTCACTAACTGGGACCTGTGAGCAGGGGCACCATCATGCATGAAAAATTCACACTGATGAATTTCCCAAAATGGCAGCATGTGCTGCCTCAAAACTTCCAGATAGTTAGTCCCCCTCATGGTTACATTCTTGGGAAGGAAGTACAGACCCCTCTGCCCTTGTTTCCACTAAAGGCACCACACACCATCACACTATCAGGGTGCTTCACAGTTTTCACGGTATATTTTGGTTTATACCGAGACACATTGCTGGGACGACGCACGATCTTTGACTCTCCTCTGACCAGCCTAAAGGTGTTTTAATCACTGAACATAACCTTCTTCCAATGGGCAGCTGTCCAATGTTTATAGGTCTTGCACAAATTGAGCCTTTTCATCTTCATAGTCTTGGTAAGAAGTGGCTTCTTGGCAGCGCGGCGAGCCGGTAGGCATAAGTCCTTCTGTAAGCAATGACGGATGGTCCTGAGGGCGACGTTCTGGAGGAGGTCTGGGTGTTTTTTCTTGATTGAAGCGGAGGTTACAGAAGGGTCTGACATCACTTCACGCCTTAGGATATTATCAGTCCTTGGAGATGTCTTCCTAGCTGCACCAATGCCCTCCTTCATCTTTGGTATGGTACCTGGTGGCAATAACTCAGCTGCCCGTTTTAGGCGATGAATCGTATTTTTTGAGGTTCCTAAATCTGCTGCTACATCAATAAAAGACTTTCTCTGCTCTAATAGGGTCAAGGCACGGCTTTTCTCTGTCATAGAAAGCTTTTTCCGCCCCATTGTATCCATTTGCACAGAAGTTATAGCACGTCAAATGTAGGCACGAATGCAGGAAATCAGCACGCTGGAGTGCCATACACTAAAGCCTAACTGTACGAGCTCAAACGAGACACTGAGTTCCAGTAAAGCGCAGTTCTCTTGTCTTAGCTCAGGAGAGTCGTCCACTTGCGGCATAAGCCCCGCACCTTTTCATTGGCTAGTTGGCAAGTAAAATCGTGAAAACGATTTTGTGTATCGATTTCTGTTGCCAATATTAAATGTCACTTTTTTTGTTGCCGCCACTGTATAAGTATGAGAGATTTTCCGATCCGCTTTCTTACACGGAGTGTATAAGAAAGTGATATATTCTGCTCTGCGTTCGCCCAGGGAGTGTAAAAGAAAGATATTTTATGATCTTTGTTCTTACAGGTTGGTACTCTAAATGAATGAGTTTTTTTTATCCACGTTTGTACTGGTAGTGTAAAAGTAAGGGATTTTCTTATCTTCGTTCTAACAGGGCGAACAAAGGATTGAGAAATTTTATGATACGCGTTCATACAAAAAGGTGTAATGTAAAGACAGATTTTCTTAGCCTCGTTCGTAATGGGACAGGAAAAGTATAACAAATTTTCTGAGCCGCGTTCTTACGGCCGTATGCTAATAAAAATGTGAAATGCACTTTTATCAGATTTAGTGTAGCTTCACAATTATTTATAAATTTATTATATGCAAAAGGCTAAAATGTAAAATAAATTAAAAAAAAGGTTTTTGCTCAAATGTGCATCTCACATTTGTTTTAGAATACGGCCTAGTATAAAGGGATCAGATATTTTTGTGATCCGCGTTTGTACAGAGAGTGTTAAATATTCTGTTCTGCGTTACTGCAGGGAGTTTAGAAGCATGGAAGTTATTCTGATTCGCGTTCGAATAGTTAGCGTAAAGAATAAGAGTTTCTGATCTATGTTTGTACAGGTAGTACAAAAGAATGAGATTTCATGATCTGCGCTTGACAGGGAGTATAAGAATTATTTTCTAATCCCAGTTCATACAGTGGAGCATAAAAAATAGATATTCTTATCCATGTTAGTTCAGGGAGGGTAAAAAGAGTGAGAAATTTTCTTATTTGTGCTCGTAAAAGGAGGAAAAAAGAAAGATTTTATGATCAAGATTTGTTTCGGGTGTAAAAGAATGAGAAATTTCTGACTTGCGTTCCTACACTGAGTTTAAAAGAATGATAGCTATTCTTATCCTCGTTCGTAAGGAGGATGTGAAAGTATGAGAGTTTCTGGTCCGGTTTCGCACGCTGGTGTATAAGAAAGTGATATATTCTACTCACTGTTCTTACTTGGAGTGCAAAAGAAAGAAAGTTTCTGATAGCGTTCGCACACGGAGTGTATAAGAAAGAGATATTCGCCGATCTGCGTTCAAACAGAGACTTTAAATCAATGGCTTTCAACCGTGGTGCCGCGGGAACGACCAAAAATTCATTTTAAAATGCCTAAATTGCCCCCAAAATATGTATTTCAAACATTTCTTAAAATTATGACGACAGTCGAAAATATTTTGCAACTATCTTATCTGCATTGTGTAACATAAAAACAAGGAAAAGATAAAGAAATACAGACAGTGAATGAAGAAATGAGAGTTTCCTTGCCAACTATAAGTCACAATATTTCGATTAAATTAGGTTAAATCTGAATTCTGGTTAATTTTGAAGTGCTTTCCACGTAATTAAGTATTTATAAATAAATTTGATTATATTGGGGGTGCCGCAGCTGCTTCGAGATAGCAATTAGGGTGCCACTATCATAAAAAAGTTGAAAACCAGTACTTTAAATGATTGAGAGATTTTGTGATGTGTGATTGCACTGGGAGAATAAAAAAAGATTTTCTGATCCGCGTTCGCCGAGGAAACGTAAAAGAATGTCATCTTTGCTGATCCCATTTCGTATCAGAGATTTAAAAGAATGAGACATTTTCAGATCCACGTTAGTTAAGTGAACTTAAAAAAATGAAAGATTTTCTGATCAACGATTCTTGAAAGTGGAAACGATGAGAGAATTTCTGATCCTTTTTCTTACAGTGAGTAAAAGTATGAAAGATTTTCCTATCCTCGTTCGTAGAGTTTAAAAAAAAGAAGATTTTCTGATCCGTGTTCGTACAAAAGTGCAAAAGATTGAGAGATTATTTGATCTTAGGTCGTAGATGGAGTGAAAAAGAAATGAATTTTCTAATCCGCGATTGTATAGGGTGTGTAAAAGAATGAATAGCGATGAAGCGAACTGCCTGTTCTGATCGGAGAAATCGAGCGTAGGCGCACGATCAGTGCTGATTGAACTTGTGGTGTCGGGATCGCGTTTCCGCGCACTCACCTTTCGCTCGGCTCGGCTTACGATGAAGCCGATACCTGTAAAAGGAGAATGGTTCGTTAATCAATGCAGAGAAACCCACTCTATTATTATTATTTTTATTAATAATAGTATTATTGATATTATTAGTTATTTTATTATTATTAATAATATTATTGTTATTATTATTAATAGTATTTTATCATTATAATGGTTTATTAGTAGTAGTAGTAGTTGTAGTATTTATATTATTAATAATAATATTTTTATTATTATTATTATTCTTATTCATTCATGAGCTAAGCACAAATGATACTATTGCATTTACCTAAGACGAAAAAGTGACGAGAGGATTATAGAGAAAGTGGTGAAGATGAGAAAAATGAAAGTGTGAATATATATATATATATATATATATATATATATATATATATATATATATATATATATATATATATATATATATATATATATATATATTCAGACAAGTAGTCTCCGCTTTATATTACTCGTGATATATATATATATATATATATATATATATATATATATATATATATATATATATATATCACGAGTAATATAAAGCGGAGACTACTTGTCTCTTTTAGGAATAGGAGCCGCACAACTCTCGCGTATCTACATGACCTACATTAATTTTCAAATCCACTTTATGTACGTTGGGGCTAGGAGGGCACGCAATCCTAGAAATGTAAGATGCCTTATGAATACCCTGAAAAGTCAGGGTATTTTTTTTTTTCAAATTTGTGCTCGGAGTAATATGGAGTACTATGTTCTTTGTACTTTTGAGGAAGACGTTCTTCGCGGAGGCTCCACATGCCTCCTTCCGACCCCAACTATCCTGGCTGATGAAGTGTGTGTTCTATCAATCTTTTTTAGCCCTATTTTTTTATGTTCTTTGATTCTTTATTTCTTCATCTGTCTACCTTTCCCCTCATCCTTCCCATATATAAACCAGGCAAAAAAGGAAAGAGGGTGTTAAGCCTCTAAAATAGCTTAAGGCGTAATTATTAGTTTACAGGCTCTACGTTAATACCTTACAGTCCATAATAGTTTACAGTCAGTCTGTTTGTCTTAAGACCAAACAGGCAAAAGAGAATCTTGACCTAAAGCCTCTACTTAAATCGAGCCGTGGCCAAAAGTTTTCTGACACCCGGAATTTTTCTTATTCTTTTGGTATATTTAGGAATATGTTGGTGTAGGTTTGTATGCATGTGTCCACTACATTTGGAATGCAAAATAAATGTACAAACTTCCTTATAACCTTTTTAAATATCTAAAATGTCGATGTTATTGAAATGTATGAAATCCTGGTATTAGTATACGGTATCTTACAGTGAAATGTCTTCATATAATATAATTTCTTTAGATTTATATGATATTCCAATTCGACAGGATCTGATAATAATATAATAATGGCGAAAACACGTCACCATACTTTTGAGGAAAGCCAACTCGGTGGGTCGACGGATTACATTGCGGTGTTGCAAAAATGTTAAATAGGATCTGAGAAAGAGGGAACATCCAAGACCGACCTCGTTCTGAACGACCCAGGATCAGTACACAGCGCGACGACAAGTTTCAGCGTCCCATGGGCCTTTGGGATTCTACGAAACCCGCATTCCAGCTTAACATGAATGGACAGAGGGTGGTCAGGTTAATGGATCTGTCAGAACATTCCGTCTCAACTGCTTACACACAAGGCCTGAGATCATGTAAAGCCTGCCAGAAGACGCTGATCAACTGTCAGCAGAAGGGATGTCGACTGGCTTGGTCACGTGATCACCGAAACTGGACCCTGCGTCAATGAGGATGTGTCATATTGTCCAATGAGCCCAAGTTCCAGTTGTCCTCGACACCATGCAACGTTAGATTCCACAGGAGGACAGGGAAATCGAGAGTGTATAATGCACACAGTAAAGCGTGGCTGCTGTTCTGCAATGGTATGAAGCTGCATGCCAAGTTCAGGGATAGGTGGTCTCAGCGTTTGTGATAGCACTCTATGAATTCAAAGAAGTACCCAGCGTCCTGAAAAATTACATGCATTCCTCAACCCGAGACCTCTTCAGAAATGCCCCGGTATGTAATTTTACAGCAGGACAATGCCCCATATCATAAGTCTGTGTTCACCATACAGTGGTTCCGGGACAAAAATACCATGGTGATGGGCTGGCAGCTGTCTCAGGATATGGCTCCACTGGAAAACGTCTGACAGGACATGGAAAAGGCCGTATGACGTCGTCAGCTATCCTCCAATGAGCAACTGAAGGTAGTAATCATCGAGAATTGGCCCAGCATCATATCTTTCAGGCGTCGCACCCTCGTGAAGAGCAAGCTACAAAGAATAAATGCTCTTATCACTGACAAGGGACTCTCAACATGCTATTGGGCTTCCTGTATCATTTTAGTGTTGCTGTAATTTTCACAGAGCTTCATCTGCTTATCTGGTATATGTTGATGATTGCTGCTGATGTTACATGTTTTGGCAAATTATGTTAATTATTTTTTATTATTTAGGGCATATATAACTTATTGCTATTTGTTCCTCTTTACTTCACTGATATATTCATATTTACCGGTGAAATATATATATATATATATATATATATATATATATATATACTATATCTATCCTGAGGTGGAAGGTCAAGGTCAGAGGCGTGACCTTCGCTCGTCTCTGCTCTAGCCAGAGGAGGGGAAAGCTAAGTACTGGGGGAATGGAGATTCCGGACGAGTGCGTGGAATTGAACAACTACAGGAGCGAGTGCGGTTCTGGGTATAGAAAGTTGCAGTACAAAAATAAACTTTACTAATTGCAAAAACACAATATACAAATAAAATGAGATTGGATACTCATTGGAAATGGATACTCGTTATTTACAGTTCTCAGACAAAAGGTTTCGGAAGGGGGGAGTTTTTAAAAAGACTCGGTTGGGAGTCAACGAGCGGCTGCTGATGAGGCAATTTACGAACAGACAATTCACGGGATGACTGGATACAGATCCATGATTTAAGTCGTCGCGAGCCTAGCTTTGGGGTTTGAGGTCTATGAAAGACGAGGTGTATGTGTGTGGGGGTGGGTGTTGGAAGTGGGGGAGGGGTTGCACGGGTTGGTCTTAATCAATGCTTTTAACCTCGAGACTTGAAATTCGAGTGAGAATGCGTGCCAGACGAGAACAGAGCCGATTCCAGGAATAGCCAATTGACTGGGGCTGTGTTCTTTCGAAGTGAATTCTTGCTTTCACTCTTGCGCTCGAGAGAGGAAGGGGACGAAGCCGAATCGAGAAATACTAATGTCTCGTTTTAAAAGACGGGCCTATACTAAATTTGTACGGCCTGTGACTGAGGTTAAATATGGCCCAACCGCAAGCAATTTGCCTCAGGCCCCGGAAGGACTTCTTCTTAATCAGACACAGCACCGGTGGAGGGGGAATCCTCGCGAGGTTTTCGATATCGCGCGGTGAGGCGGCAGCGTCTTCTCCACGCTCTCGATAGTCCATGCTTCTGTTTTATCATCGGGAGTAGGTCGATTCTCTCACGGTCTGGTTCGGCGCTCCTCAACCTCGTTGGGCTTCTCGTTCCACGTGACGATTTTACTCTCTTTTTCTGACAATATGCAAATAAAAACTTTACGATCCTGAATTTCATTTAATTTCCTAAAATTTTCGAGGTGTCGAAAACTTTTGTCGCAGCAGTAGAACGGGCAGCGAAGCTCGGCTAGGTCTTGAGAGAAAGCCACAGGACGGTGCGGGCGAGGAGCAGCGCTGGATTGCAGTGCTGGCACGGGTTTAACCAGAGCGAAAGTAGAAGAGAAGTAAAGCCGAGCCGCAACTTTCAGGACTTTTTAATAAGGGGAACTTTGAAGGTGAGGGGGAATTGATGATGATCTAATGCAGACTCCGAAGCATCGGTGTTGTTCGGGAAAAGTGACCCTGACGGAAAAGAATGCAAGTTGAAAAGTTATGCACGAGTTGAAGAGGACAAAGAGTAGAGGCGGCAAGGGCACTGGAAAAAGTTGCAAGAGTCGAGGCAGGAAGTGATAAATGCATAAATGGCTATCTCAAAACTAATAGTATCGAAGTAAGAATGAATCCACCTGAGATAAAGAGGTATTGGTAGCGGAACGTTAGACAAGGAGAGTGTAGGTATTGAAGGACAATTGACTAGCAAATGTGACACTCTAGGGTTTGATTGTAGCGGAGAAGGGAACTATGAAGACGCCAAGATTTATGGAGGAATTTATATCTCTACAGTAGGCCACACCCGTAGCAGTGCCAACCAATAGAACCTCAGTTTTCACATGGTTGGATTTATGAAGTTGTCAGAGAGCCCCTCATTCAATGTGTCATACGCGGAATGGAAGGTTCTGGGAGTCTCGGGCAAAGTAGTAGGGGAGAAGGAGAAATAAATCTGAATATTACGACCATAAACGTGGAAAGAGAAGCAAGACGGCAACGAGGTAGATTCAAAACAGCAGTGGACCTAAAACTGAGCCTTGATTGACAATATAATGTACCTGCGCAGGACCAGAAACATCACTCGATATGTCCCGATTTGGTGCGGAAAGAGTAAGTATAAAAGATAATGAAGTTTAAAACTTTCCCTCCAGATTATTCGAGTGGAGTAGGAGAAAGCAATGGCGATAACATGAGTGTAAAAGCTCAGAGACATTTAGTCATGCCCTTAGGCTATGTCAACTCGGTACCTAAATCTCTCCGAATTATCCCCATTGTTATCCTACTCTTTCTTTCCACTCCTTATAATTTTTTCTTACTCCCTCTTCTTTATGTATTTATTTCTTTATCCGCCGATCTTATTCTTATTAGTATCGTCAATATGTTTCTTGCTTCTCATCTCATTCGTTTCTACTACATTCTAAGCGCCTTCTACGAATTTTACCTCCCCCCCATTTCTACCTCTACTCCTTCTACCCGTATACTTTATATATATATATATATATATATATATATATATATATATATATATATATATATATATATATATATATATATATATATATATATGAGGAATTAAACCACATTCTCCGAAGACAATTTAATTCAGAACAGTTTCGGTGTATCTCACACCCTTTTTCAACTGACACTGGATAGAAAATATAAGAAAAGTGCATACAAACATAATAAACCAGGTTCAGGTCGTGAAAGATCCCCTCTTTTTCCCCAATCCCCTACTTGTGGCTAATCAGGGGGGGGGCACAGCCCTGCAATATGTTTAGGCCAGACCCCCCCTCCCCCTGATTAGCCACAAGTAGGGGATTGGGGAAAAAGAGGGGATCTTTCACGACCTGACCCTGGTTTATTATGTTTGTAAGCACTTTTCTTATATTTTCTATCCAGTGTCAGTTGAAAAAGGGTGCGAGATACACCGAAACTGTTCTGAATTAAATTGTCTTCGGAGAATGTGGTTTAATTCCTCATCTTTTCTTGCGATATTGCATTAATTTTCATCATATATATATATATATATATATATATATATATATATATATATATATATATATATATATATATATATATATATATATATAGTCATGGCCAAAAGGTTTTGAGACTACTATATTTTCCTATAAGAAAATTAATATAATTAATCAAATTTATTTATTTTAGTTTGTTTGTATCATAATTTGAAGGTGAAATACATATACAAGAATTTAGAGCCGCAACTCATTTTATTAATAAATACACTCAATTGAAGCAGTCCTGTGTTCTCCAGGACTGCTTCAATTCGTGTTTAGATGCTGGAGACCAAATTGGTAATGATATTTTGACTGATATTGATCCATTTTTGTTCAATGAACCCCCAACTGCTCACAATTGAATTACTTCTCTTATGGCAGCCGCCAATTTTAGTATCGCCAAAATTTTTTAGATTGAGTTCAAATATAGCGATTTCCCGGGCTAGATCCCCAAATTAAGGTTATTTTTAGACAAGAACTTTGTTATTCCGTTTGCTTTGTGACGAGGTGCGCCATCTTGATGAAAAATACAGTTATCATTGCCAAATTGGTCATGAATTGTCGGGAAAAAGTGCGGATGAAGCACATTTTGGTACCATTTTGAGTTCCTTACAATGCTTTTGGGCAAAATTGTTCATGTTCAAGTTTCCTTGGATGAGAAGCAACTCCAGACATGGAGAGTGTCTAGATGCTTCACCGTGTGTACGACACATGACTCGTGAAAGCTTCAACATTTTCCCTCTAACGAGGGATCTTCCAGAAGCTCCAAACAAGCAGACGGCGGCGTTATCAGAGAATATCACTTTTCCACAGGCTTAACAGTCTATTCTTTATATTGCCTACGCGAGGGAAGCCTATCCAAAAGGTTCTTCCTGGTGAGATGAGGCTTCTTCGCAGTCCTTCTCGACTTGAGACCTTTGTCGAAATCTCTCCGCCTCACTGTGCGCGTTTAAACGTTCCTACTTGCTTCTTTCCAATCGCGAGCAAGCTTGGCTCTGTGGATAACCCGATCCTTGAGCTGGAACCTTACCAGGAAGCGATCTTGTCGTTCATATGAAGCTCACGGCATCCCGAAGACTTTTCAGAGGAGCCTAACCAGTCTTTTTAAAGTCATTAATGATCATAAGATGGTGTTTCTTGATGCAATACCCTTAGAAACCATATCTTTGCAATTCATGCCACTTTGGTGCAGAGCAATAATGGTTGTACGTTTCTTTTTCGAAAGAACCATTTCTGGAATTAAACATAAGAACATAAGAACATAAGAAAAGAAGGAGACTGCAAAAGACCATTCATGGCCTACACTTGGCAGCTCCTGTTCCATTCAACACACAAAAGATTTCTTACCAGAGAAAAGTCATCAACATTGTCACCCTTAACAGGAGTTCGTCAGATCTAATCTACAATATACATAAAATGCATCCAGAGGATTATGTCCATTCATGCAACCGCAAAATATAATCTTCCCACTCCTTAGAAAAATATATACATTGAATCTATTCCTGATTTGATTTCATTGCCTGGTTTCTGTACAACTGCCTCCAGGTAAGTCCTTAGCACATAATAATTTGCTCATGCTACTATCAATACCATTCCATTTCATCTTGAATCTAATTTCACAATGGTCACTATTACCCAAATTTCCTCCAATCTCAGTATCCTTAATAACTTCTTCCCTATTTGTCAGAACTAAATCCAGTATATTATTACCTCTAGTGGGTTCATTAATAATCTGCCTCAGAGAATTATCTTGGACAACATTCAAAATTTCCTCAGCCTCCTGATCGCCCATTATACACACATGCTTACTTCTACATGCCCGTTCTATCTCCTGCCACAGAAGATTTGAAGCTTCCTTACTAAGATTTGGTGGTCTGTATAATAATCCTATGACAAGCTTGTTTTTACCTTCCTTTACATTTAGCCATAATGACTCTGTGTTATCATCTAATTTAATTGTACTGTTTACACAACACTGGAGATTATCTTTAATATAAATAATAACCCCTCCTCCTCTCTTCCTATTCCTATCTGTATGGAACATGTTAAAGCCCTCAATCTCAACCTCAGGTTTAAAGTGATTGCCTGCCAAATCAAGCCATGACTCTGTTATCGCAATTATATCAAAATTCTCTTCACTCGCTAATGCTCTTAAGAGATCTATCTTATTCCTTATACTCCGACCATTTGTGTAGTATATTTTTAAGTTTTTTTTTATTATTCCCATTTTCATTGCATCTTGCTTTTTTATTCCTAGTTATCTGCTCATTCACTTGTGCATTAGTCCCCCTATAACGCATCAGTATGCCCCCTCCCTAGCTATTCCTCTATCTCTGCATCCCTTCCATTTCCTACACCTGCCCTCTATTCCTGTTTCCCACCCATAAGGACCTAATCACACTATCCAGCTCCCCTCATAGAACCTCAACACCTGCCCGACTAAGATGGATCCCATCCATCGCATACAACCTCCTATTCACGTAAAACCCACCCCAGACATCTACAAACACCAATCCTACCTCCTCAGTGAGCATGATCGGGACAAGGCAGTGGATGTGGTCTACCTAGACTTTTAGAAAGCCTTTGATAAGGTACCACACCGCCGCCTTCTCTGGAAAGTGCGAGCGCTTGGCATAGACGGAAAGGTAGCCGGCTGGATCGAGAACTGGCTAAGTGGCAGACGGCAACGGGTGGTAGTGAATGGACAGTCTTCTGAGTGGGTGCCCGTTACTAGCGGGGTGCCTCAAGGTTCTGTCCTGGGACCACTACTATTCATCATCTACGTCAACGACATGGACGGTGACATGGTTGCCAAGATTTCCAAATTTGCCGACGATACCAAGCTTGGTATGAACGTTGCAAAGGATGGAAATACTGCCCGCCTGCAAGAAGATCTTGGGAAGATTGGGGAGTGGTCAGACACGTGGCAAATGCCTTTTAACGTGGGGAAATGCAAAGTGATTCATATCGGCCACAGAAACCCCCAATCTCAGTATATCCTTAAGGGCACTGCTATAGAATCCACCGACACTGAGAAGGACTTGGGTGTAACAATCACTAGTGACCTCAAGTTCTCGAAACAGTGCATTGAGGCGGAGAAAAAGGCCCAAAGGATGCTAGGCTATATTAAGCGCCAGTTTGGTTATCGGAACCAGGAGATTGTACTGTGCCTGTACAACTCACTTGTCCGACCGCACCTGGAGTATGCCGTACAATTTTGGAGTCCTTCATTGCGAAAGGACATCGCGAGATTGGAACATGTACAAACTAGGGCAACCAAACTGATTCCCTCTATCCGACATAAAAGTTATGAGGATAGACTAAGGGAGTTGAAAGTGATTAAAATATTTATTTTGTATGCGTCCTTATATGCATGCGTCAAGATGGCGCCAATGGCCTTAATACCCTAAGGCAAGAAATAGTAAACGCCATAACTACCATGCGTCAAAATGTATTCCAGGAAAAGGATTCGGATAAATTTAACCCGATAAATTTGGAATCCAGTCACCCACTTCAAGGACGTTTAATGACTCCATTTATAGCTCCTTTCGGAAGCGGCGGAGCACTGCATAAAAACAATCACCATTGGAGCGCCTAGCAAAGTCTGGCAACCCCATTTAAATTCGAACCCTAAGGTGATTATTTCAAAATGAGGGCGAAGCCCCCATACCACCCTTTCATAGTGGGGATGGGGGTGCACTTCCACACACACCGTTATTTGTAATCAACTATTAGTATCACAATTCAAATGCCTAACATTAGGTTCGAATATAAAGGCGATTGCCAGACATCGTTAGGCGCTATAATGTTCATTGTTTTTATGCCGTGCTTCTTAACTTTACACCTCTCAGCCCCGCCCCGGAAGGCTAATTAAATCAATAATATTTGTTTAAATATTCAGTGATATTAAATGTTCCTACCATAATTTAATTCAGAAAAAAACCCTTCAAAATGATATATAATACAACCAGGCAATGGCTTCACCACTCCCCCGGGGAGCTTGCGCATCGCTACTAAGATTAAAATTTAAAATCTAAAAAAAAAAGCAGCCATGGTTAAATTTTTTATAAATTTTCTGAATTTGGCTAATTATAATCATCACTAACTCTATAATTTAAGAAGGGGATTTTTTTGAGTATTTGAATAATAATTTCATCTTAGTTTGGTTATGACTTATGTTTTTTTTATCAAAGTTATTTATAATAATTCTTTTATAATATCAAAAAACAAAATGGTGAAGTTCAGAAATAAATATAAGTATCGAAATTTTGTGAATGGTGAAGTTAAGAAAATTTATTTTTATATATCTTCTTCTATAATTCTATATTTTAGCAACGTGATATTTTGAAAGGGGGGAAATTAAGGTCAGAGTTCCTTTTTAAAATTATTATAATTGGCGAAGTTCAGAAAATTAAAAAAAATTTAACCATGGCTGCTTTTTTTAGATTTTAAATTTCAATCTTAGTAGCGAAGCGCAAGCTCCCACCGTAGGGAGGAGTGGCGAAGCCATTGCCTGGTATATTTAGGTAGGAGTTTTTATTTTATGCGTGTTTTATTAAAGAACAGGTCCAACTGAGCTCTGATTAGCTTTTTCCTTTGCTTCTCTAGTTTTCTTATTATACTTCTTTCGCTTTTCGAAAGGTTATGAATAAGGGTTCCGATATTCAATGATTTATTGCAGCTGAGCTTTCGGTCACGTTTGACCATCTTCTGAGCGACATAATTTTACATTGATTTAGACATCTCAAAACCGTACATTTATAAACTAACGTTAATCATGTATTTAAAGATAATACTAAAAGGGTAAAAAAATGTGCTTATTAGAAAAGAATTAGGAAACCATACACATTTGGGGAATGAGATTTTTATTAATATTAACCATTTAATCCGTAAAGAGTTTTAGAGTTCTGTGGGTAGCCGTATGTTGGCCATTATGCCTCGGTCTCTCTTCTTGGATTAAGATTGCTTCCAGGATGTGAAGGCGGGTGCGGTCAGTTCTCCTTTTGATTACGGTATTCTCTACTAAAATTTCTCGTGATAAATGAGTTCCACGTTGCATTAAGTAGTGGGTTTTGATGGTGCCGTTTTGCAAATGCATGGTGAGTCGACGAGATAAGGATGTGGTTGTCATTCCAATGTATTTATTAGAAGGATGAAGCTTACAATCTTCATGGGGGCAGATGAATTCACAAATTACATTGAAAGTTTTTATTTCTTTTGTTGTGCTTGTGTCATTGCTAATGAGGAGATTACTAATTTTCTTGGTTTTTTAATATATAATTGTAACTTTTCTTCCGGATTCGTTCATTTTGTATTTTGGTGTATAATATTTTTGATTGTTCTTCCATCCGTTTTATATGAATCACTCATTTGTTTTTTATATAAGACATTTACTGTACGTTTATTATCATCTTCCTTTTTATTCTCATGTAAATTTTGCAAAAATGTTTTTGTCTCTTTGCCTACCATAGTGTTGGAGAAACCATTGTTAATTAGGTCTTGCATTATTCGGGGAATTTCGTCATGGAATAATGCCCATGAAGAACTGCATTTGTATGCGCGTCTGATGCATGTTCGTATGACACTTATTTTGTATCTTTCTGGACATTTCCCTTCTCCATTAAGACAACTTCCAGAATTTGTTGGGTTTTTATACACTTGGGTGTTGGACTTATTTTAATATACTATTACTTCAACGTCAAGGTAAGGTAATTTTCCGTTACCGTTTCGTTTATAAGTAGATTTTAAAAGATTGTTCTTACATTCTCTTTTTTAGTTTTTTCTTTTCGTTTTCATCTTTAATTACAAGATAAATATTGTTTAGAAATCGGCAGTAGGTTGAAGGCTTTGAATGATTCTCCGTTAATGTTTCTTTTTTAATCAAACCATGTAGAAGTTAGCAAAAGTGGGGCCTAGGTGTGAACCCATTGCAACTCCATTTATTTGCTTGAAGAGTTTTCCATTGTGCGCGCGGAAGGGTGCGTTAATTACTCGTTAATCAGCTTTCAAATGGGATACTATAAATTAGCTATACAGAGGGAATATTTATATGTCGCAAAGTGGGTAAATTAACGGGAGATACAAGCAAGGGTCGTTTTGCCATAATGGGGTCACCTCGAGGAAGGGGAATCCTTTAGCGAGTCGGCGCGGGGAAATGGAGGCGGACAATGGATGTGACTTTCGGCCGAATATTCTGACGGTAACGAGGATGAAGGGTAGGGGGGGGGGACCAGAAGACGAGTTCACGATCCTCCTTGGAGACGGATGATGGCACCTCTGCTCCAGAGGAGGGGGGGGGGGGGCAGATGAGACGAGAGGAATCCCGGCTAATCCTTCGGGGACGAAAACGATTCGAAGCTTGCTCTGAACAGAGTAAGCCTTCACAAAAGAGATGGATCTGTCTGGTGAGATCCAACCTCGATGGTATAAGCATATATCAGGAACTTGGGGAAACAGACACACGATCTGAACCGAAGGCGACGGGTTCTCAAACTCAATCTCCCGACATTTAAAAACCTAGTGTATTTATATGACGGCGATTTTTTTGGTTTCTCCTCGTTGGCAGACTCAGACGACTGGCTGACCACTTCCGGCGGCCAGAGGGACTAGCGTTTGTCGTCTGACCCAAGTCTTAATAGCTTTTACGATGTGGGCGGGAAACTTTCTGCTAGCAGCTTCCCGACTACGGACATTAGCGCTTCCTCGGCGTGGTAAAAGCTTTTAGCACGCCCAACTTAATTAACTGCACCTGTGAGGCAGCTGACGGATATTCAAATTCTTTCTTCTTTTTTTTCTCTTTGGGTTCAGTGATTACTCCACGTGGAGTTATACTTAAGAGAGAGAGAGAGAGAGAGAGCAGGAATTCTTGGAACAAATGAAGGGGATATTCTTCTTAGCTTTCATTTCCCTTACATTATCTATAAATTCTTCTGTTGATTTGATAGGATATTCATTCGGGATGATTTTGTTGATTTCTTTCGAAATGTCATATGTTGGCATGGGAATTTGTGAAATTATCGGTATTAAGGGGTTGTTATTTTTATGCGTGTTTATTGTAAGGTAAGTTAAAGTATTTACTTATATTTTTCTTAACTTTATCACTTATATTCGGAAGACACTCAAAATGAAATCTTCCGAATGCAAGTGATAAAGTTAAGAAAAATATAAGTAAATACTTTAACTTACCTTACAATAAAATTTAGATGGTAGACTATTAAATCTAGTTTCTTAATCTATTTTATTTCATTCTTTTTCAGGAGTAACTGCTGTCGTACTTTCTTCCAGTGTTTCTTGAGTTTCGATCTTTGACGTACACATTATATGTGAATAGGCTCAACATTTCATCTGTGACTTTAACACCTTTCAATGAGACATATTTCTTAAAATTGAGTCTACTAACATTTAACTTATTTCTTTACTTACTTTTAACATTTCTAACAAAAGAAAACACTTTCTACGAAAGAAGCATTGTTTACAGGAATGAAGAATGTATTGAGCATGACTTGTGGAATTTCATTAAAAGATCTTCCATCCTAAAGAATTTTCAGAATTTCCTGACCATTGCCCTAAATCAATCGGATCTGATGGTATTTTATCCATGTTACATTTTTCTTTCCAGTTAACAAAAAGAAGCTTTCCATATTGCTGAATTTTTATTTTGTACAAATCCGTGAAAATAATTTGGTAGCTCTTTTAAAGGTCAAGAATCCTTATGATGTTACTGTTACCCAATATTCGCCTCTTTAATTGTTCATTTGCATCAATTAAAAAGTTTAAGCATCTTTCTTTGACTTCTTTTTTTTTTCTCTATCAGGTAAAGTGGTATCTTCCAAGCCAAATTCAAATTTGGCTTTTAAAGAACTTGATTTAATATTTTGTTTGAATTATCTGTGCACTAAATACTTATGTCTGAAAATTAGGAAGGATCGGCAACTGTTGCTTGGAATGCAGCGTTCATTTTGCCAAAATCTTGAACTATTGTTAGCATAATGTTAAGTATAGGAAATTCTTTCATCACTCAACATATTTCCAATAATGTTTATTTCTCTACATGTACATTAATTCTCTACATGTACATTAAAATATAATTTCAATTCCTGCCAGTGGAAAAGCATTGCATAAATACATTTACCTTATAACAGCCACCTAGTATTGGATGGGCTTATGAACGTTGCAGGGTCTATACAGCCATCATTCAATAAAGCAAATATTTTTAGTCGCGTGCGAGTCTAATCGCGGGCGACTCTACATCTCACTATGTCGGTCGGTCGGTCCTCGTTTTGCTTCTTTTTTTGTAAAAACATTGTAACTATTAGGCCGATTCTAACGAAATTTGAAATCCTTATGTTGTTTTACATTCTCCTTCGAATGATATAATTGTCAAGGTCCTACCGAGGTTAGTCCGGGAATTATTAAGAGTTTTGAAGGTCGTAAGGTCATATGGTCATAAGTCAGAATAATTGAGAGCACGCGACTTAGGTCTGTTAACCTTGTTCAATAACACTCAAATGATCAGCAGAGCAAATAATGCAATGGCATCCTATTGCGGCACTGAATTTTACATAAAAGAGCTGGGCGTTGTGGCAACGAGTTGCGACTTTGCAACTTTGCCGCACTATGAATTTCGAAGTCGCAAACGTTTTGAAATAGTCGGACTAAGCAAAGTCACACCGCCAATTTTCCGCTACTTTTCCCGCGACTTTGAATAGGAACAAAGACGACTTTTTGAAAGAAATTGCCGCGGCTGTTTTATATATGTTCTTCTGCCTTATAAAAGCATGTTTCTGTTATCGCGCTAAAGTTTACTTTGTAATTTTTGTAATTCAGCGGAGTCGCACCGGGAAAAAAAAGTCGCAAGTCGCACTTGGTGGGGGTGGGGGGGGATAGAGTCGCAAAGTCGCAGTCGTACCAGATCCGGGGGCAAAGTCGCACCTAAAAAAATGAAAATCGCGCCCAGCTATATGGAAATTTGCAGATTTTCACTTACTATTTTTTTCTTCGTATATTGCAAAACATATTTGCTAGACTTCATAGCTTTCTCATCTTCTTGTGTTTCTCTATCCTTTCATGCATAACTAATTTATGCTTTTTAAACTGGGAGATTTTACAAAGACAATTTGCTAAATCAGAAATCGTCCTCCAGCATCAACCACATGTGTTCAACACCCAATACTCTATTCTATTTCCTGTATTTTCTCTTATTCATTATGGGCAAGTAAAATTCTGACATTCGGAAAAAAATACTTAATAAAAATCCCTAATGTTATGAAATATACATAAAATTTTAACGAAGAAAATCGGGTGCATTGTACACAAATTGGTAGTTTTTCAATGAGACAGACTGAGGTAGCGAAGCCTATTTCAATTTTGTAAATTTCCTTGAAACAATTAATAATTTTACTGCAAATCCTGAAAATATATACGCAGTATTTATATATGAGTAGGTACTCTCGCCAAATTCATTAATTACCTATTGTATTGTTGTACCTTTTTTCTATAGGCCTACAACGGTTGACGTGGACCTGCGAAACAATAAAATCAACTGTCCGATCACTAGCTATGGATGCTGGTTTGATAAAGCAACGATCAAGCGATCAAATGCAATACATACATGACCACACTGAACACGTACACATCCTCTTGACTCCGCCTAACAGTCTTAACAAAGTACACACGAACATACTTCTCACGCCGTAAGCTCCGCCCCGTGTCCAGATTAGGAAAAATGAAGTCACGCCTCCTTAATTGGAGGGGGTATTAATGGACGGGTTGAAACATTCTCCACATATAGACTCAGAATTATTCATTCGTCTTCACTCTCACTCTGATTTGTTTATTTATTAGCGTCACGAGTCCGTTCCTCGTCTTAAGTCCTGCTGTCCTTAGCCTCCAGCTTTAACATTAAGTAGGCCCGAAGAAGAAGGCTTTGTCACTGGTTATGGAGTGCTCCTCTCCCAAGGATGTAGACTCTATGACCAGTGACGCCTCTAAGGAATGAGAGAAAGAAATCGGCGAGTTCCCCCATCAAAAATAAAGACTCCACCATCTCACTCCTTGGTCCAGGCACCCCCTTCACCGCCTATAAGCGGGTGACACCCATATACATCCAACTACGGAGACACTTCGCCATTTATGACCAAATGTTTCTTCATATCTAACAACCAGTCAGCTATCCAATTTAACACTTTACCGACCTTTAATACTTTAATAACACTTTAATAGCCTTTTATGTGGGACCTTGTTAAAGGCATTTTGAAGATCCAGGTATATTATAACAACCTCGCTTGTTTCGTGATACAGTTTAATTGCATCATGGAGGAAATCGAGAATGTTTGTTAGACACGATGTATTATTTTTTTCGAAATCCATGCTGACTAGCTATTATTAGTTTATTGATTTCTAAATGATTGACTATATGATCTCTTATTATTGTTTATAAACATTTTATAACTATCGATGTCAAACTAATAAATCTGTAATTGCTAGCGTCGTCCTTCTTTCCCCTCCTAAAGATTGGTGCAACGTATTCTCTCGTACGAGGAAAGACAAAGGGCACTAAACATGTTTTCTCTTGAAAGTCACCGACTGCGTGGCAGCTGATCGCGACTTTTATGATAACATTGTCCAACAATGATTTTCCTACAGAAATGAGAAAGTAGTTTTCTCTTGTAGTTTTGGGGTAGATTACGAAAATGACCTTTATTTTTCATGAAATGACTTCATTTTTTTGCAATCTGCACATTTAATTTTTTATTAATATTATTCAGTATATAGAGGTAGGAAATATTTTTTATTATTTTTATTTTCTTTGACAAAAAGTACAAAGATAAGTGCAAACAAAAAGCTTATTCATCAAAAGAAATTAATAAGTCCTTTAATACATTTTAGAGTGTGGTATTATCAAAATATATTTAAAAAAATAATGAAGATTTAAGATGTTTTCAAAATTGCTGAAATCTATACAATAGTCATATATTTTTAGAATATTTAGGCTTCTTTTTATGTACAACATCTTTTCTATCTCTGTGAAGGGTCCATTTTCCTTTATAACGATTTTCTATAGTAGCAATATCTTGGTGGAATCTTTCACCATTCTTATAGCTGACGTCAGCTGGATTCTCTGGAAAGAAAGACAAACAGAAATAGCAGTCAGTGGCATGATCTTGGGGCTCTCGCCATACCATTGGAAGACCAAATTGAAGACTTTTTATTTTTCCTTTAGACCATTTTGATAAAGAATTAAAGCAGTCGTGCAACATATATGTGGTGCCAATGGTTTATCTTGGTCGCCAATTTTACATCTAAAATACAAATTATATAGTTTTTTCACTAGAGAAGAAATTTTTCTTTGATTTTTTTAAATGTTACTGAACCACATATGTAGCAGAATATATCTGGGCTATTTTTACACTGTCCTCTTGGCATTTTAATTAAAATTGTTGCTTTTATTTAAAATTTTATTCAGTTAGATAACCTGAAAATAAGAAATAAAAGAATGAATTTCGTTAAAATCTGCAAAGTTTGACAAAAATAGTAATACCAGTGTAATGCGCAAGTTTTTTAATTAAAATTCAACTTCACCAAAAAACAAAAAACAAATTCACTTAACTAATAATAATTATTAAAATCAACCTAAATTTTTTAGGAAAATAAAAAAAATTTCAAAGACCAAAAGCGGGATGTAAAAACCCCGTCTCTAATAAAGGCTTGAATGCCAGAAATAAATAAATAAAAAATCATCATCAAGATGAAAACCCTTAATCAAATTAACTATGTTAATTTGATTAAATAAACTATGAAACTTATAGTTTATAGATTAAAAAGAATCCAAAAATAATACAAACAGAGCTACCCTTTCACCAGGGATCTTTTATTCTGTCTTCTACACATCATCTATTCTTTAAACTCACTCCTTAACCACTTTACTCTCTTACTTTTTTCTCTCTAATTCTATCTACATTTCATCTCTTTTTATGTCCAATGTCCAATGACAAAAATAGTAATTGGCAACTTACAAAAAACTGGAGTCATTTCGATAAAAATGACTTCCATTTTTGAAATCTATACATAAAACTTCATTAAAAAATGCTATTCTAATCTTTGTAGTCGACAAAAAATTAAATTTTTCAGACAGTGTAATTAAAAGGTTTGACGATATAAATTACGAACTACCCTTCAAACAAGCACTGGACGTAATGATAGAAAAAATGATTTTAAATTCAAAATGAAGCGATTGCAGAAAGTAAACGCGGCCATTTATTTCAAGTACAAGATAACTTCAACATAGAATTACCTACTGCTATTGTGGTTGATAGCGCTTCTGTGAACGTTTTTAAGAAAATACTAGATAACCAACTCTAACGTCTAGGGCGTAGAACAAGCGCTGAGACTACGAACAACGAGTGGATTATCAATGGAAATAAATAAATGACAGATTAATCAAGGCAAAGTTCGAACTATACATTAATTCTAGCCATACAGAAAATGATTAGCCTTATTTTAAGTTATGTACTACATGCAGGGGTAGGACTGGTCGTATACTATGTATTTTTTTCATATCAGTAGAGATATGTTTAAATAAAAGATTTGGTACTTTAAAATAAGACGGGTGCACACGTTTTAGGCTACTAAATCTTGCAATACTTTTTCGTATAGTTGTAATAGTTCCCTAGCAGTAATATGTCGATGGCCGTGATGGCCTATCACACTTTATAAATTCACGAAAAGTCAATATTTCAACCCGATTTTGCAACGCATGAATTTTTCCACTACACCATTTTAAAATGTCATGAGACAGCTTCAGTTATGTTCGTGCGTTTGCTTTTAATATTAATAAAAATTAATTTTTATTTTCCGGACAACGATGTAGGAGGTTAGGGGTAGTAGAATGTTATTTAAACATGTTTAGTTTGGTAATTCTATAGATTAACGCCAAAAAATACCGAACGGGCGCAAGCTTTTTTTTTATTTTTACATCCTAAAACAACCAAACCCAATTAAAGGACCCTAACATGTTTTTGTGGCAATTTAATCAATTGCCAAAAACTAAACATATTTAAATAACCTTTTATTCATAATCTACATCACGGAGTAAATGTATTCTTGACTATTTTAACCCCCAAACAACGGGAAAAAAGTCTCTTCATCATGCTATTTCGAACTCGCGCTACTATGCTTAACTAGTCAAAAAAGGGGCCCTGCCCCGTAAATTGAGTATCAAAGTTGGAGCGTTAATCTGTAGAAGTACCAAAACTAAACATGTTTAAATAACTTAGTAACTTAAATCTTATACATCGCAGCTCGGAATAAATAGCAACAGACAATTCATATAGGGTTATATAATAGATTGAAAGTCAATTATTTGCAAAAACTGTGAGGTTACTTGAATAAGACGGGCTCAAACGTTTTTTCACCCGAAAATTAAGAATAAAACACTATTTCTTCCGTATGCCATAAATGCCATATCATTGCATTTATGGCAATGACCTCGTTGGAGGATTCTTGCGTGAGTTACATAATCTGGTTGAAATATTGAATTCTCATGTGTTTATAAGGGGTAGATTTAGTAGGCTAAAAGGCGCACGCCCGTCTTATACAAAATTACCATAGATTTTACTGGGTAAAAAACAAATGGAGAAAAAGTTTAATTTTGATTACCCTAAGTACATCTAATTGCAGTTGAATAATTATAATTAATCAAATGAAAAATTGCTAGAAAACTTGAGAAGTCATATTCTGGGGTACCTAAAATAGCAATTTATTCAACGATTCAATAATTAATTATTGAATTGTTTGTAGTGCTCATATGGAAAATAGGTAGGCCTGTGGTACCCAAATTGCAGGATATAATAGGCCCAGTGAGGAACTCCACAAATGCACGCTCGGTGGATCTATCAAATCCTAACAAGAGGGAAAGTCCCTCCAATGACCTGCTGCGTTTTGTGATAAGATGATTAATGGTTATTGCATCGATGGTTTCCCATGGTTCAAATCACTTACAAGTGCCTTAAAATGGCTAAATGAGCCTTCTGCCACTAGATGGCCCCACCCAGCACCAAATCCGATGGAATATTTGAAATCTCCAGGTTGGACAACCCTATGTCCCATGGTCATATGGGTCATTTCATGGATCTAAATGGGTACAATTGAACTTTATTCCTTTTGAAAAAAAAAGCTTCGCTGCAAGTAAAAATGTCTATTTGTGTAAATTAAGGAAATAATATGCCACGTGTAATAAATAAAGAACAAAAGAGAATTAGAAAAAGAAACAAATATATATATATATATATATATATATATATATATATATATATATATATATATATATATATATATATATATATAAATAAAATTGTACATCTATCAAATAAAGATAAAGCAAGCGGTTTGGCTGAGTCAAGCGGAAACACATGAACATATGCACAATGGAAACAGCTATCAAAGGTCAGCACCTGAACAAATACGAGTCTCGCGCCCACACAAACATACGCGTACTGAGAATAATTATCAGCCAAAAAAGGTTATAATGGGAGAAAACTGGCAAGCTGAACAAATACAGGCTTTGACCAGAAAAAAAAATCACAAAGAACTGTAAGAGACAAACGATTCCCTATAATTACGGTAAATTTAAGACATAGGAAATATGTAGTTACAACAGGTACACATAGCTGTTGGAAATCAGTCCAAGGGATGGATGTAACGAAAAAATAAGATCACTGTCTCTCCCCATTTATTTCATTCGATCATTAAGTCAAATTTCATTAGTCAAGATCAGTCAACTAGAATCAGTCAATCAGAAAATCAATCAGTCCCTTAGTAGCGTTACGAAACTCCATTTCCTCGCTTAAATCCTGCTGTCTTTAGACTCGATACTTCGCGTAAAACAGATGCCTACATACACTGATCGCAAAGAACTCGAGACGTTACCACTTGCCCCTTGTGGTAGGCCAATTTAAGAATAAAGTTATTTTCTTCTGCCGAGTCCCTTTGAAGTCCTTTACTAACCTCTATCACGAAGACACCTTCGGTAAGCCCAGCCTAACACATAATCCTTCGTGTAAAATTATAAAGAGTATAAGGAGGCAGAACCAATTCAACAGTTAGAAGTTGGTGAGGAGCTTGTGAGACACAAGTTTATTCAATCCCTGCCGGTCAAAACCGCGCCTATAATTGCTACATAAAAGGAACTAACCTTGTCATAATTAGGAAGACTGGCGAATGAACTAATGACATTCGATAGAGCGCAGTGCTTTAATGGAACTACCTGCAGTGAGTCAATAGAACGCGATGCCTCTTCCGTTTCCGATGCGTATATGCCTAATGTTAATAACGGTACATGTGATGATTATATAAATAATGTGAATTCGGCGAGAAATGCGCGATCAGTGCCCATGGGTGCGTACCCTAATGGGAACCGTCCCAATTTTGTACAGCGAAATAAAGATCACAGTGCTTATAATATACCGGTAGGATTGCGACCTTTTCGCAGGAACCAAAGATTGTAGTCTGCCGTTCACATTTGTACTTTGGTGAAAATGCGAAATTCTGCAAACCCAGCTGCAGGCCATCTTCGTCAGCCCAGGGGAAAACTAGCAGGGCATGCCATTGCAAGCGCGGCCGCTTGTATGCCATCTATTTTCATCGCCGTCGCTAAAGTGAATACACACGGATATGGTTATCCCTAGTCTTTGCCGATCATTCAGGTGGTCATTTGTTGTCGCTGATACCACTTGACCGTTATTAGGAATTAACTTTCTGAGGCATTTTATTCTCGGTCCCCACTCCTTTCGTACCTAAAGGTCTTCATGAGGCGACTCATGTGTGGGTCTGAATAGTTGCGTTCGAAAACCGGTGGAAGCGCCATATGTTGACCCTTTCCCAGTGATCGAGCGCGACGGCAAGAGGGACACTATCTCAGTGGATAGACTAAAACCGGTAAAGCTTCCTCCCTCGTATAGTGATAACATGCCGGGTAATCAGCTCCGCCCGAGGACTCAGGCAGAGACAGGAAGAGGACCGATTGCACTTTACCTATTGGAGTGCATGGGACAGAAGACAATTATGCCAAAGGAAGTCGACGAGACACCTCTACAGGAACAGGAGAGAATAATGACAAGCCAGACGTCTTCGCGCGCTCCGGGAAACGAGTAACGTTTGCCAGAAACCTGTTTTGTTGAGTAAATATGTATTTGGTTACGAATACCAATGGCCTGTATGAGTGTTAAAATGCTGTTAGACATTAGGTATGCCGGAGGTACGTACTTAATATGTATCTATCTATGTATTTATAATGCGTTATTTCTCGGTTACTCCATAACTGGTAGGGGAGTCTCTGTGGTGCTCATGTTGGAAAATAGTTAGGCCTGTGGCACCCAAATTACAGGATTTAATAGGCCCAGCGAGGAACTCTACAAATGGACGCTCGGTGGATCTATCAAATCCTTAAAATGGCTATTTGTGAAAATTAAGGAAATAATATGCCACATGTAATAAATAAAGAACAAAAGAGAATTAAAAAAAGAACATACACATAATGGAAACAGTTATCAAAGGTCACCGCGTGAACAAATACGAGTCTCGCGCCCACACAAACATACGCGTACTGAGAATAATTATCAGCCAAAATAGGTTACAATGGGAGAAAACTAGCAAGCTGAACAAATACAGGCTTTGGCCAGAAAAAAATCACAAATAACTGTAAGAGACAAACGATTCCCTATAATTACGATACATTTGAGACATAGGAAATATGTAGGTGCATCAGGTACACATAGCTGTTGGAACTCAGTCCAAGGGATGGATCACTGTGTCCTCCCCACGGAGAAATGAAGGTCACGCCCCCTTCGATACGGCACACAATATATAGAGAGATCGAGAGACAAACATTCAGTTAAGCATTTATTTCATTCGATCATTAAGTCAAAATTCAGTAGTCAAGAACAGTCAATTAGAATCTGCCAATCAGAAGATCAATCAGTCCCTTAGTAGTGCTTCTAAACCCTGTTAACTCGCCCCTAGTCCTGCCGTCTTTAAACTCGATACTTCGCGTGAAACAAAAGCCTACACACACTGACCGCAAAGAACCTTAGACGTTACCGCTTTCCTCTTTTGGTAGGCCAATTTAAGAATAAAGTTATTTTATTCTGCCGCGACCTTTCGAGGTCATTTTCTAACCCCGATCACGAATCCACCTTCGATAAGCCCAGCCTAACTCATAATCCCCATTGATAAATTATTAGGAATATAAGGAGCGGAAGCGTGTTGTAGCTAAAATTAGTGAACGTGCGGCATCAGAATATTTTAGCATTGTTAAGATATTGTGTAAAAGGAAATAAACATATAAAAAGAAAATCAAGCAATTTTTACTTATTAATAGCCTATATTGTAACAGTTCAATCTTGATCTATTCATTTAAAAATGTTATCCATTCTTCTTGTTTTAATTTGCGCTAAAAGATTAATTATTTTTCCTTGATCTCTGGATGACTACTGAGGAATTTTTTCCCATTGAAAGCACTACAAGTGCATTTAGTCTTTCAAAATCTATAGTGCTCCTTTTAAAAGTTTTTATTCTTTTAAGTGTTGAAAAGAAGCGTTCTACCTCTAATGTAGTCATGAGAATTGTCATGAGGATTTTTATAAGTTTCGTAATTTCCCTAAGAACATCATCAAGATTATTTTCCAAGATAAATTTCAGCAGCTCAATTTATTAATTAATAAAAGAACCGAAAAAAATATAAATTAAATTTTACACTTTATCACATTCAAGAGTATAAACAAGTTTTTAAGCTCAACACACGCGGACTCAAAAAGAAACACTACCTCCCACCACCAGACCAGTGTCGGCATTGCGTGAGCCACAGTGCTATCTCCCACTAGCGTGCAGCTTCCCATCTCAGACATGTGAGCATGCGCACAACAGTTAAACAGCGCGCCGCTGGAACTGTGAAGTGCACATTTCTATAAATAAATTTTTGTATTTTTTCATAAACTATATAATGTACAAGTATACAGAAAGAATTGAAGAAAAAAAGGACTCATTATATTGAATGTTATCGATAACATCGAGTGAAAATAGGGGGGTGCTGCAATTCCGCAGGGCCTATGTACGAGTCAACACTAAAGGTGCGAGAATCAATTCAACAGAGGCATAAAATAGCCACACTGCTTAAATTCCTCGTTATCCGTCGAGTCAACTCTACCGGAACCCCTATCCCTGCACACTGCTCGAGATGGGTGATTTTGAACAGTGCAACAACAACGATGACTCTTCATTACACCCCCTGTAAGTAGTATTGAAGGTAGGAGTTCGAGTGCACACACACGCACACACTTATGAGCACATTCAGACACGTACATACGTACATGACCTTGCACCAAAAGTCTACCCCTTTCCCCCTTACTGATTTGTTGCTAAAATCCTCCCATCATCCCACCCCTAGGTGAGGGTAAAGAATTGGCTTGGCGCCTCCCCCCCTTTCCCTAGGTCAGTGACCTCTTTATCCAGTTATTATTGCTGGGGTTTCTTTACCTGGATTTTCAGGAAGAAGAATACAATATTCGTAGTGTATTAAATATTGCATTAAAGATGTTTCTATCCTTCGTCTGTGTTTTCCGAAGTTTAGGTGTTCCTTTATCAGAAGATTTAATATTGATCCTCTGCAGTCTTGCATCAGAATAGCCTCATTGTGTTAGGAGGTGTCTAAAGATGTCTTCTTACCGGAAAATCTGATTGCAATTATCGACAGGAAGAAACAATAAGCTTTTTCCTGTAAGGCTATACGTTGGCTTATGTTTGAAGAACATTTTAGAGGAATACCGATTTTCCCATGCAAGAAACGGTCGTGAGCGAAGCCTTTCTGTTGGTGGAAGAGTATTTTTTCCTGACGGGTTTTCACCATCAGGAGGAGGAACCGTGTTTCTCTTTCATGGATGCTATTAGTATTGGTGCTAGAAAGAAGACTGTAATTTCCAACAAGATGTTTCCATTGGTAGACGTGAGTCGTTGGATCGCTACTACCAGACAATAGAGAAGGATTGAATTTTCGGTAGCAAATACAAGGTTATCATTCTCTGGGAGTGTGAATTTGAAACCATGATGCAAACCATTCCAGGACGACGTCACTTAGTTAAGAGAATCTCCGCCGATGTATTGAATGTATGGAGTGCACTCTTTAGCGGCAGATTTAACCCATTTATATTATACAGCTGACCATCCGAAAGTGTGAAAATCCATTATGTCAATTTTTGCTCATTATATACGTACTGCATGAAATACAATCTCTATCCCGTAGGATCACCTCGACGTGGCGTATCTGTGCGAGAAATTCCGTCTATTTAAGAATTCACCAAGGGTGTGAATGAGACATATTTCGGTATCGTAAAAGTTGATGCTTTCCCTCCTGATGATCTGTATTTTCCAGTTCTCCATCACTCCATAGATGGTGAACTTACTTTCACACTCTGTACCACATGCGCTCAGCAAAACTCACGCGAGTGCGATCACTCTGAAAAGCAACGTATGATTTGCGGATCGTACACAACCCCGGAACTGAAACTTGCCCTGTAAAAGATATATAAATAAAAAAAAAATACGAGATTTGGGAGTTTGGAAAGAGATGGTTTGTTCGCAGAGTATATAAAAACTTTTCTAGAAGAAAAAAGGGAAGCTTCTGGATTCCCGTGAGGAGTGGTTGGAGAGAAGGAGAAAATGGAATATGTCAAGAGGGTGAATCAGGCTGAGGGGATAAACATCTAAATAAACAACATTGAAAGGAATCCTGGAAAGCGTTTTAGAGCGAAGCTCTGTATAAACAGGTAAGGATTTCTTCCTGTGATTATTTTTTTCTGCATTTATATATTACATTCAAAAAGTAATTTTATAAATATTAACACATTGCACAACGAATGTGAAGTCAATAATGGAAATACCACGAGAGAAAGAGAAATAACATGGATTTAGTGTCAAATATCGCAATGTTCACTACTTTCTTACCATCATTCACCATGTTAGAATGTAATATGCAGATAAACTTATCCTCTCACGTACTATGACGATCAGATAGACCTCCTACAAAGAAAAAATGATCCATAACCTCGTTTTTTTAATTTTTCACCGAGGATTAAATCTTCTAAATCAATAAACTGGAAATATTCCAGTACTTCTTTTCCGTTATTGTAGTTGAAAGGTGGTTGGACTGACCTACTATACAGAAATTCAATCCGATCAATTGGGTATTCATGAATAAGTCTACGAAGATGATCGAATTTGTCGCCAAACCAATAAATGTGTGTGTGTGAAAGATTGTGTATATGTGTGCAGACTCTGATTCCTTCTAAAATTATCACATACCTAGGGGCGGGGAAGGGGGGGGGAGGAGACTCAGGGTGCGATGAATGACGAAAACTCTAACCTACCATCACAGAAGCTAAGTATAGAAAAAATGTGTCGCTTGATGAGTTTCATTTTTCCTCAACAAGAGAGGGAGCATTCTTGAATTTGTGAAAGAATTTGTCCTCAGGGATCTTTACGACTACATCACCATTACGTGTAAAGAAAATTTAATAGAATATCGATCTATCAATCAGTCTCTCACCATGGAAGTCCAGAAGATGGAGTGTCACCAGCTTACGTGATCAAGACTTGCAAGAAGAAAGTTTAAGTTCACCCCAGATAAATTTTTTTTTTATTAGAGCATAAATCCTTAACAAAAATGTTTATTCAAATTCTAGATCATATAAAAAAATTTCTGATATTAATTTTCAAAAATATAAAGTTGGATTAAAAATACACATTGATAATTTTTATCCCTTGCATGTCAAATACCGTTTTCCTGACCGGATTGACCCAGCTCTTTTGATTCAGAGAATCAGTAAATGTGTACAAAGTAATAAGGTTGTAGTCCATGAAATTCTAATTGAAATTATGTATTTTAACCTCGATGTAAAATAAAATTGAATTTTTAAGTTAAGCTGTCTTATATTGAATAGTTATATAAAAGTGTAAACGAATCAGATATTCAGCTAAAAATGAACCGCAGATTGTTACGCTTATATACATTTCCGAGTCTGCCAACATCTGTTGGTGGGGTAAATCGGCTATTCCAATCTGTAAGAAAGATCGCTAAAAGATCTGATATGTAAACATGTAAAAGCATAAGGTTCAAACGAGATTTTGCAGCTAGATCTAACTGTTATATCTAAGTTTGAAAGCTTTAATTATGGTGTACGTTACATACTCTTTGTAATTGACGTATATTCTAGATATTTCTAGTTAATTCCTTTAAAGGAGAAGACGGATCAGGTAGTGTCAAATGCAATACGAAATCTCATGGAAGAAACCGGATGGATTCCAGATTATCTATGTTCTGATGATGGAGGAGAGTTTAAAGGAAAGGAGATGAAAGGATTATTGAGCGAATATAATATCGGCGTATATCATATTTACTCGCTAAACAAAGCTAGTCTTGTGGAGTGTGTACAAAAAACAATAAAGGAAAGACATTTCAGATATTTTACCTTTAATAATACATGGAAATACATCGACGTGTTAGATGATTTTGCAAGGGCTTATAATAATTCTAGACATAGAATTATGGGGAACAAACTGCTCAAAGTTATATATGATGTTGCTATACCGAATCAGATTGCTGAAGTTATAAAAAAAAGGTTTCTATATAAGATCGGCGATTATGTTCGAATCTCACGCGTTTCCAGTAATTTTAAAAAAGGATACAAGGTAGGGCGGAGTGAGGAAATCTACAAGATATAAAGGATTTAAAATCTATTAAACCTGTATTATATTGAAGATTTAAATGGAGAACATATTAAAGGTGGGGTTTATGAAGAAGAACTAGAGAAAGAAAAGTTTGACTCCCGTAATAAATAAGTAGTGGAGAAGATAGTTAAAGCAAAAGGACAAAAACAGGTATTATTTAGTAAACTAGCGAGGGTACCCAAATTTGTTTAACTCATACGTCAAGGCATGTGATATCACCTACCAACCTTGAACACACGCATTCGTGAAATTATATAAGGGTAGGAGATGAGGAAGGTTTTTTATCAGTTGTGAAGATGATGGAGTCCGAGAGTTTTTATGTTACCCTTCCTTCCATCATCCTCACTGGATGTTTATCCTCAAAATAGCATGTCTGACTATAGAACGGAATTTCACAAATCCATTATAACAGACCACAGTCAGTATGAAGTAGGGCTTTGTGAGTTTCAATTTACAGGGAATATCTACAATATTGCTAAGCCTACGCATGCATTCATAGTCTATCGGAAAATTTCGGAAGTGAATAATTATGCATCAAATTCTATATTGGCAAGAGGGAGGAAAGGAAACAAAAATAAAAAAGCATTGAATATACTTATGATGATATATGGATAAACGCCGGGTATTATAAAAATGAGAAAAGCACTCATACAGAAAATTAATTGGAAAATGAGACAGAAATTATCCTCTCAAGATTTACTGTTTCAACCTGACAAAACACAACGGAAAAATGTCTACTGACTATGTATTAATGCTCACTTCACGTTCATTGCTCAATGTGAAAGGGAAAGAAAATCTATTATTTCATCTGTCAGAAGAATTTTCCAGTATAATGAAGAGATCTATCAGAAATGATATCCACCAATTAAATAATTGTATAGTGTTTTCTGCTCTTATACCTCATCTGAAATCATGTTACATTTACTCTAACCTTGTAGACTATGAGTTAGTAGGCGGTACCCGGTCGAGGCTGCTGAGAATTATTCACATTCCCTTTAAAGATGGTTCATTCAGTATAACTTTTGATAATCCACACAATCTCATTCTAAGCTCTGGGGACTTGAGATTAATTTATATTTATATAAGAACGGTTGAAGGGGATAAATTTAACTTCTTTCTTGGTCATTTGATGATAAAACTACACATTAGGAGAAGACATTTAAAATAATTAAAAATGTTGAATGGCCCACGCATGTTTAAAGGGTTAAGAGCTCAGAGAGGACATGGTCTTGGATCCCTATTCTCCTCCCTATTCCGAAATACAGTGCCATATCTAAAGAGTGGTGCTCGCTATCTAGGAAAGAAGGCCATTTCCGCCGGTTTCGATACTGTTCAGGATATTATGCATAGAAAGACTGCAAAGCAAAATTTAAAAGATCAGCTGGGAAGGACGAAAAATACTATTACCAAAGATACTAGACAATATATTAGAAGAAAGTTTAAATCCGAAAAAAATGGGTATAATAAATAAGCGAAAATGGATGAAGAAGAGAAAAAGGTTGAATATAGGTGATGAAGAGGATGGGGATGTTTTTTTTCTCCATAATATAAACAAGCACACATTTCCCAGATATTCTCATAAAGTTGTCATCGGCTGTAAATCATACACGTGTAAAAATGAATGCCCTTCATCCAGCAGGTTATATTTGTTCGAAGACAGAACTCGATTTGTTTACCGTTCCACCGACCCCAAACTTCCATCGTTGAAAGCAATTATCAGTCTTAGTCTCCACTTAAAAATATCTCTTCAGATCTTACCCCAGTTGAATGTTATATATCTGGTAGCGGACAGTATTATATAGACCCAATGAGGTTTATCTTTATATTTCAGCAAGAATTGTGTAGGCAGACGTAAGCGAACTTAAAGATGGGGAGAATATTTTTACGGAAAATATTATTCTTCACACTTTGTTCAGCAATGTTGCTATTTAGTTAAATGAAACATCTGTAAATTCTATTGGAAATAATTACCCCTATCGTACATATTTAGAGATCCTGTTGAAATATACTGAAGAACAAAAATCTACATTTCTGCAGGATATTACTCTAGTAAAAGAACGTATAGAAAAGAAATATAGCAGATCGAAGAAAAAACTAATTGATGCATATGGAAAACTACACGCCGATTTCTTATCGCAACATAAGCTGTTAATGAATGGAATCCAACTAAAGATAAAGTTATTTAGAGCACTACATTCATTTACACTCTTTAGAAACTAGACTGGTTTATAAGCTAAAATATAGTTATTAGAGTTTCCTTTACCTAAGAAAAGTCCGCCTTTCAGCATCAACTCATCTGAAGATGGAAAATAGGTTGCTTACATCAAACGCTAAGTACCCTATAACACAAGTTCATATGCGAAATTTTACAATTGTGAGTGGAATTTCAATGAAGAGTGTGGATAATACCTTCATGGGGAGAATATCCTGAGGATGGTAATTGGTATGCTTGACCATTCGGCATTTTCTGGTACGTATGATGCATCACCTTTTGAATTTAAACCTTATACTATGAATCGCGTCACTATCTATATAAACAGGAATGAAGTTGAAAGACTATATTTTCAAGGGCTTTTTACTCGTTATATAACAGAATAAGGTGTATTATAGGTGGGCATAATATTGGACTTACGTATGAACAATTTCTAAAAAATAAGAATATTTATTGTATTAACCTAAATCAGGAAAAGAGTACTACTTATTTTGGAGACTACTCCAACCCTATACAATAGGGCACATTATCAATACAGTTAGTTTAGTTCTCCATTAATAGAGCCGGTCTCCCTTGTTATATATGCAGAGATTCAGTCTGTTATTGAGATAGATAGGTCTAGAAACGTATTAGTTTAGTCTTAATAAAATGAATGAATAGAAATAGAAGAACTATTGTATCGAAATAAAACTGCAAAACGAGTTTTTCATGGCTGTTTTGCGAGAGATACTCAGTTATGTCAACCTTTAATATTACCAGCAGCTTATATCGTAAATCTGGACAGCAGCCATCGACCTGAATCGCATTGGATAGCTTTGTTGGTTGACAAATATTTTTATTATTATTTTGATAGCCTATGTCTAGAATTCTAGAACGATGTTTATATTCGTAAAAACTTAATAGAAATTAATAAAATTATTATCGTCAATCCATTCAAGTTCAGAATTACTTTTAAGACTCATGCGGCTTGTTTTGAGTCTATTTCATTCACCAGATAGCAATCAGTAAATCATATCGAGCTTTTATTGAACAATTTAATTCTTATAATGATCAAAGAAATGAACAAATCGTAGTAAGGAATACTTGTAGTAGAATGTAAATAAAATTGATATTGAACATTCAATAAATATTAATTGTTAGTTGGAAAATATGTAATTGTGTAGCTTATCTACAAAATTGTATATATTATATGTCATTATGTAAGCTAGTTAGAATAAATTATGTTATTTTTCAATTTATTAATCTGTAGAAAAATGTATTCATATTTGAATTTAAATGTAAAATAAATCATTATAACAACCTTGACTTTTTAAAAACAAGTTACAAAAAGAAAATGACTTACTCTGTGTCGAGGGACGAAGGCGTGTGACCAAAAAGTCTCTAGAGGTACACACTACTGTACGTCAAGTAGCCGCTATCAGCGCTGCGCTCGGGTACAATTGAATTTGAAAAAATGGTAAGGACCTTCTACTTAGAGTGCGATATTATAGGTTGGCCCTTTAAAAGGGAATACGTTTGCTGGGTTCGTCTCAAGGGTTATTCGAAAGATAAACACTTCTACAATAATAAACTTTAATACAAATAATAAGAACAAGGGCACAGATAAATATGGAAATGTAAATAATAATTAGTACGAAAAAAGAATATTATGACAGGCAAAAATTAAGGAAACTAGGTTCGGGAAAATATATATGTGATCCAATAAGTTGGATTGAATAAAAGATTTAGCAAGTCTATTGGCGTTGCACAAAATGGGGGAATTATTCTTAGGACTGGGAACGGAAAAATGGGCTTACGAAGAAAGGACTCCTGGTTACCTCTAGTGGATGAACTGGGGAGGTGGAAGAACAATGGCCAGGTCTTCGTCGATGGGGTGCCCATGCGAAGGCGTCCAGAGAGACACCGAAGGGGGTTGAGATTACCTCGGCTCCAGGGAGAAGTAATCACAAATAGAGATTCGTCTGCGGACGGCAAGAAGTCTCAATCAATGTAGTGAAATGAGAGAAACCCAGGACAATCTTCCGGGGTATAAACGAGTTTCCGTAATCTTCCTCTGATCAGGGCGGATTACACGAAGACGCTGTGCTGACGAGATCACAAGGGCGAGGGGATCACTTCACGGGAGACAGATACTCAGGTCTGGGCAGCAAGAAGCTCGGGTTCTCTCTATCTGCTGATGATTTGCAGATATCACCTTAAATAGGCGCCACAGCAATGGGCAAGAGAGGGCTTCGCGCACGATGGCCGCCAAAGGGGATATCGGAGGCGCCGTATGCAAACATGAACCTTGATAATCTTGGGCATCGACTAGACGAAGGGAGTTAAGCGAGATTCCCAAGGGATATCAGACGCGGCTTAAGCAAACATGAACCTTGATAATCTTGGGCATCGACGAGGCGAACGGGAAATGAGAGCGATTCCCTTCTGCCCCAAGAGGGAAGGAATATGGACACGACTGCCCTCTGGAAGCGGGACAACGTTATCAAACTGGAGGGAAGACGGTGATAAAGCACTCCAAGTTAAACACAGCTGCGTTGATCTGTCTTGACCAGTGAAATTCTGTGTGAAGACAGTGTATTGAGTTTCATGCTTCCACACTCTGTAAACGAAGATGTCAACTGACAAATGGTGAAATGTACAAGAAACTCGCATATCTCACCACACGTAATCCATTCATTTTCTGTTAATGGCTCCATATTCTTACACTTAGTTAAAAACTTTAATTTTCGGTCAGCTGAACAAAGATAAAAAAGGCTTCTTCCCAGCAAACTATGAATTATAATGATAAATAAAGAAGGTTTGGAATGGGTCTTTATATCTCTACATATGGGGGGGGGGAGTAGTGAGGGAGTGGGGACAGGTTTGGGAAACATATAGTGACAAACAAATAAAGAAGGGGGGGGTAGGGTCCATTAGAAACAGATGAGGGGTGTGGTGGCGTAGGGGGCTGGGGCTTTTTAGTGACGGTGACAAACAAAGAGCGATCTTTGTCTCCTTGCCTAGATGTCAGATATGTTAAATATGGTCTAGATATCGTAATCTTTTGATGAAATCTTCCGATATCTAAAAATGTTGAAAGTGTCACAGATGGTAGTAAGCATCACTCGAAAAAGGTCACTGAAATGTTTAAACACAGATAACTATCTCTTTGCCTCATTTAACCTCTTTAATTATTTTGCGCCAAATCAATAAGTGTGTGTGTATGTGTGTGCAGACTCTGATTCCTTCAAAAAATACTACTGACCTAGGGGTGCGATGGGGTGGAGTGGGGTTGGGGTAAGGGTCGGTCATTTTAGCGACAAACCAGTAAGGGTGGGAGAGTGGTAAACTCGGGGTGCAAGGTCATGTACGTATGTACGTGTTTGAATATGTTCATGAGTGTGTGCGTGTGTCTGCACTCGAATTCCTACCTTGATACTACTACTCCCGTATAATTACCAGTAAACCTGAAGATCGGCGGCGCGCCCGAAAAAGTGGGGTGGTTTTGTCAGCCGAAATCTAACATCAAATTGCGTTTATGTTTCGTTCACCCGCGCCTGAATATTCATGCGCGTTTGAGTCCTAGTTCAAATATATCCAGCGCCATTTTTGTAAAAAAATGCTCGAAAGTAACCCAACGAAAAACGCTGTTCACTTAGTTTATTGCGATGGGTATACTTGTGAAATAGCGGCGATGAAAGTGTGGAATCTTTCTTTAATTCCCGTTTTGGTATAAGGAAATTTTAGTTAGAGCTGATTTTTTTTTTTAAATAATCGTGATTTCGTGGTATCTTTCGTTAATTCCCGAGTTTTTTTTATAAAAATGACGATTGCTGCCGCCAGTTTTGTTTTTACACATCTAAATTCGTAATTATCTCTGACCGCTAATACCTGACCACAAACTTCACAATCGATTGTAACTTTAATCACATTATGCTCGGCAAAAAAGGTTAATAACTTTTCTCGATCGGAAAATAAACCAGAAAGTTCGATAATAGACGATGAGCAACTTATAGACAACGAATCCATGTTGAAACTGAAATAGCGACATAAAAGTCGTCTCTCACCCAAAAGATTCCACAAAAACTAGTTCCTCTAAAAGATCTAGCTAAATATATTTAAAAATAGTAATGGAAAAAAATATATTGCCAAATAAAATGAATACAAATGAAGATAATAAAAAGACATTAAGTAAAAGACAAAATATAAATTCACTATTCATTCATTTCTAACGTCAGACCCCTCCCCCCCCTTTATAATTCGCAGAAATGATTATAGTCGCAGAAATGATTTGGTTAAATAAAAACGTTAAAAAAATGTTAGAACATTATCCTATAAACAAATATGATTATATACTGGGGGGCTGTGCCCCCAAGACCCCCCAATTGATAGAAACTCAGGATCATCGTAGGGGAGGTCCTCCCGCAGTGATATCGCCCCCACAAGTAGTCCCCTTGAATTTACTCAAAAAAGGTGAAACATATTGGAACAGGGACGAAATATTTTGCGTCCCACCGGTCGCGCCGTGGATCATCAGGTTTACCTAATTACCAACCACGCACCCACAAATTGGTTACCTTTGCGCAACAAATAATAGAACCTTTACTTCCCTATATGTTGAATACTTTGCTATTTTAGTTACCCCAGAATATGACTTCTCAAGTTTTCTATCAGGGATGTTCACATTTTCTCTTAAAAAGAATTGTTCTAACTAATTCATAAAATATATAAGATAGCAAAATATCATAAGATAAATAGGTCGCATTGCACTTAATTGCAATTTTCATACAGGTATCTGCTGCCATGTATAATAAAATGCATAAATGTAAGGACTATTAGAAAACGCAGCTCCTTGTTACAAAGAGCATAAATAGCTTGCAGAGGTGGTGGAGTTTGTTGTGAACCAAGTTACAAGTTACAGGTTGTTGAGCCACCCTTTGTATCGGGATATGGCATTTATTTTGTGTGGAGAGGAGAAATAATTAATTAGCCTTATCCATTTCTCATATTCTACACACACTGCAAAAATTTCTTTGTTGCTCTTAAAATTCCTATTCTCTTGTCATCTACATCTTTTTTTCCACACTCAAATCCTAGCACCACACCCAGTCCATAATCTTCTCTTCTCTACACATTCTCCCACTTTTCTCTTCCCAGCTCTATCGCTAATTCTTCTTTCAATTTCTCCTTCTCCAGACTGTGGCCTACATACTCCACAATCAAATGTTCTATAGATCCTCTCTGCCCCAATAGGCACCACTCACATCTGTCCTCTCCTCCATTCCATCTATATGTTCACCCTTTCAACTCCAAGGATTCAGTCCGTGCCTTGAATAGTAGCTGGCTTGCAAAACTCCCATCCTACATATCCTCAATGCATGGCTTCCTTTTGCCTCTGTATAAGTGCAGACTTCTCTTGCCATTTATTCCTCTTCTCCAGAACCTCTCTCCTGCGTTTACTATTTTTTGCTTCAGTTTTCCTTTTGCTCTGTCCTCTATATAGATTGCTTCCAATTCATACTTTGTATCCACTCTCATTATCTCTTTGCGCCACTCAGTCCTATCGTAGCTAGCATACACATAGCCTACCCAGATCTCTATTCCCATTCCTTGCAGTCTCAACAAAATAATTTTCTTTCATTCTTTGCCTTTGCCACCCTCTCTTCATACCTACTCCAGCCCATTTCTTCCCTCAGTGCCTCTACTGCTACATAGGAATTGGCTCCTAGTGCTATTTTTGCCAATTTGTTTTAGATCTTTTCCATTTTCTCCAATTCTGCCTTTGTCACAATAGCGTCGGCGACCTTTCTGGTTTTAAAATACGGTCCGCTAAAATTAGGATATAGAAATCTTCATGTAGAATAAATAAAGGTTAATATTTAGAAAATTTATTGAGCGGTCGATTTTAATATGAATATAATAATAATTTGAGTGTCAATATTTTATTCTCTTTCATAATTGTGAGGACGTCACAGTGGATAGGTTTATTTGCAAAAAATATGAGCAGTGACGTCACATTGGGCACAGAGTTTCAACCGAACTTCGTAACATTTAGGTACCTCTGTTTTGGATTGGAAAGCTTTGTATTATGACTTGTAGTGGACGTTAATTATATTTCGAAGACCTCGTACAAGAGGTTCACAGTGACCCTAATGTGCATTGGAAACTTTTCTTGAGGTTATTTTTTCAAATCTGTTTTTCATTTTTATCATTTTTGGTGGTCGTAAGGCGAAATGCTACAAAATCGGGGCTTGTTAATGCTTTCGAGTTGTTCATGATGCGATTTAATTAAAAAAAATCGGGGGAGGGGGGGTATTGAGGGCTTCGGTTCCTCCATTATTATATAGGTACAAAAGGTTTGTATATAGTCACATACTGATAATCTGAAAATTCAAGTTTAAGTTATGTTAGCTTAGGTCTCTTTTTCTTGAACTTATTTTTTTTTTTTGCTCTGTTCAAATCTGTTTTGAATTTTTGGCGGCCGTACGGCAAAATGCGGCAAAATCGAAGTTTATTTCGATTTTGACGTAAATAATAACCTACATAAATATTAATGTGGTAAATATGTAGATTAGCGACTCGAACGATGCGACGTACTATTTCGTCCGTGTTCCAAAATGATTCACGTTTTTGGAGTACATTTAAGGGGACGGCTGTTGTGGGGGTAAAGACAATGGGGGGACCACACTACGATGATCCTGAGTTTCATTAAATTGGGGGGGGGGGGTCTGGACGGCACAGCCCCCCCCCCCCAGTATATAATCCTAATTGTTTATAGACTAATGTGCTAACGTTTGTAGAGGTGAATGATTTAACTACATCATGTCAGCGCCTTTAATCGTTTTGCGAATTATAATGGTGGTCGGGGTGGGGTCTGACGTCAGACGACTCAAACGTGCATGAATATTCCGGTGAACGAAAATATTTACCAAAAAACCCCACTTTTTCGGCCGAGTCGCTAATCTACATATTTACCATTAATGTTTGAATTTATCATAAGAAGGCACTCAAAATATTTAAAAATTATTTATAACAAATTATAAAAATAAACATATAAATGAAGTTTTCTATTGTTTGCATAAGTAGCAAAAAAGCAGTAAATAAATAATATTTCAAAATTATTTATTACAATTATATAAAATAAAAAATATGTAAAATAATTTTATATTTATTAATATTAATGTTGAACTTTTTTTTCTTACAGCCACAACTTATATATAGCATAAAATTGAAGTCAATCCTGTGCTTCTGAGTGTGATTATTTCAAATTCGGTTCTTATTTCCGTCACAAATTATTCGTTTTACCCTTTTTTAACCTCAAACTTTCAAGTCCTTCTCGCTGCAATTATAAGAAACTAAGTTTTTAAGGTAGTTAAGTGTGCTTGATGGGTAATTTGAGGTCGTGAACTAAGTACCGAATTGGAAAGAATGAGAACGAGAGGCATTTTAAAACCCCAAATTCCATTTCATGAATAATTTGTGTTTGAATCTTCTGTCTTTATAAGTTCAATGCTGTTTGAATTTTACAACAAGGTCAGCACGACCCATTTAGATATAATATCTAAAAATTAACCCCGTTTAAATAACCACCTGACCCTAACCTTCTGCCTTTTAGTCTAATTAACGTCTTACCTTAATGCGATGTTTATCGTCATTTTTGGATATATATATATATATATATATATATATATATATATATATATATATATATATATATATATATATATATATATATATATATATATATATATATATATATATGTATGTATATATATATATATATATATATATATATATATATATATATATATATATATATATATATATATATATATATATATATATATATATATATATATATATATATATATATATATATATATATATATATATATATATATATATACATATATACTAGGCAAAGCTTCGCCACTCAGCGTTCGCGTCATTACTGAGATTAAAATCTTAAAAAAGCAGCCATGATTAAATTTTATATAAATTTTCTGAACTTCGCCAATTATAATAATTTTAAAAAGGAACTCTAAACTAAATTTCTCCCCTTTCAAAATATCACGTTGTTAAAATATAGTTATAGAATAGAAGAAGAAGATATATAAAAATCAATTTTCTGAACTTCACCATTTGTAATTCTTTGGGTTTTAAAAAATTCACGAAATTTCGATACTTTCGGCCGTATGCTAAAACAAATGTGAAATGCACATTTGAGCAAAAAACCTATTTTTTTATGTATTTTACATTTTAGCCTTTTGCATATAGTAAATGTATAAATAATGTGAAGCTACACTAAATCTGATAATAGTGCATTTCACATTTTTTTTAGCATACGGATGTTATATTTATTTCTGAACTTCACCATTTTGTTTTTTGATATTATAAAAGAATTATTAGAAATAACTTTGATAAAAAAACATAAGTCATAACCAAACTAAGATGAAATTATTATGAAAATATTTCAAAGTGCACTGATCCTTCCTCCATACCACTATTTTTTTCGTGTGCGAAATTTCATCACAATACAATGATATTTAGATGTCACCCCACTTTTAATCTTTACTTTTTCTTCTTATTTTCAGGTTATGGCAATCAGTACTTGCTCGAGCCCTGAGTGTTAGCTTCTCGGGAAGCCTGTTGATTTCCTGCCATGTGCCCGTCTTCCAAGTAAACGAGATGTGCTGTCGTTGTACCTGTTCCATCACGTCGTGGAAAAGAAGACCGTCTCGGAAGGCCTTCCCTACCTTTATGGTGTTATTAAAACCCATAAACCTGATAACCCAATGCGCCCCATCATTAGCTCTGTTGAGTGTGTTTCCTATGCCCTATCAAAATGGTTATTTTCTCTCCTAAGCCCTTTGGTTAGGACCATTTCCAATTCACATATCAATAATATGCACCTCATTAGTAAACTTAATGAGCTCCCCTACACTGATAATTTTAGCCTGGTTAGTTTCGATGTTTGTTTCCTCTTTACTAAAGTTCCCGTACCCGATCTCTTGAATTTCCTCGAAGAACATCTCGACACAGTTCCTCTCCCTATACCCGCTTCTACCCTCATTAAACTCATTGCTCTTTCATCAACAATTGCAAATTTACCCTTAATGGGAAATTTTATCGCCAAACGTTTGGAATGGCAATGGGGAATGGTTTGTCCCCTGTACTCGCAAACCTATACATTGAATTCTTCGAATCTAGAATACTTTCCCAAATTAATGAAACCCCTATAGCCTAGATGTGGTATGTTGATGACATCCTTTGCCTTTGGCCTAATAATTTAAATATTAATACATTTCTTACGAAAATGAATTCCTTAGCGCCCTCAATTAAATTTACTTTAGAAGTTGAAAAAGATCGCACACTCCCTTTCCTAGATATTCTAATTCATCGGACAAACCATTGTTTCAAATATGAAATATATAGAAAACCCACAGCCATAGACTCTTGTATACACTTTTATTCTAACCACCATAATAACATCAAACAAGGTGTTTTCTCCTCTATGTTTTTGCGTGCCTTTAGAATTGTCTCACCAGAATACCTAGACAAAGAAATCGATAGAATATATAAAATAGGGATAAATTTGTGCTACCCTCTGTACTTTCTCGACAATTGTTATAAGTCCGCCAAGCGTTCCTATTATCAAACTAATGTTAATATCCCTAAGTTTAAGGCCCCAAACTTATTAGTTTTACCCTATAACCCTATTTTCATTAAATTAACTCGTTTACTTAGGCCTCTGAACATAAATGTTATTTTTAAGTACGAGACTACAATCTATCGCATCCTTGTCAAAATTTCAACCCCGTCCCAAGCTGTCATTGTTTATTCGATAGATTGCAACAACTGCCAAAAATGTTATTATGGACAAACCCGGAAAGAACTAGATGTCCGGGTTAAGCAACATCAGCCAATGTACGTAATCACAGTGAACAATTTACACTTTTTCTACATATGTACAATTTTAACCATAGCATTAATTGGAACAGTGCCAAACCAGTCATTAAATGCAGTAATTATATTTCGAGAAATATATTAGAATGTATCTCCATTAACGTGTTCCCAAATTTGTTTGTTCATGCTAGACCCCATTATCACTACATATATAGAATCTCAAATAAAGTTGTTTCAGGATTTTGTACCCCCTAATTAAAGTTCATAGGTGGGTAGTCTAATCCCCCCTTCCACTATTTAAGGCAATGTATGTCCATCCTCCTGTTCATTCCTTGAAAAGGTCTTTAAGAATATATATATATATATATATATATATATATATATATATATATATATATATATATATATATATATATATATATATATATATATATATATATATATATATATATATATATATATATATATATATAAGATTTGCCTTATATCTTCTAATATATTATAAAGATGCTCGAAAAGGTAAAATTGTCAATTTAAAAACTCAAAATGATATAGGCTAGAAATATCTTATCCAAAGAATGAACTCATATTTGAATTCAATATTTAAAACTACATACATAATTTTAAAAAAAACGACTCATGGTAGGATTTCTTTTAAATTAATGTTGGCAGCTACATATGACCCGGCTTAATGGAGGGATCAACATAGCATATTATCGCAGTATATTATCCTGCCTTTAAAAGTTAAAAATATATTTACATATGCACCAAAGAACCTTTTCTTGCAGGAGTTTGCTTCAAATACGGCATTTGAGAAAGTCTTCGTTATAGGTATTAATAACTGTAAAATTGACTTTTACCTTATGTACCATTGCGATAATTAATAGTCATACTTTACGCCGAATTTTGTTCAGGAAGTAACAATTTAATATAGTATTATTTGATGAGAGATGGAGTGTTTGTGTTATACTTACTTATAAATAAATTAAATAGTGTACACCCCCCCTCTCCCCAATACAAATAAATTTTAATTCCCTCAAATTTCCCTTTTCCAGTTTCATTAACTTTATAGTTTTATTTCATTTTTATCATCGATATCACAAAAAGAATTGCATTAACATTTGGTTATTATTTTATCTTATCCCTATAATTAATTTTCCAACTTAATGTGTTATGAAACATATTATTACTTGGCAACACAGCACAGCAAAGCCTAAAAGTAGTAGTTCAAAATTATTCGACGATTTATAGAACATATAAGTAATTATTTCTTGTTAGCTTACCTTTGTATCAAACATTTTGAAAAATCTGACATGACTAATTTGGACAACTGTACATGTGAATAAATGCACGCCAACCCGTCCATTGAAATTCGCTTCTAACTGCATGATGTACTATGTACAAACACCTTAGTCAAGAAATTGTTCTTTGTACTGATAAATAAGAACGGAAGTAGTTAATTATAACTTTCTCCCTAGTCAATTCCTTCCTCTAACTTGTTAGTTCTAACCCTCTCACGAGTGATCTAAGGTTCTTTGCTAGTCTGCAATACTATTATTCACTATACTGCCTAAATGCAATTTATGACAATAATTAATTATTGGTGTGTATACTTCATGATGTGACATCTGACTATAATAGGGATAAACTTTACCCGATTTTGCTAGAAGGAAATTAGTCTCTGAGTTGAGTGGAGTCGGGCAAACTCAGGATTGCGAGGAGGATAGGCATGGATGAGAATTTGACACTATTTTATGTAGCGGGATTGCAATTAGGAGACGAGACGGTTTTATCTCTATTCGGTGCAAAATAATGAAAGAAACTTTGTAAGTATTCATAAATAGAAAAACGTTTACACAAAAAATAACTATTAAAATGAGTTACAAACAGTTGAATAAATAATGACGCATTACACCAGTTACCATCAGACTAATAATTGTGTGCGTAAAATGCGGCTTGGAATTCAGGTTTGGAATTACGATGGATTTCACAGTCCACTCTACCTTAGAGAGGATAGCTAAACGTTAAACACAGGCGCAGCAATTTACCGTCTTAGAGTTCCTATGAAGGAGAACGAGAATGGCAAAGAATACTGGAAGCGTTGGGAGATGGGAACTCGCGGAGGAGGACGGATATGGATGAAGTAGTCTATAACTCTATTTTGTTTGTAAATCAGCTGATTAATGCATGTCGTAGCGTCGCACAGAACACCTGGGTGACATTGGCGCAGTTCCGGAGCTATTCGAGGAATGCCCAGGGCTCATGCGGCCATGCGGCTAGGGAACCCATTTACTTCTAGGGCTACACGTGGGCGAGTCGATGTGAGGGGCGGAGTCGCACCCTCCCCGCCACAACTAAGTACCACTCTTCACTTGGTACCACCGTGATATGGAACAGGTGTACCACTATTCCCTTGGTATCTCTGTCACTTAAATTAATGACGAGTTGCCCCTCTGTTGACCTTGCCTTTTCCGGGTGTCCACAATACCAGGGACATATCTGATACATCTTACATGACCTGGGAGGACGAGGGGGGGTCATCGAATTTAATGACTCTGATTCTCTCTCGTCTCTCTAAACAGGATAATCGAGAAGTGAAGGGGGTACTCGTGAGGAGACGCAACTCTCCCCACTTGCTGAGGTTTTTCTCTCCCTCGTCTTGTTTATGATTCCAACGTAAGGGGCTCGCCATCGTTGCAAGCCAGAGACAAGTTTAGGAGAGATGCGTGCTCTTGCTAACACTGAAACCTACATTAAGTAAGGCTGTGTACCTTCCACGCATTCACATTATTCTAACTTCACCACTTTATTTTCAAAACTCTTTATCAAGCACTTGAATAAGGGTGCCCTCTTTTGTATTCCCTTTAAATCAATCTATCCTCCAGTGTTCGTATCTCATGCACGAGTTGTGTTCGGACATTGAAGTCCCTGTGCACATTTGGGCCAACATGTTTGCCTATGTGTTGAAATGCAAATAATAATAATGTGATTTATGTGAAGATTTCTTCGCTGAGGCGTCTGTTAAAGACCTGGCAAGACCAGGAGTGAGAAAGGAGAGGCCTTGTGGAAAAGAGGGTTTTACAGGTCCTGCCGAGCGTAGAGATATAAAGGAGGGAGAGAGGCAAGAAGGAGGGTGATCATTTCTTATGGATGATGGGAGAGAATTATCTTCTTATGGATGATGAGATAGAACTATTTTCTTATGGATGATAGGAGAGAATTATCTTATGGGAGAAAATTATCTTCTTATGGATGATGGGGAAAGAATTATCTTCTTATGGAAGATGGGAGAGAATTATCTTCTTATGGATGATCGGAAAGAATTATCTTATTATGGATGATGGGAAAGAATTATCTTCTTATGGACGATGGGAGAGAATTATCTTCTTATGGAAGATGGGAGAGAATTATCTTCTTATGGATGATGGGAAAGAATTATCTTCTTATGGAAGATGGGAGAGAATTATCTTCTTATGGATGATCGGAAAGAATTATGTTCTTATGGATGATGAGATAGAACTATTTTCTTATGGATAATAGGAGAGAATTATCTTATGGACGATGGGAGAAAAATATCTTCTTATGGATGATGAGAAAGAATTATCTTCTTATGGAAGATGGGAGAGAATTATATTCTTATGGATGATGGCAAAGAATGATCTTATTATGGATGATGGGAAAGAATTATCTTCTTATGGACGGTGGGAGAAAAGGATCTTATTATGGATGATGGGAAAGAATTGTCTTCTTATGGATGATGGGAAATAATTATCTTCTTATGGAAGATGGGAAAGAATTATCTTCTTATGGACGATGGGAGATAATTATCTTCTTATGGAAGATGGGAGAGAATTATCTTCTTATGGAAGATGGGAGAGAATTATCTTCTTATGGAAGATGGGAGAGAATTATCTTCTTATGGAAGATGGGAGAGAATTATCTTCTTATGGAAGATGGGAAAGAATTATCTCCTTATGGACGATAGGAGATAATTATCCTCTTATGGAAGATGGGAAAGAATTATCTTCTTATGGACGATGGGAGATAATTATCTTCTTATGGAAGATGGGAGAGAATTATCTTCTTATGGATGAGAATTATCTTCGCTGTATTATAAGCAATACATCACTCACTCGCCAAGAGACGTATAGAGCTGTGAAGGGAAATGGTATATTCACTTTTTTCACCACACAGTTATTCTCGTCATACCATCTTCAGAGGGTACGGGATGGCAATTATAAATGCATGTACCAAAACAGCATACACGTATGTGCGTAGTAGAATGCAAGCGAATACTTACATGAAAGAAGGAAGAAGGCGTATGTTGGGGAAAGTGTAGTGGCCATGGTTGTTGGACAGGTGGGAGGTGGCTCTAGGTGGCCGTGATCACTGGTACACGAAAGAGCGCCAGGTCGACGCCCGACGCACGCACTCACGTTCTCTCCAGCGGAACGAGCAATCCACTGCGTGAAGCGACCTGCTGCCGCGCAGCCGTCCTCTGCACCTTTCGAGCAGAGCTCGCGTGAAACATTAGCCGCTGCCTGCGAACGACCAGAGTTGGGTTACGGGGGTCGCGTTGCTTTAAATAAAAATAATCCGACTGGGGTGTGGGGAAAGAAAGAGCCTCTCCAAAGCTCTGTTGGTGCTCCATTTCTCCTAAACCTCACGGCATATTCAAGACCGTAATAAGTAAGGGCCTCTTATCATGGGCAAATACAAGAAACTATAGCTTCATTTCCCTTATCCTCCAAATAATAGAATTCTGGAATAAACGAGGTCGAACCTATTTAATTGTGTTGTCAGACAATATGAAAACAACCAAACATAAAAAAAACAGGTAATGATAGGCTTAGAGTAAAATATAACCAAGTAATGCAGTTATAATAAATAACCTTATATATCGAACAACGTGCTGCTGATTTGTTTGCAATAATGTTACGAAAGAAAATGTTGAGTAATTTTCTATTTTAAGAGCTCCTTGTTTGAAAGTGGTGGGGATAATTTAAAACCACATTTCAAAAATTTTGCCTAAGTTAACACGTGCTGTAATTCAACACATAGGTTCAAAAACCACCCATTATCTCACCTTCTTTAATCGATCAAATATTTTATTCTGTTTGCTATCTCTTCCTTCCTTCTTTCTTAATCTGTGTATGATCCTTGCTTGGTCTTATTAAAGACGAAATCGCTTGTGTATCATATTCTTTCCTTATTTCCTATGAGTTAATGAACACAGACACACAGACACACACACACACACACACACATATATATATATATATATATATATATATATATATATATATATATGAATAGAACAATAAATGCAAAAAATTTCACAGGGAAATGAAAGGCGGACTCTTCTAAGTACTTTCGAACTTGTTTAGTTCATTATCAAGGAGTAACGAAAGATTTTTACAAAGGTGGTATATACATATATGTGAAACAGAAGAAAAAAGCCACGCCCATGTACAACGATAGGACCCAAAATAGTAAAATAATATCAAAGACGGATGTGAAGTATAAAACCAAATGGATAAGGTCTACTTCCGGAAAATTCCAACCTGTGCACAAAGAATGTATACATGTATGTGACTAAACTAAGTACATACATACCCGATTGTGAATGTCTCTCTTGTTTATTTTTATGTATTCCCACCGGAACAAGTACTTTCCAATAATATAAATTTAATCTTCCTAGCGCCCACAGCACTCATTATATTTAATAAAGTGTAACTCTCGCTGATTTACAAAATTAACTGAGCAGTTTCCTTTTATATTTAACCCTGATTCCTGTAAATAATAATAATAAAAAAATATTAATTAATGATAAGAAGAGACTTTCGCTTCCTTTTGCCGCCCATTAATTTCTTTCAGGGACTTTACTTAAAAACAAGAATAAACAAAATGGCGCCAATCATCTCGGCGTGAGGCCAAGAGGAGAAGAATGCAGGTATGGGAAGGGTAACACAGACGCCTTCCACATCGCACTTTCAAATCTCCATGAACAATTAGGTACCAATTCACACCTCCCCTGCAATTTATGGCAGGGGAAAAGGGTATAAGTACCAATTCACACCTGCCCTGTAATGTGTGGTGAGTCTCATAAGTACCAATTTACCTCCCCTACAATGTGTGGCAGGGGGGAGGGGGCATGGGTACCAATTTACACCTCCCATTTAAGGTGGTTGTAGGGCAAGGTTATAATGTCAGGTCATCTTCTCCCCCCCCCCTATAATTGATTTTAAAATGGCTCTATAAATAAACGGTTTGTTGTACTTTTCTACTCGTATTTTCCATGAATAATTCAGTGAAAATTATCCATTTTTTGTTTCGAACGAAGATGTGGAAGAGGGAGGAAAATAAAACATAAAAATAACTAAAAAAAAACCCACCTGTAAAAAACAGATCCGGATTGAAAGTCAAGGTATAATTGTGCAATGCCGAGTAAAATATCACGGAATAGAAAGTTCCGTTGAATTTCATCACTCGAAATTACCTTCCAGACCGCTTTTACACAGGCGTAATTTAACAGTAGAGATTACGAGATAAATCTTCGAGGCTTCTCCTCAGCGAAGTGCAAACTTCCTCCTATGACCACTAATATTTTCTGTGTAAATCCTACAAGGAATGGGCATTCCAACTATGACCGATTCCCGAACTTTGTAGAAGGAGCTACTGCGGATTCCTAGGACTACTGGTACGTTATTAATGGCACTAAATAAATCTTACAGCTAAGATGAGTGCTTCAAAAATTGTTTGAAAGTTATTTTTAAGAAGGAGAAGCATTTTGATAACTTTTAGAATGACTTGAATACAGGTTGAAGCTTCTGGACGTCATGGAATTTTTACTAAGAGATGTTTCTTTTTTGACACGAGTCAGCTTACCATTAGTACATGTTGTCTTTTAGGTGATCTAAAGGTCTACTGCGCTAATGCACGAAGCGTAGAGAATAAGGTAGAACAGTTTAAATTAATACTGACAATCGAAGGTATTAAAATAACAGGACTTTGACAGATTATGGAATATTATTTTTTTTTAAATAAAGTGTTAGATTGTTAGATTGCAGCGGGCTCTTCAACTCCATAGAGACAATGGAAATACAAAACTTGATGTTCCCCCCCCCAAATTTTTTTTAAAGCATCTATCTGGCGACTGCGTCCGGTCCACGCAACGAACACCTGCTAGTTTGATTATCAGGTGGCAGCGGCTTAGAGAAAGATGTATGAATTGGAAAGTGGTCCCTATGGTAAGGTAAGTGATTGCCCCCTCCCCTCTCCCCCCCCCCAAATCAGGCTGTGCATCCCAGAAGCACAGAGGCAGATCAAGGCACGAAAACGAAGCGATTCGCGGGCAGTGATTCATAAACATATCCACATTCAGGACACCTATGTCTTCCATGAGGTCGGCAACGGCTTGACCCATGGGATTGATCGTGTAGTTCGCTCAGAAAGAGTATCTACCGTTCAAGTCCCGGACGATGAAAAAGGGTCTCAGCAACCATGTCATGTGGCCGCGGAAATCTCCAGCGTTGAATTCGGCTGACCGGGTAATATACCCAGAAATAAAACTATACCTCTTATCCAGGTATAGCTGTACTGCCACTGCCTGAAAAGAGGTATTTGTAGCAAATAGAAGAATGGAAACATTATGCCGGGTGTAAATCGCGCATCCTCTTGCCCTGCCCAAATCCCTTTGGTGGTGCCCTCTTTAAAGTGAAGATCCGGGAATCGCAATGCGCTTCCCGGAGGCAGAACTCTGGGGAGTTTGGGCTAGCCAGGCGAGTTTTTTCTCCCGTTGCCTCGGAACCTTTGGCGGGTGGGGCTTCGGCATCTAAAGTAGGGCTCCCTCTTTTGGAGGGCCCAGCAACGGGGTTCCAATAAACCAGAAGATGAGGGAGCCTGTTTAGCTTTCAAGTCAACCCAGTAACGGGGTCTTCCCTATTTTCACTCAGGCTGTGAGGGCGTGAAAGTCCTCTGGATAACACGTGTAACAGCATACAAAGGCTCCTCCTCTACAAACACTCGGACCATGAGGCCTTGCTGGCATTACCGATCTCAGTTGTAGCAAAGGTGGTAGCTCGGCTACACCACCTACCTCTCATGGGTATACAAAGCAAAAGGCACGCAACAACAAACCATTCGATCCTTACGAAGTTGCATCCAGACACTAATTTAGCTAAGTTTACTAAACTTCGCCGCCTTTATCATTGATGTTCGTTTATCTGATAGATGATGAAAACAGAAAATCTTACTCCCTTATAGACGTAGTCAGACTTTGGTTTGAGGCAAAGTGTTTGTCTATTCTATGTCTAAACGAATCATCTGTAGTGTAGCAAATGGTGTTATGGGGGAGAAATTGAATAAGTTGATAATTCGGTTAAAGAATTCAAGTCAACCCAGTGAACATGACTTCCCTATTTGCACTCGGCCCCGGAGGATGTGCAGTTCGCCAGGTACCAAATGTAATAGGCTGTACAGGGGACCTGCCTCCGGGATAAATAACAAACTCTCTACATGGTGCTCAAACTGACTGTTGCTTACAGACTACCAACCGCATCCCGTTCAAAGAAGCGCGGTTGTTTTTACAAATGAAAAGAAGCTACCAGTTTTTCAAGTTTACAAAACGCGTGGCCGTGGGGGAGGGGGATTTAACAATTTAATTCCTATCAACATACATCTAAGGACATTAACGTGGTAGTACTAGGTAAGTAGGCTACTATTTTTTACGAAAGTTTCCTGAACAATAAAAAATAGTAAACTCCTTCGAAATGACACTAGGTTATGATGATTTTCTCGAATCCCTTACTTATAGTGAACTCGCCCCACTTTAGGATATGTTTAACAATATCTTATTACCCTAATTTTAGTTAATAACTTCGACATTTAGTTAAACTTATTAAAAATTACAAATGAAAAACGAAAAAATGTATCTCAGCTCAAGACATTTTTGAAAAAAATTAGTTAATAAAGAAAGCATGAAATTAAGTTTAAAAATTGGTAGAAAGTACATAGTACATTGCCCCGGGTAACTTGCGGTACTAAAGGACCAGCATAGCACACGACTCTCGGAATCATCTGAGCGCGAGTCCACACCACGGGTTTTCTTTCGAGGTCAACATGACATATCCAAACTACACAAACCATTCAGAACCCCAATGGTGTACTACTGAAGTAAATAAATCAGTTAGACAAATATCGAGTAAAAAATCCGTAACTTCAACCTGATTTTATATAAATGGGAAATAAAACCAATTAATAAATTGGATTAATAGAAAAACTATAAGAATACGAAGAGAGAATTCGAAATTACCCCTGCTAAAAGCAATGACCAAGATCCTAACTACTTATTATAGTATTTTTAAAACAAAAGTGATCATTCTGCTGTACCCAGTAGAGAAAACTTGTACACTGTCTCAGGAACTGAAACAAATCTATCGAGTGGACAAGTATTAAAAATAACATTCGAGGCTGAATAACAGGTGATATTACATACTAAGGCATGGATACATGGAGTACGCGAAGCACATATGAAGATGAAACAAAATTATCGCTAACCAAAGAAGAGGAAGACGATGACGACGACGAAGAAGGAGCACCATTTTTGTATGGCGTTCTGTAAACGCGTTCTGACAGAACGCCTGTCAATTTAAGGAGGTTTAATAATGAGTGAATTGGGTGAACCTCTTTAAAACCAATTGGCCTGCGACGACCGCTAAGATACAGTGATTATTTTAACAAAATAAGCGGTGGAGGCATCAATTTAAACTATCGGTTGAGTATGATCTTTCTCTCTCCATTGAGTATATATCTCCCATTCACATTTTCTCATTATATCATTCTCTCATATTCTCTCTATTTCTCTCTCCCTACCACGTAGATTGAGTTATAACAGGCTTCCTTCGTCGGGCACGTTAATGTACAGCTGTTGCTCAGCGAACTCAATCTTTGTGTCGTGATCTTAATAAGAAGAAATGGATCCAAAGGAGTCTCTTCGCTGTCGGCAGTTGTTTTTTTATCATGCTCACGATGAAGGCAGACATGAGACACTCATCGATACTAATTTTATTTTTATTACCTGCGGTTTTACGGTCAATCTTGTGGGTGTCCTCCCCCCTTCCCTCTCCTCTCATTCTCTAAACTACGAGCGAATTTTGATTAGTGAGCGAGAAAATTTATAGGTTAAAAACGATCTTGAGTTCTGATTGCTAATAACTTACAATTATTTCTGCAGTGCGGGTTAAAAAGAAAGCGCTCCAAAATATGGTAGAGCGTGTGGAAGGACCTTTTCAATCCTTGCCCTCGCTTGTGAGGAAGAATCCCGCGAGTTCTGTTATTAAGATGGCATCAACAAGAAAAGTTAGAAACTTGAAAAAGAGAAAACTCGGGCGAATTAATTAATTCCTACTGTCGATCGATTCGAATGTTGAAGCCGAAATTATTCTTCAAAGCTAAAACGTTGATTGTTGGTATAAGTGTAGCGGCCACGCTGATAGTTAGTTCAATGCGAATAAAAGCTTTTGATGAGAAATACAATACTCGGTCACAAGTCCATGACTAGTCGGAGCGTTCTTCAGCTGGGCAACTGACTGTCCTCGCCTTGTACAGCTGTGGATTAATTGTTACGCTCCGAAACTAGTTATATACTTGTGACCGAATACAAAGTCTTTCTTATCAAAAGGAGCTTCTATTTGTAGTTTATGTTGCCTTTAGCGATATTTGACGCAGTTAAATGGGTTTAATTGGTAGGAACCATTTTCCCTGAGCCAACTGTCAACAGTAGGTGGAAGTTGGGGTATAAAAGGATATAAACGAAAAGGAAAAACAATTCACTGCACAAAAATCAAACAATAAGAAGAACACAAAAATACATAAACAGAAAACGAGAGCAACACATAAAAACACCGACAAAGGCTTGAATGTCAGAAAAAAACAAGGAGACTAAGAAACAACTCCAATCTACATTAAGCAAAAGGAAAACACACAAACAAACGTGCACTAACATCACAAACCAAAAACAACAACAAAAAAGAGCAAAAACAAACAACAACAACTACAGAGTACGCAAATAGCTTGAAAATATGATAAATGAACAACAACGAGAAGAACACCGATCTCACATGAAGGCCTGCGATTCCCTTTTACCAGGCAGGGACTTCTACCTTTCGATAACCCTTTCACCAGGGATATCTATCTCTATCTTCATCTTCTACTATTATATATATGTGCATATATGAACGCATTTACATTGATATATGCGTGTAAATATTTTATTTTCACCACTTATTATGTCCAATGTCCAATGAGAATTCCTTACAACTTACGACATAAATGCGAGTACATCGAGGAAGTTACAAAGATGTGTATATTGCGCAAGTATTGCTACAGTTAAGAAAGTATAAAATTGTCGGTGCAATTTTCAAAAAGATTGTTACATTTTATCCATTATAAGAAGGTCAAAATACAGGGTTGTTCGAAAGTCTTGTCACTCCCTGTAAATATTGTTTTATTTTTCTATTTCAAATATTGTTTTTATTTTATAGTTCAGATGACCGAAAGTCTCGTCATCCCCTGTAAATATTGTTTTAATTTTATATTGCAGATGACCGCAAGTTTTGTCATCCCAGTAAATATTGTTTTAATTTTCTATTTCAAATATTGCTTTCATCACTTCATCATCATCATTGTGGAGAAATGGCTACATTAAGCCTCCTGGAGGAGTATAGACACATTCAAGCCCCCCCTCCCTTCATGAGGAGAAGCGTGGGAAAGGTAGCCGGCGAAAATGCTTACCATGTGTGATCGCCTCGCCGCTGTGGGCAGTTGGAGCTAACATATGTTTGAAGGCGACCACCTAAGGTCCTTAAACGACGCTCTAACGATCGTATGACCTACGAGACCCATAAACCCGTGGTTAGGAAAAAAAAAACGGTGCGAGTCAGAAGGCACGCTAAGGAGCGGTGTGGTTACGAGCCTATAATTTGCGAGCTGACTTGGGCATCCCAGTGCCACCTCAGGAATTCTCGCTCTTCCCAGATGCTAACCCACCATTCGCTCCCCCCCTTTTGCATCTGTGGCCTGGTCACTTCCCCCTTTAGATGGGGCGGCAATCCGCCTATAAATAAGCCCCGCAAAGAAAGAGAAGAAGATTATCTGAAGTCGATACGCCAGAGTAGGATTAGGTCGTGAAGATCGATCCATCGGCTAGACAAGAAGATTATTAGAAGTCGATTCGCCAGAAGAAAGATTAATTCGTAAAGATCGACCCTTCAGCCCTACAAGACTATTTCCGTGAGAAACGATAGGATCAGATTGAGAAAATCGATCCCCCCCTTTCAGGGCCGTATTAACCTAAATAGTCAAGTTTTATATCGGTGCCATACCGAAGAAGCCTTTTCCGTCTGCAAAGAAGTCCGACTGAAGAAAAGCAAAGCCGCTCACACTCGAGTGATTCTTACATCGCAAGCACCGTAAGAGTGAGAGGAGAAGAACCCAGCCCCAACGAGCTCCCGTTCTTTAATCACGTTGAAGAATCACCCCCCTCCTCGACGAAATTTCAACCTTCGGCCACCACACTTCAAGGCGAGAGATAAGTCCTCCAGCGACATCCGGCAATCCCTAATACCTACCTGTAAGTTAACAATAACATTTATATCTCTATTGCGATAGTAGAAGTTTAGTACGTCCCACGTTTTAAAGGAGCGTAGAAACCATTATTCTTGAACCTAGGTCATATGTGTTTGTAGATGACAGTACATTAATTTAATGTTTTATGCTAAACAAATAGGGTCGTGATAAAAATATACTAATTGGCAATTAGTTTGTTTATTGAAAGCCTACTTGTTTATGTTTTGTCATTCAAAATTCTTTGAGGCCAAATATAGAAATGCTTTTACTGTTGGTTTGTAATATTTAATTTAAAATACATGTTTATTTTTTGGTAGATTCTGGTGTTTCCTCTTATCCTTATGTGTTTAAAAATAGCTCTTCCTTAAGGACTAAACCACAAAAATAGCACTCTTAGAACAAAGCCTACTTCATCATAGAAGTAACTCACGCCCCTTAAAGTATACCGTTACTAAAAGGGTGTCAAAGCGTAAAGTGATCAAAGCAAGGGTCATTCTACGACATATTATAAAAGTGGTGTCAGGTCTAGAGGTTTTATATTAGAAAGAACCCAGCAGTGGCTATTTAAGGAAGAGCTAACACATAAAAGGAACACCAGGAATAATAGAATATTTGACGAATGGGAAATTGGTAAAGTTAGAGGTGGATACCATCTAAAGGTAATTGTTAGGCCAAGTGGTAAGTTTCGGTGGTGGAGTAGGTCAGGCTTGATTAAAAACAAGGTAGATGACTGACATAAGCGCGATGGCATTGTTTGACCTTTATCGGAAGCAAGGTCAAAGCCTCGGACTACAAGGAACCGAGCTGAGTTCGTTTATTCAGGAGAAAGAGAGAAACGAAAGAGAGTTTATTCAGGAGAAAGAGAGAAACGAAAGAGAAGAAAGAAGAGAAAAGACGAAAATGGAAGCTGATGAAAGAGAGAAGATAAGGGCCCACGAAAGAGCTCTTAGTAAAGACCAGTTAGAGGTGCAGTCAGTGTCATCTAAAACAGGAGTATCACCAGCGGCCAGCATGAAACTCCCGGAGTACAAGGACGAAGAAGATTTATGCTCATATCTCTCCCATTTTGAGAAAATATTTGAAGTCAATAATTGGGACCTAGAAGAAGATGGGGTCGCCAGACTGTTACCGCTACTCAATCGTAGGATGAGAGAGATATTCGTATCTTTACCCTCAGAAGCGACTGTGGACTATTCCACTCTCAAAGCCGAACTTCTCTCAGCTACAAACCTTAACCCGGAAGAATATAGGATGAAGTTCAGGCAGTCTCGTATAAGACCTGGACAAACGTACAAACATTTTGGCTTTGAGCTTCGTCGAAGCCTACAGTTTTGGATGGAGTCAGAAGGGGTAGAGAACGAAGTCGCTGCGGTCGTCGACTTCATGCTTAGAGATCAGTTACTAAGTACCCTACCCCAGGAAATCCGTGCATTCGTTAAGGACCGAAAAGCTTCTACCTTCAACGAGTGTCTGGACGAGGCTGACCTCCACGCGGTAAATCATCGGTTATATCCTAGGGAGTACAAGAAAGAGAAGGCTCCCTCCCCAAAGAAAAATGGGCCGCCACCCAGGCATTTACAGAAGAAGCCCTTTAAGTTCGCAGCAGCAAAAGGAACTTATAAACCAAATTTTGGAGGAGAAAAAAATCAAAAAGAAGTTAGGATTCCACAAGGATCATACCCTAATACCGGCACGTATCCCAGGAAGCCCGTCACTTGTTATACCTGCGGGATAATAGGTCACCTGAGTTTCCAGTGCCCACAGAACTCCCGACTGAGGGAGACCTCGAGACAACAGGTGCAAAACCTGACTGCCGCGATCCCAGCAGGACAAGCTGATTCGTCCTACGTCCCCGCGCCAACATCCGAAGGGCCCCAGCAACAGGTAAACTTTCTATTCAACAAAAGTTCGCCAGGCGGCCTACAATTTGAAGAGGGCACTGTTAATGGGTGCCGAGTATCCACTTTAGTCAGAGACACCGGGTGCACGTGCATAGTGGTATCCGACAAGTTGCTGCCCCCAGTAAACCCTGCCCATAAGAAATTCGCAATCGTCCACGACTTTTTAGGACGCGACAATCGATTCCCCGTCGTGAGATGTCATATACAATGCAGATATTTCACCGGTTGGACGGACGTGGTAGTAGCCCCGATTAAGTTCTGCGCAGTACTAATCGGACAAAACCCCCTAATTCCCCAGCAAGAAATGGCCCAACCAGTAGTCACCCGGGCACAAGAAGCCCAGAGGAAAGAGCAACCTGCTAAGTTGACCCCGAGGATTACCCTCGAAGACAATGGGTTCAAATTGACTTCCTTCGCCAGTGCTCAGAAGGAATGCCCCACTCTTAAACCTCTATGGGAGAAAGCTATTAAAGGTGAAATTCTCCAAGTGAAAGGAAAGAAGCCGATCCAGTATATCGTAGAAGACTCACTTCTCTACCGTACTATCAGCGAGGAGGATAAGGAGAACAAGAAAGCACTGTGTGTACCTCAAGAATACACGCAAAGAATTTTGAATACCGCGCATGATGGAATATTAGCCGGACACTTTGGGCACAACAAAACGGCGCAGCAGATATTCCGACACTTTTATTGGCCCCAGGCCGCAAAGGAAATTGTGGCCTATTGCCGATCATGCGACGTGTGTCAGAAGGATCCCTCCAGAGGACGGGTACCTCCCGCTCCCTTACAAAAGGTGCCCGTTATAACCGAACCATTCTTTCGAGTGGCAATTGATTTGGTGGGACCAATTCACCCCCCTTCAAGTGGAGGACACTCCTACATCCTCACTCTAGTGGATTGTGCCACCCGGTTCCCAGATGCCGTGGCCCTACGGAAGATTGACACTATTTCCTGCGCGGAAGCATTAATTTCAATTTTTGCACGAGTAGGCCTGCCTAAAGAAATTCTATCTGATAGAGGGCGCCAATTCACCTCAGAATTGATGGAATATTTTAACAAACTTCTGTTAGTCAAGCCAATTTTTACGAGTCCATTTCATCCAGCCGCTAACGGAATCTGCGAGAAATTAAACGGGACTCTCAAAAATATATTGAAGAAGTTGTGTCAAAACAACCCTACACAGTGGCACAGATTCCTGCCTGCTGCCCTTTTCGCCTGCCGAGAAATACCTCATCGGACGTTGGGATTCTCGCCCTTTGAGCTATTATACGGGAGAAATGTGCGAGGTCCTATGAGTATTCTTAAGGAATTATTTTCCAACGCGAAGCTCGAGCAAGAAATCAAATCGTCTTACGCCTACGTGATGGATATACGCGAGCGCCTAGAATACTGCTCTGGCTTAGCTCGAGAGAACGCCGAGAAAAATTTAACCAAATACCGGGACTATTTCGATATGAAAGCAAAGGCTCTAAAATTAAAGGCAGGAGATGAAGTCTTATTATTACTCCCGACCGAAAATAATAAGTTATGGGCCCAGTGGAAGGGACCGTTTGAAGTAATCGAGGCACGGGGTCCAGTCGATTACTTGATAGATACCCCAACAGGGCGAAGAACCTATCACATAAACATGCTAAAAAAATATCACCGCCGCGCGTGCATAAAGAATATTACCCTTCTAGACGAAGAAGAACCGATGGATGCCGTTTACCCGGGTACGCCCCTGCAAGTCATACACACCGTGTGTGTGGAACAAGACGAGGAATACGAACTTCCCTCGCTCTCACCTACCCCGGAAGACCCTCGGGTGGATTTAAAGATAAATCCCCACTTAGAAATTCAACAAAAAGCGGAAATGTTGAACTTGCTCATGGAATTCCCAGAAGTCATTTCTGAAAACCCTGGATGTGCCAAGGATTTTATCCATGAAATAAAACTAAAAACTAATTCAGTGGTTCGGAGCAAACCATATCCTTTACCAATCCACCTACGAGAAGCCTTCAATAAGGAAGTCCGGAATTTACTAAAATTGGGAATTTTAGAGCCATCGGAGTCCGATTATTGCTCCCCCATAGTAATGGTTAAGAAACCTGATCAATCATTTCGGATGTGCGTGGACTTCCGAAAATTGAATTCAGTGACCGTTTTCGACGCCGAGCCCATCCCACTAATAGATCAAAATCTCCATTTATTTGAAGACGCTAAATTCATCACCGAATTGGATTTATGTAAAGCGTACTATCAAATACCTCTCGCTAAGGAGTCCAAAAAACTGACGGCTTTTGCGACCGAGAGAGGTCTGTTACAGTTTACCAGGCTACCCTTCGGACTACTTACAGCCGGTAGCAATTATAATAGGATGATGAGGCGAATTATCGCTGGACTAAGCGACGTGTCGTTTTACTTCGACAACGTGTACGTAGCTACCCGTACATGGGAGTCACACTTACACGCCCTACGCTCATTGCTGGAGAAATTGAAGGAGCAAGGTCTAACCGCCGGGCCGACCAAGTGTTATTTTGCCTACGAATCCATTGACTACCTGGGATTCAAAATAGGACAAAAACACTTGACTACCCAGCAAGAAAAAGTGGACGCCATAGTCAAGATGCCCCGGCCGAAAACAAAGAAACAACTCCGATCGTTTATGGGAGCGGCCTCGTCCTATAGGCGTTTTGTACCACACTTCGCTTCCATTGCGGCCCCACTGAATGATTTGTTAAAAAAGACAGCGTCAGACCCTGTCACGTGGAACCCCCATGCAATAACTCAGTTGGAGATTCTAAAAGGAAAACTCGTAACTGCGCCCATTCTTCGCTTACCAAATCCCAACAAGATCTTCGGTCTTCGCACGGACGCTAGTCGGGACGGGCTAGGCGGAGTATTGCTTCAATACGAAGATGACGAAACAGCCTATCCCATAGCTTATGTCAGTAGGAAACTGTTGAGTAGAGAAAAAGCCTACGCTACTATCGAAATCGAAGCTTTGGCCATAATATGGTCCATAGGTAAATTCAAATATTATCTAATAGGGCGCGAGTTCAAGTTGGAATGCGACCATAAACCGTTGTCATACTTAGGTAAAAATAAGTGTAAGAATGGAAGACTCCTGAGATGGAGTTTACTCTTGATGGAGTACCAGTACTCCATTCACTACATAAAAGGGTCCAACAATTGTATGGCCGACTCGTTAAGTCGGAACCCTGTCGACGATTAAGGAGCAGCCCAACTATTGTATTATAGCAAAGTTAAGTGTAAATCAGTAGAATTGTAAGTAAGTAGGGGCGAGTAACCCAAGTGGTAGGTAAGAAAATCCTAAGATGGCACAGTAATATAGGAATTAATGTAAGGTCAGGTGAAATGTTATCGAGGCATTCCCGAGTGAACTAGAATTTATTGTATAATATAATGTTCCGTAAGTTACCCATGTATATTATTGTAAGCGTCGGATTGGAACCCCCATCCCTACCGTTATTTTCTTAAGAATGGAGGTAGATGTGGAGAAATGGCTACATTAAGCCTCCTGGAGGAGTATAGACACATTCAAGCCCCCCCTCCCTTCATGAGGAGAAGCGTGGGAAAGGTAGCCGGCGAAAATGCTTACCATGTGTGATCGCCTCGCCGCTGTGGGCAGTTGGAGCTAACATATGTTTGAAGGCGACCACCTAAGGTCCTTAAACGACGCTCTAACGATCGTATGACCTACGAGACCCATAAACCCGTGGTTAGGAAAAAAAAAACGGTGCGAGTCAGAAGGCACGCTAAGGAGCGGTGTGGTTACGAGCCTATAATTTGCGAGCTGACTTGGGCATCCCAGTGCCACCTCAGGAATTCTCGCTCTTCCCAGATGCTAACCCACCATTCGCTCCCCCCCTTTTGCATCTGTGGCCTGGTCACTTCCCCCTTTAGATGGGGCGGCAATCCGCCTATAAATAAGCCCCGCAAAGAAAGAGAAGAAGATTATCTGAAGTCGATACGCCAGAGTAGGATTAGGTCGTGAAGATCGATCCATCGGCTAGACAAGAAGATTATTAGAAGTCGATTCGCCAGAAGAAAGATTAATTCGTAAAGATCGACCCTTCAGCCCTACAAGACTATTTCCGTGAGAAACGATAGGATCAGATTGAGAAAATCGATCCCCCCCTTTCAGGGCCGTATTAACCTAAATAGTCAAGTTTTATATCGGTGCCATACCGAAGAAGCCTTTTCCGTCTGCAAAGAAGTCCGACTGAAGAAAAGCAAAGCCGCTCACACTCGAGTGATTCTTACATCGCAAGCACCGTAAGAGTGAGAGGAGAAGAACCCAGCCCCAACGAGCTCCCGTTCTTTAATCACGTTGAAGAATCACCCCCCTCCTCGACGAAATTTCAACCTTCGGCCACCACACTTCAAGGCGAGAGATAAGTCCTCCAGCGACATCCGGCAATCCCTAATACCTACCTGTAAGTTAACAATAACATTTATATCTCTATTGCGATAGTAGAAGTTTAGTACGTCCCACGTTTTAAAGGAGCGTAGAAACCATTATTCTTGAACCTAGGTCATATGTGTTTGTAGATGACAGTACATTAATTTAATGTTTTATGCTAAACAAATAGGGTCGTGATAAAAATATACTAATTGGCAATTAGTTTGTTTATTGAAAGCCTACTTGTTTATGTTTTGTCATTCAAAATTCTTTGAGGCCAAATATAGAAATGCTTTTACTGTTGGTTTGTAATATTTAATTTAAAATACATGTTTATTTTTTGGTAGATTCTGGTGTTTCCTCTTATCCTTATGTGTTTAAAAATAGCTCTTCCTTAAGGACTAAACCACAAAAATAGCACTCTTAGAACAAAGCCTACTTCATCATAGAAGTAACTCACGTCCCTTAAAGTATACCGTTACTAAAAGGGTGTCAAAGCGTAAAGTGATCAAAGCAAGGGTCATTCTACGACAATCATCATCATCATCATCACTAACTATAATTTAAGAAGTGGATTTTTTTGAGTATTTGAATAATAATTTCATCTTAGTTTGGTTATGACTTTTTATCAAAGTTATTTCTAATAATTCTTTTATAATATCAAAAAACAAAATTCTGAAGTTCAGAACTAAATATAACGGCCGTATGCTAAGAAAAATGTGAAATGTACTTTTATGAGATTTAGTGTAGCTGCACAATTATTTATAAATTTATTATATGCAAAAGGCTAAAATGTAAAATACATAAAAAATAGGTTTTTTGCTCAAATGTGCATTTCACATTTGTTTTAGTATACGGCCGTAAGTATCGAAATTTCGTGAATTTTTTAAAACCCAAAGAATTACAAATGGTGAAGTTCAGAAAATTGATTTTTTAGAGTTCCTTTTTAAAATTATTATAATTGGAGAAGTTCAGAAAATTCATAAAAATGTAACCATGGCTGCTTTTTTTTTAGATTTTAAATTTTAATCTTAGTAGCAAAGCGCAAGATTCCCCCGTAGGGTAGTGGCGAAGCCATTGCCTGGTAATTTTATATGTCAGATGAGCGGAGGTTTTGTCACCCCCTGTAAATATTATTTTATTTTTCTATTTCAGATGGCTGAGACGAGCTCCTACAGTTTGGAAGAGAGGCTGATTGCAAGTGTATGTGCACATGATCGTGTACATGATGGTGTCCATACAGATCTTCTCGATGTGTGACAGTGCCACTGAAAGTGAATACACTAAAACCAGTACATGTGTTTGATATTATTATATTGTTCCTCTATTGTTCATATTAATTTTCGAGAGTGGGTGACAAAACTTTCGGACCACCCTGTAGATTAACTTCTATTACTCTCATTTCAAATCTTTGACTCGTTCTATTACTCTCCGCCTTCGTCGGGTCCTGTCGACCCTTCCACATCTGGGTCCCGTTGGAACGTTTGGAGGAGGAGAGGGAGTTAGATAAAGGGTCGACCGGGGATGCTTCCCTTCCTACTCTCCCACATCGGGAGGGGAGGCTGGGGAGGTGCCTATGCTTGCAATGGATCTCTGACTCTTACAGTTAAAAAAAAGGTGCCAGTCTTTCAGTAATTCCGCGCGCACAATTTACTAAATCCGGCTTGAAAAAAAAACAGTAAAATATCTAAGTAGGAAAACGTGTACACTAAACTATAATTAAAAAAAATATTAGAAGTAGATTAAAGCCAAACATTTACTAAAACAATATTAAAAAATAAAAAAAGAAGCATTGTCAAGTTAATAAGTTAAACGGAATTCCTAGCGATAAAAATCAACATTATTCCATTGTTTTAAATCTGTTTGTAAGTTTAGCGGGTTCTTGATACCGTTTCTCTAGGGTGAAGTGTTGTTCACACGGATACTGTTATATATAACTATTATATTTCTTTAAGACATTCAATAAATCTTCAGATATAAAAATGATGACCTGCAATTAAATGTTCAAATCCCTTGTTCCATCCTTCTTACGCGTTATTGGATTCAGGAAGATTGGGTAAAACAGATTCCTAAAGATGAATATTTTGTGAATAAATTTAAGGGGTCGTCGTCAACATGCTGTTTCTTGAGAGGGTATATGGCAATCACATAGTACCACAAAAAGTAAATTTGTAGGCATCTCGGAGTAAAAATGCCAAAGAGGGTAAAATAGGAAGATAAGTGATCAATTGGCATTTATTTTTGAAGCGTTTTGCACCTCCTTTCGCCCAATTTTAGGGTTTATCCAGGCGAAGTTCTAATATGTTTTAAATTTAGAAATTTCCATATATGTTGGTCTATTTTAGGTATAATTAGATTGAAAGATTGCTTGTGCATCGTGACTGAGGACTGTCTTGAGTATATGGTTCTTTTCGAGCAGGGGTTTGCGGAATTTATTGAGAGTCACTAGTAGGTGGGAGATGGAGAGTTGGGTATTGCAGGTGACACACGGTGACGTGGAAGATGGAGAAATGGGTATTGTAGGTGACACACGGTGATGTGGGAGATGGAGAGTTGGGTAATCCAGAAGACACACCGTGATGTGGGGGATGGAGAGTTGGGTATTGCAGGAGACACACCGTGAAGTGGAAGATAGAGAGTTGGGTATTGCAGGTGACACCGTGAAATAGGAGGTGGAAAGTTATGTATTGCAAGTGACACAAGGTGATGTGGGAGATGGAGAGTTGGATATTGCAGGTGCATAGCGTGATTTGGGAGATGGAGAGATGAGTATTGCAGGGCACACACCGCGATGTGGGGGATGGGGAGTTGGCTATTGCAAGTAGCACACCATGATGTGGGGGATGGAGAGTTTGGTATTGTAGATGACACACCATGTTGTGGGAGATGGAGAGTTCGGAATTACAGGTGACACACCATGATGTGGAAGATGGAGAGTTAGGTATTGCAGTCGACAAACCGTGATGTGGGAGATGGAGAGTTGGGTATTGCAGGTGACACCATGAAATAGGAGGTGGAGACTTGGGTATTGCAGGTGACATACCGTGATGTGGGAGATGGAGATTTGAGGATTGCAGGTGACACACAGTGATGTGGGAGATGGAGAGTTGGATATTGTAGGTGCACAGAGTGATTTGGGAGATAAAGAGATGGGTATTGCAGGTCACACACGTGATGCGAGAGATGGAAGGTTGGGTATTACGGGTGACACACCGTGATGTGGAGATGGAAAGTTGGGTATTGCAGGTGACACAACGTGATGTGGGAGATGGAGAGTTGGGTATTGCAGATGACACACCGTAATATGTTATATAGAGAGTTGGATATTACAGGTGCACAGCGTGATTTGGGAGATGGAGAGATGGGTATTGCAGGTGACACACCGTGATGTGGGAGATGACTAATTAGTTATTGCAGGTGACACACCGTGATGTGGGAGATGGAGATTTGGGTATTACAGGTGAAATACTGTGATGTGGGAAATGGAGAGTTGAGTATTGCGGGTGACACACCGTGATGTGGGAGATGGAGAGTTGGCTATTGCATGTAACACACCATGATGTAGAGGGTGGAAAGTTGGGTATTGCAGGTGAGACACCGCAATGTGGGAGATGAAGAGTTGGGTATTACAGGTGACACACCGTGATGTGGGAGATGGAGAGTTTGGTATTGCAGGGAAAAAAGGGTGATATGGGAGATGGAGAGTTTTGTATTGCAGGAGACACCTGTGATGTGGGGGATGGAGAGTTGGCTATTGCATGTAACACACCATGATGGGGGGGGGGAGAGTTGGGTATTGCAGGTGAGACACCGTAATGTGGGAGATGGAGAGTTGGGTATTACAGGTGACACAGCGTGATTTGGGAGATGGAGAGGTGGGTATTGCAGGTCACATACCGTGATGTGGGAGATGGAGAGTTAGGTATTGCAGTCGACACAGCATGATTTGGGAGATGGAGAGTTGGATATTGCAGGGGACACATCGTAATATGGGAGATGGAGAGTTGAGTATTGCAGATTAGACCTGTGATGTGGGAGATGGAGAGTTGGGTATTGCAGGTGACAAACAGTGATGTGGTAGATGGAGAGTTGGGTATTGCAGCTGACACACCATGTTGAGGAACACACTAAAATAGTAATTCCCCCTTCCCTTAAGATATTACTTCGCGAAAGAAAACCAGCCGTTAACCCCCCTGCCTCCGACTTCACCCTTTTTTGGACTGACTGCCAGGCCACTGAGATATTCACACCGATGCATGATGCTGTGATTGAAGGCTATCTCCCCGCCGTCTTAATCGTCCCCTTCCCTCCCGATTCGGAAGATTATTCGTCTATTTGTAGATTTGCCTCCAGACACCTTTTATAGCTCAAGGGGCTGGTCGTTCCTTCAGACCCGCCGATCCCAACTTCCTACACCTTCCCGTAATGACACGCTCTGTTTTCCCCGCCTATAATGAAGGTTCGAGAAGGTCCCTCTCTCTCTCTCTCTGTTTTGGAGAAATCCGGGTATATATGCACCCTCTCAAGGATTACCCACAGATTCGGTTAGACGACGCTTTCCCAAACGGAGGTTCTCTTGAACGACGCTCTCGCCCGAGAAGTACTTAGTGACGGTCGCAGCCCACACGAGGGCTGGTCATCGCACTCACAACTTCGGGTGAGGGAGAAAAATATCTTGAGGAAACGCCAGCCTTTCTCAACCGCCTTGGATCAAGGATTGGAGAAGCCGTGCTCCGAAGTTCTTCTGGTGACCTCTTGAGGACAAAAGGCCCAATAGTTCGCTCAATCCGAGTATGGAGAAGCCCCCCCTCCTTCGAAGTTCGTCCGGTGACCTCTTGAGGACAATAGCCCCGCATCTCACTAAATCAAAATTTGGAGAACGTAGCATCACCCTATTCGGGTTTCCGTCTACACCCGTGAGTAATCAAGGTCACGAAGGCCACCCCCCCCTTTCAAGTTCGCCCCGCTTGACTCTCGAAGTTTAAAGGAACTGAAACTCTCACCACCCCAAATCCCCCATTATAATCATTTAATAACCCTGGTTATCGAATCAGTGTTCGGAACCTAATTCCGTCTTATTTGTGTGCATATATATATATATATATATATATATATATATATATATATATATATATATATATATATATATATATATATATATATATAAGAGAACCAGGGCAGCAAAAGAGATGCGACCTATATTGGCTCTACCAGCCGAACTCTCCATTCAAGTGTTGAACAGCACGCCGGGAGGTCCTGCCGTACGGGTTTGCCCCTAGCCAAACCTGACAATTCTATCATCCGACTCCACGCCAATTCTTCAATTTACAGGTAAAACTCGAAGACTTTTCTATAGTCTCTACAGCTAATACCCTCTCTGATTTACGAATCCTAGAATCCATATATATTTTAGATAATAAACCAACACTTAATGGCCAAACTTCGTCTTCCCCATTACATATTTATTGCACGTTAGATGGTTCCCTTAATTTACCATCTTCATGTTAATTTAAATTAATGTTTCCATTACTTTGCCACTTTCATGTTAATTTGTGTAATGTTGCTATTACCAATGCAATTCCATCAATTATAGTTGTGGTATCATGACTTATACAAAGAAGTGACATGTGAGACCATTTCCCTTATGTTACCTATCCAATGTCAATTAGAATTACTTTGCATTACTTTGTATTTATACTAAATAAAATTCCAGTACCCAGATGAGGCTGGTCCTCGAAACGTTGGTTGAAATTAAATGAAGAAAGAAAAATGTATTTCTTTTCTTCTGCCCTCGTTCTCTTATATATATTGAAACTCCGGACTATAAAGAACGGATCATTTGAATCCATATATATATATATATATATATATATTTATATTTGTTATGAGGGAATCAATACCTCCCTTCACAGTCGAGCCACAGGATGTTGACCACGAACATCCTGGCAGTGTAGACGCCATGGTTCAAACTCTTAACCATGTCGCTCTCGTCCCTCTTCCCGATGAGAAGCTGAACGACCTTCTGAAACCACAGAAGGCAATAATCAGCTCAGGTCGGACTGAAGACCCTAATATAGGTTTAAAACTGCAAGATTTTCCCTAAGAGCGGGTATTCAATTTCACCTCAGAGGCGAAATTAGAGGAGCGTCGCCCGAAATCCAAAAGGTCCCACCGGACCCTCTGTATGACGCCCTGAGAAAAACCTTTGGAGGAACCTTCATGCGGCCTGTCCACAAATCTAACCCCCCCCCTCCTCTTAAGTTTATTCCAGTAAGGGGACGACGTATATATACCAAAAACTTTGGAAAAAACGAGGTAGAATACGTGAGTCAGCAAGGCTACGAAGTTCCCGGCAAGAGGCCCGGGCTACCAACAGAAGGAACTAAGGAGAAAGCTCATCCGGAGCTAGTTCCTGGTGATCACACCGAACTTTAAGTTTTCTTGATTTAAGCTTCAAGTTCAACTTACTCTCGTCAGAGAACCCGGCCTCCCTTATCCTGGCGTAGCCCAAAGCACCGAGATAGTCCTCGTTTTTGAGGAATACTGGAACTAAGAAAAAGAAGCTTATCCTCGAGCTAGTTCCCGGTTGTTACATCGAACTTTAAGTTAACTTGATCTAAGCTTCAAGTTCAACTTACTCTCGTCAGATAACCTCCCTCTCTCCTGGTGTAGCCCAAAGCACCGAGGTAGTCCTCGCCCTTGAGGAATTACAGAACTAAGAAGAAGCTCATCCTCGAGCCAGTTCCCGGTGGTTACACCAAACTTTAAATTAACTTGATTTATCCTTCAAGTTCAACTTACTCTCGTCACAGAACCCCCCTCCCCCCATCCTGGTGCAGCCCAAAGCACCGAGCTAGTCCTCGCCCTTGAGGAATACTGGAACTAAGAAAAAGAAGCTCATCCTCGAGCTAGTTCCCGGTGGTCGCATTGAACCTTAAGTAAACTTGATTTAAAAATCAAGTTCAACTTACTCTCGTCAGTGAACCCCCCTCCCCCCCTATCCTGGTGTCGGCCAAATCACCGAGATATTCCTTACCCTATAAGGAATACTGGAACTAAGAAAAAGAAGCTCACCCTCGAGCTAGTTCCCGGTGGTCACACCGAACTTTAAGTTAACTTGGTTTAAGAACTAAGTTCAACTTGCTCTCGTCAGAAAAACCCCTCCTATCCTGGTGCATACCAAAGCACAGAGATAGGCCTCACCCTTAAGGAAGAACCCCGAGTTCACTCCATCCAGTACTCTCCTGAGTCAAAAGATTCAAGCATTGGCTCATCGTTAGCCAAGGCGAATTATTCTCCAGAGTAATCCGAAGAGAAGAAAGGAACATTCTTTCACTATCTCGTGGGGATATCATTTCCTGCTGAAGGCGTGTGGCTCCCCCATCTGCCACACTTGCCAAAGTTCTCTGTGGCTTTAATGCTATTTCGTCCGCACCAACCATCCTGACGAGCGACACGCGTCATCCAGACAATAAAATTCCTGAGGTAACGTAGCTCATTGAGTTCAAGGTCAGACTCAAACCCAATTCAAGAAGGATCTACAAAGGTATTTAAACTCCGGTATCCTTCGGTAAAGGCCGTTAGCATTTTTTTATATTGAAGTGAGCGGTGGGTCAACCATTACTATAATTTCAAGTAATTCAATTTAGCAAGCTTTACTTAAACTTATTGAAGTCATTTCTGTGTATTTAGTGTGTAATATTTCTTAGGTTCATGTTTTGTTTTTGTGAATTAAAGTTTTAGTTTGTTTCCAAAAAAATTTTATTCTATCCTCGAAACGCTAAGTATGGCACAAGGAACCCTCAAAGTTAAATAAGTAATAATCAAGATAATAATAATATATAATAATCAAACATATATACCACTCTTAGAGATAAAACGTAATAACTGAGATGGTGAAGTACGTAAACAACCCATACGTACGAACTCTTTCCATCACTCGGTCCTTCCTATACAACGACATATATATTTGGTGTCAGGTTTTATGGGTATTGGAAGAATTCAGTAGAAGTTGTCTTGTATTTCCTTCAGGAATAGTAAAGGTGTGCCAAGCGTTCGAGGAAAGATTAAACATAACAAGGACGGTATAAATTTGTGGTGATTAGCCTGTCTAGGTCATTAATTAATTTGTTGGTGGAGTAGTATTCCAATTAGCATAGTATTGGGATTAAGGGAAGTTAGGCAGCGCGCTACCTGGTTAGTGGTTGCCTAATTACCTGAGCGTACAGCGGTGAAAAGTTAACAGACAAACACAAAATGGATTCGTTTAGAAAATTCTTCCAAGAAGGCCAAATTCTGGGACTAGAAGGCAAAGATATGGCTGATTACGTCTTGGAAGAACATAGAATAGAATTCGAAGAAAAAAGTAGAGGGTAGAAAAGAGAAAAAGAAGAAGAAAGAATACCGGTTGATAGAAAAATGGAAGAAAGAAAAAGAGAGTGAAAAAAAGAAGACGAAGAAAGGAAAATACTAACGAACAGAAAAAGAGAAGAAGAAAGAATACAGTTTGATAGAAAAATGAAAGAAAGAAGAATACGGTGGAAAATAGAAGACGAAGAAAGAAGAATACCTAGGGGAAGTAAAACAAACGAAAGAATAATACAGTTGTACAGAGAAGCAGAATAATTAAGAATGAGGATAGAGAGAGAAGCTGAAGAAAAAAGAATAAAATGAAAAGAGAAGATAAGTAAAGAAGAATAAAGATAAAAAGAGAAGCATAATAATTAGGAATAAGGATAGAGAGAGAAGCTGAAGAAAGAAGAATAAAATAAAAAGAGAAGATGAGGAAAGAAGAATAAAGATAAAAAGAGAAGACGAAGAAAGAAGAATACGGCTAGAAAGATAACTAGCGAAAGCGGGAAGAGAAGCCGAAGAAAGAAGAATAAAAAGGGAAAGAGAATCAGAAGAAAGAAAAATAAAGATGAAAAAAGAATTAGAAGAATACAGAGGGAAGTCGAGGCGGCTTTATCCCAGCCGGGACTCAGGAGTGTACCATCCATTAAAACCCAGCCAAATTGGGTAACGATGGATGAAGAAGAAAGTAGGGAAGAGGTACACGCAGGTGTACCTAAGAAAGTACCTACGAGGAGAACCCAGCCAAATGGGGTGACAATGAAGGAAGATGGAAGTGAAAATGCGGTACACCCAGGTAAACCGAGTCAGATAATAGACGCGGATAATAAGAATCCCCTACCCCAAGTAGTCTTCCCCAAGAACGGAACATCTAAGTAGTTACCTTTAAAACTCCAAGTCGTAGTGAGCTCCACGCCCATTAACAATCCGGTAAGTAATTTTTTTTTCGAACCCATTAGATCGAACCCAGAATCGATCTCCCAGTGTAACTTGTTAAAGGAGGACTATGGGACTCAGGCTCCCATCGTTTATGCCACACTTCAGCAGGCCGCTCCAGCTATAAGGGTAAGTATAAAATTATCCAAGTACCATAAACATGGGTAGTTCGCGTAGGTTGGAATACAACTACCATTTTGTGACATACTTGGGTTGACTCAATAAATCGAACGGCCGACTCAGGCGTGGTAAGGTAATGGCCATAGAGCACTACTTTAATATTAGCTACATCAAAGGGGCCGATAAGGTAAAGCCGCTCTATAACTTGAGTCTAAACCCCCCATTGAGGGTTATTTCAGCACCTAGTAATCGTGAAACTATGTTTTCATTTTTTTTGTGTTAGTAGTTATCGTTAGGATTTAATTTTTTTTTGTGTGTGTAATCGATGAATTAGGTTTTTGTTATGTTTGAAGGTTAAATTGTGTTGTGAGTATGTTAAATTGTATTGTGAAACATGCCCACAGTAGGCTCGTGAGGCCTATTTCGACCCAATGCCTTTGTACGCGGGCGCATGTGCAGCCAAATGTAAAAAAAACTTTGCTTTTGTCGCCTAGGTGGAGTTAGTTGTATTTGTAGTTCACTGGAGTTCCCTAACACCTCTTTAAGTTCTTCGAAGGGAGGTGTGTGAGGGAATCGATACTCCCCCCTTCACAGTCGAGCCACAGGACGTGGACCACAAACATCCTGGCAGTGTAGACCTCATGGTTCAAACTCTTAACCACGTCGCCCTCGCCCCTCCTCCCGATGATAAGCTGAACGACCTTCCGAGACCACAGAAGGCGCTAATCAGCTCAGGTCGGACTGGAGACCATAAAATCGGTTTAAAACTGCAAGATTTCCCCTAAGAGCGGGTAATCAGCTCAGGTTGGACTGGAGACCATGAAATCGGTTTAAAACTGCAAGATTTTCCCTAAGAGCGCGTGTTCAATTTCACCTCACAGGCGAAATTGGAGGAGCGTCTCCCTAAAACCAGAAGGTCTCTCAGAACCAGAGGTACGACACCCTGAGAAAAACCGTTGGAGGATGAACCTTTATGCGGCCTGTATACAAATCCCCCCCACCTCCTACCACTACCCCAGTGGGGTGACGACGTATATATACCAAAAACTTTGGAAAAAACGAGGTAGGATACGTGAGTCAGCAAGGCTACGAAGTTCCCGACAAGAGGCCCGGGCTACCAACAGAAGGAACTAAGGAGAAGCTCATCCGGAGCTAGTTCCTGGTGATCACACCGAACTTTAAGTTTACTTGATTTAAGCTTCAAGTTCAACTTACTCTCGTCAGAGAACCCGGCCTCCCTTATCCTGGCGTAGCCCAAAGCACCGAGATAGTCCTCGTTTTTGAGGAATACTGGAACTAAGAAAAAGAAGCTCATCCTCGAGTTAGTTCCCGGTGGTCACACCGAACTTTAAGTTAACTTAGTTTAGGAACTAAGTTCAACTTACTCTCGCCAGAAAACCCCCTCCTATCCTGGTGCATCCCAAAGCACAGAGATAGGCTTCGCCCTTGAGGACGAACTGCGAGTGCACTCCCTCCAGCACTCCTCTGAGTCAAAGGATTCAAGCATTGGCTCATCGCTAGCCAAGGCGAATTATTCTCCAGAGTAATCCGAAGAGAAGAAAGGAACATTCTTTTATTATCGCGTGGGGATATCATTTCCTGCTGAAGGCGTGTGGCTCCCCCATCTGCCACACTCACTAAATTCCTCTGGCTTTATAGCTATTACGTCCGCACCAACCACCTGGACGAGCGGCACGCGTCACCCAGACAATAACATTCCTAAGGTAACGTAGCTCATTGAGTTCAAGGTCAGACTCAAACCCAATTCAAAAGGGATCTACAAAGGTTTTTTATATTGAAGTGAGCGGTGGGTCAACCATATATATATATATATATATATATATATATATATATATATATATATATATATATATATATAAATAAAAGGTCTTTCAACAAGGACGCTCGAGCTTTGTCAGGCGATAGTGGCCATGTTGTTGAAGCCACATCTGGCAACCTCACTGTGAACTGTTCAGTAGTACTTGGCAAGTCACGATAAAGTTTATAGCGTTAAACACCCTGTGAAAACCATCAAATGCTATTATCAAAATCATTGCTAGGTTCGTCAAACGTTCCGCGCATTACGTGATTTCTATCCTCGCCACAATCGTCCTGCCGAGTCCACTGTTTGACGCTTGGTAGCCAAATTCCAGGCAAAAGGGTCGATCAACGATCAACCAACACCCGTACGTCGCCGAAACGCAAGGTCTGCTGAAAACATCGCTGCCGTAAATGAGAGTGTACGGGAAAATCCGAGGCAGTCAATTTCTCGTCGTTCACAAGAACTTGGCCTTTCTGCGACTTCAGTTTGGCGAATTATGCGTAGGGACACTGGGTCTGCACCCGTACAAAACCAACTTACCCAGGAACCTAAGGTAAATGACTATAGACACCGCAATGTGTTCGCTGATTGGGCTCTAGATCAGTTGGAAGTTGCCCCAAATTTCCCCCCCCCCAAAAAAAAATTATCTTCAGCGACGAGGCCAATTTTTAGATGAATGGATTTTTTAACAAGCAAAATTGTCGGATTTGGGACGAAAACAATCCACATGAGATACACCAGCACCAATTGCATCCCACCAAAGTCACTTTGGTGCGGATTTTCGTCTAACGGAATCATCGATCCGTATTTTTTTGAGAACGGAGATGGGATTGCCATGACCGTCAACGGCGAGACCTACAGATCGATGATAAGCAACTTCTTGTGGCCTTAACTGGATTATATGCCTGATATGGTTACTGACGACATGTGGTTCCAACAGGACGGCGCTACGTGCCACACTGCGCACGCCACGATAGACATTTTGGACCAGCGATTTCAGGGCAGGGTCATCTCGCACGGCGGCGACGTCAACTGGCCACCGCCATTAGACTACTTTCTTTGGGGCTACCTTAAATTGTAGGTCTATGCGAATAATCCGCAAACAGTTGATGTTCTCAAAGTCAACATAACTAACACCATCCAGCAAATTCAGCCAGATTTATGCGACAAAGTCATCGAAAATTGGACCTCCCGAATACGTTCCACTAAGCGAAGCCACGGCGGACATTTGAACGACGTCATATTCCACACTTAATGCCATAAAATGTACTTTAAAACTTAAAATAAATTGAGTGCATATATTACACACAACTTGTTTTATTTACATTTAAAAATCGAGCGACCTTATTGAAAGACCCTTTATATATATATATATATATATATATATATATATATATATATATATATATATATATATATATATATATATATATATATATATATATATATATATATATATATATATATTAGGGTGTTCCTTAAATTTTTTTTAGTGATAAACCGTGCTCCCATATTCCTAAAATGTTCCCTTGGGTACCAAATAATGTATTACAAAATGTGAGAAATTTGACAAATATTTAGAGGTTGCACATTGACACTGAAATTTCTACATTTTACACATTTTTTACAAAGTCAGCATTTTTCTTTCAGAATCATCTAGCTACTTTGATACAGACCTATTTATGTTCATTTGCAGTCCCAATAAACCGGAAAAGAAATTTGAGGGTCTGTGCAGACCTTACCCTATATCAATATTTACCATTAGTAACACTGGTACTCAGTGATAGTTGATGGCAATGATGCTGAGTATTTATTACACTTAACCGTAAGTACTCCCCTCACATCTCAGTGTGTGCTGTGTACTGTGTGAGGTAGGATGTGTGCTGTTCTGACCTCTCTCTACCTCTGAATAAATCAGCTACTTGCTTCTTGAACTCTAAGAATTGACTCTTATTAGCATCATATAAGATATTAGTTTAGTGTGTTCTTTACTTTGAAAGTGTCCTCATGGCACAAAAAAGAAGAAGTGACATTTTTCATTGTTAGTGCTAGAGAAGTGCTGAGCAACTTCCTCCACTACCATCGAGATAAGAAGCTAACTATTGGCTCTAGTGCAGATGTAGTAGTGAACAAAGTGACAGAGTTTTGGGAAAAGGCACGCATCCCAATCATAAGAAAAGATCATTCTATTGCTAAGTTCAGAAATTATATGCAAAATACCAGCAGTTAAAAAAGGGAAGGAAACGTAGATCACCTTGCCAAGTACAGAAAGAAGAGAGTTTTGCAAAGAGTTTAAAATATGTTTGATATTGCTACTGGAGATGCCTTATCAACCACACAAAATACAGAAGACAGATTTTCTTATTGCTCAAAGAGAACCAGGCAGGAGATGAACTTTAGGTTTAATTGATATTTCTTTAGCTATCAAAGAAAAAAGAGCAGCGAAACGAAAGGAACTAAAATAAAAAGGAAGCTTAGATCTGATCAGGCAGCAGCAACTACTGTTCAGACTGTTAAATTGGAGTCATCCAGTACAGGAAGTAGCAGTGAAGAAGTGTGTAGTGATTTTGAGTATACAGTAGCCACTGCTGGGCCTTCTGACAATGAAAAGGACTCAAAGGCTATTGCTGAAGCCAGCACTAGACCTTCTATTATAACGCCATCCCTCGCTGCAGCTCTGGATAGGGCAAAAGTATCAGACCGCAAGGCAACTTCATTACTCGTCGAGGCTTCTAAAGCTTTTGGACAGAATAGTGAAAATTTAATTATTAATCGTTCCTCCATCCGGCGTCAGAGGCAGTTAGAAAGGAAAAACCTCTTTTTAAAATTAAAAGCTGAATTTTCTAGTGACATGCCACTGAATGTACATTGGGATGGCAAGCTAATGCAAGATATGATATCTTGTAAACATGTTGATCGCCTTCCCATCCTTGTTTTAGGCAATGGAGTTAGCCAATTCTTCAGAGTTCAAAAAATCCCAAATGGCACTGGAAAAGATCAAGCAAAGGCAGTTGTTGATGCATTAGAAGACTGGAATCTGGTTGATAAAGTACTCGTAGTTTCCATGGTATTTCATACAACAGCATCCAACACAGGTCGTATTAATGGCGTATGTACGCATATAGAAAAAAATGTTAGAAAAGAACCTCCTGTACTTTGCCTGCAGACATCATGTGTTGGAATTGGTAGCCAAAGCTGCGTTTACAATACTGACTAAATCAACAAGAGGTCCAGATGAGATGCTGTTTAAATGTTTTTAGGCAAAATATGACACAATTGATAAAGATAAATTTGAATCTGGTGAAGATGTTGCCCTAATAATTCAAAATTCTAAATCTGACGTGATTTTGTGGGCAGAAAAATCAATGTAAGAAATGAAAGATCTGAGAGATGACTATAGGGAGTTGCTAGAGCTTTCTTTGATTTTCCTTGGTGGCACTCCACCAAGAGAAGTTGATTTTAATCGTCCTGGAGCAATGCAATCATGCAAGGTGGATGTCAAAGGAAATATACTCACTGAAAATATGGATATTCATGGGGCAATTCAAGCTAACTCAAAAAAGAAGAGCAGCGCTTGCGTAAGATGTCTGTTTTTGTATCGACTGTTTTTGTCAAGTATTGGATCGAGGCTTCAATTCAATTGTCAGCTCCCCGAAATGACTTGGAGCTTCTAAAAGCCCTGCATGATTACTGCAATATTGACGAAGAAATCTCAAAGGCCACACTGGAGAATTTCAGCTCACACTTATGGTATTTGTCAGAAGAACTTGTTGCAATGAGCCTGTTCGATATTCTTGTTCCATCCACTACAAAAAGTTTGATAGTAAAAGCTATGAATGAGAGGTCTGCAATTGAAAAAACATCCAAAAAAGCAAAAATCAGACTTGAGACAATCAAGAATTATGGATTGGAAGACTTCGCTACAAAAGGAACTATGTCATTCTTCAATAAAATGAATCTTCCAACTGGATATCTTTGTGAACCCCCAGACTTGGGGAGCAGAAGAGATGACTATAAACGAGCAAATAGCATAGTTCAAGGAATTAAAGTAACTAATGACAATGTAGAGCGAGGTGTGGCCCTTATCCAAGAGTACAACAGATACCTAACCAAAGATGGGGAACAACTACAATTCCTCCTCTAGGTTGTTGCAGACCATCGTAAAGAGTTTCCAGATTGCCGTAAATCTACACTGCTAGGACAACAGTAAATTAAATAAATCACATCAAAACCATTTTCTAAAGGGTGGAGGTTGAAGAAAGAGGTTGGTGGGGGTACATGAGAGTGGGGTCAACGTCCCGTACCCTGGTAACACAGATAATAAAACAGTTAATAGAATTTTAATTAATTTGCCAGGAGGAAAACATTTACTGTCAAATCTTGAAATTACTTTATTATCTGTGGCTAAAACTCTCATAATAATTATTGAAACGTAAAACATATGATTATAGAATTTGGAAATAGTTTAGAAGCTATAACTAATAGATCATGATTGATCGATTACAACAGAAAATATTGATTATTTGGTATAACTTTATGATTGATGTGCAACCTCTAAATATCACTTGATCCCCAAAAGATTTTGCAACCATGATATTAATGAGAAAAGGAACAAAACTGAGGGTTGGGAAAAAATATAAATACAAGTCTAAATTTTCACCCTATATATACGGACCACCCTAATATATATATATATATATATATATATATATATATATATATATATATATATATATATATATATATATAATTTGGTGTCAGGTTTTGGGTATTCCTAAGAATCCGCCCTAACTGATTTTGAAGCACTAAGTTCAATTAATAGCAGCTGCATTGCCAAGAATATTTGAACACCAATATATTAGGACAATTTTGGGGATTCACGGGTACTGACCAAGTTTCAAGCTCATTCTTATGTGGTGTGTCCACACTTTTCCTAGTTCCTTAAAAGAGGATACTGGCTAAGCGGTAATAGTAACTGCCATTTTTGTGTTGTGACTCAGATTCTCCCGTTAGTTATTTAGTTATTTTTTTGTTAGTTCGCCTGATTTTTACCAGGAATTTGTAATAATTTTGTCGTTAGTAGAATTTATATTTTTCTGGGTAAAGCTTCGATAGCTCTGGTAGCTTTTTCGTGTGCAAAGGGCGAAAGTAGAATATCCGGGATGTCTTCATTCGATCGTTTTCATAAGCAAGGGCAGATTTTAGGCTTATCTGGGAAAGACTTAATCGCTTACATCCAGGAAGAGGAACGTAACGAACGTGCGAAAAGAAAAGCACAGCAAGAAGCAGAAGAGAGAGAAAGAAAAGCGCAGAGGGAAGCATAAGAGAAAGAAAGAATTAGGAAGCAGGAGAGAGAGATAAGCCGTGACCAAGTCGAGATAAACTCCGTAGGATATCGAAATGAGCAGGATCAAGTGTCGTCACTAAAACTGCCCTCATACAAGGATGGAGAATATTGTTACTCCTATTTAACGCACTTCAAGAAGATCTTCGAAGTCAACAATTGAGACTTGGAATCAGATGATGTCGCCCGGTTACTTCCACTCCTCAACCATCGTCTTCGGGACATATTCATTTCGCTTCCTTCAGAGGCACTACCCTTTCTGTTATTAACATGAATCCAAAATTTTATAGGGTTAGAATCCACTCCGCACGAATATAACGGGGCCAAACCTACAAACAACTTGGATTCACGCTTTGGCGTAACTTCTAATTCTGGCTGGATTCCGCCCAAGTATCTAATGATTATGAATCACTAATCGACTTCATTCTAAGGGATCAACTGAAGTCGACCCTCCCTCGCGAACTAAGAGCCTTCATAGCGGACAGAAGAGCGTCCACTTTCAAGGAGTGTGTGGAAGAAGCCGACTTTCACGCTTCCAGTCCTGACTTCTACCACAAGGAGGTCAAGAAGAACCATCCCCCCTCCCCCAAACACAAGTTTGGGTTTAACAGAAGCCAACCCAAGGGCAACAACGGCTGCGTAAAAGTGCAAGCGGCGAGCAAGTATAGGCCTCACTCGCCGCAAGAACAAAAGGACGTGAAGTCTCCAGTACTTCCCTCCACGCCTAGCAACTACCCCCGTAGACCAATTGGATGCTTTACGTGTGGCACCCCTGGGCACTTAAGTTACAATTGCCCCCAAAATTCTCAACTGAGGACCTCGTCAAGTCACCAGTTCCACCAAATCTCTGCTGCCCCCTCGCCTAATCCGCCAGCCGCCTCACCAGCGCCCCCTGCTCCCTCTCCCCCGGATCAACAGGTAAATTTTCTGTTCAACAAGAGTTCCACCGGTGGGCTCCAGTTTGAAAATGGCGAGGTAAATGGTTGCCGAGTGTCAATCTTGGCTAGAGATACAAGTTGCACCTGTAGAGTAGTATCAGATAAAATACTACCCCCCGTAAGCCGCCAGCATAACAGGTCCGCGTTTGTATATGACTTTTTAGGTCGTGCCACCAGGTTCCTAGTGGTACGGTGCCATATTCAGTGCCAGTGCTTCATCGGATGGGCCGACGTAGTCGCGGCCCCGATAAAATTCAGCTCCGTCCTTATCGGACAGAGCGCACAGCTCTCCCCAAACCCAATTTCTCAGCCGGTCGTTACCAGGGCCCAGGCCGGTACCACTATCGTTCCCAGACGTTAACCTCGCCACCAACGTTCAATTTGCTGAGGCGCAGAAGAATTGACTTACATTACAGCCCCTGTGGGAAAAAGCAAGGAAAAAGGAGACTGAAACGGTGCGAGGCAAACGGAAGATCGAATACACCACGAAGGACGAGTTATTATACCGTTCTTCTGTTGAACCGGAGAGTCCCCCAAGCAACGCGTTGTGTGTGCCGAGAACGTATATCCAACCCGTTCTAAAGATAGCTCACGATGGCTTAATGGCTGGACATTTTGGCCATAACAAAACGGCCCAGCGGGTATTCAAATATTTCTTTTGGCCAGGCCTGGCCAAAGAAATTATCGACTTCTGCAAGTCCTGTGACCTTTGCCAGAAGGTCACCTCCAAAGAGCGTGTAGCCCCCGCTCCCCTTCCAAAGAACCCGTGAGTGGCCGAGCCCTTCGCCCGGGTATCAATCGACATAATAGGCCCCATTCGTCCCCCTTCAAACGAGGGACACTCCTATATTTTAACCCTCGTCGATTGCGCCACTCGTTTTCCAAAGGCTATCCCCATGAAGAAGATTGATAGCATTTCTTGTGCAGAGGCTTTAATCTCAATCTTTTCGCGAGTAGGGATCCCGAAGGAGATCTTTTTGACAGAGGACGTCAATTCACCTCTGAATTGATGGAATATGTCGGTAAACTCCTTCTCATCAAGCTTCTCTTCATGACGCCCTGGCACCCTTCCGCTAAAGGGATGTGCGAAAAATTAAACGGCACCCTCAAAATTGTACTCAAGAAGGTGTGCCACGACCAGCCCCAAGAGTGGCACCGCTATCTCTCCATAACATTATTTGCTTCTCGCAAAGTCCCATATAGGACTCTGGGGTTCGCTCTATTTGAGCGGTTATATGGACGTAACGTCCGAGGGCCGATGAGCATTTTGAAAGAATTGTGATCCAATCCTAGAATGGATCTGGAAATTAAATCTTTTTACGCGTTGTTTTAGACCTGCGTACGTTGTTAGAAAAATGTGCGGACATCGCTCTCCGGAACGCCGATGTAACCTTGGAAAAATACCACACCTACTTCGACTTAAAATCAAAGGCGCTTTCGTTCAAACCAGGTAACGAAGTATTGCTCTTGCTTCCCTCCGAAGCAAATAAGCTCCTCTCCCACTGGAAAGGACCTTTTCCCGTTTTAGAACTTCGCGGCCCGGTGGATTACCTAATTGAAACCCCCTCTGGTGATAAGACTTGCCTAAATAACGTAGTCGCCCTGGACGAAGAACCCGTCCTCGAGGCCACCTATCCCGTTGGACCCTTGTGTCTAGTCCAAACTGTGTGCGTAGAAGCAGACGATGATTATCCCCTGCCGTCCCTTCCTTTCCTCCCAAGCGGAGCCTAACTCCGACTCAGACGTAAACCCCAATCTCGCCCCTAATAAGAAGGCTCAATTGCTTGTCTTATTGGAAGAATTTCCTGACGTCATTTCGGAATTCACGGGTTGCTCAACCCAGTTTACACATGAAATTCTCTTCACTACTCAAGATGCGATAAGAACCAAATATTATTCCATACGCGTACATTTACGGCTGACTTTCAATGCAGATATCGAGGACTTATTAAAATTAAGAATAATAGAACCCTCGTCGTCAGATTTTTGCTACCCCATTGTCATGGTTAGAAAGCCTGCTCAGTCGTTTAGGATGTGCGTCGATTTTTGAAAATTAAACGTGGTTACACAGTTTGACGCGGAACCGATACCCCTAATCGACTAAAGTCTCCATGCCTTCGAAGACACAAAATTCATCTCCGAGATCGACCTCTGCAAAGCCTACCACCAAGTGACGCTTTCAGAGCGATCAAAACGTTTTACCACTTTCGCTACTGAAAAGGAGTTATTTCAGTTTACTTGCCTTCCCTTTGGGTTGGTAACCGGATCATGCGCCGGTTGTTAGATGGCCTATCGAATGTGAGTTTTTACTTCGATAACGTGTACGTCGCTACGTACCTGTGCGCACTACTATCCCGGTTACGCGTACATGGGTTCACGGTAGGCCCGACAAAGTGTCACTTCGCCTATGACACCTTAGCTTCCAGTTCGGTAGGAATCAAATGATTCACTAGGACGACAAGGTAAAAGCTGTCTCAGATTTCCGCTCCCCCGAACGTAGAAACAGTTTTGTTCCTTTTTGGAATCCGTGTCGTTCTATCGTCATTTTGTGCCGAATTTAGCTGCCATAGCCTCGTCCCTTAACGACATGCTTAAGAGAATGGCCCCCGATCCAGTAAATTGGCCCCTTTCCGTGGAAGATTGCTTCCACTAGTTAAAGAACAAACTAATCTCTGCACCTATTTTGAGATTACTGAATCCTAATAAAACATTCGGGGTTCGTACCGATGCCTCCCAGGATGGTCTAGGTTGTGCCCTTGTCGAATATGACGACGATGAAGTGGAATATCCTGTAGAATATGCTAGTAGGAAGCTGTCCCCTCGCGAAAAAGTGTATGCCACCATAGAGCTTAAAGCTTTAGCTATAGTGTAGTCTATTTGTAAGTTTAGGATGTATCTCATAGGTAAAGAATTTATTGTCGAAAGCAATCACAAACCCCTGGCGTACCTAAAAAACTGTAAGAGCCCAAATTGCCGTTTAATGCGTAGGAGTACCAATATCGGATCATGTGTGTTAAAGGCACCGACATCTGCCTAGCCGATACCTTGGGAGTAGGAATCCAATAGAATACCACTCTCCAACAACCTGAGTGTATAGCAAAATTTGTGAATGCCTCATTTTTTTAAATACTAATTTCTTTTTGTTTTGTTAATGTTGTGTGTGCGTATGTATAGATTAACTCTGTGGTTACACATATGTAAACCCCGTGTAGTCTTATATTTGATTTTTTTTCTGTTTGGTAAACGTTAAAATTGTAACTGTATTAGTTCCCCTCTTGATGAAATTAGTTGTAGACATTTTCTTCGCCCCAAAGTTTTCCTTACTGTAAAAATGTCTTTGGATAGAGAGGAGTGTAGAGCGACCCACTAAAATAGTAATATTCCCCCCCTTCTCCGACTTCACCCTTTTTGGACTGACTGCCAGATCACTAAAAATTCACACCGAGGCATGACGCTGTGATTGAAGGCTATCTCCTCAACGTCTTAATCTTCCCTCCCTCCGAGTCGGGAGATTATTCATCTATTTGTAGGTTTGCCCCCAGACAGCTTTTATAGCTCCAACCGCTGGTCGTTCCTTCAGACCCGCTGAACCCGGCCTCTTACACCTTCCCGCAAGGACACGCTCTGTTGCCCGGGATAATAATGAAGGTTCGAGAAGGTCCCTCTCTCTCGCCCTGTTTTGGAGAAATCCGGGTATATATGCGCCCTCTCGAGGATTACCTACAGATTCGGTTAGACGACGCTTTCCCGAACGGAGGTTCTCTCGAACGACATTCTTGCCTGAGAAGTGCTTAGTGACGGTCGCAGGCCACAGAAGAGCTGGACATCACACTTGTAACTTCGGGTCAGGAAAAAAAGTCTCTTGAGGAAACTTCAGCCTTTCTCAACCGACTTCGGATCAAGGATTGGAAAAGCCGTATTCCGAAGTTCTTCAAGTGACCTCTTGAGGACAAGAGGGCCAATAGCTCGCTCAATCCGAGTTTGGAGAAGTCACCCCCACCCCCTTCGAAGTTCGTCCGGTGATCTTTTGAGGAAAATAGGCCCGCATCCTACTAAATCAGAGTTTGGAGAACGTAGTATCAGCTTATTCGGGTTCCCGTCTACACCCGTGAGTAATCAATGTTACCAAGCCCTTCCCCCCCTCCCCAAGTTCGCCCCACTTTACTCCCAAGGTTCAAAGGAACTGAAACTCTCACCACCACAAATCCCCAATTATAATCATTTAATAACCCTTGTTATCCAATCAGTATTCGGAACCTAATTCCGTCTTATTCGTATATATATATATATATATATATATATATATATATATATATATATATATATATATATATATATATTAAGAAAAATTATTGCGGTAACGCAATTAATTATGCGGTTAAAAGGCTATTTTTGGCAAACCAGTCTTCCTCAAAGCCTTCGGAAGGAGCTCCTTCCGAAGGCTTTGAGGAAGACTGGTTCGCCAAAAATAGCCTTTTAACCGCATATATATATATATATATATATATATATATATATATATATATATATATATATATATATATATATATATATATATATATGTATATATATATATATATATATATATATATATATATATATATTTGTTGTTTACCTTTTATTTAATGTATGATAAAATCTATTTTGGCCTTTGTGTTTGGAATATTGCTTGGTCACGCAGCTGCAGCTAACTATTCAAATCGCACTCTTAGAACAACAACATTTGTTGCCTTGTTTAGCCTACCTTAGAGCCTGTGTGCCTATATCCCCGTACACTTGGCCATACTTCGACACACCGTGATGTGGGGGATGGAGAGTTTGGTACTGCAGGTGGATGACACACAATGATGTGTAGATGGAGAGTTGGGTATTGCAGGTGACAAACCGTGATGTGGGAGATGGAGAGTTGGGTATTGCAGGTGACAAACCGTGATGTGGGAGATGGAGAGTTGGGTATTGCAGGTGACAAACCGTGATGTGGGAGATGGAGAGTTGGGTATTGCAGGTGGCACACCATGATGTGGAAGATGGAAATGTAGGCAAGTGTGATTTTTTTAAGCCATGTAAACTATAAAATGAATAAAACAATAAAAGAACAAATTTTAAAGTTCTCTCAGCTCACCAAATAAGAATATGTTAATAATTTGAGATTTAGTTTCGTAAAAAAATGACAGTGTAACAAATTTTTGTGAAAGTTCTGTTACACTTGCATCTTTTGTGTTTCTCTTTCAAGTTTGACGTACTGAATACGAAAATTACATTGTTTTTCGTATATCAACAAACCAATGCGGTTGGCAGTGAAATATCTACTGCATTATATCCCATATTGTAGTAATACTATAATATATAACTGCCAAGCAAAAATACTGCCACAAAATTGTAATTACTATGGTGGATCAATGAATAAAAAATACCAGTAAGCTCAGAAGTGAACATTTAACCGTCGTTCTTTTGTAGTCTCTACTGCCTTCACGACCCAAGTTTCATACGTAGTCACTCATCATCGCTTCATCCCACCTTCCCTATCACTTCTCCATCAGTGTATATGCTGATGGAACCTTTTGCCATGTTCTTCCGACAAACTACCATGATTCGATCGGAAGAATTCCAAATGATAATGCAAATAGTGGAGCTTAAGTGATATTTTGTATACCAAATTGCTGTAACTTTCAATCAGTTCTTCAAAAAGAGCCTTTGCTGTTTCATAGAAACTAATTGACAACGTTCTTGAACGCATTCCAAGCACTTTTCTCAACTGGTGTCATTTTCAACGCCAGAGTTCCGCGGTATCCGCTTCATCCGTGGTTCAACAAACATACTAGCAGCAACTCGTGTGTCGGAAAACTTCAGGAACAGGTCGTACTTTGGCATAACTTCAACAGTGCGATCTAGTGCCGCGACGAATTGTTTTATCCGACTCAGTTTGATTTGGAGTGGAACTAGTTGGATTTTTTTTTCACAGACACAAGGGCTCTGTGCTTAACATTGAGGGTATCCACCTCAGGGTCGATCTTTCTTGCCATTCCTGCTTCACTTAATGGTTTGCTCTATCTCTGCTATCCAACAAGTACAAAAAGCAAGGATGCTAGTATTCCCCCATGCAATCTGAGTAAAAAGCCCATCTTGAAATCGCCACATACATCCCACTTGTACTCACCATATTTGATCTTTTCGAGCAAGATTTTTATATTTTCGTAAGGCTCTTTCAAAGTATGGAGTGATAAACGAGGATAGATGGATGCTGGCTGCCATTGCGAAAAGCGTTGCATTTAGACTTATCTTAGAGCTGTTACGAACAGACGCCATTGGTGGAGTTGGTGTCTTTATCTTGTCAATTGAAACAAATCTTCTACTTCAGTACAGAAGTAGAGCGACTCACACAATAAGTAGAACTGATCAAAAGCTGCATGTTGTGTTCGGTATTTCGAAGGTTTCACGTTTGAATCCAGGAAGAGGTTCGATTTCTTCAATCTGGCTGGCAAAAGCTCTGCCTCAGATTTGGTAAGATTCAAGTCTTTGATGTGGTCATTAAGTTTTTGCTTAATCGGACTAAAAATTACAGAGTTTCCTCCATAATATAGAAATAGATTGATATATCGGGTTCCCCCTCCCCCATTCTCATTTTAACCTATTTTTATCTCAGCAAATTATAGTCCGATATAAACAGTATTTTAACATAATTTACAACCAAACTTTGTCTCACTGTGGTTGAAATTTTAAAACTATATCACTTATTCTTTTTTCACAATTTAAAAAACAAAATACTTGTTTAAAAAACATATATGAATTTAGTCTATAGTTGGCTTTTTAATGCCAAATAAAGGCTAAAATATTGAAATCGTGACAGAAAATTGAAGTGTAACGAAATGTATCTGTGCGAAAAGAGACTCCGTTTAGTTTGCTAACATGGTGGAAGGAGGTCCAATCGATCATTTAATTGGCTAAAACAATTAATATTCATTATATTTGTGGGGTTTTACTCAAATATTTATTTAAATTGTGAGAAAAACTTGAATGATATAACTTTCTAACTATAACCAGTTTAAGACAAGGTTTCTTTAGGTAAATTCTGCTAAACGATAAACTCCGATACGGGCGCGGTCTAAATCCCACTAAAAGACCGACTATAGACTAAAATTTATTTTTATCTTTTGACATATTTATTTTATTTAAACGGCGAAAAAAGACTGAATGATATAGTTTTAAAATTTTCAACCACAGTGAGACAAGGTTTGGTGGAAATTATAAAATACGGTTTATATCGGACTATAATTTGCTGAGATATTAACGAGTTGAAATATGAAAACTTTTAGGGGGACCATCCCGATATAAATATGTACGGACCTTTTCTATACATTTAAAATTTCCTCTTTATACTATTTAGTCAATTTCTTAAAACTATAGCTACATTTTAGATTAAAAGGTCCATTTATAATCATGTTAGTGAAAGTACTGGTTAAAAAAATCCTACATTTCTCAATGATTTAAATTTTTAATTGTCGTTGAGCTCTCGCTCGTCCAGTCGACACAACGTTGGCCTTCTAGCGTCAAAGTACGAGTTCGACACCAGTGAGCACGAATACTAAACTTCTAGTAACGTCATGAGCTAGCCATTAGCGGATAGGTTGATACGTACCCCAGTGGGAAAAGTAATTTCACACGCATCATCATGTACATAGCCAATCATAACACCGTTGCCATTCCCTTCCAGTCTTCAAAGCGCAACACACTCAATCTCTCCTCTGCTTCGGAATCCTACCGATGGAGTACTGTGTCTCCGATGGAAGTACACATATCCGCATAGCCCTGATTGCTGTTTGGGATAAAAAGAGAATAATACCCCTGGTGCTTTCGGTCTTGCCAGCGGTTTTCATTCTTAACTTTATGTCTATTTCATTATCCGGTAGGAGGGAGGTTCTACGTTTACGGTCTTATATGTAAGAAAAAGAACCTCGAAGGTGATTCTGTATCTAATAGACAGCCTATGCAGTTCGCATAGAAGGCCAGGTCCACGAGAGAAACGCCCCGATCCCTCCCACGGGGGGGGGGGGGTTGCTCCAAAGTCTCGAGCCAGTCGGAATGGTTGGAGATCGGAAGCATGGGGTCCAGCGGATAAATGGGTTCCAGTAGTCAAATCGAGGGGACAACGTCGTGAATGCCAATCTCAAAGCTGTTGTCGTCAAAGTGGGAACGGATGCGTTGATATTAGCGAGAGAGCACAGAGAGGATTTGCAAATGCTCACAATATGAGTTGTGAGAACTAACTGGCTATCAGAGATGATGCCCAGATTTCTGATTGTATCAAAGGGGGCCATGAGAGGCACCAAAGTATAGATAAGGAGCAGTAGTTTTGCAATGCATTACTTCATCGGGAGTGCCTACCAGTAGTATCTCTTTCGTCATGGTTGAGTGTCAGAAAGTTTTCCGAGAGCCATTCACTAAGTAGGTTATAAGCAGATAGTGGATTTCTAAGTTTCAACAAACAGAACTGGAGAAAAGAAGAGATAGATTTGCGTGTAATTACCATATAAACGTATTGATAGACCATAACAAGGTATAAGGATAACAAAGAACAAAAAGAGAGTTTCGAAACAGAGGCAGACCAGGAACCGCCTCTTGCGGAGCACGAGATATATCATTACAAATATGGATCAGTTGAGCACGAGATGAAAAATACAAGCAGAACTAGTTAAAAAGCAGTTGAAGAGACGCCCAGGAACTCAGGAATGCATTGAAGAAAAACAGTGTGCTTAGCAGTATCAAATACTGTCAGAAACAGCAGGTGTGCTAGAATGAAAGGCCGACCAGTGTCGGCCGCATGATGAAAGTGGTCCGTTACACGCAAGAGAGCTAATTCAGTGTGCTATCTCTTGCCTTAAAACCAGCCTAAAAGATGTCATCGACGTAAGTGTAGACAGGGGATCTAGCATGTAAACTATCGCCTACCTTTTAAAGACTTTTAAGATGAATGGAAGTTGAAAGATTGGGTGCTAGCTAGCGCGCTCTTATGGATTCAGGTTGTGTTTCTTTAGGATTCGGCAAACAGCAACGTGTTCGAAGTCAATCAGTACTCTTTCAGATCAGAGGACGAGAGGGAAGTATTGAACATCAGTTAAATATTGGAGAAGAGCAAGATGAACTGCTTGTAAAGACTAGGAGGGAATTAATCTAGGGGCAAATAGGTCTTTTTCGAAGAAAGAATGAGTTAGGTTTATTTATCAGATAACAGCAGAGGGTATGTCAGAGTGGGTATAGACTCTCTTGTCAAAGAATGCAGGGAATTCAGCAGTGGAGATATAGGAAAGAGACTAGGGTATAAGTGAGGCAGAGAGATTAGCAGGAACGTTGAACAAGCTGTGTGGCTTGGGTTTTTCTGCGGGGGTGCGACGAGCGAAAGCCTCATGAATGGACTTTAGGAAAGTAGTGTAAAAGTGAGTAGCAGGGTGTAAACTACTGATGGGGCTTCTATCTCCGCCCCACTGACACTGGAAGCCCGAATCAGTCTCTCACTTGCCCGTCTGTGTTTTTTAGTTTTTCAAAATATTGGATGAGAGCCACAGGAGTATGTTGACGGCGACTGGAGGTGGTGAGAATATGGGCATGGGCATTTAAGCAGTAGTAGATGGTTTTGGAGAAATAACAAGGGCTATATTGAGATCAGCAGAGATAATGGTAGAGTCTAACGGGAGGAGGACAAAGCCAAGATCCATTGCCATTTGTTAGTGGATAATTGAAGAGAGCCTAGGATGATAAGACTTGGTGGTAGGATATCCGTGCAAGGGGTGGTTGTGAGCGGAAGAGTGAGACAAAAACGGACGAGGAAGTGGTCATAAATGGTTATGTAGGGGTTAGTTAGGGTTAGATTATAAATTGGGAAAGAGGAGGTGACTAGATCAAGTGTATTCCCATTTGCTTAAGAAGTCGCAGATAGGAAGTTGTATGCAGGACGATGTTAAAACCTCCTAAAATAAGTAAGGTTGGAAAGAGATTAAAGAGGCCCATTTTTCCAAAATTCTGTCCGTGGGGTGGATTTAGAGAAGATAAATGATGGAAATTTGTAATTTTTAAGAAACAAGGTTGCAATCAGAGCTTCGAAAGTTTTTATAAATACAAGAGAAACCACGATGAGTCTTGGTGGATGGCTTCAAAAGACATAGATGGTTCATTCTATGGTGGGGTGGTTTTGCAGGGTGATTTTTGAAGTATAAAGTAGACTTTTAAAAATGCACTCAAATAGTACAGAGGCCGCAAGGTGGAATATTTAACTGCTTTCAAAGACAAAGGATGTGTGGATATGAGGATTCATTTGCAAAAAGACAACCAGAAAATAAGGACTGGAGATCAACAAGAGTAAGAATAGCATAATAATATTCAATATAAAAAATACACCAAAACAAATAGAAGGCATAAGAGTGACAAAACAAATCAAATACTTGGGCATCACAATTGATAATTCCAGAAACTATTACAAAACACAAAAAAGTAATAGGATAAAAAAAAGGCACGAAAACTTGCAAATCTAACTTACTCCATCATAGAGAAAAGTTGCAACTGTTGATAGACAACATGACTGAACATGACTGAGACAGAAATACAAACATTACAAACAATTGAGAACGGTGTATACAGAAAAATACTTGGTGCCCCCAAATATGCACCTAACTGCTCGCTCAGGGGAGGGGTGGGAGCATCCCTTATGAAGGAGAGAATTATGGATGGAAGAATACAGTATTTGAAAAGAACTGAAAACGGAAAGAATGACCTCATGAAAAGAATCTTGGAAAGGATGAGTAGTATGTAGGAAATGACATGGATTAGGACGAAAAAGAGGTATATGGAGACTGCAGATATCAGTTGTAGAGACTTGAGGGAAACGAATAAACAAGAACTGAAGATAAAGATGAAAATATGGGACACAAAGAAATGGAAAGATGAACTAGATGCAAAGAAAACACTGAATAGATACAAAATGGGGAAAATTGACATCGAAGAAGAAAAGTGTTATGGCAACAAAGAAGCATCGGCTATACTATACAGAGCGCGTGCCAATTGCCTACCACTGTATGACCAAAAACGACACCAAAATGACGACACAAGCTGGAAATTCTGCAACGAAGGAAAGGGAAAATTTGGAACACTTCATAGTAATACTCGTATGTACAGAGTATGGAGAGGAGAGTGGAAAAGCAAATATACTTTAACAGAAAAACAAGAACAACACAGATATTATATGAGAATTCCTATTTAAAGAAGAAGAGATAGAAGACAATAAAGAATTACTATATAACATGTGGAATATCAGAAGGAGAAAATCGAAACAACTTAATATAACATAGCACCATAAGAAGGAAAAAAAATTATTATAACTGAAGCTGAGGGGGCGCCGATGGAAAGGTGAAGCCACCGAACATCATCTGATCTGATATATACGCAAAACTTAACAATTAATACTCAAAACTCAGCTTATACGCTAAGCAACACGTTAATTGATAAGCAAAAATCAAGAAAATAGTACACTTTAGAAAGAGAGAAAAGAGGAGGAAGTTTTGAATTGGAGATTTCTGCTCGAAACAGAGGTCGGAGATGTAAGATTCTAGAATTTGCTCGTTTGAGGTGAAACAGGAAGTGAAGGTTAGGGACGCGAGATATGATTTAGGGATGACAGATGCCATTTAGAGTGTTTTATTACCAAGAATACTTAGGCACTATGTACAGAGTGAATCACAATCAGTATACTAGCTTTAAATTTAAATAACTTTTCCATAAATTAAGATAGTTGGAAGCCATTTGTTTTGTTTGATGTAGAAAACAGTCTTGCTTTACACCGTAAATGGGTTTGCAGGCAAACATAATAGTATTTAAGCAGCATGTGTTTGAATTAAAGGGTATACAAAAATTTATTTGCGCACAATTTGGCTAATGAGACAGCAATGTATGTGATATTGATTTAATAATAAAAGAAAACATAATAATCTCAAAATAATCAATCCTTAATAACAGCTAACATTTTCTTAATTGTTGATTCAAACCTATATCCTTATTAAAGGCGTCGGCCATTTCTATTTATACAGACGTGGGTTCTATCTCTCATCACCCTCATCACTCTTTTAATAACATCTGTTCTATCCTTTAAGATGTTAATTTCATTTGTGATGTGATTCCTCAAGTCATCTAAATTGATAGGTAGTGTCACATAAACTGCACTCTTTAAATGACCCCATAAAAAGAAATCACATGGGGTCAAATCAGGGTTTCTGTTAATCCATAGGGCCTTATGGCCCACTGCTTTTAGAATACTTCCTGCAAACGATTCTTAAAATCAGTGTTCTGTGAGCACGAGCACTGTGTGGAATCTACCAAAAGTGATTCAATCTGGCCCCATATGCAGCATGTATGTAATTGTGAAATGATATCTTGATTTAAAATTTCTAGGTAAGTTTCACTTTTTAAGTTCCCATTAATAACAATTGGACTAATTAACGATCCAGTGCCACACAGTCCTACCCACAGAGACAACTTTTCTCTATGGATAACCTTTGCGTACACATGATCTTCGAGTGGTTGGGTTCTTGATGAATACTGTCGGGAGTTTTGTCTGTTTACTTGACCATTCGTATCGAATGCAGCGTCAGCTCCAACATCGAACTGTTCAATGAATCTTCATGGACGTCTGAGAAACCACTGAACAAAACTGAGACGCTGAGGGAAATCATTTTCAAGGAGGTGGTGTTTAATAACGGGTTTACTGGGTATAATTGCAAGTATTTACAAAAAAGTCGCAGAAATAACATTTGTAAAAGTCCTGTAACATTTCTTCTGGAGGATACTTTAGGGTTTTCTACTAATAACTTGACGAACACGCTCGATGTTGTTTATGTTCCTTGCAGTTTTCAGTAGCCCTGAATGTCATTTATTTAAATCGAAAATAGTTATCTTTCTTTTAAACTTTTCAATAGTTTCCAAAATAGTACGTTTAATTGTAGATGCTCTCTGGGGAAATTCTTGTTCAAAATAGTTTTGCACTTGCATTAAGCTTTTGGTTTCTAGATAATTCTTGACGATGGCTACCCATTATACACCCCAGAAACACAAGCACATGCACACAGTAGTGCTTCGAAAAGAGGAAACCGCGTCAAACGTCAAAAGATCCGATACAAAATACCAGCAAATAGAAAAGACGAAGCAGTCAACTAAACGGCAAAGTTAAAATTTCCTAAAACTCTCAAGAAAACCTCATACAAAACCTAAATTCGACTCACTCACTCCTGTTTCACGAGCCAATTCAAGAAAAACAACAGCAGCTTCATCGAGAAAAATAACTAGCGATGTTCACTCATCAGCAGGGGATCTCGGAGCAGCAGTGGGCCCCAGAGGTACGGCGTGTAGGCCCACCGGTGTATGGACATGCCCTGGCTAACACTAGCCACTGCCTTGTGGGTTCTGCCTTTTTAGGCAAAGGCGAGAGGAAGGATACCTCGATCACAAACCAGGCTCGGGAGTGCCTATAGTCAAGCACCAACAGACCGGTGTCTAGGCAGCTCCCTGGAACCGAGGATGAAGCCTGGTCGTTTCGAGCCTCTCCAGCCTCTAGGGTCTCTCTTCCCTGCAGTCAAGATACTGGTCCCAAGACACTGGCATACCTGTTTAAACTAGTGGAGGTTGATGCTCTAAAGAAGGCATCCGTCATCATCGAACTCGATTGACTACCCTAGGCAAGCAAGCAAGATCTTTTGTCAGTTGCATAATGTCCTAAAAACATATCTTTTTAAATCATAAATAATTTAAGTTGTTTAATAAAAAAAGCTAACTTAACATAATCCAAAAATTGGATGCTACATAAGGCGAAACAGATTCAAAATATCTCAATTTATGAAAAAGTTATATATATTTAAACTGGTATATTTTTGGTGATTTACAGTGTACACAGAGCTTAGCAATTGATACCACTTCAAATAACACTGTTGAATGTAAAATAAACAGTAAAAACGCACTAATAAGTAGGCAGAATCAATAAATCTACTGAACTTTGGAAAGAGAAAACAAAAAGATTTTGAAGGAGTGGTTTTTTGCTCGGCATAGAGGCATAGGAAATTAGAGCGTCTAAACTGCTCAAGGTCCCAAGATTAGAAGAAACAGGCGGAATTATAGTAATATTATTATTATTATTATTATTATGGGTTTGAGACGGTAGTCTATAAACAATTTTAAAGATATGGTTAAAGGTTTTGGCATTTGGAGGAGACACAAATTTTGGCATATCATAATTAAAATACAAAGTATCTTCGAAAAGATTCCGACTACTTTACCTTCACACAAACATAATTAATAGAACAACCACTCGGCTACTATATTATTAGGGAGGGGAAAAGTAGCAATTCTCACCGAAACCATCGCAAATGAGGCATTCGCAATGAAACGGAAACTTTGGTATCATTTTCTTCGTTGATTTAATGATCAAGACTCCGTTTGTGCCCTAAATAAGCTAATAGCAATTGAGGGACATTTCTTTATGTAGGATTATGAATGATGAAACATTGATTGTAGTTATTTTATATATGATAAACACAAGTTCAATGATAAGGGATGCAAGAGAATACAATTAATGATATACTGTTCACCTTTCAATAGTAAAATATTAGTCAAAATATTAGCACAAAAAATATTAACAAAAATATTCCTAATTAATAAAAACAATGGTTAAGATTGTTATCCACACAGAATATGGCCACCGCCACGAGAATAAGATGTGACCACTGAGTAAATTAAAATGAAACCATTTGGGATTGCAGGGTGAGGGATCACGATGAAGCCACTTTGGTATCGTGGTGTGGAGATACTTGCTGAGAACACATCGCCGGAAAGAACATTAGTGGAGGCTAAGAGGTGAGAAGATTGCAGTGAGTTGAATCTTGGAAGTCAAACATCAATCAAAATGGGGCGGTGATTCAGCAGGAATGATGTGGTGTTGTGAAGTTGGCAGAGGGCAAAAAAAAGTGGATCAAATGATTCCTTATGAGTTCATGCCATTAATTGTCTGGGGTAACCTAGCCAACAGAAAGGAGTTGCTTATAGCGTCGGTTAAATTTGGCCTCCCTCTCCCTCTTCTCTAGAAGGAAGTAAAAGGCTTCGGCCAAAAAAGCGAGAAATGTGGCGTCTCCAGCCAGGGCCATGAAAGGCTGGCATTGGCTGCTTTGCCACCCAAAACCATGGGGTGATAAAGCTTCTGTCGTAGGGTTAATGCGGCCTCTAAGGGTTCAGGTTCCTGGGAATTGTCTCCATTGCCTCGCAGGAGGAAAAATTGGGAGCTACAGAGGAAACATTTTTTTAAAATTTTGAGAGCCTATCTGGCGACTACCTACCAGGGCAAAAGCCACCGTACACACAGCAAAGCATACTACTAGGCTAGATTAAAAAAACCAATAATGTGCAAATAAATTATAATAGCAAATAAAAAAGAAAGACAAAGGCTAAGCACAGGCTAAAAAAACAACATATAAAAACAAGAAAAGAAAGCATAAAGGAAATAAGAAGAAAACGGAGGCGGGAGAAGACCCGCCTCTACCCGGCTCAGGAACATGCGACCTACAACAAAGAGTCAAATAAAGTGGAGGAGGCCAGACTCCTACAAAATATCATATAGTCCACAAGTCTGTGTGCACGAACCAGTCCAGAGAACAAGGGGCAAGCGGTATTGACGCCGCTCGTCCTGGTACCGGGGCAGGTAACGCGAGCAGAGATCACCCAGACTGAGACATTCAACAAGAATGTGCCGAACAGTCTGGGGTACAACACAGTCGTCACAATAAGGAGCAGGCGAGCACTCCATCAAATGGCGGTGCGTGCCGCGAGTGTGTCTAATTCGGAGACGACAGAAAGCAACCTGAATCCATCGCATCATTGTGGGGTAGGTCCATAAGAACAGTCGGCCCTCTATGGCACGTAACTTTAAGTCCCCCTTAATTGTTTTCCATCTTCTTTGCCAAGCCGCCCAGAGGGCAGCCCATATTCCTGCCATCTAGTCGGTTTGAGGAAGAGCGAAACGCTGGTCTAGTCACCACTCCTCGCAGGCTCTTTGACGCGCTCATTCTCCGCAATTCCTATATGTCCAGGAACCCAGCAGAAGATAATCTAGACATCCGCCCGTGTCGCCAAAACCGTGGCGTCATGGATATCGCGAACCGGGGAAGGCGGAGATTCCAATGCACCGAGAGCACTCAGGGCGATTTGTGAGTCACTATAAATCACAATCGGGTCTCAGAATCGGGCACATCGCGTTATCTCCCGTACCGAGTGGTGTATTGTAACCAGCTCGTACATGAAGGCAGAGGCACCGCTTGGCAGAGCCCCGCTGACTTCGAACAGAGGGGAGACGGCGTGGAAACCGACCTCCCCTTAGACTTGGAGCCATCCGTATACACTGGAACGGTTCCAGCTGGATACGAAGTGTGCGCCAAAGAGGTCTAACGCAATACTCCAGGCGCTGTAGAAGCTTTGGGAGTAAAGACTTGGCGACAAATAGTCAAAAGTCGTACCCTCCAGGGTGGCGTACTAGGCAGAACTAGGGGCGCCACCTGTATAAGAGCTATACTTAGCTCTCGAGGGAGTTTCCTAGCCCTATACTCAAAGAACTTAGGGTATGAATGGCGTCTCTGTGTGACATAGGCACCGCTGGGATCAGCTGCGGATGCAGTGAGTGCTATTGGCAACTAAGGTAGGCGCCAGACTCGCACGTACAGGCGAATATTGCACTGTGCACGGCGAAGAGCCAGTGGCATCCACCCAGCACAGTGAGTAGGCTCTCAATGGAAGACGTGTGGAAGGCACTAGTTGCCAGGTGCGTGTGTAATGGATTGAGTTCACCTTCCGCAATACATGCTCGGATACGGATACATAAAAATGGCTTCCGTAGTCGAGTTACGAACGAACAAAGGATCGAAAAAAGAGTAAGGTAGTAGCCCTATCAAAGCCCCAGGCGCTGAAAGTCAGGGAACGAAGAATATCCATATCGCGGTTACAAGAGACCCTAAGGTTGCGAATATGAGCCTCCCATGTGAGGCGTCGGTCAAATACAAGACCAAGGAAACGGTGTGAGTCCACTTGTTCCAGGAGAACCTAAATATTGGGAGGTGCCCCTCGCCTCCATCGTGGAGAGAGTCTCCATGATAATGTATCACTATGCAGTATCATAGGCCTTCCCTAGATAAAAAAAACACCGTGGTGTATTGCTGTCTACGAAGGAAGCATCCCCCCCTCCCCTGACAGCATTTTCCAGTCGGAGCAGAGCATCTAACGTGGAGTAGAACTTGCGGAAGCTGCAGTGTGCAGAAGACAGGTGGCGTCCACTGTTAAGAAAAAAAGTTTAATCTAACATTTACTAATTTCTCCATGAACCTGCACACACAGGAGGTTAGATAGATTGGGCGGAAACCGGCCGGGGTATAGTGATCTGTCCCCGTTTTGCAAAAACCGAGCAGAGTAGTGATTCGCCAGGAGCTTGGGGCGATCCCCTTCCCTAGAACCTGTTGAAAAAATTAAGAGAAAGGTTATGCCTCGCTTACTCAGGTGTCGAATCATGGAGTACGGGACATCGTCCAGATAAAGGGCGGTGTCCACGCAATAAGTGAAAGCGGAACGCAGCCCTCTCAATGTAAACCCGTCGTTGAAGGGTTCTCCGCCTCTGGGATTAAAGTCCAGTTGGTGGTCTTCCGCGACATCCCAACGTGCATTGAATGCTGGCGGAGCAGCCTCCCGGCTAGAGAATGGGGAAAAGCGGTCGCCTAGAAATCTGCCACGGAGGTGGGGTCCGAGTTTGTGATTACATTCTCCCAGAGAACGGGAGAGATGTCCTGCGAGAACTTGCACCGAATCCTTTTGATTCGCTTCCACATCTCTGCTACAGGGGTCTTCCCGTTAAGTGAAGCCACGTATGCCCGCCAGAAAGAGCGGTGGAGGTGCTTCGAAACTTACCAGAACCTAACCTTAACTCGACGAAATTCATCGACAGTGCATGTATGCATAACGCTTCTGTTTGAGGGCCGCCTCGCACTAGGCTGACTTTCATGGAAGTGGTCGGCGTGCAAAACGGCCAGACATTCTAGGAACAATAGTTAGGCCCGCGGCGATGAGGTTGCCGGAGAAGAACTCAACGGCCTCATCTACAGGCCTAAACTCCTTGACTGAGTTAGAGAATTCAGTCATTTCCTGAAATGCGGACCACCTCGCCCGCGCCAAGCACCACTGAGGGCGGGGGATCTCAGGCGGAAGCGGCCCAGTAAATGATGTTTGAATGAGAAAGTGATTACTACCATGGCTGTGCTTCGGCGAGCATAAATATAGATCAAGACAGGGAAATGAAGCGGTTCGCGGGCAGTGAAACGAAAACTCATCCACAATAAGGGTCCCTATCTCCAGATTATCGATCAGATCGGCAAGAACTTGATTCCTGGGATTAATCGAGTAGTCTCCCCAGAAGGGCTATCTACCGTTTAAATCCTCGAGAAAGATAAAGGGCCTCGGCAGCCGTGCTACGAGGTGGCGTAAGTCCCCGGCGTCTAAGTCGGCTGACGGTGGAATGTATGCAGAAATAAAAGTATACCTCCTATTCAGTTGCAGCGGTACAGCTACTGCCTGAAAGGAGGTGGCTAAAGCGAAGCGAAGAACTGAGACATCATGCCGGGTGTAAATGGCGTATCCTCCTGGCCGGTTCAAATCTCGTGGTGATGGGGTCACAAACCTCTTACACCCCAGGAAGGTTGACAGAGGACACACCCAGCATGGTCTGTAAAAAGATAGCTAAGAGAAAACGAGAGGAGACGAGCCTCCGAGGCTCCTCCCGGAGTCCGCGCCAATTCCATTGGAGGAATATGCCCTCCCGGGCTAGCTCGGAGGAAATGCGGGGGCTTTCTTCAAAGAGAAGACCCTCACGGGAATGGCCGTAAGCTTCCCGGAGGCAGAACTCCGGTCGCTATTGGCCGGACAACGCGCTGTAGGCATTGCTGGTTTCGAGGACCTATCCGGTTAGTGTTAGCTCGCCATGCGAGTCTTTTCCTTCCTCCTCCTTGAAACCTTAGGCACGCAGAGTGGGTTTGGAGGGTATGTGTGGGGGAGGGGGGAGGCGGGGTCCCTCTTTTTGAGGATCCACCGTCTTCGAGCTACCCAACCCACCACTAGGTGTAGGCATAGGATCCGAAGCTCCTTTAGTGCTGTCCTCCTTTCAGGGGCAGCTTTAGGAACCCAGGAAGATGGACTCACGTCCAACTTCAAGGGTGTTGCCTCCTGTAAGCCTAACGACTTTCTGGAGGCGCGTGGCCGTTTCGCCTTACGGAAAATGGTCATGCTGGGGGAAGGGAGGAAGCCCCTTTTTTTAGCCGAAGCTGGGTGTGAACCCTTTGTGTTGCCAGCTGTACCAGAGGAGCGCCCGTGGTGGGTAGAACCCACAGAAGGGTTCCGACTGGGCGCGGAAACGACTATGCTCGTAGGCTTGGAGGGGCAGGAAACCGATTGTGGCTTTTTTTAACATTAAGGCATAAGACCTCCCAGGCAGTTCCGGGCGCGCCAGGACCAAATCTTTAGCCTCGCAAAACGAGAGACGATCCTGGACCTGAACGGCCAGAATTAACTTATCAATGAGATACGCACCACATTGATTCGAAGAAGTTGGGGACGGCATTTCGCAATTGACACACTTGGTAAAGCACGATTTGGACTTCTCGTATACGGCCTTGGAGCAACTTACACAGACTCCGGGTAATCCCGATTTTGCACGTCTACAGGACTGATTTGTATGGTATGAGCGGTGGCAGTAGTAGCATTTCCGCGGCACTGGCACGAATGCATTCACTCGGCAGACATACCAACCGGCACGCAACGACTCATGGAGTTTGTCACAGGGTGGGTATGGGTGGGTCTCGAATCCCCTCCCAATTTTTTCATCACACGTTCGACCTTGACCGTTCCATGATCGACCAGCTCTAAGGTGATGTCATCTATGGAGTAGTCCACGAGTTTCCTCGCATAAACCACTCCTTTAACTAAGTTCATCAAGTGTCCGAAGGGTACTAATCATGGCCGCCTCGGAGAGATTAGACTAATTCGCCAGAAGGCTCCCTTCCGAGAAACGGGTGACCTTAGGCTCTCTACCAATCACACTAGCTAAAGTTCTCATCTGATGGATCATGTTGCCATTGACCAACATGCTATCATCAGTGGAGCGAATAACGAGGAAGCGTTTGAAGCAAGCGTGATCGAAAGGGCAGATTAGCCTCTGAATGAGGGGCCCCAACGTAATCGAGGCTCCACTCTGCACATTTGCAATTTTGGTCTTTATCAGGGACTCCCCACCCAGGGGAGCACCAGGGGCTGATATGTCGACTTTGGCTTTGTCCTTTACCCAAACGGCAGAGGAACCGTCCGTCCCGATGGCTCCAAAGGAAGGAGAGGAGCTATTGGTCTTTTGTGTCTTACGGTTTCTTTTTTTTAGGAGACGAGTGGGGGGGCCAATCAACCCGCTTTGCTCCTACGCCGGCAGGAGCCCCTAGGCCAGATGGAACGGCCACAGCAAGATCCTTCTCTGAAATAGGGCATATATATTTGCTGTCACTGGGGCACCAGACTTGGGGAAGATATCCATCCTCTCCTTGTGATGCCTTGGACCATGTCCATCTCTGCCGGTCTTCCATGTGCACCCCGCACAGACATCACGGTTCCCATTCGAGCCTCAACTTTTGATTAATGCTGGCGAACCGGTATCCGTCGGGTAAAAGAGAGTGGCAGGTACACGGACTCCTCTGTAAACTTGTCAAGCATGAAAGCTGGTCATTAGGGAGCACGAGCCCTTTTATCCCTTGCTTCCCTAAGGGGGTCAATTATAATGGGCCACCTCTCTGCTCTCTGCTCTCCCGGGATGGTTGAGTGAGAGGAAGCTGGTCGGTCTCTACCCTGTGTAATTAGAGGCCGACCAAAGAAAGTTGTGGGAGAGGTTGCAGGGAAAGGGAGGAAGCAGGGTAAAAAGACGGTGTCAAAAAGAAGGAGAAGAGGCTAAGCTGGGGCCTAGATGGGGCGCTGAGTCCTGTCAATATACTTGACTTGGTTTTCACCTCTAAAGATGACATCGTTGAAGATCTCTCTGTAGGCGAAGAGCTCGGTGGCAGTGATCACCAGCTAGTTAGATTTACCGTCAAGTTCCCGAAGGTAAGGTCTGTTGCCCGGCAATCAAGGAAACTTGACTTGAGAAGAGCAGAATTTGCAAGCCTTCGTGCTGGGCTGACTGATGTAAAGCTAGTGGTATGCGAAGAGGTTGAGGATTCGTGGAACAATTTCAAAAATAAGTTCATGAGTCTTCAATCAAGTTGCATCCCTCTGAAATGCCTCCGTCGGTCTTCTGTTCCACCCAAAGTGGTTTAATCGAGAAATCGGCCAACTGCTTAGGAAAAAGAGAAATGCGTACCGGAGGCTAGCCAGAAGAGTGAAGTCCAGCATAAGGGAGGCTAAGCGTACTGAGGAACTCCGAGTGGCGAGACTCTGTAAGAAGAATCCCAAGGAAATCTTTGGATATGTAAACAGCCGTAAACCAATCCGTCGAACGATTGGCCCTTTGAGGAATCAGGAGGGGACATTAAAGCACTCAGATGCAGAAAATGCTAACCTCCTCAACGACTACTTCTCTTCAGTGTTTACTGAAGAGTGTTGTTTTCTTTCTTAGCCGGCGGATTCCTACTCAGGGGAAAAGCTGGAGAATTTGGACTTCACCAAAGGAGAAATAAAAAAGAAGATCAGTGACCTAATGACGAATAAGTCACCTGACCCGGATGGGTTTCTATCTAAAGTGTTAAAAGAAGTGCGCGATCAAGTGTCACGACACCTGAGCGCAATCTTCAACATGTCAATCCGGACCGAATGCGTTCCTATAAACTGGCGTGAAGTGGAGGTGACTCCTATCTTCAAGAAGGAGACCGTAACCAACCGTCGAACTACCGACCTATCAGTCTGACTTCGATAGTCGGAAAACTCATGAAGAGCATCATGGTGGAAAAAAAGACGTCGCATTTAGAGTCAAAACTGCTACTGAGGAGTTCCGAGCACGGCTTCCGAAGGCAACGGTCATGCCTGACGAACCTTGTGGAATTCTTCCACTTCGTCTTCAGTGAGCACGATCGGAAAAAGGCGATGGATGTGGTCTACTTAGACTTTCAGAAAGCCTTTGATAAGGTACCACAACGCCGGCTTCTCCAGAAAGTGCGAGCGCTGGGCATAGACGGAAAAGTAGCCAGCTGGATAGAGAACTGGCTAAATGACAGACGGCAACGGGTGGTGGTGAATGGACAGGCTTCTGAGTGGGTGCCAGTTACTAGCGAAGTGCCTCAAGGTTCTGTCCTAGGACCACTACTATTCATCATCTACGTCAAAGACATGGACGGTGACATGGTTGCCAAGATTTCCAAATTTGCCGACGATACCAAGCTTGGTATGAACGTTGCAAAGGATGGAAATACTGCCTGCCTGCAAGATGATCTTCGAAAGAGTGAGGAGTGGTCTGATACGTGGCAAATGCCTTTTAACGTAAACAAATGCAAAGTGATGCATAGCGGCCACCGAAATCCACAATCACCATATATCCTTAAGAGCAGTGCTCTTGAATCCATCGACACTGAGAAGGACTTGGGTGTAGCTATTACCAGTGACCTCAAGTTCTCGAAACAGTGTATTGAGGTGGAGAAGAAAGCCCAAAGGATGTTAGGGTATATAAAGCGACAGTTTATATATCGGAACAAGAAGATAGTACTGTGTCTGTACAACTCCCTCGTCCGACCGCACCTGGAGTATGACGTACAATTTTGGAGTCCTTTATTTCGAAAGGACATCGCGAGATTGTAACGCGTGCAAGCCAGTGCAACAAAACTGATTCCCTCTATCAGACATAAAAGTTATGAAGATAGATTAAGGGAATTAGATATGTTCTCGCTGGAGACCCGGAGACTATGTGGTTAGATTATTGAAGTATTTAAAATACTTCGAGGCTCCGACATACGTGACTACGGGGATATTTTACAGCTCAGCAAGGGGAGAACAAGAAAACACGGCTTGAAACTTGAACTGAAGCGATACCACCGTGATCTGTGTGGTAAATTCTTCACTTACAGTATCTGCGGTAGTTGGAACACACTTCCGACGGAAGTTATCAACAGTGAATCTGTTGACCAGTTCAAGTTAAGACTAGATAAAGTCTTGCGAAATCACCGTTAAGATCCTCGCGAGTGATCTTCGAGGTTGCCAACGGACACCTTCGAAAATTGCGCCAAAAGTACCCTTCTTGTATGGACCGTAAGGTCTTCTAAAGTACCTATTTTCCTTGTAGCTCTTTGTAGCACAGCGGCCAGGAAAAAAAATCGCCTTTTCCCTTAGGGAGTAGCATAGGAAAAGAGGTGGTGGTTGCAAGATGGTGGTAGGAAGTTGGCCTTCCCGTACTTGAAGATACTTTAGATGGAGATGTGAGAATCTTGTGAATGACCTCATCTATCAGTGAAAATCTCACTTTGCTTTGGTGTGGATTTGAGAGAGATTGATTTATGACCCCATTATCGACATGAACTTCTTTGTACTCTGGCCACTTGAGATCCCTTTGGAGAGAAAATGTAAGATTGCCACTGCCCGGAGGAAACTCTACAGTCATCGCTGCTTTATACCAAAGTAACCTATTGCGTACGCAAAATGCTGCTAGGAATAATACACCTTTAAGAGCCTTCCAGCGTATCGCTGAAACCTTCAAAGAGACAGATTTAAGTGCGCAAAGAAAAGCATCAGGCCCTTAAGGCTGTACAGAAAGCATTAAGAACGTCCCTTTGTGTGGAGTCAGCTTCGGAATGCGCGCGCTGTTAGGCGGAGGATTGTGGAAAACGGTCTCAGGGTAGAGATGCCAGCAAAGAAGCCACTACTCACCAAGAATGACTTCAAGAACAAATCAAAGTTCCGGAGAAGGTACACGGATTAAACAGTGGAAGACCAGAACACTTTCCTCTGATAAAGTGCCATTCGCACTGTTCGGGGGTACCGAACAGTGGTCCTGCATCATGCATCATCCAAGAGCAGTTTGATGACGATCCGTGGAATTTTCAGCATGATGCAGGACCGTGGCATATGGCATAGGTGGTAACAAAGTGGCTCCAATAACAAAACCTTGAATTATTGGGTCTTAGTCTACTGCCTCAATGAAATTTTCATTGTGATTTACGACTTTTTCAGTTTATCACGCCAGTTCCTCTCTTAGTACTTATTTATGAAACAATTTCATATCGCAGAATATAAATTGACCCAGTTTTCTTACATTCTTATTGTATTGAACTTTTGGTTGTTCCTCATAATTTAAATAATTAGATTGTATTCTTTTTGCGTTGAACTTTAGCATAATTTCTCGGTTTCACTGGCCAAAACGTTATCCCCCCTTTCCAAGAGGGCTTAACTAAAAAAGTGTATCCCCCAAAACAATAATTATAAATGATATATTTTAGGTTACCGAGTCACATGGAGTAAAGTGTGATGCTCAATAAATTTTAGACAATCCGTAGTTTGCGGAAATGGCAATACAGTTTTAGGTTCGCTAATCTGAGATTTAGACCCCTCTCACAGCCCCAACACCCTGAAATCCCTCCCTGATTTATAGACTTTGCAAGCTAGAAAATTTAATGCTACCTTGAAAATATGGCAAATTAAGATGCTGTGTTAATGAGAGTTTAGGCGAAGCCTATCGCCACTCCGAAGCTGAACAATGCCCATGAAAGCAGAAATTAATTGACAGACAATCGAAGTGTATAATATAATTGGCGCCGCTTCACAAAATGCCTAAAATGAAGTTTTGTTGATGTCATCCTACATTGATTAGCTCTAATAGTAGTCAGGTTTCAGATTTGTCGGAGAGAATGGTGATATTTCCTCGTGGGTGATTATAATTATCGTATTCATGAATACACTTTGTGAAAAATCACTTAGCTCTGTGAATGTATCTAATAACATTTCCACATTGGTAGAAGTAGCGGCTCTCCTTACCCCATAAAGTCTTTTCTCATCCATACCCCATATGAAAACCTTATAAGTGTACCGTAAAGTCTTTCAAGCTTCCTATTTTTCTTGAAGTTTTCCCTTCTACGTGTGTGTGTATGTGTACTTCTCCCTCTCTGTGTATGCGAGTGCAACAACTAGGCGTTTTTTGAAGTGTATGGTTGGCTGACCATGCCTGGAAGGGCGGAGAAGTGTTTCCCGATATCAACTTCCTTTGCGGGGAAAAAGCTGAAATTTGGTGTCGCACCGAATCAAACACCGGGGGGGGGGGGGAGAACTCAAAACGGACACCTTCCATCCATGAACGTCTCTTCTCCTATGCTCGTCATTGCTTCCTCTCAAAGGCCACAAAAGCGTCTAGACGAGCTCAACGCGTTCATCCGCAGCGGGTTCTCGTAGAAATGTTTCTCCTTTCGTTCTCAGCCCAATCAGACTCCACCCACTGGGTGGCTACCAACCAGATGAGATTCCCTTTCTTTCCCTCATAGATGGATACACTCTGAGGGAGTACGGACTATGTCCCTTATTGCGATGCATACGTAGCACAACTGGGGGTTCTCAATCGCTGTTTTCCGGGGATACAGTCGCCTATGGCGCGGAACAGCTCCTATTAACTAGAAAATATGGGCCATCTTGAAGCTTGTAAAGGTTGAGTTGGTCGTAAAGGTCTTCTACCTGTGATATTCATCTTCTATTCATTGTTATTATTATTCCCTGCCAAACCTCCAGGACTCCTTTGTGGGATCTACGACTATAAGAATTCCCCATGAAAAATAATCTAAAAATAGACTATGAACATCAAATTTGATTTAATTATATAATTAAACAAATTTAACAGTGATAGTGGGAAATGCAAGGGCTGTGTGTGGATGTGCCAGAACTGGAAAGAGAGAGTAAAACGATGTGAAACGTATCGCGGAGAGAATAAAAGAAGAATACTTGTAAATGCTTACTAGTAGAGATAGGAATGTCAGAGGGTGCGGATAAATGAATACAAGGAAGCGAAAGCAAAAGTGAAACGTGTCATTAACTAGCGTAATAAAACAGCAAATGAAGCAGTTGGACAGAATATGAACAAAGATCCAGGTGAGGACATGGAATTATTCTGGCAGTGAGAAAGGTGAGAAATAAAGATAAGAATAGTATGGTGTGATACCTGTGTGAAGGGAGGAGTTCAGAAGGAGATGGCGAAACTATTCTGATGAGGTGTATAATGTGAGTATGAAAGATGAAGGAAATTTGAATATAAATGTCTTTGTGGGTGGAAACCAAGTGCTGTATCAGGGTATGGGGGGAGATAAGCAAGCAAAAAAGGGGTCTTGATGTGGTGAGAGGTGTGAAAATGAGGTGGTAACCGGAGTAGATGATATAGTCGCTGAGAAGCTGAAAAAATAAGGGGGATTTCGTTATGGAATGTGTCTGGTGGGTGTGTTGTATCATATATGAAAATGGAAGAGTACTTGAGAACTGGATAAATGTTATGATAGTGCAGTTGTATAATGGCAAGGTGTATGACACAAATTCTGTTTGGGCGTATAAGGGGGATAAAGAGCGATAGGGGATGCGCCAGGTGGATCCAGAGCGGGCAAGAGGCAGGAGGATCGACCGAGGATTTGCAGTGAGACACCTAACTGAACAAACGAGGATAAGAGCTGTAAAGAGTAAGCTGGGCTCATGATCTGTAGAAAAACTCAGATAGTGTGGAGTTGAGGAGCATTATGCGAGGTTCTAAGAATGGATGGAGTGAATGATAAACTAGTGAGAAAGTGCAAAGAGTAAATAGGCTCAAAGTAATACGTATTTCAGGGTTAAATATGTCCATAGTGCGTAGTTCGGCACAAGGGGAGAGGGTCTAAGACAGTATGAAATCCGAATGGGTGTTTAATATTTTTATAAATGGAGTACGAAGAGAAGTGCGAATGAGAATGAAGGAAAGGGGATTGAGATGGATGAGCAGTAGTACAGAGTAGGGGTTCGCCAACCTGCATTTATCCAGGCGGATCCCGACCGGATAATGCAATATACATAAAGGACAGTATGACAATCGCTGGTGAGACCTAAGGGACCAAGTATTATGTTTTGACACTAAACAGCGTACGGGTGGATCTTTCGTTGCCCGGAGAAAGAAGTATGTGGATATAGATACTCACAGGCAGGATATCTTGGAAGAAGGCATTAGAAGAAAGACTGCCTGTGTATGGTGATGCGAAGACGGAAGAGGAAAGAAAGCAGTGTCGCATTCGCTATGTGTGTGATGAGAAGTGTAAGATCTACTCACCAATTGGTAACCAGAACTCTACGTGCGCTGACGTTTGTGTTCGCTCTTGCCGGGGTCGAACATAGTAGCGCGACAGTGGCAGAACAAGGTATCACGCAGAAAGCAAAATACAAACAAGGGTGTATCAAACAGAAAGCGAAATACTAACAAGGGCGTATCACACAGAAAGTGAAATAACAACAATGGCGTATCTTGCACAAAGCGAAATAAGAACAAGGGCGTATCACACAAATAACTAAAAACCAACAAAAGCGTATCACGCAGAAAGCGAATTACAAACAGTGGCAAATACCGCAAAAAGGGAAATAAAAACAAGAACATATACGAAGAAGGCAAAATACCAACAGGGGCGCATCAAGCAGAAAGCGAAATAACAACAAAGCGTATGACGCAGGAAGCGAAATATAAACAAAAGCGTATGGCACAGGAAACGAAATATAAACAAAAGCGTATCACGCAGAAAGCGATTACGGACAAGGGTGTATCACGCAAAAGCGAAATACCAACAAGGGCGGATCACGTACAAAGCAAAAAAAGCAAAGGCATTATCCCTCAGAAAATGAAATACTAAAAAGGGTGTATCACACAAATAACGAAAGACCAACAATGGGATGCTAAACAAAAAGCGAAATACCAACAAGTGCTAATCACGCACAAAGAATGGAATACCAACTGGGTGTATCACGGAAAAGGCGAAATGCAGCAGGTAGTATCACGCAAAAAGCGAAATACCAACAAAAGCGTATCACGAAGAAAGTGAAATATCAAACAGTGCATAATACGCAAAAGGCGAAATATCAACAAGATCGTATCACGCAGAAAGTGAAATATTAACCAGTGCGTGAGCGAAATACCAACAAGAGCGTATCACGCAGAATGTAAAATACCAAGGGCAATCACGATCCCCCAAAATATCAATAAGGCCTAATCACGCAGAGAGCGGGATACCAACCAGGGCGTATGAGGAGATAGGCGAAATACCAACCAGGGCATATCAAAAGATAGGCGAAATACCAACCAGGCTGTATCAGGTAAAATGCGAAATACCATCAAGAGCGTATCACGAAGAAAGTGAATTACCAAACAGGGCGTAACACGCAAAAAGCTGGATATCAACAAGAGCGTATCACGCAGAAAGTGAAACATTAACGAGTGCGTAACACGCAAGAAGCGAAATACCAAGAGGAGCGTATCACGCACACAACGAAATACCAAAAAGCGCATATCACGCAAAAAGCGAAATACCAACAAGTGCTAATCACGCAGATAGCAAAATGCCCTCCAGGGCGTATCACGCAAAAAGAGAACACTATCAAGGGCGTATAACACAGAAAGCTAAATACCAACAGCGGCGTATTATGCAAAAAGCGAATAGCATTTCACACAGACAGCGAAATACCAACAAAGGAATATCACGCAAAAAGCGAAATACCCAAAAAGGCTAATCATGCAGATAGCAAAATGCGCTCCAGGGCGTATCACGCAAAATGCGAAACACTAACAGGGCCGTCTAACGCAGAATGCGAAATGCCAACGAGGGCCTATCAGTCTGAAAACGAAATACCAACAAAGTTGTATTACGAAAATGCAAAATACCAAACTAAGGCGATTCACGCAGAAAGCGAAAGACCAACAAGAGCGTATCACGCAAAAATGCGAAATACCAAATATAGCGTATCACGCAGAAAGTGGAATATAACAAGGGCATATCACGCAAAAAACAAAATACCAACAAGAAATATTAGCACAGAATCTGAAATACCAAACAGTGTGTATCACTGAAAAGGCGAAATAGCAACCAGCGTGTATGAAGCAAAAAGCGAAATACCAACAAGGGCTTCTCATACAGAAAGTGAAATACCGACCAGTGCGTAACGCACAAATGCGAAATACCAACAAGAGCGTATCATGCCGACAACGAAATATTAACAAGTGCGTATCACGTAGAAAGCGAAATACAACAAGGCCATCTCATGGAAAAAACAAAATACCAAAAAGGGTTAAGCACGCAGAGAGCGAAATAACAACCAAGGCGTATGACGTAGAAAGTTAAATACCAACCAAGGCGTGACACGCAAAAAGCGAGATACCAACGGGAACGTATCACGCAGACACCTAAATACCAACAACGGCATATCACACATAAAGAGAAATACCGACAAGGGCTAATCACTCAAGTAGCAAAAAGCGCTCCAGGGCATATCACACACAAAGCGATTCACGAACAATGGCGCATGGCGCAGAAAGCTAAATACCAACAAGGGTGTATCATGCAAAAAGTAAAAGCCAACAAAGTCGTATCACGCAGAAATCGAAATACCAACAGGAGTTTATCACACAAATCACGAAATACCAACAATGGAATTTCACACAAAAAGTAACGTATCAACAAGTGCATATCTCGCAGAAAGCGAAATACGAACAATGGTGTATCACGCAAAACGCAAAATACAAAGAAGGGCCTATTACGTAAGAGGCAAAATACCAACAAGAGCGCATCACGCATAGAGCGAAATACAACAAGGACATATCACTTAAAAAAAACAAAATACAAACAAGGGCTAATCACACAGAGAGTGATTACCAATCAGGGCGTATCACGGAGAGGGCGAAATACTAACCAGAGTTATCACGCAAGAAGCGAAATAGCAACAAGAGCGTATCACGCAGAAACTGAAATACCAACTAGTGCGTAACACGAAAAAAGCGAAATATTAACAAGAGCGTATCACGCAGAAAGTGAAATAGCAACGAGGGCGTATCACTGAAAAAGCAAATAACAACAATGGCTAATCACGCAGAGGGTGAAATACCAAGCAGGGCGTATCACGCAAAAAGCAAAATACCACCAAGAGCGTATAACGCAGAAAGCTAAATACCAACAAGGTCGTATCATGCAGAAAGTGAAATACAAGGGAATATAGGGCAAAAAACAAAATACCAACAAGGGCTAGCTACGCAGAAAGCGAAATAGCAACCAAGGCGTATCACAGAAGGCGAAATACCAACAAGAGCGTATTATAAAGAAAGTGAAGTACCAACCAGTGGGTAACATGCCAAAAAGTGAAATGCGAACAAGAGCGTATAACGAAGAAAGTGAAATACCAACTAGTGCGTAACAGGCAAAAAGCGAAATGCCAAAAAGAGCGTATCACGCAGAAAGTGAAATACCAACCAGTGCGTAAAAGGCAATAAGCGAAATACCATCGAAGCTAATCACGCAGATAGCAAAATGCGATCATGCAAAAGCGAAACAATAACAAGGCCGAAAAAACGTAGAAAGCGAAATGCCAAAAACATAATACCAACAAGTGCGTATCAGGCAAAAATCGTTCTGCGTATAACAAGGGCGTATCACGCAGAAAGCGAACTACCAACAAGGGCGTATCACGCAAAAAGCATAATACCAACAATAACGTATAACGCAAAAGGTGAAATACCAACAAGACCGTATCGCACAAAAAGCAAAATACCAACAAGGGCGTATCACGCAGAATGCGAACAACCACCAAAGGCGTATCACGCAAAAAGCATAATAACAACAATGGCGTATTACCAAAAAGGTGAAATATCAACATGGCCCTATCACGCAAAAAGCGAAATGCCACAAGGGTTTATCAGGCAGACAGAGAAATACCATCCATGGCGTATGAAGCAGAAAGCCAGATACTAACAAGAGCGTATCGCAGAAACAGCCCCAAAAAACAACAACGGCGTATCACGCAGAAAGCGAATTAAAAACAAGAGTAAATAACGCAAAAAGCGAAATAGCAACAAGGGCGTATAATGAAAAGAGAGAAATGCCAGTAAAATACACACAAGGGAGTATCACGGAAAAAGCAAAATACCAACAAGGGCTAATCCCGCCGATAGCTAAATGCGAACTTGGTCGTATCACGCAAAAGCGAAACACCAACAAGCGCACAAAGCGAAGTACCTAAAAGGGCGTATCACGCAGAGGCCGAAATACAAACAATGATGCACCACGCAAAAAGGATAATATCACCCAATTGGCGAAATACCAAGAAGGGCGGATCTCGCAGGAAGGGAAATAAAACAAGGGCGTTTCACGCTAAAAGCGAAATACTAACAAGGGCGTATTACGCAGAAAGCGAAATACTAACTAAGGCAATTCACGCAGAAGCGGAAAAAAACAAGGGCGCATCACGCAGAAAGCGAAATACCAACAAGGCCGTATCATGTACAGTGAAATATTAACAAGGGTGTATCACGCAGAAAGCTAAATATCACACAAAAAAAAACAAAATACCAATGTCAAGTGGCTGGAGGTTTATAATGAGTGCGGATTAACTGAAGGTAGGTTGGCCAATAGTCGACTATCTTGGCAGTTCCGGGATAACTTTACTATTATGCAAATCAATAATATTTTACAAGGTTATAAGGAGTTTTAAAATGAGTTATATACACATAGGATGCTCACGGGTTTCAGCAACTAAAAGGGGAGGAGGCTTCGTGAGGACGGTCACCGTACAAACAAACGAACGATATTGACCAAGGGTCACTTGAATGACCTTGAGCGTATACGAAACCGACGAAGAAGGCTTACACAGAGGGAGGGGACAGAGAGAGCACTTGCACAGGAGAGTTGCGCGTTGCCGATACCTCGAAGATTTGGTACAAGGGAGTAATCCTTGCCTTGGCGCAAAGTTCAAATAATTGTCTCTTGACACTGACTATTAACGGGGTGAACTTAAATCTTTCTTTCGCGTAAAATACGAATCGAGACTAAGCGAGCGGAAGCGGGTACGAGGTAGACTGATGTGAATTAACGAGAATACCGGGAGCTTGAAGGGTTCTGCGAGAATTGTTGTGCAGAGTCCAACGGGACACGAATAGCGGGTACCGATGGGGTGCGGGTAGAAGGATACTGACGGGGTAGGGCAGTGGCGGATACTGCCTTCCAACTCTGGCGCTTGGCGCCGGATGATTTATAGAAGGGGCGAATGGGGGTTTTCCCCCTCTGTCCGAAGGCCAGGGTCATAGGGCTCCGACGCGTCGGCAGACGAGAATAGTCTCGCCCTTTTTCCTCGATCACAGAAAGATTCCTTAGCGGGTGAGGCGAAACTTTGTCCGACTTCGGATGGGCCCTTTTGGGCTCTCAAACTTGTCGTAGCTTCCTATGACGGCGGCAATTCAGGTCACTGCGACGTCTCACGGCGTCTCATAATTTGGCACCTCCATTAGCGCAGACAATAAGGGTAGCCCAGGTACCCGTTGTCCTTCTCTCCATTGAAGAGCAAGGAGGCGCGTAGCTTCCTCTCTCTCTCTCTGACAACCAACAAAAGCTAATCACGCAGGGACTGAAATACCAACGAGGGCGTATCGAGGAAAAGGCGAAATACAGCAGGGTGTATCACGCAAAGGGCGAAATAACAACAAGAGCGTATCACTAACAACGAAATACTAAAAAGGGCATATCACTCAAAAATCGAAATACCAACAAGAGCTTATCAAGCAGACTACGAAATACCAAAACGGGCATATCACTCAAAAATCAAAATACCAACAAGGGCTAATCACACAGAAAGCAAATGCCCTCCAGAGCATTTGCTTTCTGCGTTATATGCGCTTGTTATTGTTTCGCAAAGAGCGAAACAATAACAAGCGCATATAACGCAGAAAGCTAAATACCAACAAAGGCGTATCACGCAGAGATCGAAATTACAACAGGGGCGTATCACAAAATGACCAAATACCAACAATGGGGTTTCACGCAAAAAGCGAAGTACCAACAAGTGCACATCGCGCAGAAAGCGAAATACCAGCAAGGGTGTATCACGCAAAACTCAAACTACCAAGAAGGGCTTATTACGCAATAGGCAAAATGACACCAAGAGCGTATCACGCAGAAAGCGAAATACAACATGGGCATATCACTCAAAAAACAAAATACCAACCAGGGTGTATCACGGAAAAGGCCAAATACCAACCAGGGTGTATCACAGAAAAAGGCGAAATACTAAACAGTGCGTAACACGCAACAATCGAAAAACAACAAGAGCGTATCACGCAGAAAGTGAAATACCAACCATGGCGTATCATGCAAAAAGCGAACACCAACAAGGGTTAATCACGCAAATGGTAAAATACCAACCTGGGTGTATCACGCAAAAAGCGAAATACCAACAAGCACGTATCACGCAAAAGGTGAGATACCAACCTACCAGGAAGGACTTATTACCCAATAGGCAAAATACCAACAAGAGTGTAACACGCAGAAAGTGAAATACCAACAAGGGCCTATCATGCAAAAAGCGAACACCAACAAGGGTTAATCACGCAAATGGCAAAATACCAACCTGTATGTATCACGCAAAAAGCGAAATACCAACAAGTGCGTATCACGCAAAAGGCGAGATACCAACCAATTTCCCATAGCTATGGGAAATTACTTATCCCTGTTCTTTCTAATATATACAGTATATGGAATTTTTTCAAACTACCTTACTTCCCACCATTATCGATTTTGCCCTTGTTTGGTTCCGATATATAGACGATATTATTTGTTTGTGGCCTTCTTCTAAGGAGGTTAATGGTTTTCTTACTCAACTTAATTCTCTGGTACCCTCTATTAAATTTACCCTTGAACTCGAACAAAATGGTGCCTTCCCTTTCTTAGATCTACTTATTCATAAGACTCATCTGGATTTAAATTTTCCGTCTATCGTAAGCCTACAAACGCTGGTTCTTATTTTCATTTTTATTCAGGTCACAATGATAAAGTCAAACGGTCTGTATTTATTTCAATGTACAACTGAAATCTTTCCCGCATACAATTTTAAGAACTCCCTCGTTTTACCGTTTTCTGAGTCCTTTTCCTCGCATCTCCGCCTCTTGAATAAGTTAAATATTTCTGTCATATTCAAGTATTAGTCTACCATGTGCTAAAGGTTCATTCACAATAATAACAATAGTATACGGGGGTGGGGTATTCTGTCGATTGTTTATTTTGCCCTAAGCAATACTTTGGGCAAACCGGTATATCATTAAGTGTACGTTTGACGCAACATAAATACAATATTACGAGGGGATAAAGCAGTAATGCTTTCTTTGTCCATTTATCTGAAAAGTCACCCTATCAATTGGAATTCGGCTAAATTTATTTACAAATCTGATGACTTTGTTCAAAGAAATATTGTCGAATGCTCATTCATTAATTCCTCTCCTAATTTTAATATATTTCCCGGTCTCTTTAAACTGGACCTTGTTATTAAAAGGCTTATTTATAACGAAATTGTCCATTTTAAATCTTAGACCTTTGATTTATTAATTTAGTTATGTTTCTCGCTTATTTTTATGTATTCACAATTAGGTGTGTATTTACTTAATTTAGTAACCTAAATGTCTACATTCTTTGCTCACAGTTGGAATTTCTTGAAGTTGACCTTATCTATTTGGTTTTATACTTCATATCTATCTTTGATAATATTTCTCTATATTGTGTCCTTTCGTTGTATAAGGGGCGGTCAATAAGTTTTGCAATTCGGATATAAGGAAACGAGATATGAGGAAAAGTGTTTTATTATTTTTCAATATAACTACCCTCAACTTCAATGCACTTGCGCCACTTGTCCCTGAGGCTTCGAATTCCCGACAACCAGAAATCTCCCGACTGATGTTCAATCCACTCCTGGACGGCGAGTTAGACATCTTCATCGTCCCCAAACCGGCGTGCATGCAGTGCAGCCTTGAGTTGGCGGAATAAAAAGTAGTCGCTAGGGGCTAGATCTGGACTGTAGGGGGGATGGTTGAGCTCCTCGAATCCGCACTCGCACAGGGCAGCTTGTGCAACTCTGGCCTTGTGGAATTTGACGACGTTGAAGTCGATCATGGGGCATTTGGTTTCTAGGGACCCAGTGAGCAGAGACCTTGGTCATGGCCAAATTGTCGTGGATGATGTTGATAACACTTCCATGTGATGTCCCAAGTTCTCGCTCGATTTCTTTGACCTTCACCCGTCGATTTTCGAGGATCCTCCTCTCCACACGGGCCACATTGTCCTCATTGGTCACGTCTGACGGGCGTCCTGGACGGGGGTCATCTTCAAGGGACTCACGACCCTGGCGGAACTCTCTATTCCAGCGAGCAATGGTTGCATAGGAAGTGGCGGTGTCGGTGTACACTTCAACCATGCGTTCATGGATCTCTTTTGCATTCTTGCCTTCCTTGGTCAAAAATTTGATCACTACGCGGTGCTCAACCTACTCCATTGTTGAAAGATTTGTAACTGACAATCTGCGATCAGCTACTGCTTCTTAAATAGACGAGGCAGGAGCGTGCGGCTGCAGGTCCTGACTTGTCATAACTTGTCCTAACACCCCCACAAACAGCCATCCCCCTTCCTCTGTTTTGCCCTACCGATTCGCAAAACTTATTGACCACCCCTCGTATATGGGCGGGGCATTACTCTGTTGTTTGTTATATATATTTACCACCTTTGTAAATTTTTTCGTTATTCCTTGAGAATGAACTGAACAAGTTCGAAAGTACTTGGAATCCGACTTTCATTTTCCTGTGTACTTTTTTGCATTTATTGCTCTACTCACGCGCTACTCTGTGAGTTTCTTATATATATACGATTATATTGTATATATATATATATATATATATATATATATATATATATATATAATTAAGGGCATGCAGTCACTTTTTGAATGGGAAGCAATGACAAATAGACAAATGAGAGAGACGAAATGATGGTACAGTCTTCTACGTGACAGTACCAGTATGTCATTGTTTTAGTATGTAAAAAATGAAATACTGCATTTGTATAATTAAAAATATCACCAAATAAATTTAGCAAAAAGTTTAATTCATAATATTCTAGGATGAAATACAATGCTTGAGTGTAGGTATATCTTTCAGTGTGCGATTTGCTGCAGTTTTCAATGATAACTTGGAATATATCAGCAAGTTGCTCATGGTACTCGAGAACAGTTTCGACCAAAAATTTCCAACGAGGTGGTGAAACTTTGAGAAATCGCTTTTTAATTTCATTATTTAAATGACGCAGACGTTTACTTGACTTTGCAAAAAAAACAATGGAAACCGATTGCGACAGCACAAAATTCAATTTTAACCTATGTGTTATACAGTGAATGAAAACGGCATTGGGATATTTTTCTTTGGCCGTTTTTTTTTTAAGTCCATTCAGTTCGCTTGCCATAACACTTGCACCATCATAAGTTTGAGCAACAATTTTTTTTCCACAATATTTAGTACTACTTTATTAAACACTATTTTGGATAACCCTTTGGCCGTACGATCAGCGCTTACGTTTATAAGCCCAAGAAGACATACTGCACAACACAAGAAAGTTGGGGAAACAGTTTTAATATCAGTAGTCTCGTCGAAGATGATAGCCACAAATGAAGATTCTTCTATTTCACTTTTATCTTCCTTTAAAGAACTTCGTCCACGCAATTAATCAAATCATTTTAGATTTTATTTGAAACACCAGAAAAAAAAGCTTGACTCTTCCAAATGCAATGCTAATAAGGGACCGTGTTTCTTACATCAATTAAGCAACTTAACATAATTACCCTCGTTTTCAGAATCTTTTGATTCATCACGGCCTCTGAATGCTAATTGTTGCTCGCTTAAAAGACAAACCACGACTATTATTTTTTTTAAATCTATTCTTTTTCACATTTTGATTATGTATTTCAACATTCCTCATGTGTTAGCTGTTTAATAAGAAATCATTTTGCGTTTTTCCGAACTTAGTTAAGTCTATCGCAGATAGAATAGACCGATATCGCAACGCGGTGAAAGGAAGGGAGAGAAATGGGGCTGACAAACAAAATGAAATGGAAAGGAAACAGTGAATACAAAGAAAACTAAGGGATAGGCCATGCTTTCTTCTTTATTATTCTAATTTAATTTCCATCGCTACCTTTATTATCTGCTTTCATCTTCCGTTTCCCGTCTTTCACATTCTTCAAAATTCCATTTTACCTCTAAAATCGACATCTTTAGTCGGACGGAATTTCTCCCTCGCAATTCTCGGGGAGGCGTGCGCGGGAAAATCAAAGTCTATCTGACTGTGGGAACATTGTCAGGTATCCTTTTCTTTTCAACTTGGAAATAAGCCCCATTACACTCTCATGAGGAATCATTTTGTGGTTAGCATGTCCAAATTTCCATTTGAGCCGTGTATTTATTACCATAATCCACGTTCCCCATTATATTTAACTGATTTTACGGCTCGTTTATCCCCATCCTATGAGGGGTGGATGGAGAATTTCCCGGCGCGCGAGGCACCTGCTAGATTTGGATATATTGAATGGGAAACAGCAAGTCGGTCCTGAGGGAAGGTTTGCGGCTGATGGGGAAGAAGGAGGTGGCTTATCTCGAAAATTGAGTGTTCAAAGTGAATAGGATGAAAAAGAAAAGAAACTATAAAGGGGTCTAGTATGACTAGGACTAATAGATGTTGATCTTGAAGTCCGAGATGAGCATATAAAAACTCTCCAAACATAAATTCGTTAGAGTACGTGATAAGTACCTATGGTCTGTACTTAATGAGAATTAGAAAGTGGATGTGTAGTGGCGATAGTAAACCCAGATAGTATAAACATCCGGAAAAAAATTAGCTTCGAACCTGCTTGCGGCGAAGTACAAGAGTAAGGGGGCAAGGTTCGTGGGGATCGCTTGGTATCGAAATGTCAGTAAAAAAATTGTCTGATTTCCTTTACTCGGCCTCCATTTCCACTTTGAAGGAGTTCTCAAATTGCTGTTTGCGGAGAGCTTGTGTAGGAGGCTCATACTTAGAGCGATGAAGTTAGGAGAAATGATTTAAGTATACTAGAGTGCGCTAAAAATAGATCATAAAAGATGAGAGATAAACCGCAAAGCAGACGAAGGCAGAGGTTGAGGAGGATTGGACGAGATGATAAAAATGTAGGACTACTTAATTCTGCTTTTGCAAAACCATAACTTTTAGGGTAGGATCGAGGACAATTGCATGGGATCCCAAGGATGGTGTTGGGTCGTGTTGAGAATCCCTGGAATGAATCAGGTAAAGTCTACACGATGGGCATTGGAAAATGACGTCATTGGAACATCCCTGAGTATGAATTGGTTGGCCTGCAAAGACAGATCCTGGACTCGCAAATTACAGGTTGGCCTCGTTTCTTCTCTTAAATATCCTCTCCTAGGTCCATTCAACTTTGCCCATCTGCTCGCCAGCGCACTAAGTAGTATCGTCCTTTTGGTAGTCGGGATATGTACCTTCCACAAATCTTCATTTCTCTTAACTTCATTAGCCTAATTATGAGCTCCCCTACGCAACCTCTCTAACATATATACCTTGTTTGATTTTACTCAGTTTAAATGACTACTACAACTACTACAGATTATAGTGATCTTAATAATAATAAGGATCTTAATATTACCTCTAATACTAATTATACTATTGCTATCAATAATTGTAATAATAAGATCTTTTGCCCCATCCAAGATGTTTCAGTTTAACGGAGAGAGCAGAATCAACCCTCGTTTTGGTCCCGTCACGAAACTGCATCAATATCCCCAAATTCACCCGTGAGAATTCCGCGACGAAGAGTTTTCGAGAGGATGCGCGGCAGCCGAAGCTCACTTGACAACATTAGGTTAGGTTGGTTTCTATTTGCGCCCATCGACTGGTTTACCATTATAATTTATTCCTTTTTTAATTGACTGTCTATTGTTTTTAAATTAGTGCGATGAGAATGTTACCATTGAATTCACAATAAATTTAGTGGAGAAGGTTTGCAAGACCAAAATGTGGAATGTAGAATGAAAAAGTTTAAAAATTTACCCATCAATACGTTTGGTTTAATCGGATGTTAAGTTAGTGGAGGTTATGTCATGTCGGGATAGGTTTGGTCAACATGGTTATGTGAGTGTACGAGGATGGATGCATTGATCACTTTCAGTGCTCTTGTACTCCCTCATTCCTTTCCCCTCCCTTGTTAGTGGCCTATTAGCCCCTAAATTGGGAGTATAATGCACTCGGTGATAAACTCCTGGCCGCTTGGCTCCAGTTGGTATCACTGTCGGGTGGAGCTGATAAGAGAGCGAGGACAAGTCGAGGTGTGTGGTTGTGTTTTGCGACTTACATATTGTTGCTGATCATTCCAATTGGGACGCCATTAGCCTATTGCAGGCTATTAGCAGGCAAAATTGGGCGATTCAAGGAGGGAGCGAGGACCATCGGGCTCCTTTGTTAGGGCTAAGAGGTGCTTGCTCCGTGCCCGACCTGGGTGGTCCGCGTCTCTGGCCCCGCAAGGCCCCATCCAGTCTGGATTGGAGTGGAGAGAACACCTATAGACCTACCGCAGACATCCCACCCACCCGGATCAGGACAGTACCCCATCCCCCCCGTCTCTTTCTTCTCTTGATTATCTCCATTTTATCATTTCATCTCTATTTTCTCACTATATTTATCAATCTCTTTTATATTTATTTCTATCCCTTTCTTTCGTTTATCTCTAATTTTTCTTTTCATTCTTTTTTCTCTCCCTCCTTTCTATCTCTTTTCGCTCTCTCTCCTTTTCCTTTTTTCTCTGTATTGTGTTGTCTTCCTATCTTTTTGTGTTTCTCTTTTATTTTATTTCGAGCCTTTTCTCTTTCTTTTTATTTCCGCTCTTTCTTTCTCTTTCTCTCCATTTCTTTTTCTCTTTTTTCCTCTTACCCACTCTCTCCCTTTTTCTCGCTTATCTCCCCTCTCTCTCTTTCTCTCTCGTTCTCTCTCGAGAAAATGAGAGGCAAGAAAGAGAGAAAGAGAGCAGGAGAGAAATGAAAAAAGAGAGGATAGGAAGAGAGAAAGAGGAAAAGAGAGTAATAGAGAAAAAAGAAAGAAAGAAAGGAAGAGAAACATGAAGAGAGAAAATGAGAAAGAGCGATAGATGGAAATAAGGAAATAGAGAGACAGTGAGGGAAAGAGAGAACGGGAAATAAAAGGAGATAAAAATAGATAAAGAGAGATGAAGAGATATAAAAACAGATAAAGTGCGAGGGCAGAGAAAGAGAGATAAATAGACATATATAGAGAGATGTAGAGAGAGATAGGAAGTGAAAGAGTGAGTGTAAATGAGAGTGTGAGTGACAGACTGTGCGTGAGAAAGAGTGAGTGAGACAATGTGTGAGAATGTGTGTGGGAGTGTGTTAGAGAGTATTTGATAGAATGTGCGTTTGTGTGTGTGTGTGTGTGTGTTCAAATGCGCGTGTTATTTGCTCGATCTTATGGCCGTATCTGCTTTCACTTGCCTTCGTTGCTTAACCGTAAGGACGTTAACTCACGCACTCACTCTCCAAGGACGCCCCATCGGGGGGATTTACAACAACAAGAAGTCTCTCGAAGGAACCTTGGGAATCAAACCGGGTAGGCCCCGTATTCGAGAGCGTTCAAAACTTTGGGATGAATCAAAGCATATCAAAGATGAAAGATCTCCATACTTATTTCCTACCCAGCTCAATATGCCAGGGGGGGGGGAATGAATAAAAAAGGCCCATTCAAGATGAAATTTACAAAAACAAGAAGTCCCCCAAAGGAACCTTGGGAATCAAACTAAGTAGGCCTCGTATTCGAGAGCGTTCAAAACTTTGGGATGAATCAAAGCATATCAAAGATGAAAGATCTCCATACTTATTTCCTACCCAGCTAAATATGCCAGGGGGGAAAATGAAAAAAAAGGCCCATTCAAGATGATAAAGAGCAGTTCCAGGAATGTACGAGTAAATACAAAACTAAAACAATCATTACTAACCTCGCGATATTTTATCTTTCGCGATCAATTTATTGGTACCTATAACAGTTTTAGTAACTTATAAATGGTACGTCCTGTTAATACTATGGCTATCTAAAAATATTTACATGACTTCTTAAATATGAGGGTTTTAATTCCTTACAGTGAGTTAACATTCCTTATTTTAATAGTTAATAGTCAATTTTGTTTGTTTTTTCAACTAAGCAATAATACCGCTGTTTAGTGCCACAGCCGGAAACAGCTTCCACGATTCCACTATTTTGTACCCGAAGAACTTCCCATCAGACTAATCCGAAACCAAGGCTACCCCAACTTACACACGTGGTTCAGAGTCCTTTTCTGATACAGGGTGAACATCTACCTGCGATCTTTTTGTAAAGCAGGGAGAACATCTACTTGTGATCCCTTTCTGATACGAGATAAACATCTTTCTGTGATCCATATTCTTGGAACCTTGAAGAATATTGGAGACTTCTCTCAGGTGCCCGGGCAGTCACCCGGCCTACAGAAAGAAGAGACCAAGCTCTTGCAGATGGTAGGATAGTCTCTATTCCTAATCGATGAGATCACTCCTGTAGCCTTGAATTGCACCTTTGACAAGCGATCGATGTCCTTCCGAAGGATTGGGACCAGAACTGTACCGCATCTACCTGCTGAGGTATGACAAAAGAAATTATGAATTTTCACCACGTCTTTATTCCGGAAGTTAAATTGTCTAGCAGAAAAGCAGGTTTCCAAGCGGTACACTCACCACATCAGAAGAAACGGAGGACATCTTTACCTAAAAAAACAAAAAAAAAACAACAACAGAAGTAGTTCAGCCCTGAACTATAACAAAAGCATTGAACGCCATGAAATAGAAAAAAAATAATAACATAAAAGTAATAGCAAAGAATAAAACATGAATTGCAAATGATAAACAAAGAGTAAAATATAATCTAAAATGGGAAAGACAATGAAGCCCTCAACACAAAGGCAAACTACATTTTATTTCATAACGTTTCTACTCTCTGCCACTATAAATTATCTACGTTCAAATCTTCCTTTTACATGGGGATAGAAAATCTAGATAGCAACTTGTGATCACATTCTGTTTTGAGAGAAGATTGTTTGTTGCTATTACTTAAAATCGAAAGAGAAAATACAATCAGGGCATTACATCCGGAAAGTTTGCATGGAGAGATGTAAAAAAATCAAAAATGAAGGAATTAAAATGTGTGAAAGATACATCCGTAATCTAACTGCTGTCGTTGTGGCCTGGAACGTATACAATCAACCAAAAGTCAGCCGCAGCATGATTGGCCCAATCCACGCGATTGTCAGAGGAGAACTGGGGGGAGGGAGAGGGGGGAGGCTAAATGCTTTGTGACAGACAGCGGGATTGGACAGACAAAAGAACAAACCTCAGATGGAAAAATGTGGAGAGAAAATAATCGTCAAGCCTCAAGGTCGTTATGGGGTTCCCGGTATAAAGACTCGGTATTCCTTCAATTCTCGCGCGCTCCATTCAGTCTATTTTGAACGGGTGGGTTCCTTGTCCGAATTGGTCTTAGTTTGTTGCTTTTTTTTTTAATACTCAGTCCAATTTTCATCCCGGAATTTCATGGCTTTATATTCCCCTGGTATTTCAAGGCTCGTTCTACTCGGGTATTTGGACTCGGATGATGCGTGTGGACGGTCTTTTACGTTCTAAAATTTGGCTTTCATTTTGGTCTTTTTTCCGGTCCATTTAGAATTTTCCCCCGCCTTTTGTTTGTTAAACAAAGTTAACAAAAGATAACATTTTTCCTTAGAGGCACCCGGGTAATATTGAGAGTATAGATGAAATATATCGGGGAAATTCCTAAAATACACCAATATTGTCAAACAAAGATAACAAAAGATAACTTTATTTTCTTTAGTGAGACTCGGGCAACATGAGCGCATAGAAACGTAATATCTCGGAAAATTCCTAAAATACACCAATATTCTGATCTATTAGTATCTGTACGAAATTGCACGTTGCCAAGGTAACTGCAATGACGTCAGAGAGTGAGGGAAGACTAGGTCAACAGGTGTATTACCACGATAGAATTTCTAAACTACATCAATCTTTGGGTATGCCCGTATAAACTCGGGTAAACTATTTAAGAACCAGCGTTTAATTTCCGAGTATATTTGGACAAATTCTTTAATTCTAGTTTTTTTCGTTGTTTCCTTTGGGACTCTACATCGAGGAAGTGGTTACCGATGCTGCCGTGTCATCCAACAGGTCCAGTTCGAACACCTCTTTGGCCACGAAACCAAACCGTCTTCTCACTTTGAGGGGCAATACTTTCAGGGTTGTGAATTCGTATTGTCACAATTAAATTAAAAGGTGAAAACCAACAAGGGCATGTTGGCCAGAATCCTTATAAGGAGAGTAAAGAAAGTGGAGAAGTTATGGGATGCAAAAATGTATTGTAGTAGATCCCCAGTTAACCCCCCCCCTTACTACTTAGAATGTAGCTGTCTAGGTGTCACCTAGAAATTCGAATTAAGGCAGATCCCCTTGAGAGCATTGAGGCAAGGAGGGCCCGAAATACTCCAGATGTCAGCCGCAACGTGGCTACCTATACTATACCTGACATCTACGAGCGAGGTTAAAGGTTGGTAAGTGGATATCACCTCCAGATAGAAGGGGGGTTGGAATCCCCCCCTAAAACTGAAGGCCCTCCTTACTGCTCTTATAACGGTGGCAATTTCTATCTAATGGCGCCTTGAAGGGCATCCGACCAGACACGTCGTGGCAACCTATCCCATGACAGGGGTTAGACACCCCCACCTTCCCTATGCATAGAGACATTCGGTAGGCCGTAAAGGAGCTCTGTTCATTTGGTTCTGATGGTCCTGAAGTATCAAACTTGGGGCAACACAAGTTTGACATTTCAGGACCATTTAAAACAACCAACCAAATTTGTTGTTTATATTCCATTCTCTCTTAATCTTTGGGGTCCTGTGGTTAGGACTTTGGTGCCTTTTATTTCAATTGACCTTCAAACAGCGGAGAATTGACAGGGGTCGGCAGCTACGGCGGAATGTTAAACGGCCGCATTCATTTGTGGTAACAACAGTTAGCTACCAAAGCGCCATTGACCCACTTCTGAGGAAAAGGGGCAATTAGGACCAACAAAGGCCACGTTTAGAGCCTCCACCCCTTTTCCACATACATAATATTGGGGGAGGATAATATTGTTATATATAGGAGGGAGGGGAGAGGAATTTGTGCTAGGATTTTTTTTTCCGCTCTTAACGATGTAGGTATGATGCGTAATGAATTTATGAAAATGAGTAAGGTCCGGAAGATTAAAAGCAGATATCTTCATACGAGAGGCCGACCGTGGCTTAATGGGTCATAAAGCATAACGGTTCGAGAAAGAGAAAGAGAGAGAGAGAGAGAGAGAGAGAGATATTATCATAGTCAAACACGAGAGGTGAACATGAGTCAAATTATATTCAGTATAGGCGCCGGGTCTAGAGTGGGTTAAAACGTATAACACTTCGAAATTAATCTTGCGCAGTCATTTAAAGGAATTTCAAAGATGTTCTCTTATGCAAAGAATAGAAAGGTGATTCAGTCTAGCATTGGAGCAATTAAAAACGAGACAGGAATGGTGTTTAGTGACCCGAAAAGTATCGCATAAATTATATAAAAAACAGATTCTCACAATTGAAAATTGATCAAATATTCCTGCTACCATCAATGTAATAAATTTAGTTCGGCTAGATTATATTACGGTGCTGAACGTCAAGTTCCTGTCTTATATTAATAAAATGATTTTAACTCGTTTTTTCTTGACGAAATACACCCTAGACACTTAAATGCGTTAAAAATACACGAAAGTTGGTCCACTTTATATCGCTTACTTTTAACGAGTTTTATCAGATTATTTTAAACTCACAAAAGTCGCGCCAACTTTCAAAAAGGGGGATAAAAGAGACTTAACAAACTATAGACCTATTAGTTTGCGTCGATCGTTAGTAAACTCTTGCAATTAACCATAAGCGACAAAATAGTTGACCAATAAAAAGCCATGGTTTCTTAAACTAAGCAACGCGGTTTTTGGAAGCGTTGATTAAGGAAAATCTTATTTAAATAAGGATTTAAGTTTGCAGGTTTTGTGGAAGACTTTATCAAACTGTGCCTTGATTAATTTCTTCTTTGTTTCTCTACATTTCTTATTAATTAATTTTCGTCTTGCAAGAGGTTATAAATTAAGGTTCCAATATTCATTCTTTATTTAACTCTTACTTTCGGTCTTCTGCAACCCTCGTTACATCTATATGCTAAAAATAAATTCTCGACCTCGGGCTAAAAAGTCTGACCCTACCCAGACTGAAATCCAAATTTCAAGAACAAAACAAACTTGAAATGAATCCAAATATAAAAGACCAATTTCGAGAAGAAACAACTAATAAACGTAACTATCCGCATCTCTTCCAAGCTAATTACACCTCAAGTCCGTGAACTGATCAAACCATAAAAAAAAACAACCAAGATACAGTGTAGTAAAGAAAAATTCCTTCTACACAGTGGTCTGTGATTGCTATAGCAATGAGTAGCTACCTTCACACTAAGTTGCTTTATCGCCCGATTCGTCGGTTCTATCCCCACTGCCCCAGCTCATTGGCACGTATCGAGAAGTCTTGCATACTGATAGATAGAACATTCATTTTCCAATATAGAATCGTTTATTCCGTTGAGCTGTGACCATTTGGTCATCTTCTATAGCCGTTTAGACCAAAGGTAAACCGTTTTGGGAGAGTTGAGAACCCACGCCTGGGGGCACTCTCTTCATCCACGCCAAGCAAGTTATTGTATCCACTACACCACTCTAACAACCCTATAGGATACATTGACTTGCTTGGCGTAACCGATGCAGTTTAAATATGGCTATTCATCGCTATTCTAACCAAGATACAGTATAGCTATCTGCAAAGGTTGGACACGGTGAAAGACGCACAAGTTCGTACAAATCGCAAGAAATTTGACCAAATCTCCTTTAAATTGGGTTAACCGGCTAGAAATGGAAACAAGGAAGTGTATGTACGCCTTCACAAGATTATTGGTGAATTTACACGATGTATATGTACGGTAAATGACTATTTTTAATATAAAAAATGTAAATTTGTACTATTTTATCCTTGTAAAGAGAACTTGCTCCTAAAATAGTCGCATAAGACCGAAAGCTCAGCTAAAATAAAGAAAACATATTGGAACGTTAATTTATAATCTATCGCAAGACGAAAAGAGTAATGAGAAATGGAGAGAAACAAAGAAATTAATCAAAGACATTTGATATGGTCTTCAAAAAAACCTGTATAAAAGAAAACCCGCTTAGCAAACTATATAAACAAGTAAATTTGTGAATCTTTCATTAAAATTGCCAGGGGGGCAGTTTCCGTTTACATAGAAAGGCAACGAAAAATTCCCCTCGTACAGACTCATTCCTAACAAGAATATTTCAGTTTCTAACAAACCAACCGCGTTGGAACAAAGCTAACGTCTTGTTGGTGTCTCACATTCGCTGATGCCAAATCTTATGCATGCTTTTGAGTTTTAAAAAGTGGCAACTATGCTGTCACTACATTTGCAAGCTCCACTACAAATTAAATCGTCTCTACCGATTTACCTGCCTTGATTTCAGATGTTAAAACGTACAACTCTTACAAAAGTAACTATTTTAGCAGAAATTTGGCAAGGGTTACATAAGAACACAGGGAAAAAAGTCGTTTTTATGTGGATTCAAAGTCATGTTCGAATCCTTATTAAGGAAGAGGTTAACCTAATAGCTTGTTTATAGAGGGACATAGGAAGTACGATGAAATATAAAGAAAAAGGGAAAGTACGGCAAATTACGAACACCTTCCCAACGTAGCTGGGACCAATGTACACGCGGCTATCATGAGCCCCCAACCCCCCAGAAAATATATTCAGTGAAGCAGAACTTATAAATCGCCCGCTTGCACTCTCGCCACGCTACAAACCAAACGGGCTCATTCTTTCGGACTCGAGTTACCGTACCGGCCTTCCCTATTCCTTAAGTGGCTTCCTTAGGCTTTTCTACCTGACATTGCATGCCAGGTAGCAACAGCAAGTTTCTTACAGGATATTAAACCCCAAATTGAGCCTTATCCTATTCAGGTCTTCCTGCATGTGTGGCATGGAACAGAGTCCTGCTTCACACGTACGGTCTTCCAGCGGCCACCTCCTCTTCCATATCTAAGAGTATTTTTTTACACTCGTGAATTTTCATGTGTACGTCCTTTCTGTTCTAAGATTATTTTGGCATTACAAAACGGCAGGCATTTTCTTCACTGTCGTGAATTATGTTTACATTTTACTTTTGGTTCGATACTAAGCATTAATTTTCAAATTGGGCTTTTGGCGGAGTTTTTAAAATTTAGTACATTTGTCTAACTTGATTTTGTTTTTTTCTTACTAATCTGGCCTTGCATAAATTAGGAAAGTGCTCTGGAGTCGGTCTCAGAGCTGAAGACGATGATGGGTTTAGATTTCGCTATTATTTATATCTCTATAACCGCCAATTTCCACTTAACATATGCCCGCCTTCTTTTATTATTTTGTATCTTTAGCAGGCGTACATGACGTTGTTGGGATGCTTTAAAACCACTATAAATCAAATAGTCTCAACTCTCAGGGTTTGACCAGTCGCAAGGAGTCTAATTCTGTGAGTAGTCGTAGATCATTCTTCGACAGTCATTCTTCGACTCTAGCAACTTTCGAGGACAGTGTTCACCGATCTACGAAGTCAGCAATACCACGCGGAAATGGTCAAACACATTTTACTCTCTGTCACAATCAATGTTAACAACCATTGAGATCTCTACACATATGGAATAAGTCCAGAAAAAAGCAGACAGAGGATGTTTCGGAGCCTATTGATATCGACTCACACGCCGAATAACACCAGAGCGGAAGTTTAAAACTTAATTTGGGAGTGTGAAACCCATTTTGTATAATATATACACAGGTGCGATGTGTAATTTTGTCACTTAACTTCAATATGATATAAAATAGCAAAAATAGTTTATTTGTACAGATATATTTACCAAAATTAAATGTTAAAGACTTTAAAGATTGCTTTATCTTCATTTTATTCAATGAAATCGCCGTCGGACTCAACCACGACATCCAGGCGGCGTCGAAGCCTACTGCAAGCCTTTTCGACGCCCTCCCCTACCCCTGTTTTACTGGGTGAAAACTTTGTGATCCTGGACCTAAGCTCCAGTTTGGTGGTGCAACGGTTGGTCTCTCTCAACCACGCTCCACCCATAATAGTCCTGGGCAGGTGGTAAGCCAGATTTTCAGAGTGATGTGGTCAAAGAAATTGTCTGACAGCCAAGATTGAGTTCTCCTGGTGAAACACATACGGTTTTCCAGTGGCCAGTCTCCTGACTCCAGGCCAACACAAACTCCACCAGGCCCTTGATATAGTCCTACGCATTGCTGAGGCCCTCCGGGAAGGGGAGATAAACGAGGACAAACGTAACGTTCGTGGTTTCCGAACCGCCGTACCCTCTTAATCACAGCCTGACTCACCCAACTCTTTCCTGATCCTCTGGACTGTTCCCAGATTGACATTTGAAAACTCGGGAATCCTCCCATTGGAGATCCTGCTGTGAATAACAAGCAACTCAGCTTACTTTTCCAAATTTTTGGTTTAATTGAATTCCACTATGATATCGCTTTCATCATATATGATGCACAACTGAGTCTACTATGCCCCATTAAGCACAAAGCCACCCATCATTTTACCGACGCTTGTCATGTGTGGTAGAATATTACCCAGTCATGGTTTACTCCTAGGCATAAGGCCCCTAACACACCCTCTTACAATACTCATTCATGCACATTCCACACTTATCACTCACATGATCATTCACTTCCTCCTCTCTCAAACACTTATACCAGAATCACCCCTCCCTTATCTCACGCTCCCTTCCAACTCTTCAGTCATCACGTCACTCACTTTTTCACATTATATACAATTATATTCCTATCCACTCACCCTCCACGCCCACACCCCCTTTCAGCTTTCCATTCACACCACTCTCGCTTGAAATCCGCCCCTCTCTCCATTCCACAGGCTTACTTCCGAAGACCAACGGCACCACCAACACACTTCAATGCAGCTCCCTGGCACATTCCACATAAAATCCCAACCATCCACCAACGCTTCAAATGTCCAAGAGACACGCCCACCATTCAAAACGTTGTGGTCGCAATTTGCTTCATATTCACTACAATTACCCCCAATGCATGCTACCACGGACGTAGATATACTCCCTCCCCACTTTCACTCCAAACATCACCCCTTCATTCCTATCTGCATCCACTTCCTCTCACACAGCTCGTCAAAAGCCACAATGAACACTTCTAAATCCCTTTCACTCCCAGCCGCCAACACCATGTCATCAACATATACCAGTATATAAAGAGCCCACCACTCACCATTCCCACACGTACTTCTCTCAGCACTCCAACCCCGAAGATATCAAATAGCCATCACATTGCATCGCCCGATACGCCCACGCATGCCAAACCACTCACTCCGGCTACCCCTCACCACCAACGCACGCCCCACTTCTAACACAACACTCCTTACATCATTTAACAGTTTACAACTTAATCTATGAATTCTTAGCACCTGTTACAAAGTTTCCTTCCACACACGTTCACAAGCCGTCTTCATATACATGAAACCAGCATACACATCACATCTTCCTTGCTTTTTCAACCCCTCTTCCCACTCTGAACCCTCATTATTCATCCTCCATCTATCCCTCGGCCATCCATTCTCTACGCCATATCAGAACCTTTCCATACACTTCACACACAAAAGACACATCTTCTTGCAGTCCCAGCACTTCCTCTTCCATCAACTGTATTCTTCCATTCTTCAGGCACTCTTCCATCCCTAAAAGCCCAACAACACGGCCAACAGACAGCCTCTACAACTCAAACACTATCATCCTCCAGCATCTCATTAACTACATCTTCCACTTCAGTTACTCTCCCATTTTTCAGACCTCACACAACACCAACATCCTCCTGTAAGCTCACCTCCTCCATAACACGATACAGAACCTGATCTATATCCAAGAAGTCAATCATATTTACACTTGCACCATCACTATACCTTTCACCTACACTATACAACTCACCAAAGCATTCTCACAATCTACCTTTGACCTCCTCATTGTTCACAAGTACCCTGCCATTCTTGTCCTTCATGTTCACATAGCTATTCTTCTGGTTCCTCGCTCCTATCCCTTCCTTCCAAAATACTTTCCTGTTCCTATCGGGATCATCACTTGTCTTTTGCCCAAAAGCTTCATTTGTTGCTTTCCTACTCTGTTTAATCACTTGTTCCACTTTCCTTTTGATCTACTTGTATGCATTTATCTCATCTGCTCTTTTAAGCATTTGGAAATGCGCCTCCTTTTTATTTTGTACTACACGCTTCACATCATCATTCCACTATTTAGCAATTTTCTCTCCAAGGAATAGTCGTATATGGGACTATAAATGCATTCCCGAACTAGCTCTTTCACAGATAATGGGGTGGGAAAGCGGTTCATAACTTGCTGCTCCAAAACATACCAGAGATGCTTGATTATGTTAAGATTTGGTGATTGTGACGAGCCACTTCAAGTGTTTTACATCACGGCTGACACTCTTCGTGTCAGTGTTTATCAAATTTAGGTGTATGAATCGGGGCAGTTTCTCTTGGAAGATGGGCAAGAGTATTCTATGATATAGCTGCCTAAAAAATCATAGAACTGTCCATGCTTCACGTGTGAAGTCAGGCAATCAGGATCAAAGGCTTATTTGTGCGTCCTCCATACATAAATTTGTCCTGAATAAGGACAAAGCGAGGGTCCGGTACTCACTTGTGCTCCTACAAACCTCTTCTATCAGTCTCACCAGACCTAGAGTGAAAGGCCTTCAGGAATGATAATGAGAGAGGAGAAGAAGAAAGGTTAGGGATAGAACAGCGAGGAGTATAGTAGGAGGCAAAGTAGAGGGCTTAGGCACTTATTGGATCTACAGTGGACGGAATAATGAAATATTTATTCTTCGATTTCAGTAACAATGCGAGTTTTCATTATCGTATTAAAGCTGATTGTATGGAATTAACAGCTGCTTTGATTGCAAAAATATTAAACTCTCTTGATCCTTCTCTTCCCTTGCTTTTCAGACTTTTCTCGTTCCCCAAACATCTGAACAACTTTTGCAAAGTGTTTTGACAAAGGAACATCGAATATTGCTAGTAGCAGTATTGTTTCTAAAAATATTGCCCTGTTCAATGGTCTGATTTTTTATGTCAATGCTTGATTCATTCCGATGTATTCTGAATGGCAGGTATTGATTCGTCTGGAGCTTTTTGACAGCCAATATGCCTTTCAGAACTTTATCAAATTCACAGTGTTATTGGTAATCAGGGATTCTATATCCTTTTCATAAACAACATCAAAAAAATGCCAGAACTGCTGCATTGTATGACTTGGATGCTTCATGTTTATAAATTCTTTGATAAATAATGTTTCTACATTAGACAAAGCTTGACAAATCTTGCAAAAAGCACCGTTCATTTCATTATTTTCCTCTTTCACTGTCAGCCATTTTTGAGTAACATTATTGTTTTCAGATATTTCAGGTTCATGCACCCATTTTGTTTCAAATGGCAGTAATTTTACATCTTTGTAACTAGGCTATCATTGTTCAGAACGTGCTAACTGAAGTCTTCTATAAAAGAGCGTACCTGAAAACAGTGGTGTATCCCAGAATGATTCTTCATATTTTTCAATTCCTAGCTTGGGTTGTGAATCCTTATTCATTTTTTGAAGTTCCTAGTGTTCTCTTCTCTAACTTCAAAAAAATATCATTGACTGACTACTCAATTAGATCATCTGTTTCTTCTATTGCTTTATTTTTACTCTTCACTGCTTCTACTCCTCTCATTCTCTTTGGTTCACCAGCTTCTGTTCCTACATTTTCTATATGTCTGTCGTAGGTTAGGTTAGATCTTTTGACCTCAGTTTGCTTTCCGTATCTCGGAACGGTTGGCGGATAGCACGCAGGGCAACTCTGCAGTTGAGCATTTCCTCGAAAAATGCAATTGAACTTTGGGTTCTAATAAATATCTAAGAATGACTAATTATACTTGGCAGAATTAATTCAACTATCTAGAAGTTTCTGTATATCAAAGAGGCGAAACAAAATTAACTTTACTACTGTACAAACACAAATAAAATGCTGGACATGAAAGATAAATAAAAAATAAAATAATGAACATCTAAGATAAATCAAAGTATACACACTCGGCCGCACACGACCGACAACAATTCCCGGTGGATCTGCCACCAAAAGATTCGGCTGCTCAGAGGGGCTTGAGGGAGAGAGCACTGAGCTTGAGTACTTTCCAACAGTACGGTTTGGGTTTGCACTTAAGGTCGTTTAGTACTCGGCCTGTTCGAAGTTATGACATAAAATACAACCTGTATTCCATTAACCACAGTCAGCTTCGAAAGTAGGGATCGAGGGAATATTTGCCGGAGAGGAAGCTGAACTCGAGAGATTTTTTCTTATTTCTTTCTTATTTTTCTTTTTTTCTTGTCTTCGGGCTCTTGGGGTATGGGAAAAGGTAAATGAACTTAATTAACTAGATCTAAATGTAAATGTAAATTCAGTTTTGCATTTTTCAAAGTGAATTCCATCTAAAATGAACCCGTTTATTATTTTTTGATAATTGGCTCCTATCTTTGCCAGTAATGCAGCATCTAGCTAGTCGAGGTCTATGGTGTAGTGGTACAGTTCGAGTTGCTCTGACAAAACTTTCATGAAAAAAAGGCAAAGGTTCTTTCGAACAACTTACATTGATTAAAAATGTCGACACCTTATGTGAAATGGTATGATAATAAAGTTGTAAACAGCTTCAACATTTGCTAGAGCTACTCATTTAACAACTGTTTCACATTATGATTACCAAGCTGGTCATGACATTGAAGTCCTATTATCATCAAATTGTACGAGTATAATACCTTAATGGGGGAGTGTACTTAGCTGATTGTCTAATGTCACAGTAAAAAATAAAACTAGGTCTCAAACCTATTTCTACCATCCTATCTTGCATATAATTGACATGGTAATTGTAAATAGTTGGATGCTTTACAACAGTGATGCAAATTTGAAATCCTACTTTTGGCTGTTACCAGACTTAGAGTAGCATTTTATATGATGAGGGCGTGGAAAGCTATAGAAGATGCTAAAAGAGGAAGGCAGACATCAGAAAGGAAGGCTAAGGCTAATACACAAAGGTTGAAGGCGGGGAGACCGTGGCAAGCATTGATTGATTGATTGTATAGGTTTATTGTGCAATAGCATACATTTATACATAATCATAATACAAATAATACAAAAAAAAAGAAAAAAAAGAAGAAGAAAAATACAGTAATAATATGATACAATAATATAAATACATGTAGCATAAATGCACACATTACACAAAGCGGGCAGCCCGTGGGTGTTGGCGTGCAGTAAGACGTGGTGGAGCGTCCCACGCGTTTCTTGTCTGCTGCAAGTGGATGGCGTCGGTCTTCATCACCTGTCGCCCGGCTGGGCGCGAGCGGCGATCAACGCGGAGGGGGTGCTGTTCTCAGCACCTCCAGCAGCTCGTTTGTTGGGGTGTGGCGGACCACCTGGGTGGCTCTTGCCTCTCGCGCCCTCAGTAGGGCGCCTCTTACAGGCGGAGGGGCTGGCGCTCGCTCTGGCCTGAGGCGGGCGGTGGCTGGGCAGAAGAGGAGGTAGTGCACCAGTGGGCACCGGGAGCGGCCACCGCAGTGTTCGCACCTCCCTGCCACAAAGTCGGCGTGCAGCTCTTCCCGCGTGGAGTAGCCCAGCCTCACACGCTGTAGCAGCACGCCGTTCGCTCTGGGCTGCTGGAAGGATGGGTTGAGTGGGCGATAGGCTGTGGCTGCAGCATACCACGCTGCTTGCCTCTTGATTGCTTCCCATTCTTGGTGCTGCTGGTGGGCGGCCCTGCGTTTAACCTGCACCTTGAGCTGCTGCAGGCTGGGGCGCACAGTCCAGGTGATGATGGGGCCGTGGGCGGATCGCTTGGCAGCCTCGTTGCCGCGCACGCCAACGTGGCTGGGAATCCAGTAGAGCCTGACACGCCTGCCCTGAGCTGCCAGGTCCTGCAGAGCGCACAGGATTGTGGTGGTGAGGTGGATGTTGTCCCAAGTGTGGGCGTGGGCGTGTTGCAGCGCCTGTAGTCCCGACCGAGAGTCAGTGTGTATCACCACAGTGGCCTACCGGCGGAGCAGAGCGTGCTGGAGGGCATGCAAGATTGCTACCAGCTCCGTCTGGAGGGTGGAGCAGTGGTCTGATGTCCTCTACGCCTGCGTCAAGCCGCTCGTGACGAAGGCGGCGCCGGACCTCCCGCTGTCGGGGTCGACGGAGCCGTCGGTGAAGTACACTGTGCTGCCTGGCTCCGTGACATCAGACATGGCCATGAGGGCGTGCTGGCGCAGCTCCTCGTTGAGGCAGTTCGCTTTGCTGTCGGGCAGCTGTGTGGCGGTGAAGTGTGCAGCGGGGGGGTCCCATGGTGGTGGTGGAACGTAGGCGGGGTTGGGGGTGTTGGGGTCGCGCCACAGCCAGTTCCCTGCCCCGTTGAGGGAGTTGGTTGCTAGGCTGACGTTTACGAGCCATCTGTTGTTACGCAGGCACTCGATGCCCTGCGCCACGGACATTCGGAGTCTCTTCTGCGCAACACCTTCCACGTCGCGCTGGAGCACTCTGGCCACCCAACAGGCCACAATGCAATCCACCCTGGCGGTGAGGGGCACCAGGTTTGCCTCACTCTGCATGACACAGGCAGTGCACCACCTGGGTGCCCCTAACATGGTCCTCATGGCGGTGTTTTGTATTACCTCCAGGCGCTGTTGCTGCTGCCGGGGCAGCGCTACAAGGACCGGTGCACTGTAGTCCACAAGGGAGCGCACTGCCTGACGGGAAGTAGAGGCGGAGGGCGGGGAAGGTTGCACCAGCGCTCGGCCGCGTCATGGCCCTCATCACATTCAGCCGGGCCTGCGTCCGCTCCCTCAGGTGCGTGACATGCTGCGTGAAGGACAGCCGTCTGTCCACCCACACTCCGAGGTACTGGTAGGAGTCGGTCCAGGCCAGGCCGACTCCTTGGACGCGAAGCTGCTGGCCAGCAGGTGTGCAAGTCTTGATGGCCATGGCCTAAGACTTCTCTGCCGAGATCTTGAGCCCCAGCTCTTCGCACTTGGCAGTGATGAGGTGCAGCGCTTCTTTGGCCCGCGCGAGCTTGTTGCCGCGCCCGGTGACGACGAGCGCCAGGTCGTCGGCGTAGCTAAGGAGGATGGTTCCTTCCCGATAGGGGAGGGAGACCAGCTGTTCCATCAGAAGGGCTAGCAGCGTGGCGTCCCCGGCGAGCCCAGCGTACGCCAGCATGGAGTACCACACTCCGTCGGCTCCCGCCGCTGTGTCACGTCGACGTTTCGCCCTGGCCAGCTCCTCGAGCGTGAAAGGCTGGTCCTTCGTGTGCGGCTGGCCCCGCGCCTCCCTGACCTCTTCGTCGCGCTGTGGGTGCAGCTGCTGCTAGAGGTAGCTGGTGAGGGGAGGAAGCTGCTCGCTAGAACCCCTCGCTGTAAAGCAGTTCGCCAGCCGATCTGCCTCTTGCTGTGGGCGTGGGTGGGCAGCTGGGCGGGTCGGGGCGGTGCCTGAGGCCTTCCTGAAGCTCCCCCACAGCTGGCCGAGGGAGGTGTGTTGGCTGAAAGAGGCGCACCACTATAGCCACTTTGCCTCCCTGGCGCTCAGGGACACCTGTCGCGCGCGGGCTACCACGTCCTGCAGGAGCTGCAGGTTGATGGCCGTTGGGCGCTTCTCGTACAACCTCCTGTGGACGTTGACGCGGTGATTGTGCTCCCGGACTTCCTCGTTATAAAACCACCAGTCCGGGCGCCGGCGGCGATTTGAGGCTGTCCTGGGCATGGCCGCGTAAGCTGCACTCTCTATGGCCACCGTAAGGTCCCTCTCCTGCAGGTGCAGGTCCGCCGGAGGCACATACGCGGACCACCATTCGGCCCGGGAGGCTTGAAACTTTGACCAATCCGCCCTCCTGACGTTCCACTGGGGCGGCGGGAGAGGAGTAGCTGGTGGGGCCACAGTGAGGGTGGTGAGGGTCCCTTAATGGTCACTGGTGAGGGTAGGGTGGACCTGCCAGGTGGCGCCGGGCTGTAGGTCGCCCGACACCAGCGTAAGGTCGAGCCGCCCCCCATGGACGTGCGTGGCCTCCCCTGTGTTCAGTAGTCGAACGGCAGGAACTTCTTCGAGCAGGTCGGCCAGGTGGCGCCCGGTCACGTTAGTGGGTGACACAAACTGCAGCACGGGGTGGTGGGCGTTGAAGTCGCCCGCTACAAGGAGGCTGGAGTGGGATGCGAGGGAGAGCAGCTCCCCAACATCCAGCTGGTACCACTGGCTCCTGTATATATTGTATACAGTGAGAGTGAGTGGCCCCAGCTGTAGCTCCAGTGCCAGGACCTCCACGCCGTCACCACAGTACACGGGTGCGGCGATCCTCTTGTGCGGGATAATGTTTCGTATGAGGGCTGCACAGCCACGCCCATTTCCGTCACCAGCCGGAAGCGAGTGGAGGGTGTAGCCTGCGACTCGCCATTCAAAGCTGGCGGGCGTGAGAGTCTCCTGTAGGAGAACCAGGTCCAGGTCTTCTTGGAAGACGGCTTGCAGCAGCTCATGTTTCTTGGGGCGGAGCCCCTGCACATTCCACTGCAGCATTCCCAGCGTGGGCGCCGGTGCGTGGGCTGGGCTGTCAATCCGCGCCTCCATCTTGGTTGTGGGCGTGCGGTGGGCGCAGAGGGTGTTGGGTGAGACCTCTCGGCGTGGTAGATGATGGTGGGGGCTGGAGGGCACCCTCTGTGACGGCGGTTAACACCTCTTCGCGGAGGAGTGCTTCGAGGTCCTGCTCGGTGGGGGCTGCGGTGCCCTGCCGGCGGTCGAGCAGCTTCTTCACCAGCTGTACGACACACGCGAGGATGACGTCCACGATGGCTCTGCCCTCCTCATTGAGTCCCTCGCAATAACCTGGGGGTCCCCTTTGAGACCCTGTCGCTGGTTGGGCATTGGGTAGCACCGTGGACTGCTCCTCGTCTGGGCGGGCGCGGTGGTCCTGACGCCTGTGTCCCTTCCTCCTCTGTGGCTTGGGGACAGAGGGGGTGGGTTGCTGGGTGGAGGTGTGAGCGGAGTTGCTGGCTGTGCAGTTACTGGTACCCTCTCTCGCTCCCTGCCTGTCCTCTTCTCCTGTCTCGACCTGACTTGTGCCAGGCTGTTGAGGGGTAAGGGATGGGTGGGAAGCCCACGCCGGCCTGTTTGGTGGTGGCGCTGGAACAAGGCGTCGGTTGCCTTGTTGCTGGGAAGGCCCACGTGGTTTCCCCTGCCTCTGCCGCTCCCCCTCCTGTGTACCGCCCAGACGTGTGCCGGGCAGGCCGAGAGTCACGGGTTGATGGGTAACCCACGCCGACCCAATTGGGGGTGGCGCGGCAATGAACCGACGCTCTCTTCTTTGGGTTGGGGGGGCACTGGTTCCATCTGCTGCTGCTGCTGCCGCCGGTGACCCCGTGGCATCCTTTTCTGTCGCTCGGGGCACTTCGTGTTCCAAGCGTGGTGCCCCTTGGTGCAGTTGGGGCACCGTGCAGTGGTGGTCTCGCTGGCCTTGAGGCGACCGATACACTCCTCCGTCGGGTGCGCTTGGCTGCAAACGCCGCACTTGACGGAGTTTTGGCACATGGCCTGGAGATGCCCGAAGCGCTGGCACTTGTAGCATCTCACAGGCTCACCTTGGTAGGGGCGAAGGGCGTAGCGGCCCCAGCTGCCCAGGTCCAGCTTGGGTGGTGGCGGCCCCTCGTACACTACAAGGATCTGCCTGGTTGGGACCTTGTCTCTGTGTGCGAGGAGCCGTGTTGCCGAGAGCACGTGGGGGTGAGCCTCGACGGCCTGGAGTGGCAGAGTGATCGGATACCGTTGAAGCACCAACTTGTGCCTCTTCACTCTGGGGTCGAGCAGGATCACTCGATCCCCCTCCTCGGCAAGGCGGTGCAGCATGGCCTCCGACCCATCGTCCTTCGGGGTGAGGACGTACTCGCCGTTGAGAGTAGGGCGAATGAATATCCGCAGGCCAGGGTGTGCTCTCTCCAGCTCCGTCACAGCCTGGTAGGCACTGGTAGTGTTTCTCTGGTGCACCAGTTTAAACTTGTGCCAAGGTCCTCGTCGGGAATGAGACACTGTTACCCAGCCTGCCTCATTCTCCTGCTGGGCCTCCTCGGTCTGGGGGCTCTCGTCGATGACGAGGTGACCGCTTTCATCGCTGGGGGCCTCCTCTGCCTGTGAGAACTCCGGCTTCAGTGTTCGGGCGGTCCTCTTCGGCGTGGAAGTCTCGTTCGGTGAGGGTGGACTTAACCCATTCCGCGTCTGCTTGGCAGACATCGGCGTGGTGGCTATGGACGCCGACCCTTGCATCGTGGCGTCATTCTTGTTCGCCCATCAGCGCCACGGGTGCAAAGGGGAGAAGAGACCAATGCCCTCTTACAAGCAGGACAGGAACAGGAGGTATCTCCAATCAACCCGTCCACGCTTGCTTCTGTCTCTTTTGAGAGCCACGGAAACAGGAGGAATCTCCAATCAGACCGTAGCTGCCCTTATGAGACAAACGAGGCAACCTTCTTGCTCTACTCTCAGGGTTAATAGTTACCAAATGGTAACATTCTTGGGCGATTAACTCTCGTGGAAGTGGTGATGACTCGTCAGCTGCTTGGATGCACTTTTCAGTGGGTGAAGTGGATTTTGTATGTCTGAGTGAATGTATGTGTGTGAATTTGCGTGGCAAGCAATTCCAGAGAAATCAGTAATGTCTGATAATTACGGACATTTGCCGAGTGTAGATAAAATAAGAAGATTGTGGAAAAAAAGACTTGATGTAAAGGGAAAACAAATATTTTATGTACGAAATGTAAAGTTAACCTTTGCTTCAACAATGTGAATAACTGTTTTATGATTTCCATAAAAAAATGTATAAATAACAACGACTTGGAAGTTAAGAAGGGAAATTTGCCAACGGACACGGATTAAGTGAGTCAATATTTTATAAATGAATTATGCGGGATGAATAATTATTTAAGTTGATTCAGATATATATTATAGAAGGTAATACGTATAAGATAATATAATAATAACAAGCAATTTGGATGGGGAGATGACTAAGGAATGACTAAAGGGAAATTCTATGTTGGAAAACGCAGGGAGAATGTGACTGACGAAATGGCTAATGGCGAAAAATCTCAATTAGGGACAAATATGTGAATTTAGAAATTATTTAATAAATGGATATATATGATTATAATTTAGATAATAAAAATAAAAGAATAAATATAATTATAGTTTCACGCTAATAGCCGATATGAGTGTTTGTAACGAAATAGGATAATATTAATAAGGTATTTAAATGGATAATCGATTAACACAAATTCCACAACACCAATTTTAGGGAGCCTCTTCTAATAAGTGGAACGCCATTAATGGAAAACCTGGATTGAGTCGATCGCGCGAGATTGCACGAAACTCAAATGAAAAACTCTCTGAAATGTCTGATTAAAAACTAATTATATATATATATATATATAAATATATATATATATATATATATATATATATATATATATATATATATATATATATATATATATATATATATATATATATATAATGAAAATTAATGCAATATCGCAAGAAAAGATGAGGAATTAAACCACATTCTCCGAAGACAATTTAATTCAGAACAGTTTCGGTGTATCTCACACCCTTTTTCAATTGACACTGGATAGAAAATATAAGAAAAGTGCATACAAACATAATAACACAGGGTCAGGTCGTGAAAGATCCCCTCTTTTTTCCCCCAATCCCCTACTTGTGGCTAATCTGGGGGGGGGGGGTTAGGCCTAAACATATTGAAGGGCACTAAGTAAGTAGCCTAGCTAGAGCCTGAAGGCCTGAAGTTTATAGAACATGCGTTCCTTGGACAATATGTTGCCATCAATTGAGCGAATAAGAGTGAAGCGTTTGAAGCCAGCGTGCTCGAAAACGTCGTGTAACATCTTGAAGAGGGACCCCAGCGTCTACGAGGCCCCACTCATCTTACTCTTAGAAATGATCTTTCGGTACTTACCTTCCCCACCCGAGGGTGCCCCGAGGCCGGACATCCCATCCTTGGTCTGGTCTACCGCCCAATAGGCAAGGTACTCGTTAGTTCCCTAAATCCTTACCCCTCTCTGAAGAAGAGGAACCCTTGTTCTTTGGAGGTGGGGAGGGGGTGTAACTCTTCTATCTACCTCAGAAGGAGCCCAAAGTTCCGACAGGCCAACCATAGCCTTATTCTTCTCTGAGATGGGTAAGGGTTTGGCTCTGTTGAGGATACCTTCAGCGGGAGGAGGTCGCTTCTCTTCTCTTGAGTCTTTGAAGACCATTGTTGTTCCGAGATAAACTTTCAGAGGATCAGACTTAGGCTTGGGGTGTATTCCCCAGAGTTATTTTTCTATCTCGGGGGGGGGGGGAATGCCACCTAGAGCGGAGGCACCTCTTAGTCTATCTCCACGTCAAGAAGGTCCTCTATCTGACAATCCCACCCCAAGGTATCAAGGGTTACAAAAAAGGATTCAAAAGACTTGTGGCCTACTTGAGCAAGATTCTTTGTTGGTGCCGGATAAGAGAAATCTGGAGAGGCCCCCGAAAAGAGAAAGTGAGCCACCTCCCTTTTAGAAGTGGAACTGATTGAAGGCTGTTCGAACGATGGTAAAAGGGAAACCCATTTACTGCATATAGGTTACCGGGGGCTTGATAGCCACAGCTACTACTTTTGTAACAAATGTGCTCTTTGCCTCAATCCAGTAGCAGCCCTATCTTCTGGGTCTTCTCCGTTATTGCTTGCACCTAGCAGGCATCTGTGCTGTGTGGGTAATTGTGCTTTATCGATTTTCCGCTCCTACGATGTAGCATGATCATCCCTCTACCGGACGCCTTTCCATTTACTTTAGTACGTTCAATCCTGCATGAAAGAGCCAACTCTTCTCTCAAGCATTGTCTAAGGTAGTACACAGTCGCTCTGAGAAGGCCCATGACTTTGAATAGTGACATAAAAATGACTATTATTATTATTATTATTATCAAGTTTCCTTACTGTAAATAATAAATTGACCACACCTTTACTGCGGAAAAAAATGTAGGTCTACATAGATGTGTGTGTGAGAGTACTACGAATTCCGTGGTTTCTTTAGACAAGTAACCTCTTGTTTGGCTTGCTGCGCCGCTGATGACGTGTACCAAGCCGCTCTCATGCCGCATTTTACCACATTTTCTCTACGAGGGAAATCTCCGTTAAGAAAGATTATGGAAATCTTTTAAGAAAGAAACTAAGATGGGTGAAGTGAAAATGTGACGAAGATATATAGCCACCGATCCTCCTGCGGGCATTAGGATGGGGAAGGACGCAATTCTCCAGATGTCAGATGGAGCAGGGTTACCCACACTACGCCTTAAACTCCATTGAGAGGGAGAATGACGGTAAGTGGCACTGAATAGCTGAAATCGCCGTTGAGAGAATGGTTTAAAGACCTGCGCAGGCGCATGTGTTAATGTGTCCACAATTCTTATGATCCGTGTATGTGTATGTGTGTCTGTGTATTTAAAAAAATGAGAACTGGATTTTTTTCCTTGCACACTAATTTTGAATTGTTTGAAATAAAAAAAACTCTTTCTCTCGCATACTTTCTTAATTTTGTTAGCGAAGCGAACAAGTGGCGCAGGCCTAGCAAAAAAGCCCGTACGGTGAATTTTTGCTAGTACTAATAAAGAGGAAAGTTCTTGGAATCTTCTTTTACGTTTTCTTGTCTGGAGGGCGCATATTGTACTGCGGTGTCATTTGAATTTTAAAGATACACATGCGCTAAAAAAAGAAATAAAAAAAGGAAGAGAGATGGAGCGAGAGAAAGCCTAAAAGAAAAAGAGAAAAAGAAAAGAGAGAAAGCGAGGAGTAAGAAAGAAAGAAAAAGAAAGAGAGAATGAGAAAAATAAGGAGAGAAAAAGAAACAGAGCCAGAGGGGCAAACGAGAGAAAACCGGGAAAATAGATATAAAGAGAAAAGAGAGAGAAAGAGAGAAAAGGAGACAGAAAAGAGAGGAAGCGAGTAATAAATAGAGAAAAAGACAGATATATATATATATATATATATATATATATATATATATATATATATATATATATATATATATATATATATATATATATATATATATATATATATATATATAGAGAGAGAGAGAGAGAGAGAGAGAGAGAGAGAGAGAGAATGCAAGTGAAAGAATAAAAAGAGAAAAGGGAAACGGATGCCCCCTTCCCCCCTGGGATCAAGGATCGTTCCACCATCCCTGGTTGGGTCCTAAAACACTCTTCCACCTGGACACCTTCCCATCCAACGAGGACCGGCCTCTGATGCCTTCAGGCTCAACAGCTATTGTCATTCGGATTTTATGTGCATTTCATTATCTAGTTGGGGGATTTCGTCGACGATGCGAGCAACGAATGGCGAAACTTACCTACCTAGACACGGCTTACGACTTTATGGATCCTTCACCAACAGCTGTGAGGATAGAAATATCGGAGAATCTAGCAGGAGAGGAGTATGGAACTCCTTTAATCTAGGGAGTTGCCCCGATTTAATAGTCTCGTAAAAGCCATATAAGATTTCGATTAAAAGTGGGAGGTGAAGATGCATGCAAATTCCATTGCTAGGTACTGTTTTAGGCTAAACAACTCAAGTTTTAGGTGACTATTCAAAATAAATTTCAATTAGCTTGCTTTAGGTCCGCCGCCAAGTAGAGACGTCCTTCAAGGGTTCATTTTGTATCTATAAATTAATATGAGATAAGTAAAGGGTGCTTGGATCTTACCGCCATTTGATTAAATCTTATTAAAAAGGGATTAAAATCGATAGTTACAGAATGCAAGATAGTGAAAAACAAACAAAAGAAGCCAGATGATTCTTGAGATGTCTAAAAGTAATTCTATTAGTTTTTATTAGTTTTATTAAATTGTATTTTTGTATAACTGTTCTGATCAGTTTTAACACCATCTCTCAGTTCAGAGGAGATTTTTTTTTAATTTTAAGAGCCCATCTGGCGACTGCCTACTAGGGTAAAAGTCGCCGTAATCACATCACAGCCTAATGCTAGGCTAGATTAAAAAAAAAAAATAATAAATAAAAATAATAACAAAGATAAAAAAGCATAAACAAAGGCTAAGAAACAAACCTACCCCCGGCGTCAGGGGTAGGTCCTCCTCCTCCCGGCTTCAGGGGTAGGTCCTCCTCCTCCCGGCATCGGGGGGTAGGTCCTCCTCCTCCTCCCGGCGCAAGAATATGCGAATCTAAAACGAAGGGAGCCAAATAAAATAGAGGAGGCCAACCCCCTCCAAAAAGCCAGATAGTCCACAGGTCTGCGCACACGAACCTGCCCCGAGTGTTCAAAGGAGAAACTAAGTGAACTTGACAGATACAAACTACCCTTCTATGGGAATAGTTATGAATATCATCAGGGCCGAAAAGATAAAACTTAGTTCCTAATCTCTGGCTGATATCAGTATGACTAGTTAAACTAATCATCGTGTGTGTGAAAAATAGAAAAATAAATGTAAGTCTCCATGCTCCGTGTATCCTTTGTCATTCTATATCAAACACTTTCACGTTACAGCCGATATCTCCCAAAGGCAAAGAACGACGTTAGTATAAGAAACCGGGTGGATTGGAATGCCAATGAAAGTTGAGAACATTTCGCGTCTTCAACGCCATTCAGAGTAATGAATATCGGTTTCCAGAGAGGTAAAATGAGCTATCCTAAAAAGATGATAGAATATATATGTATGTCGCAAACCTCTTTGAAAACAGAAGTTTGCTCAATCGTAAATATTTTTCAGGCCTTGACGGCGAACGTCGTATACATTGTATAACACCCTCACGCCCAAAGTTATCTACTAATCAATTCACGCCTGTTCGAGGAAAAAGCTTATAAACTCTAAAGAACGCGATTTCACGACTTCCTTTTTTGTAGAAAATTTCTAACCTGATTTGGAGCTCCGCCGTAACGGAGCAACGGAGGCGTACACATGCCACCAATGGGAAGAGTGGGAGGGGAGTAGAAGCCCCCCCCCCCAGAACATGACAGCTTGATTCCACCGGGCAAGCCGCGGGCATCTTCCTTTACCAGTGGTCGAATATTATACACACTATTTAGAACAATGTCAGCCAATGTTGTATTCATTATTTATCATTCTATTATTGTTACTCTTATTTGAGATTAGAATTACAAACATTGTTCGCAATCCATTCATTCTTCTGCATTGATTATTCCCTCTTCCATCTTCCTCCTTTGGATTAACTTGGACAGAAATCGCCCCTCAGTCTTGCTCGATTTAGCAGTTAGCCGCAGTTTATGCTCATAAGTGATTAAGTATTTAAAATATTTTTTCTATTAAATCCCCTTTGAAATCCAGGTCGAGGTCAAATGTCCGGAACCTTCTTTACAAATCTTGTTACTTTCCTAGAGTGACCGACTATACACACACACACAAGAAATAGGTTTAAATCTTTATTGAACTTTGTCTACAAAAGTTCATATTCTACATTTAACTATAAAACCTATATACAGAGCGATGGTGTTGCTATAGGACCACCAATGGATCCATATTGGCCGAACTTTTCATGACTCATTTTGAATCCAGAATGTTTCATGAGTGTCCAGCTGACTCTCGTCCTCTATTCTACAGACGTTTCGTAGCCGACTTCCTTGTATTTTTTTTGTTCGAAATGAAGCTCAAACAAGAACGTTATCCAATTATTAAATACCTTGCACCAATGCCATTTTAGGACTAAATTATTGTAAAACTTAAAAGCCTTACTACCACAGTACTCAGAAAACTTACATTTAGTAGATTAGGGATGTTTTTTTCAGTACTTGTGATCTTACATAGAAACTTTCTGTCATTAGAACTTTGTTATAACGTGGCTACTATCTTCCTTTCACTTATTACTTAATGCAGAAAGAATTCAGAAAACTAAGAAATTGCTTCAAAAATAATAAGCAGCCTTTATTATATGTAAATAAAATTTGAGGGCCTTTTTAAACAATACTTATTCTCCCAAAACAGTTGCACCTACTGTTGAAAACAAATTCATTATATCAAATTTCTAGAAAAGAAATTGTAGCTCTTAGTAAATTATGTAGAGGATTGGGTAGCCAAATATTCGCGCAGTGGTCGCGTGTACCAATTCACATGTCCAATGTCTTCCTCGGGTTAGCTTCATATATTAGCACCACTGATAGATCTTTGGTGGCCTCTTTCTCTCCCACGTGCAAATTAGACCTAGAATTGGGGCTGTTTTGTCATTAAATAAACTTGCCATTAGTAAAATAGTTAGGATTAAGGTAGTCTCAAGTGTCAGGCTCTGCACAAGCTTTATAACTGGCTACCAATATAGGATCTAAAGATGACAATTCAAAGCGCAGCAGGAGGGTCAAAACATCATATTCTCAACCTTTAACAGGAGCTGCCAAGTGTTAACAGGAGCTGCCAAGTGTAGGCCATGAATGGTCTTTTGCAGTCTCCTTCTTTTCTTATGTTCTTATTTCATTATGGTCCTTAGCTAAATTCTTTTGTTGTTGTTGTTTTAGTGATGTTGTGCTACGTTTTGTTGTTTTAATTGGTGTCGTGCACTATTGATGCCTTAATGACGTTGTGTTGTGGGTTGTTTTAGTGATATTGTTCACTTATTGGTTTTATTGTTGTTTTCATGGTGCTGTATCAGTGTTGTGGTTTTATTGCTGTTGTTTTTTATTATTATAGTGATGTTATTGCTCTGTTGGTGTTCTAGTGATGCCGGTGATCTTATTTTCATTCGCTAAGGAAAGATGGAATCGAACCAATGAAAAGATTGTTTTTTTAATGGTTCAGAAAAGAAAGTAAACTAAAATGACCAATGGGTGAAAGCATGCGTGCGGAGGAAAAGTGAAAGTTTAGAAAGAGGAGTAAGAGTAAAGATGTTCGAGAATGAAAGGGACTGACAAATGCCTTACATCATGAATAAATTCAAATAAAGGGTACAGGCAAATGTAAGAACATGCCATCATCCTCGTTTACCTGCGAAAAAACAAAACAAAGTGAGGTGCTAAAAAGATGCCCACATTTATGTCTCATTTTCGAAAATTGTGGATTTTTATTTATTTCCGATTTCAGGTTTTTAGTTTCCACACGATGAAATATTAGATACGTGTTGCCATTCTCCGTGTTGATTGCCCACGTTTCCACTCGGTGTTGCTATCCAACGTTGCCAGTCCGTTTCCCATTCCGCCGCAATGTCGGGAGGCGAAATGAGCCTACAACGCGTCGACCGATGCTTAACTAATAAGTGAGAGAAGGTGTGATAGATGGATAGCATGAGAGTTTAGTTTAGTTAGGGCTATGTTTTTGTTTAGGGGGTGTAGGGGGGATGGAGTGTGAGTATGAGTGGATATGCCAGGTTACTGGCTGTTCTTTTTTCTTAGTTGGATCTACTTTGTTTATACTTCTATTTATTGGGATGTAGTTATCTCCAGTTACTTCTAATTCTTTATTATTTATCCGTTTATTATTGGTTTCATTTGTGGTACATATATAGGTATCGTTGCTTCTAATTCCTTGTCTTTTTTTTCTTTTTTTATCTCCTGTTGTTTAATTCCTTCTGGCATTCATGCCTTTGTCTATTTTTTATTACCTGGTTTATTCGTTATTTTCCTTTATTGTTATTTTTACGGTTTCTATTTGTTTGATCATGTATAGATTGGTATTTTATCTCTCTGCAGGCGAAGCCTACTGTTTTTGAATGTTTGTCTTCCATAGTCTTCGTTCTCACTATTGAGTTCTCTGCTTGTTTCGGTGATTTCTTCTTCGATTTTAATCCCTATAATTCTTGCACGTTTTTCGACAACTTTGTTGATTGGGGCGAAGTCAGCCGAGTCTAGTATTTCAATCATTCGTTTTCTTTCTCTTCTTTTTGTATTAGTTATAATATATGCTGCTTTGTTTTGCACTCTTTGCAGTTTTTTCTTATTCGATTTCGTTAATGTATGTGTTGGGATTGGGAAATATGTTAATACCGAATCGATAAATGCTTTGTAGATTGTCCTTTTTCTTTTCTGATCGGTTTCTTTTAAATGATATAGTAATCTTACCCCTATCTTGGCTTTTGTTATTCTTTCTTTTATGTGTGCATGGTAGCCCTTTTCTCCCACATGTAGGCCCAGCACATTCCCTTCTCTGGCATATTCATAGTCTGTGCCGTCGATGTTTATCTGATCTCTCTTGAAGCGGCTTATTGGAGTGATTTTGAATTTATTTGAATTGGTTTTTATTTTCCACTTCTTTTCGAATTCATTGATGTTTTTTTTATCTCTCGTTCCGTTGTCCTAGCTTGCCATCTGGGGTCTGTGGCTCTTGTGGAGATCACCTGGCTGATATCATCGGCTGTATATATTGAATATAGGGTGGGACTCAGACATCCTCCCCCTGTGGGACCCCTGTCTGTAGCTGGATACAGGCCCTTAGAGGTCTTCTATGCTGATGTAGACCTTTATGTTAGTTATATAATCAGCGAGGATTCTCTCCATCCGGATGCCGAGATCGAGTTGTAGGAGTATATGTTTTAGTCCTTCAAACCATACCTTGTCGAAGGTATGGTTTACGGAGTACCCTCTCTCAGATTTGGCTTGCGCGATTTTTTCGGTAATTATTGCGAGAGCCATTGTCGAATCTCGTTCTTTTCTGAACCCGTATTGATGTTTGTTTAATTTTCCTGCTTCTTCTAAGTGTTCGGTCAGCCTTTTGTTTCGTATTTTTTCAAAGTTCAGTAGCGATATTGGTCTGTAACTTGAGACCAGGTTCGACGGTTTTACTGGTTTTGGCAGAAAAATCATCTTCGCCACCTTGAAAATTTCGGGAAAGCTCCTATATTCAGGTATGAATTGAAGATATCTGTAAGACTTTTTATTATGTTTTCGGGAGCTTTTTCGTAATTGCGCTTTGTTAGTCCCGTCTTTCCGGTCTTTTTTTGTGTGAAGAATCTGATAGCGCTTTTTACTTCGTCCAACGTGATCGTCGTTCAGAGTCCTGCTTGTTCGTATATGCGTTTGTTGACTCTATTCTCCGGTGTTAGTCTTTCTGTTTATTCTCATACTTTCGTTTACCGTTATGAGCATCTTGCGGTAATGTAGGTTGGGAATTCCGGTCCTACTCATTTTAATATGCTTCTCTTCATTAAGAGATCTAGATTCTTACCAGCGTTGTTTTTTGTCCGGTAACCTGATTCGGGTATTCTGGCATTCAGGTTCCCTAGTAATATCGTGGGATTATTCTTATTGAATAGCTTCGTTACTGAGTGAACCGGAATGTACGAACGTCAAGGCGGTTGGTATGCCGACGCTAGCTAGCGTGATTGCAGAGTACTCCATTTCCAGTGTTACGGCAAGATAGGCCTCGTCCGCCTCACGCTCTTGTGTGTATAGAAGGTTTCGTTTTATTGCGATCGGCGTACTATCGTACCTTTCCCCGTTGGGATTCTTTTTTATTATATGATAGTTGAAGATTTTCATTGTTTCTTCATTTTTTATTCCATGTTCCGAAATTGTGATCACGTCAGGATCTAGTTTCCTAAATATATTTCCATATTGTATGCTTTTGTTTTTCCAGTCGTCGGTGTTAATGTGAAGGATCTTTAGTTTTTTTTTATCGTGTAATCCATATTTATTTATTTCTTCTTTTATAACTACTTGCTTTTTATTTTGGAGTTCTTCCATTTTCCGTTTTATATCCTTTCGAACGTGTCCTGGGGTAGATTCTAATTCGGTTTTCTTCAATCAGTTGCTGTATTGCTTTTTCGTCGTGATCGGTGACATAGTTCCACTTACATGTTCCTCTTTCTATTCCTTTTTAATATCCTCTAGTTTTGCTTCTTTTGGCAAGGGGTATGCTTTGTGTACGAAAATCTTTAATTTGGAGTCTTTAGCTTCATAACGACAGCCTTCTTCATTTTCTGTTCCTGATTCTGATTCAGTTTCTAATTGTGTATCCGTTTCGGTGTGCACTTTTTGCGTTAGACTTTTCTTCTTTTGGGGGTTCTTCTTTTTTTATCCTTCTTGCACTTTTTCAGATTTGTCAGTTTCTATTTCTTCTTCATTGGATCCGTCATTATCTTCTTCTGCATCTCCCACAACCAGTGTGCCCCCTACCTCTAACATACCTGCAGCTTTTTCCGGCCGTTGCCGTATATAAATACTGAAGGAGGGTTGGTGGTGGGGGGGGGGGCACATTTTCCTGACTCCGTTCTTTTCTAAAAGTAGGTTCAGCGTCTCGGCGAATGTTCCCGGTTGTGCTATGTTATGCACGTGGGCAAACATTATACAAGCCAGTATGTCGAGGCCGGTTCCTTCATTCACGTTGATGTTCATTTTTTGCTCCTGCGTTTCTTTTATTGCTTTTACTGTGGCTTTTGCTATGCTGGCGTATGTTTGGTTTGCTCTCTTTTGTCTTTCTTCTTTTTACACTTCTTTCCTGTTTATTATGGCCTTTCTTTTCGGACAGTTAATGGCCATAGTTCGATGCTAGCCCTGGCAGTTGGTACATTTTTTTTTATTTGTTCATTGCATTCGCGAAAAGTATGGCCAATTGTGCTGCACTCTGAGCAGATCTTAATGTCTTTTGAGGGGCAATTCCTTGCCACGTGCTCTTCGATCGCATAGCATTCGAAACAAGTCTGCACATTTATGAATTTTTCTATTTCGAAGTTTTCTGGTGGTATCCGCATTCCGAATGCCAGAATTCCGTTGGCCATCTCTGATGAGATACACACTACCTGGAAAACTTGAGTATGGTGGCCGAATTTTATGATTTCTGAAATTTTGAGGTACTGGTTTTCCCTTTCTAATTCTTCTTGAAGTTCCTCTTTTGTGTGCGAGCCGACATTAAGTTCTACTTTACGGCACACAAATGAGCGATTCGCCATTAATTGTGGTGGCAGTTTTGGTGTTAAGCCAATTTTGCTTAGAGCTTTCAGCCCATCGGTTGCCACCAGCCTTTCAATGTCTACTTGTTGGTGGCAGAGTGCAAAGTATCCGTTTGGTACTTCTATCAGCTTTGTGAGCGCGAATTTTAAGTCAGTGTATAAGGTCCTGATGAGAAGTCCTCTTTCTGGTTTAGTTTTTCCTGCTTCGGTCCTTAGTGGCAGTCTTCTATACTCCAAGTTCATGTCTGTGATATGGGATCCCCCCCCCCAATTATCCTGTAGACCCGCCCTTGCTAAAATGGCTGATATGATGTTGTGAAAAGTGACGGGCTTTTTGTTGGCTAGCGCGGAATCAACCATCGCTAGCCGGTGGTGCCGCCGCCTCGAGGAAATTAAAAACCGCGGTTGCTTCCTGCCATACACTGAGACGGTTGTATGCCCTTCAGTGGTCTTGGGCCCCTCATAGGGGGAGTATTTAAACTCCTCTGCAAAGGTTGCAACCCAGCCCATTGTCCAGGGGCTCCTCCCTCTGATACGAGTATCTAACAGTGGGCCAATCCTCAAACCTTCCTTCTCCCGTACCCCCAATTATGCATAAGCTAGTGTTCTGCATAGTTGGGACGAGGTCGAATATCAGCGTCCTTTAGCTAAGGCATTGGACTCGGGGGGGGGGGATTTAGTCAGTCATGGTGAAATATATGACGGGCCTAAAAATTGTATTTCTCTCTTTTTAGTATCCTCCTGTATGGGAGGATTTGGGGTGTGGGAGAGGAAAAGATGATCAAGACGATAGATGAAAATGAAAATGAGGTTGAAAATGATGAAAATGAGGTGAGCTGCAGCTTCCCTCTGGATCTCGTATGCGAGTAAATACACTCCTGCCGATTCCTTCCGAGAGTAATAAGGAAAAATCTTCTTCGATCGAGAATGAGATGAATATTTGCTGTGAGGCTGCTTTACCAAGCTTAATGAGAGTGGTCTATCAGTTGTCCAAGCTTAATGAGAGTGGTCTATCAGCTGTCCAAGCTTAATGAGAGTGGTCTATCAGCTGTCCAAGCTTAATGAGAGTGGTCTATCAGCTGTCCAAGCTTAATGAGAGTGGTCTATCAGTTGTCCAAGCTTAATGAGAGTGGTCTATCAGCTGTCCAAGCTTAATGAGAGTGGTCTATCAGCTGTCCAAGCTTAATGAGAGTGGTCTATCAGCTGTCCAAGCTTAATGAGAGTGGTCTATCAGTTGTCCAAGCTTAATGAGAGTGGTCTATCAGCTGTCCAAGCTTAATGAGAGTGGTCTATCAGCTGTCCAAGCTTAATGAGAGTGGTCTATCAGCTGTCCAAGCTTAATGAGAGTGGTCTATCAGCTGTCCAAGCTTAATGAGAGTGGTCTATCAGTTGTCCAAGCTTAATGAGAGTGGTCTATCAGTTGTCCAAGCTTAATGAGAGTGGTCTATCAGTTGTCCAAGCTTAATGAGAGTGGTCTATCAGCTGTCCAAGCTTAATGAGAGTGGTCTATCAGTTGTCCAAGCTTAATGAGAGTGGTCTATCAGTTGTCCAAGCTTAATGAGAGTGGTCTATCAGCTGTCCAAGCTTAATGAGAGTGGTCTATCAGCTGTCCAAGCTTAATGAGAGTGGTCTATCAGTTGTCCAAGCTTAATGAGAGTGGTCTATCAGCTGTCCAAGCTTAATGAGAGTGGTCTATCAGCTGTCCAAGCTTAATGAGAGTGGTCTATCAGCTGTCCAAGCTTAATGAGAGTGGTCTATCAGTTGACCAAGCTTAATGAGAGTGGTCTATCAGCTGTCCAAGCTTAATGAGAGTGGTCTATCAGCTGTCCAAGCTTAATGAGAGTGGTCTATCAGCTGTCCAAGCTTAATGAGAGTGGTCTATCAGCTGTCCAAGCTTAATGAGAGTGGTCTATCAGCTGTCCAAGCTTAATGAGAGTGGTCTATAGGTTGTCCAAGCTTAATGAGAGTGGTCTATCAGTTGTCCAAGCTTAATGAGAGTGGTCTATCAGCTGTCCAAGCTTAATGAGAGTGGTCTATCAGCTGTCCAAGCTTAATGAGAGTGGTCTATCAGCTGTCCAAGCTTAATGAGAGTGGTCTATCAGCTGTCCAAGCTTAATGAGAGTGGTCTATCAGCTGTCCAAGCTTAATGAGAGTGGTCTATCAGTTGTCCAAGCTTAATGAGAGTGGTCTATCAGTTGTCCAAGCTTAATGAGAGTGGTCTATCAGCTGTCCAAGCTTAATGAGAGTGGTCTATCAGCTGTCCAAGCTTAATGAGAGTGGTCTATCAGTTGTCCAAGCTTAATGAGAGTGGTCTATCAGTTGTCCAAGCTTAATGAGAGTGGTAAATCAGCTGTCCAAGCTTAATGAGAGTGGTCTATCAGCTGTCCAAGCTTAACGAGAGTGGTCTATCAGTTGTCCAAGCTTAATGAGAGTGGTCTATCAGCTGTCCAAGCTTAATGAGAGTGGTCTATCAGCTGTCCAAGCTTAATGAGAGTGGTCTATCAGCTGTCCAAGCTTAATGAGAGTGGTCTATCAGTTGTCCAAGCTTAATGAGAGTGGTCTATCAGCTGTCCAAGCTTAATGAGAGTGGTCTATCAGCTGTCCAAGCTTAATGAGAGTGGTCTATCAGCTGTCCAAGCTTAATGAGAGTGGTCTATCAGCTGTCCAAGCTTAATGAGAGTGGTCTATCAGCTGTCCAAGCTTAATGAGAGTGGTCTATCAGCTGTCCAAGCTTAATGAGAGTGGTCTATCAGTTGTCCAAGCTTAATGAGAGTGGTCTATCAGCTGTCCAAGCTTAATGAGAGTGGTCTATCAGCTGTCCAAGCTTAATGAGAGTGGTCTATCAGCTGTCCAAGCTTAATGAGAGTGGTCTATCAGCTGTCCAAGCTTAATGAGAGTGGTCTATCAGTTGTCCAAGCTTAATGAGAGTGGTCTATCAGTTGTCCAAGCTTAATGAGAGTGGTCTATCAGCTGTCCAAGCTTAATGAGAGTGGTCTATCAGCTGTCCAAGCTTAATGAGAGTGGTCTATCAGTTGTCCAAGCTTAATGAGAGTGGTCTATCAGTTGTCCAAGCTTAATGAGAGTGGTCTATCAGTTGTCCAAGCTTAATGAGAGTGGTCTATCAGCTGTCCAAGCTTAATGAGAGTGGTCTATCAGCTGTCCAAGCTTAATTAGAGTGGTCTATCAGCTGTCCAAGCTTAATGAGAGTGGTCTACCAGCTGTCCAAGCTTAATGAGAGTGGTATATCAGCTGTCCAAGCTTAATGAGAGTGGTCTATCAGCTGTCCAAGCTTAATGAGAGTGGTCTATCAGCTGTCCAAGCTTAATGAGAGTGGTCTATCAGCTGTCCAAGCTTAATGAGAGTGGTCTATCAGCTGTCCAAGCTTAATGAGAGTGGTCTATCAGCTGTCCAAGCTTAATGAGAGCGGTCTATCAGTTGTCCAAGCTTAATGAGAGTGGTCTATCAGTTGTCCAAGCTTAATGAGAGTGGTCTATCAGCTGTCCAAGCTTAATGAGAGTGGTCTATCAGCTGTCCAAGCTTAATGAAAGTGGTCTATCAGCTGTCCAAGCTTAATGAGAGTGGTCTATCAGCTGTCCAAGCTTAATGAGAGTGGTCTATCAGCTGTCCAAGCTTAATGAGAGTGGTCTATCAGTTGTCCAAGCTTAATGAGAGTGGTCTATCAGTTGTCCAAGCTTAATGAGAGTGGTCTATCAGCTGTCCAAGCTTAATGAGAGTGGTCTATCAGCTGTCCAAGCTTAATGAGAGTGGTCTATCAGCTGTCCAAGCTTAATGAGAGTGGTCTATCAGCTGTCCAAGCTTAATGAGAGTGGTCTATCAGCTGCCCAAGCGGCGAATTCGATGCTTAACTGTGTCTGAACCTTCATTTTTGTAGGTCACGCTGTTAGCCTATTGGCTGGGCCTACCCTCCATTCTTAGCAACTAAGCTGATCACTTATCCTTATTTTTAAGGGAGAAGTAGGCCCCTCTCCAGTTTCCTTTTTCACTCGCTTCGTGCGCCGGTAGCGAGGGGGAACGTGCTTCCCTCCTCCCCCTCCGATTTCTTCATCGAACTCCTTTTGGGGTGGACCAAGGACCTGCAAGCTCTCGAATAGCGCCTGCACGTAAGGTAAAGTGCCATATTGCTTGGGTTGTAATTATTTTTTGCTTTGGACGGAGACTGCCCCCTTTAACTATTTCTGTTATCACTGGTGAAAAACCTCTCTCACACACACACTAACACAGCCAAGCACACCGAGTAATCCACAAAATTTGTTTTCCCAGTCCTTAAATGAGGAAATGGAAAAATAAATGAGGGAGACCCGGCGGATACCGCTGAGGACCCTCTCCGATGGCCCCAAGCCAGATCGGGACGAGGTCTTCGCTATAACTCATGGGGAACTAGGGGTGATCCTAGTTAGACTAATTGACACGTACAACGGCTACTCGGCTATCTGCCAAAAGGAGAGCGACTGCGAAGTCCTCACCTCTCAGAAGGCGGCAGAATGCTTGAAGAAAATCAACCTAAAACCACACACGCCATCACAGATTAAAACACACCGCAGCATCGTCCTTCGCCGCCTCGATCCTTTGGTAGGAGGCCACAGCATCGAAGAAATTCATGCTAAAGGTCGAGAAAAACCACTCTTGGGCTAAGGTAGCGGAAGTCCTTAAATTTAAGGACTATACACATGTTTTCAAAATCGTGTTTACTGATTCGGCAATGGCGGTAAAAGCCACGGAGGGTGATATGCTCCTCTTTAACGTTCGAATCTGCCCCGAGCAGATCGAGCGTGAGGAGTTTATCGACCTCCAAATGTGCTTCAAATACTACAAGTATTAGGAGCACACTACGGCCAGCTGCCCCAGAGGGAATGTTATCTTATGTTCTATCTGCGCGTCGGACACCCATTCTTGGAGGAGCTGTAAGAGCACCTCCATGAAGTGTCTCAATTGCGCTGGAGAACATAAGAAGCTCTCCATGGCTTGCCCGATCAAAAAACAGATTCTGAAGAAAAAGCAAACCAAAAGAAACTGGAAGAGGAAACGACGGCTAACACAACCTATGCCAAAGTGGCAAAAACTGCGGTAGCGGAGTCGAAAGGAAACCCTACATTTCTCCACTTCGAAAATGAAAATTCTACAAAAATTATGTGTTGCATATATTATGCTCATATTGCAAATCTCTCCTCCCAGGGGTGCTTTGCAGATAAGCTTAATAAGATGCTAATTCATAATGGAATGGTGGAAATGTGGTTTCCCCCAAATTCGCGGTCGCAAGAGATCCTGAAAATTAGTTTTAAACCCCAGTGCGAGACTAGTTGCCAGAAGCTCCCAACTCCCAGCAGTGCCACAACCCCAGCCCCCTCCAGGGACCCCAGGATCCAGGCTGCAAAAGCACGCACGGAGAAACAATCAGCGCAAACTCACCAGAACAAAAACACAAACGCACACACACTCACACGGGTTGACAATGAGGCTACGGAGACTGAGACTGCGAGAGACGAGGGGAGGGGGGCACGTTCGCTCCGCTCACGGAAAACCTCAGAGCCCCAGAGACGCCCGAGATCGTCCTCTTTTTGCAAGAGGGAATCCAGGCACGCATACCATTCAAGAAAAATTAACTTGAAGGTATTCGCTGCTGAAAGGTCCCCTTTTCTCTAAGGAGATGGATGCCCTTGATGTATCGGAAGGTGTAATAGCCGGAAGATACAAATGGGAATTTACCTCGGATGACTACAGTGAGAAGCAAGTCGAGGAGGCTTTACTTCAAGGCTTGGTCAAACTGACACCGGATACCTTTGTCACCCTTACTGACGGCGAATGCAGAAAGAAACGAACAGGTAAAACTATCACGCCACCTAACACTCCATAAAGACCTAAGCTCGTAAGAGAATAAGTCCTAAAAAACATCATATCACACTCACGAACCCTTAAGTGAACTAGACAATGGAGACTTTAAAGATATTACATTTTAACTCTAACGGATGGACAAATAAACAGACAGTATACGGAAATGTATTAAGACAATGCGACCAAGACGTTATATTTATTTCCGAACATGGAATAAATGACACAAACACACTCAATATTTTCCCTTACGAAGTCTTAACCAAAAATCACAGCGGAGAACGTTTTGACGGATGCACTATAGCTGTGAAAAGAGGTCTTGACTTCAAATCAATAAGTGGAATCGACGAATCTTACCTCGCTGTGGAGGTCCGTACGGCAGTGGTACCCCTGGTCCTGGCAACAGGGTACCAACCCCCAAGGAAAGGGTATTTGCCCCTTCCCAACTTCTTGCAGTTATGTGGTCACGGCAGAACCGTTCTCTTTGCCGGTGACCTCAATGCAAGAAGTGCTGCCTCCGGTTACACGTCGACCAACCCAGCAGGCAGGAATCTCGAGACACTTATCGATAGACATATTATGACTAGAATTGGACCAGACTTCCCCACATTCATCACACACAGATCAGCCACCAAACCAGATATTGTCCTAACCAGCAATATGTTCCCATACAATTACTTCATTTAGCCGGGCCTCCATATTCCCAGCGACCACCAGGCTATCCTTATTAAAGTTTTAACCTCCCCCATTCAAATCCCTATCCCAGAGCGAAAGAGCTACGCTCGAGCAAACTGGGATAAGTATAAACAACTCCTCGAAAGTTATAACCCAGAACCCTTAATTAATGCCTCCCTAGAAGAAATTGACGAGGAGTTGGATAAAATGAATGAAAATTTATTAAAAGCCGACAAGGAAGCTGTCCCCCGAGTTAAATATAAAACTCTCTCTGCCCCCTCATGGACCCCTAGAATGAAATCCCTCGCGAGGGAGTATAGGGTACGGATCAATGAAGTGAACCTCACTGGCCCCAACATCAACACACACCGACAAACACGACTCATTCGTGACGAACTAATGACTCTTATAAGGGACCAACAAAATGTAATCTGGAATAATTTAATTGATAGACTGAACATAGAAACCGACTCACGTACATTCTGGCAAACTGTTAAACGACTAAAAGGCGGACAACCGCAAAAGACTATTAAACTCAGGCGTGATGACACTGAAATTTCGGACTTGGAAAGAATCGAAGAGGAATTCAGACTCTTTTGGGTATCTATATTTAAGATATCCCCAAAAGAGAATGATGACTTTGATTTAGACTTCGAAGACGGAATCATTAACGACCTGATCGATCAAATACACAGAACCCATCCTCACCATTGCGTATCACAAAAGAGGGAAATGGAAGGACTCGGCGGTAGAATTACTGCCGAGGAACTCTCAAAAACCTCAAAGTCCTTTCGACAGCGAGCACCGGGGCGTTCAGGACTGACAAAGGAGAATTTTATTCGAGCCCCACCAAACATCTTATTGGGGCTCATGAATATCATAAACGCGTGCCTGAATATGGGTTACTTCCCTGACCACTGGTAGGTAGCGAAAATAATATTCATTCCTAAAGCCGGTAAACCACCGGACAGTCCAGCTAACTTCAGGCCCATATCTCTCCTAGAATTTTCAGGGAAAGTCTTGGAGAAGATATTGGCCAATAGGGTAAATACGTTTCTCGAGAATAACAATTCTCATAACAACCAGCAGCATGGCTTCCGAGTGAAGCGAGGAACAGACACGGCGCTAGCCGTAATTACCGAGAAGTTGGCAAAAGTAAAATCAGAAAAACGCCACGCAAATCTGGTGCTACGCCTTTGACAAAGTATGGAGGAGAGGCCTACAATATAAGATCTTACAACTGGGCCTCAATCCCATACTTGAAAGGATCCTTTGTGACTACGTAATGGAGAGGAGGGCGTTTCTGAGTATTAAAGGTTATAATGGCCCTGAGTTCGAACTCGAGGCGGGGGTGCCGCAAGGCGGGTGCATAAGTCCCCTGCTCTATAAAATTTACACTATTGACCTTCCCCAACCTCTGACTGAAGGTTCCTTGTACGTCCAATTTGCAGACGACATAACAATGATATGTACGGCGCCTTATCGGAATGGAATTTCATGGCACAGAGTACGGCAGTGGAAATCGAAAACATCAACTCTTTCGAGAGAAGATGGAAGATATCCACCAATGCCCAAAAGTTCCGTGTAATTTCATTATTCCGACGGACACTGGCAGACATCCGTGTGGGGGGTGCACGCATCCCATACCGCACGGAGGGCACGGTTCTGGGACTGCGTATTACGACTGGTGGTTATAGGGATCATGTAGCAAAAACTACACAGAATGCACAGAGGGACTTGGGTGAATTTTTTAAATTCGTAAACCTGAGCACCTCCAACAAACTCAAAATCTATAATGCGTGCATTCGCTCAAAACTCCTGTACCCCCCGGTCCTTATAAACGCAGTTTCCAAGAACCAAGTCCTTAAACTGCAAAGGGTCCAGAATAAGGCAGTATATATCATTACAGGAGCCCGAAGGAGAGAAGGGAGAAGGCAGAGTGATCTCCATGGTGAACTGGGGATGAACCCCATAAACGTGGAGCTTCACCTCAGAGCAGCCAAAATCTGGGACAAGGTGCACCGGCACCTCCCTCCCGAGTTTGTGCTCGGGCACATTGACTTTGACAACCTAAACAACATAAGACGACCAATATCCTTTAAAAGCAGCAGACTACCGATTGACATTGACGTCGACCCAAGGTTCACTTAAAATAAAAACCCCAACTTACAACACAAATCACGAACAAAGCCAAGCAAAATTAGTCACTATATTAGCATTTGCTAATATTAGTTTTTATTAAAAACTTCCTCAATTTTTTTTGTGTGAAATATCGCCAAAAAACAACAAAAAAAAAACAAACAACAACAACGCAAAATAAACACCAAAATCTGGGTGTGAAAAACCCGGATAAGAAGATGCAAATCTTCAACAAGCCACGTATAGAGTAAGAATACCCACTACTACAAAGGCTTGAATGCCCAGCGCATTACCAGATAATATATTTATATATTGTCACAAAAAATGTAACCAAAATATAGAATCCTCGCATAGAATCCTTTCAAGTATGGGATCGAGGTACAGTTGTAAGATTTTGTATTGCCGGCATCTCCTCTATACTTTGTCAAAGGCCCTTTTGACGTCGCGGAGTACCAGATTTGCATGGCGTCTTTCTGCTTTTACTTTCGCCAACTTCTTGGTGATCACGGCTAACACTGTCTCCGTTCCTCGCTTCCTTCGAAAGCCATGTTGTTGGTCTTTGTCCGAATTATTTTCTTCGAGGAACGTATTCGCCCTGTTGACCAATATTTTCTCCAAGACTTTCCCGACAAATTCTAAGAGAAATATATGACTGAAGTTAGCTGGACTGTCCGGTGGCTTACCGGCTTTGGGAATGAATATCATTTTTGCTACCTCCCAGTGGTCAGGGAAGTAATCCACGTTCCGGCACGCATTCATGATATTCATTAGCCCCAGAAGAATGTTAGGCAGGGCTCGAATAAAATTCTTCCGTGTAAGTCCTGTACGACCTGGTGCTCGTTGATGAAAGGATTTTAAGGTTTCCAAGAGTTCTTTAGAAGTAATTCTACCGCCGAGTCCCTCCATATCCCTTTCCTGCGATACATAATGGTGAGGATGGGTTAAGTATATCTGGTCGTTCAGATCATTTATTATTCCGCCTGTGAAGTCTAAATCAAAGTTATCATTCTCTTCCGGGGATATCTTAAATATAGATGCCCAGAAAAGTCTGAATTCTTCTTCGATTTCTTCCGCGGCGTAATTAAATAGGGTTTTCTTCAAACGAGAGAAAACCTTATTTAAAATCTTGTTTTAAGGCAAAGAGTATCATACATATTTTAAGCCAATGAGAAGCCTCGTTCAAGGGAAGGAAAAATCTACTTATATACTTTTTAAGCCAAGGAGAAGCCTCTTTTAGGCTTATTTCATACTTTTAAAGCGAAGCAGGTATATATTTAAATTCTTGTTTCAAGCTAAGAAGAAGGCCTTTTCATTCCTCTTTCAAGCGAAGAAGGCTCTTTGAATCGAATGAAAAACCTCTTTCAAACGAAGAAGGCTTTTTCGTTCGAAGTATAACCCCCCTTTCAAGCGAAGGAAAAGCCTCCTACAAGCAAAGGCATTTTTTAAGTCTACTTCAAACCAAGGAAAAGACTCTGACGTGTTAAGGGGAATTTGAGCATATTTCAAGCCGTCTTTGGGTCTATTTCAAACGAAGGAAATGCCTCTTTCAAGCGAAGAAGAAGCTCTTTCAAGCCAAGGAAATTCGATTTAACTATTTAAATATTTAAATACTAAAAGGAAAATAGGTCTCATCCCACTTTGTTGTGATTATCATTCAATTTGGTATATGTCACCATCTATATATAATAAAATAGATAAAAGTAAGAACTATTGAAACATCTTGTAAACAATTGCTTATTGATATCCCGAGTTACCTGTGAAGCCAAATACGTATATGCGAAGCAAATATGATGGCAGTTTTCCGTAATACTTACATATAATACTGAAAAAGTGACAAACAGACGTTCGTGTTAATTTAGACAAGTTATTTGATATTCTGACTTGCAAGTATCGGATTACCAGTTTTAAGGAGAGAGGCTGTGAGGGCTTTGTGATCCAGGCCCGCATTAACAGTTCCTAGAGAAGAAAGAAAAAAGATTCCTTTGAAAGACCTTAAAAAAATCTCGTTCTTAAAATATAGGGTTATGGATATATATATATATATATATATATATATATATATATATATATATATATATATATATATATATATATATATATATATATATATATATATATATATATATATATATATATATATATATCCATAACCCTATATTTTAAGAACGAGATTTTTTGAAGGTTTGAATAAGATTTTTGCTTTTAGTTCGGTTGTCACCTAAGTAGATTTAATTTTTTTATCAAAGTTATTTCTAATAATTCCTTCATAATATAACAAAAATAAAATGGTAAAGTTCAGAAATAAATATAAGTATCGAATTTTTGTGACTTTTTTAAAACCCAAAGAATTACAAATGGTAAAGTTCAGAAAATTTATTAAAATTTTGGCATGGAAATTATTATAGCAAATTTAGATGGAGAAAAGAAAAAAGAATCATGATAGGCCGTAGGACACAGACCGAAGAAAAAGAACTACAGAACTACAGAATCCAGGACCAGCAAAGACCCTAAGGTCCGCTCGAGGCTAGTCCGCTACACTAAATCCATAACTACGATACACACTTATCTACGAGTGTATCTCTAACATGCTATATATTTATTTTATTTTTTTATTTATTATTTTTTATTATTTTATTTTATTTTTTTATTTTTATATATAATCTACTTTACACACTTATCTACATGTGTACATTGTCATGCATATTAACTACTTCAACCTAGGGGTGGGGGGGTGATAGAATGTTTTTCTTCTCAACTTACGCAGCCCTCGACTGCTAGTGGTAAAAATCTAATTTTAGGATAGTAAGACTATTTATAGGATAGGCGGAAAAGAAAATGGATATCTAAACTAAACATGCAAGAGAAATCGCTGGCATCATTTTTAGTCATCATTTTTACTCTCGTTGTTCCTCCGCTCCAAACTCCTTTCGCAAAGACGTTTTTATTTACTGTGCTCAGACTACGTTATATTTATACTATTTAAGTGCGCGTCGAGACGGTTTTTAAACATATTTACCGACGTACTATCTATTACGTGGGTGGGTAGCCTATTCCAAATTTGAGTAATTTTAAACGTAAAATAGTTTGGGGCTATACTAGTGTTAAATCGCTTGTTCACTAATTTTAATCCTTGTTGGCGAGTGTTTTCCCTATGATACAATTCGAACAAATTCCTATAATCAACGTTTGAAAATTCTTTCAATATTTTAAATACTTCTATTAGCTGGCCACGTAATCTTCTGCCTTCAAGAGATGGCAAATCTAATACCCTGAGTCTTTCCTCGTCGGGCCTGTTTCTCAGCTCGGGAATTAATTTTGTAGTCCTACGCTGCACTCTTTCTAATTGCGCGATATCTTTGTTTAAGTATGGAGCCCAAAATTGAACCGCATATTCGAGCAGTGGACGCACAAGTGATTTATATAACGGTAAAATTACATCTTTGGATTTGAACGTGAAATTACGCGCGATATAACCCAGCACACTATTTGCTTTTTTACATGCATCCGCGCATTGTTTCGTGACTTTGAAGTCATCCGAGACTAAAACTCCCAGGTCTTTTTCCAATTTAACCACGTCGAGGACCTGGCCTTTCATGGTATACTCTACCCTCAAATTATGGCAACCCAAATGCATCACCTTGCATTTACTTAAATTAAACTGCATTTGCCACTTATCCGCCCATCTGACGATCAAGTTTAGGTCCTTTTGTAATTTATCTACATCCGATCTTACATAGGCACGGTTGCCCAGCTTCGTGTCGTCAGCAAATTTAGAAATCGTACTAAATACGCCATTATCCAAAGCGTTTATATATATTAGAAACAATAATGGGCCAAGAACCGATTCTTGTGGCACTCCACTACTGACGTTGACCCAATCAGAACATTCACCATTTATAACTACTCGCTGCGAACGATCCTTCAGCCAATTTCTAATCCAATCTAATATCTTACCCTTCACACCGATTGCTTTAACTTTCATTAATAATCTCTCGTGCGGAACGGTGTCAAACGCCTTTTTAAAGTCTAGATAGATTACATCTACAGCTTTGCTTTCGTCGTAAACGCAAATCATTTTATGGAAGAATTCCAGCAAATTTGTCAAGCACGATCTCGCCCGCCTAAACCCATGTTGCGAATCTTTAATCAGATTATTTAGCTCGAGGTGGCTCACTATTCTATCTCTAATTACTGATTCTAAAAGCTTTCCAAATACCAAAGTTAGACTAATAGGACGAAAATTCGTTGCTTCGTATCTATTCCCATTCTCAAATATTGGTGTAACGTTTGCACGCTTGAAGTCTAAAGGGAGTACGCCAACTTCTAATGAGCGATTGGAAATTGCACGCAACGTCTTCGCAAGCTCATTTTTAAGTTCCTTTAAATGAGTGGGGTAAACGCCATCGGGCCAGGGTGATTTCGACTTTTTCATCAGGTTAATATATTTAAGAATTTCCTCTTCATTAACTGTTATATCGGATATGCAAATATCACTATTATCTACTTCTTCAACTAACGAAGAAGAAGAAGAAGAAGAAGATGAAGATAAAGAGGAAGAAGAAGAAGATGAAGATGAAGAATAAGAAAAGGGTGTTAAAATAAAGAGTCTATATAGGGATTAAAAAAGGCGGTTAAGATTAGCAAATAAGGCCGTAGGCCACACCCCCGCAGGGGTGCCTGTGTAACCAAGCTCTTCCTGTTAAGGAAGAGAACAGAGGCTTGTATATATATATATATATATATATATATATATATATATATATATATATATATATATAGAGAGAGAGAGAGAGAGAGAGAGAGAGAGAGAGAAATGGTACATAAATGAGACGGACTTAAGCTCCGAATACTAATTAGATAACCGTGGTTAGGGAATGGTTATAATGGGAGATTGAGGGTAATGAATGATTTACTTCTTTTGAACTCGATGGTAAGGTGGGGCAACTAGCGGGAGGTCTTGGTGACCTTGATTACTCACGGGGGGTAGCTACAGAACCCACAACGGGTGTGGCTACTCTTGTCTAACTTGTGTTTGAGAGGTCACCGAACGAACTTCGAAAAGGGGAAGGACTTCTCCACACTCGGCTTGAGCGAGATAATGGGCCTCTTGTCGTAAGAGGTCAACAGAAGAACTTCGAAGGACAGCTTCTCCAATCTTTGATCCGAAGGCGGATGAGAAAGGCTGACGTTGCCTCACGAGACTCTTCTCCCTGACCTGAAGACACGGGCGTGATGTCCAGCTCTTCCGTGGCTTACGACCGTCACTCACACGTCTTGGGAGAGAACTTGTTGAAGTGCACTCCTTTCGGGGAAGTCGCGTCTAACCGAATCTGTCTGTCAGCCTGGAGAGGGTGCATATATACCCGGAGTTATTCAAAACAGGGAGAGAGATTGAGACCATCTTAACCTTCGTTATCGTGCGTGATGAACCGAGCGCCTCCTTACGAAGAAGTGTAAACGGCTAGGATCAGCAGCCAGACGGGCGACAGCGGCGGGGGCCATAAACGCGGTTTACGGCAAATCTACAAAGCAGTCTTCCGACCCGAGGGGGTGGGGGGGGGGGAGGTTGATACGACTGGGAGGAAGCTTCGGTGTGAATTTCACGGGAACCTGGCGGCGGGTCAAAAGAGGGAGAGTTCGGAGGGGGGAGGGGGTAACGGCTCGCTTTCTCTCCCGAAATACTGTCTTAGGAGATGGAGAAATAATATTATTCAAAGGTGATTCCCCTATAATATAAAGTATGACATAGGGCTGAGCCCAACTGCATCAATAGCGACAGTAACTCTAATAGATTTAGAAATCATCGTAGAAGACAACACAATTAAATGGATTGATAAGAATAATGCTAAGAGACACAAGAGAAGTTGATGATAGAACCTGGGCTGGAGTTCGAGGAGAAGGCAGGGTGGAGGGCGATCTCTTACACCCTCTTTATCTAGGCCACAATCGATTCAGCAAAATGGAATATGAGGCGAGGCACTATTTGTTGTTGTGGACCGAAATGTTCGTAGGTGTGAATAACAAAACCAGTATTATCGGCACAAATAAGTTGGAGCAGGTAAAAGAAAAGCGTCCCCAAAAACCCAAATACAGTTAAGCGTCCCCAATACCTTCAAGGTTAAAAAAACGTCCTCATAAAATTCCAAGTTAAGATACTCGTCCCCAAAGTCGTTGGGGACATTTTTCTTTACCTGCTTCACTAAGAATACAAAATCCACTTTAAAACCTCTATTTTTACAATTGATCCCATTATGGTTATATTTCTGTTTATTTATGTCTTATGTGGTAGGTGAGTAGGTAGGGCCATTCGTTCTTCGCATCGCGGACGAGATTTCCTGAATGGAAAATGAAATGCGCATAAAGATCAAAATGACTATCCCTGGTGAGCCAGAATTCACATGGGGCCGATCCCCACTGGGGGAGAAGGTGTCACTAGGCTGTATGGTGTGCTTTTAACTCCAATTAGCAACAGGGGAATCCTTCGTGGCACTGAGGGAGGGGGGGGGAGCAACCCGTTCTGTGCCATGGATATGTGGACCAATGGGGCAGTAGTAGTCTAACTGCAGGGGATAGGAATAGATAGAAAGTGGGATGTGAAGGCGGGAGGGGAATGATAGCGTTGTGATTATGTAAATAATGATGCGTACGGAGCTAATTGGCCAAGGGGAAGGGTAATCAGCGTATCCACCCAATGGGTCAGGAGCTAATGAGGTGGGGTAAAGTTTGTGTCCCCACTCGTGGGATTGAGATCAATCCTAGCAAACGACCCTCAGCCTATGTTAGGGGTCATTATCTACGATTGAGTTTTTGGGGGGATCATTATCTCGTGGTGATCTATTTTGGGGGTCATTACGTAGTATTGAATTTTTCAAATAAGTAGTAATAATTGATAATAATATTAAGATAAAAAGATAAAGTAAAAAATGCTACTTACGATTAAATTTAGTTAGGTTAGGTTAGGTTAGGTTCAAATTACTTAACTTAACCTATGTGACACGATAGATTCGGTCTGAGAGGATTTAAACATTTCTGCCACTAAATTTCTCTTTGTGATCCTTGGATTATTATTTTTTTTGTTGTTAGTTCAATTGCGTTTGTTTAATTTGTTTGCGTAATTTTTTATTCTTTAATAAAAGATATTTTACCGATTATTTTTTTAAATATGCCAATAAGTTTCTTGGGGGTCAACTATGATTGGTATCTTTTGGGGGTCATTTTATAGGATCAAAATGACTTTGGGTCATTAATTAGGAATGATGTTCTTGGAGGTTGTTGTCTAGGATTGATCCCAGAATTGTCCGCCTGCTTCGGCAGCGTAAACCCAACACCGTATCCGCGAGGATAGCATGAGCTCCAGGATGTAGTGTTTAATTTACTTTATTATTTAATCAATTATTCCACTAAATGTCCATTAATAACTTACTTAAGTGTCTTCAGTTTCCTCAAATCAGGATGGAATATCTTCAATTGATCCGTCTCGCATAAATAATGAACGTCTGCTGCGCTGCGATCCTGACTTTGGTTCGCTGGACCGAACCCAGATGTGTTTAGATTGATGGGGAATTCGATGAGCTCCAGTCAGGTATGGCGGATTCTATTGTTTATGTTCATTTTGTGTGTTGTTCGGTGGTGGAAAAGGGAGGGGGCAGGGGGGGGGGGGTCGAGGCTGGAGAGTGGGCGGGGAAATGAGATGGGTTTGTTGAGGGAAGTGTGTTAGTTTATAGGGAATGTCAGATAGGAGGAGTTGAGGTGTAGGGATGTGTGGGTTGTGCAGCCGGCGTGCGTTTCGCATTTTAGTTTTCCACTATTTTGAAAAACACGCACACACAAACTATATATATATATATATAATGGCTGATATTTCGGCTAAATTCAGAGAAAAAAATACTAAATAAAGTAGTATGACAAGGAAGCCCCCAATCCGCCCAGAGCAGTACTACACGAGTTGACTTTAATAAGACATAATCGTATTTTAGCCCCCTTCGCTCAGATGACGACGATCTCTCACTAGTTTCCCCGGCTCAAGAAGAATTCGTCAATGATACCCGAATAATGACAAACCACCTTTACAATCGGAGTGTACAGGAACTTTTCAAAGACGAACCTAACGATCCTTAGTTTCTCAGAAGAGGTAACAATGGGAATCACCGATCAAATTGTAGCGCAATAAGAAGCCTACATTTTTTTTTAGTACAGCTTGAGACTACTGAAGGAAGAAGGACGAATACGACTTGAGATCGGGAAATAAGCTTAGCTACATCTTCAGAAAGGGTTGACATTTAGGGAATTTTGCCCCCTCCCCCCCCGCGTGTTATACGCGGCAGTTTATCCTTCTGTCCCCAACGCCTGCAGGAGTATATGCGACTATATATAATCTATACATTTACCCTTTCTCCAACTTCACCACTTTCTTTATAGATATCTCCTTCTTAAGGTTATGGGAGCTAAGACCCCTGTTGGTATACCACTTTAAATACCAGGAGAAATAAACTCAAATTAGAGATAACGCCACACTGCTTGAAACGTCGTAATATAAGGGCTCATTGAAATATTGGTATTAAAATTCTACTCTTAAAATCCAGCATACCGCTCACGAAAGGAGAGAGAGAAAAAAAAGAGTTAGTGAGTGAGAGAGAGAGAGAGAGAGAGAGAGAGAGAGAGAGAGAGAGAGAGAGAGAGAGAGAGAGAGAGAGTTAATAAATACCTAAAATAGATTATGTATTAGAAATATGCCATAAAAATATTATAAGGAACTATAATCCTTTATATGTTTTATGTGTGTGATTTACGGGGCAGGGGAGACGTGTGTGACATTTGCAGTGCATTTGAGTAGTTCACATGACGAAATGAAAGCTGGAATCCGATCCCTCGGTGGCCGGATGTTCAGAAAGGGGAAACAGGTGTCTCAGGAATACGGACAAGTCGCACACCCGAGGAGAAACTGATACCGCGCACCTGCCTATGAACACACACACACACACACACATATATATATATATATTTATCTATCTATCTCCCCCTCTCTCTCTCTCTCTCTCTCTCTCTCTCTCTCTCTCTCTCTCTCTCTCTCTCTCTCTATATATATATATATATATATATATATATATATATATATATATATATATATATATATATATATATATATATATATATATATATATATATATAAATTTGCATACCTTTAGTTAATGCAGGTTAATGAAATTTATAACGCGCGTGGAATATATAATGATCATAAAAGCAAAATGGCGAACAGGAAAAACTTTATAAGGATAATAATGAAGTTTACAACACATTCATATAAACATGGTTTATTACTTGTTTGCTTAAATAACCCTCGTTGTCAATTACAGCTTAGGGGTTGTTCTACGATCTCTCTACAGACGCTTGGGCTGATTTTATTCCATTGCTCCAAACATATTTTCTTCGAATCCGATAAGTTACGCGGATCTCGTTTCTGGACCATGAGATTCAATTCCCTCCTCAGATGGGATTCAGGTTAGAAGAGTGACTTGGCCACTCTAAAACATTAATTATAACTGTTTGCAGCCAATTCTTAGGGTGGTTTTTTTGGTTGGGGGGTTGTCTGGTTGGGATCATTGTCTTTTTGAAATGCCCATCCTGGATTAAAGTTGAGAGAGACAACGCTAGATAATAAATTTCTTTCCCAAAGTCCCCTGCACATTTCGATGTTCATTCTTCCTTCGACTACCTCCATTCTTCCAACCACTGATGGGCAAAAACAAACCTATACCATGATTGATCCACCGCCAACATCGCTGTAGTGATCGTATTCTTTGGCGAGTAAACTTTGCTGATTGAATTTCGACCGAAAAGTTATATTTTCGTTTTGTCTGACCAAAGGATTTGTTCCCAGAACGTTGCCCGTTTATTTAAATATTCATTTGCAAACGCTAAGCGACTTTACAGTGAGTTTTCTTAAGGAGTCTTTCTTGGAGTACGAGAAAAGAAATCATAACGACGCATCGTTGTACTTATTTTATATATATATATATATATATATATATATATATATATATATATATATATATATATATATATATAGAGAGAGAGAGAGAGAGAGAGAGAGAGAGAGAGAGAGAAAGAGAATTTTAGAGGGAGAGAAAAAGTTAGAGAAAGAAAGAAAGTTAGAGAGAGAGGAATAAAGTTAGAGAGATAAACTTAGATTTATAGAAAATTAAAGTTAAAGTGAGAGATAGAAAGTTAAAGAGATAAAGGAAATTTAGACAGATACAGAATGTTAGTGAGAGAGAAAAAAAATAGAGAGAAACGGAAAGCTAGAAAAAGAGAAAGAGAAAATTAGAGAGAAGGAGAAATTTAGAAAAAGAGGAGGTTAAAGAGAGCGCTAAAGTTAGAGAGACAGACTAGGTAAGAGAGAGGGAAATAGAAAGTTAAATAGAGAGAAAGTTAGAGTGAGAGATGAGAGATAGATAATTTAGAGTTAGAGAAAGAAAGTTAGAGTAAGAGATAGAGAATTTAGAGTTAGAGAAAGAGAAAGTTAGGTACATAACTTTAGAGAGGGGAGAAATTGAAGAGAAATAGAGAAAGTTAGACAGATTAGAGAAAGTTTGCTAGAGGGATAAAGTTAGAGAGAGAAAGTTAACGAAGAAAGTTAATGAAAGAGTAAGTTAGAAAGAGAAAAGGAAAATTTAAAGAGGAAAGAAAACTTTGGGAGTGAGAAAACGTTACAGAGAAAAAATAGAAGTTATAGAGAGAGAGGGAGAGAGAGAGAGAGAGAGAGAGTAAAATAGAAATAGAATATTAGAAGAAAAAGCTAGAGGTAGAGGAGAGAAAGTTAGAGAGAGGAAGAGAAACTTATAGAAAGCAAATTTGAGAGAAAAGATACAGTGAGAGATATAAAGTGAAAGTGAGAGAAATAGAAAGTTAGAGAGAGCGAAAGAAAGTTAAGATAAATAGAAACAGAAAATTTGAGAGAGACAAATAGAGACAAAGGGAATGTTAGAGAGATAAATTATGTGAGAGAAAGATAATGTTTGAGTTAGAAAGTTAGAGGTAGAGAGAGATAGAAAGTTACAGAGAGAGAAAGTTTAGAGAGAGAAAGTTAAAGAGAGCAAAAGTTAGAGAGAGAAGATAAAATTAGAATGATACATAGAGGGTAAAAATGAGTGAAAGAGAAAGTTAGATATATAGAGAAATTGGAAAAAGAAGAAGTTAGAAAGGGAAATAGAAAGTTAGAAAGAGAAAAAGAAATTTAGAGAGAAAGACATACAAAAAGAGAACGTTAGGGAGGGAAAATATACGAGAAAATTTGGTGCCTCGTTTATCAAACCTCTTCCTCCTCCTCTTCTAGAATTCCTGGATCCTCTTTAGATCTTTTTTGAACGTCTTTAAATTCTTTTAGAACTTCTTAGAAATTCTAAATTATTAAAAAGTCGTCGAAATTATCTTATAATTCAATAGTCCTTATTAGAACCCTTTAGAACCTCTTTATATTTCCTGCATTCTGATACATTCTCCCTAGAGCCCACCCCCTAGAGCCCACCCTCTAGAGCCCGCCCCCTAAAGCCCGCTAAACCGCACTTTCTTGACATTATTGGTATTGTAGGTCCCCCTCCCCCCGCCCTCCCATTTTGCGCGACCCGGGGTCAGATACTATATGATGGATGACGTCAGAAACCGCAACATACACATAGATATATACATTTAATAATAATAATACCAATTTGAATGTAAATGATAATAATAATCATAAATTACAATACAATGTTGCATACGTCATCACCCCTACACAAACATATATAAATAATAATAGTAATAATAATAATACCTTACAATATGATCACATTCATATGTACACACATAATAATAAGAGTTTTATTCAGACACACAGGCACATACATGTTCTGATAGCGAATATGTTCTAGACAAATCTCATTAACTAAAGTTAGGTGTCTAACCGCTGCCTCTCAACGATACCTACTTCAACTCTGAATGCCTCTGATTGGAATTGAGGCCATTAGGAATAAACCGGCTTTTATTAATTCTCCCACGCCTAATCCCGATTAAGGCTCCTCTCATTCCTTCTTGTGATTATATCACGTTGGGAACGAAGGTAATGTCGGACTTTTTAGAATAAAATTTAGATACTATTTATTATATTAGTGCCTCTTGCTATCGTTTAGAAATGCTAAATACAATGAGTAATTTATACCTTCTTCTTTCAGATTATAAAAATATTTTTCAGAATCTTTTATCGGTATTCACCCCTACATCCTCGCATCAAAAGATCACATTAGACGTTGTACTCCATGATTTTTATAAAAGTGTCATTGCAAATACAGCGGTAAATTCCATTCGGAGCACTTATGGCAGTGATTCTCAACTCGTTTCAGGCCACGGACCACTAACACAATAAAAAGAATGTCGTGGACCATTTCATATCTGAATAAAGATAAATAAGTATACACAACAAGCATTTTTAGTTTGAGATACATTTCTTCACAACAATCTTTAAAAATTATATAAAATTATAGCCAGCTACGAGGGGTGGTCAATAAGTTTTGTGAATCGGTAGGGCAAAACAGAAGAAGGGGGATGGCTGATTGTGTGGGTGTTAGGACAAGTTATGACAAGTCAGGATCTGCAACCGCACGCTCCTGCCTCGTCTATTAAAGAAGCAGTAGCTGATCGCAGATCGCCAGTCACAAATTTTTCAACAATGGAGAAGGTTGAGCACCGCGCAGGGATCAAATTTTTGACCAAGGAAGGCAAGAATGCAAAAGAGATCCATGGACACATGGTTGCAGTGTACACCGACACTGCCCCTTCATATGCAACCATTGCTCGCTGGAATAAGCATTTCCGCCATGGTCGTGAGTCCCTTAAAGATGACCCCCGTCCAGGACGTCGTCAGACGTGACCAACGAGGACAATGTGGCCCGTGTGGAGAGGATGATCCTCGAAAATCGATGGGTGAAGGTCGAAGAAATCGAGCAAGAACTTGGAATATCACATAGAAGTGTTATGAACATCATCCCCGACAATTTGGCGATGACCAAGGTCTCTGCCCGTTGGGTCCCTAGAAACCTCACGAAACCTCACGATCCATGATCGACTTCGACGTCGTCAAAGTTCAGGGACAAGTGGCGCAAGTGCATTGAAGTCTAGGGTAGTTATATTTAAAAATACTAAAACACTTTTCCTCATATCTCGTTTCCTTATATCCGAATTGCAAAACTCATTGACTGCCCCTCGTATCATTGAAGCACAGTTATTTCAGTAGGAAATTGAAACACCTTTCACTCATGCCAGCTCAGTAAAATGGGTGGCCAGTTTTGGTATTTAACATTTCCAGGGTCATCAGTGGTTATCCTTCTGAGCTGCGCTAATTTTCTTAATTCATTTTTCCTTGCAACCAGAATTTTGGATTCTCTTCTCACTCACAAGTTTTTTAATGTTAGGAGTGGTACTTGATAAAGCACAACGAATATCGCTTTCCATTGCAAACCTATTCCTTTGTTTTGACTTAATGTGCAGTAAACATGAAAATCCACTCTCGCACATGTCAGTTGATGCAAATGGCAAAAGATATCTGACTGCATTTGGGTAAGTACCAATCATAGTGGCCCCAAACTTTTCAATGGTTGGCCGCTAGTACACATCTTGAGCCACCAAATTATTTGCAGCTCCAAAAATTCCTCCTGCAGATCCTCTGGAACAGTATGATCATATGTTGTGAATGGATTCCTGATGAAAGATAACTCATCCCTTGTCAGGCTTATCATGTCCACCTCTAGAAAGTATTTGTGAAATTCATCTCGCAGCTTTCGTAAATGCTCGAGAATTTGCATCTGAATGCCTCTATTTTCCCCGAACATAGCATCTACATGTGTAAATTGAACCAAATTGTTACTTGCGACTCGTCTGATCTAGAGTTCTAGCTTCTCCAGAAAAGCCTTGATGATGCCTTGGTAATAAAACAGATTTGCACATTTTCCTTGTAGCTGAAGATTCAGTTTGTTCAAGATTTCAAGAAAATCAGCAAGATATGCAAGTTCTAATTCTGACTGTGTTAGCATATTTTTAAATCCTCTTTTCATTGATAATAGAGAAATAAAGTGAGTTCTTCTCTCAGTTCAAAAATTCTGTTGAACACATTCCCTGCTAACAACTACCGTACAGAAGTGTAGAACAGTAACACCTCAAAGTCGGAACCTATGTCTTGACATAATTTTCTGAATAGCCTGGTGTTCACTGCTGACGATTTGATGTAATTAACCACCTTCACCAACCCTTTGAAAATGGTGCTCAGGTGATCCGACAGTGATGTTTTTAAAACTAATGCCTCTCTGTGAATGAAGCAGGGAAAACCAGTTACCAATATAGCACACTGCTTCCCCTACGCTTGGAAGCCTGATCTTAAGCCTAGCATTGCAAGTGCACCATCAGTGGCAACACCCACTAAATTTTCCTATCCAGATCATTTGCCTCGAAGAAATTATTAATAATACCTAACACATCTGAGCTCTTGTGGTGGTGTCAAGAGTCTTACAAAAGAGAAATTCTTCTTTGATGTCCCCATATATCAGTTACCTGATAAGTTTGCCAAATATATCAGTTACGTGTTGTATTTGGCAATAATATGGCATCATGTGGCGTAAAAAGCATAAAATAGCATAACAAAGCACGCAGCATAACAACTGACCAGAATTTTGTCAGTATTCTCACACTTCCTCCCTGCTTCATCTAATAAAAATTACTACATTTTACAGTAGAAAACAAAATAAAATTACTCCATACCTGTAAAACGGCACAGTACGAATGCTGCAACTAATTAGTTCAGCAGTTCGGTAGCTACTTGCTACAGCTACAACACTTTTCGACAGTTATATTGAAGCCGCGCGACTGCTGACAGGAATCAACAGGATGGCTCGCCAGCTCGACCCGTAGAGTACAAGTATGTACTATGTTGGGGTCACGTATAGGGGCATGAATCTTAGATATTCATTTTAGAATAGATAAGATTTAAAAACTTAAAGTGACTCGAAGTGCTACTTAGTAGCTACAATATATTTCTTAAATAGGAATAATATAATAAAATGGATGGCCATTTATTTAATTTTATTAAATTGTTCCTACTGAATTTTCAGTAAATTTTAAATTATTTACACTTATTTCTAGTTTTTTTACCAAATATAGTAGACGTCATGTGGACCACCTAAAAAGTCACCATGGACCACCAGTTAAAAATCACTGACTTATGGGGATGATGCAGTAAATAAAAGAATTTACAGGAGGTTGTTTTACCGTCTCCGTAGTGGAGATTTCAGTCTAAAGGACGATCCAAAAGAAGGTCAACAAATCAAAAACTTGATTCCAAGGAGTTGTAAGTTGTCACAGTAAATCTTGCTCAAACTTCGAGAGAACTCGTAGAACAATTTAACGTAACCTCGTATATACGGTTGCCAGGCTCCAGTTGAAAAGGATTGGAAAAGTTCCAGTGATTGGAAAATAGGTCCTGCACTTTCAGGCACTATATTTTTGCAGGCTTTTTACTGGTGATGAGAAGTGGACCCTTTATCACAAGGTTAAACGATGCGGTTCGTAGATCAATAAAGGAAGCAGAATTTCCTGACAACCAAGAGGAGAAGTTCACCCCAAAAAGATCATGTTGAGTATTTGGTTGGATATTGAAGGAATTGTCCATTACGATCTGTTAGACAACATCGAACAATTAATGCTAATCTCTACTGCAATTAAATTCGGGGTTTTAAAACTGTTTTGGGCCAAAGGCGACTCTTTTTAGTCAACAGAAGGGGTGTCATCCTCCATCACGATAATGATAATCTTCACACACCTCGAATGACCAAAGATCTTTTGGAGGAGTTCGGTTGGCAAATATTGCTTTATCCTTCATATTCTCCTGACCTTACTCCTGATTATCACTTGATTAGGGGATTACAGAACAATTTGTGTAGTCTTAAGTAGACACCAGAAGAAGAGGTTAAAAACAAGTTTAATTCATATTTTTCATCAAAACCTACAGAATTTTACAAGCCTGCGATTCGTAAACTTGCTCACAGATGGAATGAGTTTCTAGAAAGAAATGGACTTATGTTTATGATTAAATATTTCCATAGTCATATTTTTTTTATTTTTTAATATATACCCTAAAATCGGACATTACTTTTGTTCTTACTCGATAGAAAGGTTAGCAAGGCAATGAATAGTAGGCTTTTACATTGCAGTTTTCTTTACTATTGTAAGATATAACGTGACCACGCGGGTGGGTGAAAGCAATCTCGTGTATTGCAACGGCAAAAGTAAAGGTTAAAATACCCAATTGATACAGTTATGTTTAGGGGTGTTAGATTGGTCTAAAGGATACAGTCACTTACATAGCGTAGTAATGAGCATCCCCAGGGTGCTAAGGAACGTTTCGGTGAAATTTTCCTTACAGTTGATTCTGCTGCAACTAGTGCGCGTGATGAAGATGATAAAGAAGATGCCCATACACAGAGATCATGCAATTTTCTGAACACCTACATCATCATAACGCTCAGCTCCGGTGATTAATCCGATGAAGGTATAAAGGGAAATGGTCAATCATGTAGAGAGGATAAGCCACGTTCCTCCACTTCTCATCTTTTTTCGGATGGAGAAAGACCTGATCCGGATATGTTTCGTGTCTTCAGTCGCTAGAGTAGTATCCTTTATCCCCTAGATAAGAACCTATGTAGAAATTATACTTTTAAGAGATAACAGACGAGAAGACCTCGTCTATTTATATCGTGTAAACCTAGATAGACCAGAAAAAGTTGGGCTTGGTAGAGTAGTCGGTGAACTTTCGTGATTTATAGTGAATCTGTGGTGGGTTCAGGATGGTGATTATCGTGTTAATGTAAGTTTTAAATTACGGGAACTACCGGTGATACGATCTATTTACATAGTAATTTTGTCCAGCAGCATGAATCGAAACTTTCCAAAAGCATTTCAGTCTGCGGAAACAATTGAATCTGGAACCGTGTATATACTTACTCCAGAAAATAATCATACCCTTACCTAAAACCATATATTTTCGCCAAAGTTCATGAACCGTTTATTTATAGACTTACTTAAAAAATTTCAACAAGTTTGATAGATAAATAAAAGAGCGATAGCACTTTTTTTATGAAAATTCCTCAACCAAAATGAATGCATATAATTTGACCTGGTCAGGAATAGTCTCGAATATTCTAACAAACCTTACACCGGCATCGTAGACTCGACAGTCTTATTCTGTATGCAATCATCATGGCGGAAGGTAGTCTTCCGAGATCAACTCGAAAATAATCATCGAAGTCAATTCTAAGATAAGCTGCAAGAAGATTTTTGAAGATTTAAGTTAGTAATAAGGTTTAAGGAATTGGAGACAACTGCAACTTCTCCTCATCCGGGAGGTCCTAGAAAATTCCACTCCACTCCGCACGGTTCGAAGGATCCTTAGATATGTTAAAAACACCCCAAGGTGGCTAGAATGGAGATGAACGATCACTTAGGAGAGGAAAGCGTTGGTGTTAGTTTGAACACTATCCACTAAGTTTCCTAAAGCGAAAATACAGGAACGTCTTCCAAGGAAAACACCTTTATTGAAAAACTTTCATTTGAAAGCCCGGTTGAAGTACGTCAACGATCATTCGGAGAAAGATTTCATTTTGGGGACCCATGTACAATGGTCAGATAAAACGAAGATTCAGTTGTTTGGCACAAAATGTATCAAGTATGTTGGTTTCTTCCTAGCTGAAGGAATATAAAATAAACGTTTTAGAATAGCCATCACAGTCGCCAGACCTCAACACGATAGAAAATATACTCGTATGGTATTACTGAAGATCCGCATCAATGGCAGCCACCCCCCAAAGATCAATGAATTAAAGTTTTGCAAAGACGAGCAGGACAAAATTCCACCCGAAGTTTGTTTGAATCTAGTCAAAACTATAATAATCGTTTGAAGAGTGTCATTAAGCAAATGGGTTATATTAATTATTAATTACAAATTGTATAGGGTATAAAAACTTCCTTTTGCAAAGCTTTCATAAAAAATGTTGCTATTCCTCTATTTGTCTATCAATTTTTTTTTTATTTTGTAGGTGCATTTATTAATACATTCGTATAAATTCCTCCAATTTCGTTTACATTCACTAAACTGTTCGAAAACTACGGTGAAAAATTGTGGTATTAATTTGAGTTAACAATACATTCTGTTGCAATTGTAGAGTATCGCGGCAGGACATTTATAGAGGCTATGTATATTTTCGAGGATGTGCTTTTGTTTTCGCAGTCCTGGTGAAGAAATGAAGGAGGGTGATCCTTCAGACAACTGGCTTCAATCAATAAAACAAGAAGATAGGGAATTGGTGAAAAAGTTTAGTTTTTGGTGTGAAGACGTCGTATATCGGTTCTCCTTGACAGAATAGTGAAATAAATGCAGGATTCATGTATTCACAGCTAAAGGGAAAGAAAAGACAATTCTAATTTCTCCATTGACCAACGTATCTTGATAAATCAGTCTCACTGCCCTTCACTGATCTAGACCTTGAGACGTTCTACCCAATTCGAAACATAAATGATACTGATAAGAAATAGAAGGTACTTCTAACCACACTATGTGTTTTTCATGCTATACCTTCCATGACAACGTTACAGCACATCTGAAAGATTGCGAAGAAGTGTGTAGTCAGTGTCTTGGGTAGTTCAAGGGAGAAAGAGATGGGGTGAGCTCATCTAATAAATACAATGGATTAATCTATCCAATCATGTTTTAATAACCATAAAGGGCTTCATACTTTTACGAAAATTTTCATGTGTAGGAGATGCAGCCACATCATCATTCATGGTGCAAATGGAATAAGACGTCACGAGTGCGAAAAAGTGTTGCGCTCTACAAGGTGTTCGAGATAAATTAAACTGTTTGCATTAACCCCCCCCCCATCATATCTCAGCCAAAAATAATTGTATTTTAAAAATAGATGATGGCTGGGATATAACATTTTGTTTAACTAAAAATAGCCGCTCTTCTCGTCCCCCACTGACTCAAGACCACCTTGGAACCTTGATCTTGGTCACCAGCTCGGCCTTGGTGTTGCAAGCAAAGTAGTTGATGTCTTTCTCAACTGCACCCAACACATAGTAATCAATGGGATTACAATCGGATTATCTAGAAGGCCCCAAAATGAGGCTAGTGAAGTCGTAAAAATTCTCCGACAACCACTTCTCACTTTTTCTGGAGGTATGGCCTTCCAGAAGCAAACCTCTCCAGACAGGGTTTACCCACAATCTCCGGTAGCTCCACATAGCCGTCTGAATTGTGCCTATAACCCTGCTAAAAAATGTGGGGCGGTATAACATCGCTCTTACTGGAAACACCCCCACAGACCATTATATTTGGGGGGAACTTTGTCTCCATGATATGTGGAACGTCGCATGGTATTAGGCAAGCCACATGTTGCTCTGAGTTTTGTGAAATTGGTCCTGTGAAAAGTTCTTTTCGTTTAAGAACCAGATCATCCCGGCTGAACAGGATGTTCATCATGTTTAGGAGCTTCTTAGCCTTTGTTAAGCGGTTCTCCTTGCTCTTGGATGTAGGAATTTATCCCTTGCACCTCTTGTACGACTGGTAACGAAGGTTTTCATTCAGGCCAGCTTCACGGTGGTGGCTTCAACACTCATCTCTCTCGCCAAAGCCAGGATTCCCTTGCTCGTGTCATCTATCACCTTGTCCTGTAATTGTTGGATAAATTCCTGCGTACGTACGCAGTCACAAAGCCTGTTGTGTTCCTTTATGTGGTCACGGCTTCTTAATCTCCGTTACAGCTACCCATGTCACTACTACAGCCTTTGCAGAGTTAACAGTGCATTGAACATCAGTCATGATGTCGTTGAATCATAATGATGCAGGTAACCCTTTTCCAATATTCAGATGTCTTCTATTCCTCCATGTTTGCTAACTCTTTCTTAATTAAACCGTTACTCTGTATGTTATCCAACGTTGTTAACTGTTCACTGGCTCATCAACATACTCCTGAAAAAAAGGAGACATTAAAAATCGTCAAATCTAGCCCGAAAACCCTGTAAATGCTACGAATATTATAGAGTGGAAAGGAAAGAACACTTGTGTTGGATTAAAATATAAAAAAGCGATAGTAGAAAAAATGGAATGCTGTGTATCACGACAGCATAACCTATAAACAATTGGTATCATTCTTTCTTTTGCCTTATATACTATGCTCGCCGTAGCGAGAAATGGACGATGGGGTGCGGCAAGCACCGTTACATATGTCCCCCCCAACTGTTGCCATATCTCCACAGATCAGCTGCCCGCCTCCCTCTCTCTCTCTCTCTCTCTCGATTATTAATGATTAGAATAATTTGGCAAACGAGTTAGTGGACAGCAGAACTATAGACTCATTTAAAATGAGATTAGACAAACACTTTGCAAATATTGGAATTGTTTAGCATAAGCTACAAAATAAAATAATATTACAAAAAATATAACTCTTTCAGGTGTATGTAAGTGTTTTTCATATTCATTTCATTTAATTACTATTCAATGCAAATTTCCTTCAGGTACTGTCTTCTTAGACCTGCAAGGTACTTTTCCCAAATTATTTCATGTACGGCTTTTGCCGGAGGGAGTGGAGGGTGGGGAGAGCCTAAAACTTTTCTATCCTTTACTTCTACTATTTTATGTGTAAGTGGCAGTAGATTTAAGGCCAGATCATCTTAGTCTGGGCCGTAAGGCCCGTGTGATCTGTGTATCTATCTAACTCTATGTAACTCTCTCTCACATCGTCCATTTCTCACTGCGGCGAGTATAATAATGTATATTATCTGTGAACTAACTCTGTTTTGATGAAGAAGAAGAAACACAATTAATGCAAAATTTGTAGTCTATGTAATAAGGATCTTTGAAAAGAGTGGTGAGGATTCTCAATGTAATTTTTTTTATCGAAGAGCTGATACGAATAATGGAATACCTAAAAGATCTGAAAACGTGTGTGATGACACCTACCAATGCAAAGTTTGATGGAAAAATTCTTTCAGCTTGAGCACGGTCAAGACAATCTTCAAGGATACACTCATTTCCATGCTAATAAGACCTTAAAAAAACTGCCAAACACAAGAGAACTCAGCCAAATGCAAAAAAGGGCTAATTTCCTTGCGAAATCTTAACAGAGGAAACCTTGGAATATGTCGGTGCAATTCCTGAAAAAAAAAACTTAAATTCTTAGAAGATGAGCGGTGATGAAAAAATGTCTTTGGACAGTCATTTTTTCGTGAAGTTCGAGTCAGAAAACTACAACATTCGTGCATAGTGCATTAAATATTGCATTCAGGAGGTTTCTATTTTCGACTATGTTTTGAAAAGTTTAGGTGTTTTTTTGTCGACACATTTAAATTGATCAAATGCCGTCTTGCGTTACAATAGCCTCGCTGTGTTACAAGATGTATAAGAATATGTATCTCCCTACGAGAAAAAAATATCGTAATTATTGAAAGGAATAGACCAAAAGCTTTTACTTAGAAGTGTATACAGTGAAACATTTTAAATAACATGCCAAAGGTATCCCGATTTTCCATGCAAGAAGTGGTGGTGAGCGAATTCTGTCCATTAGTGAGTGTTTTCTTTTTCCATGATGGGTTTTCGTTAATAGGAAAGGAAACCGTAGTTCTCTTTCATGCCTGCTACTGACATGGGTGTCGGAAAAATGAATGCATTATTGAACAAATTGTACTCATAAATGAATGATGATCATTAACCATCATCTTTAGACGATGGACAGTGGGCGAATCCTTGGCAGCAAGTATGAGGTAATAGGTATCTGGGAGTGCGACTTTGAAACCATGATGCACACGGTCCTAGAACGATTTGAGCTTGTTAATCGTACCTCCGGTGATGTAGTGAATGACTTGTTAGAAGTGAGGAGTGCACTTTTCGGTGGTGCACTTTCGGCGGAATATTTTAGTGCCGTGAAAGGAGACATTCTTCCCCTCGAGATTTGTATATTAGGTTCTCTCAGATACCATAGATGGTAAACTTACTTTCACACTCTTTACTACATGTGCTTAACAAAACTCACCTGATGGCGATCATTCGAAAAAAAAAACGTATGCCTTGCGGAATGTAGACAACCGCAGAACTCTCAGTACAGAAGAGGTGAGATCAAGAAAATGAATAAGTTAGGGACATTTAAACAAGGCTTGCTGACCAAAGTGGCCTGCTCTCACTTATTCTGATTTATGACCTTATGACCTTGAAAACTTTCAATAATTCCCGGGCTAACCTTGGGAGGATCTTATCAATTATATCATTCGAAAGATAATGTAAAACAACATAATAGTTTTAAATTTTGTTAGAATCGACTGAATAGTTACAATGAGATATAGTGTCACACGCGACTAAAAAAGGAGGGACTGTTCGTAGAATACATCGAAACTTTTCTACAAGAAAAATACAGACTTCTAAATTCCCTCGGGTAATAGAAGGGGGGGGGGGAGAACATATAGGAAAAGGGCGAATGAGGCTGAGGGATTCGGCATACAAATTGAAAACATCGGAAAAAAAACTGGAAAACGGTTTAGAGCAAAACACTGTCAACATAGGTAAAGATTTGTTCCTGTTTATTTTTTACTAATTATAGTTAGTAATATATATTATCTTTAATCTAATTCAAAAGGTTTCTATTTATTGTAAAATGAGCATTATCTCTATATAGTTTGTAATGTATACCCAGTCATTCTAACAATAAAAAATCTTTCGGATTTTTCAGATCGAAAAGTAATAGCAAAAAATAGAACATGTGAAGTTTATACATATTTTTCTCATTATCTCAATTTTCTAGTCTGCTGGGAAAATTCGCTCGGAAGGTTCGAGCCCCGACTCGGTTATCTGCGAGTCGGACTATGATGAAATAGAGCAAATAAAAAACGACGAACAAAATGAGAACTCCCTGGATGCAATTGGTAATGCATTCGTAGGGAAGGTAGAGAAAGCTGAGCATGTAGAGGTTGACTCCCTTATTACGAATCTTCCAAATGCAGCATTTAGAGCCGCCTATGCTTGAATCAAGCTCTACGACCTGTTAGAGCGGAGGCTGTACTGTGACACAGACATTACCATCTTCATCGAGAAGAAAGACGATCTGCAACCTCAACTAGGAGAATTACTAGGTAATCGCACCGATAAGATCAAAGAAGTGTAGGCTGAAATTACGTATGCGAGATAGTCATTCTACTCCACGAGACCCAAATCCTAATCTGTACCAGGCGCAGATCCAGGGGGGAGGGGCTGAAGGCCCCCTCCAAATTTCACGTTTCACGCCTATTTATGTTTATACATTATTTTTAAGCCATGTTTGTATTCTGCTACTCAGAGTTTTGTAATAATTTATATATATATATATATATATATATATATATATATATATATATATATATATATATATATATATATATATATATATATATATATATATTAGTGAAAATGGGTAGCAGACCTTCTTGTATGAAGATTTTGTTAAAGACCATAGTATATTTCACCTTTATTAATTTTCTTCGGAAACTTTCCACTTTTCTTATCTTTTTTAGTTCATCTTGTAGATGGTAAACTACTTCTCCTACGTTCATCTCTTTTTTAAATGAAATGTGTTTGATAAAACCAAACTTGACTTTAATTGCTGAGCTTTCGATCTGTGTGATCATCTTCAGAGTGTCTTTCCTCCTTTATCGTTGAAGAATGATGGAGTCAGAATGAAAAGAAAAAGGCGAGGGATTCCTGTGTATATCCAGGAGGTCGCTTCAGTCGAAGAGGAGCGTTTCGGAAATTAACTCAAGAGGGGATAGGAAGAGATTAAAGGCGGGTGGCTATACACCAGTGCGGAATATATGACGATGTTATGTGATAGTGTGGTGTTTGGACTGCCGAAATTGAAGGATTAGTTCGGGAGGGTCTAAGTTTTGCCTAGATCGTCGAGACGTGGTGGCTTAGTGTCTGGGACACTTTGGCGCGGCGCTGTCTGCTAGAATCAAGGAAAACGTATTGCGATAACCCTTATTTAGTTGTATATTGGTTCTGGCAGCTGGTGGTTTGCGTTCCCAAACAGCACCATACTGTGTGTGGTGAACGTGGTTGTAAATGGGGTCTCTCTCGAGTTTCCCCAGTTGTTGAGTTAGTCTCGTGAAGGTGTATGTATTTAGAGGACTGAGTTTGTTTGTGTCGTGAAGTGTTGAAGTGTCGACATTCTCGTGTACAGAGGAGAGCAACAGGCGCGCTTCAGAGCGGAGTTCTGTATGCGCTGTACACTCCTCTGCCAAATGTGTCTTTGCGGCCATTAGTGTAATTGGTGCATATGTAAGTATTGGTCTGATTAGTGTTTTGTATAGGTGTAGCTGCATCTTTTTACTGCTGGGGTAAAACCTCTTCAGCATGTTGTTCATTCGTTTGGCTTTGGCTCGTGTGGTGTTTTGGTGTGTGAAAGTGTAAGTACTTGTCAAATGTTACCCCTAGTATTTTTGTTGTGGGTTTTTATGTAAGTCTTTTGGGGGCTGGGTAATGTTGGTCGGGTATGTGATCGTGTATCTAGATGTTTTGCATGTAGTGGTCTTGCGCGCCATATAGTGTCATCTGTGTCTTCTGAGGATTGGTGGTTATGAGCCACATATCATCGTACTCTGTCTTTTCGTTTAGTATTATTTGTGTTCAGCGCGCAAGTATGTCAGGGCGCATGCTGGTGACGAGAATGGTCTCGTCGTCTGCGTACGATAGTGTGTGTGCGTATGCATTTTACTTCAGGGCCTGGAGTGTCATTTGTATAAATTATGAAGTGTGAGTGCCAGTACGCTGCCCTGTGGTACCCCAGCAGGTGGGGTGAATGGGCGTGATAGTGTTTTGTTGTAACGTATGTAACATTCCTTATCCGCAAGCTAGTGCGATAGAAGCCTTCTGGGGCAGAGAGGCAGCTCTGTGTTGTTGGCTAGTTTCCAACGAAGCCCCGCGGGCCACACTTTGCCGAAGGCCTTCTCGACATCCTTGCTGATAATGAGTGTTTTTTGTTTTGATTGTCGTGCTTTTGGTATGATGTCGTAAACGATAGTGATCACTGAGCTGATAGACCAGCCCCTCCTGAAGCCATATTGACTGGGGGAGAACCAATTCCCTTCCTCCAGAAATTTCCATAGCCGGTTTTTCACTATGCGTTCTAGTATTTTGCCTAGTTGCTCTAGGAGAGTAATAGGCCTGTAACTGTTTGGTTGTTTGGGGTCTTTGTGTTGTTTATGGAGTCGAATATTGTGTGAGGCTTTGAATATTTCTATAAAATATCCAGAGGCTAGAGATGCATTGCAGAGGTGTGTTAATGTGCGGTAGATGTTTTCTGGCAGGTGATGAATGATTGTGGTTGGTAGGCTGGAAGGACCGGGGGCACGTTTACGTGTGCCTTTTATGTAGTGTTTTGTTTCCTCGATAGTGACTGGGGTAGTTAATGTGGTTGAGTTGTCGAGCACCTCCATTTTGATCAAGGGGGGCGACTCCAGCTCATTGGTATGGAGCCTGCGCCATTCCTGAACAAGCAAGAGGTGATCTTGTGCGTGTGGTTTAGGTTGGCTATGTGAGTGTACTTGGTCCCAGTGGGACCTGAATGCATCAAGGATATCATTCGTGTTCGTGAGTGTCTGATTGTTTACTTGTAGTTTTATGGGTTCGGGAGGGTCCGTTTTCATTATACTCCTGATGCGCCGCCAGAAGAAGGAGAGGTCAGCGCAGCGAGCGTTTTCCGCCGTGCGGATGACCTCGCCCCACTGACGGTTCCTGTCCACCAGTACGCAACGGAGGATGTGGGCACGAAGTATTATGATATAGCGTCGTCTTGGTCTTCTGCCATAGTGGTTGTTGAATATCGTGATGAGTCTTTGTGTATGTATGGAGAAGGTGAAGTGTTTTATGCGTTTGTATGTTTTGTGGGGGGTGTAGGTGTCGCGGGAAGTTTTTATGGTGTCTATGATTGCCTTCCAGTTGTCGTCTAATTGTGAAGATCTAGTGCCCTGGGGGTTGAGGTTATGTGGTGTGTGTGTAGTTATATGGTTACCGAACTCTACCCAGTTCGTGTTATTGTAGTCATATAAGGGTGGTGTGGGGATTAATATATGAGAAGTAGATATCAGAATGCATATGGGGATGTGGTCGGATAATACATGGGGACACGGGGCTATATGTGTGTAGAGTCTCGTGGCGTAGTCATTACGGAGGACTACATCAGAGGATGAGGTCCCACCGCGCTGACCGAAGAAGGTGGCGAAGGCCGGGCCAATGTGGTCACAGCGAAATCGCTGCAAGGCACTGACCTGGCAGCTTACTGCTGCATTCGTAGTGTTGGAGAAAAATGTGGAATGATGTGCGTTAGCTCCCCGAGGAAGAAGAGTGGAAGATTATAGTTTGGTAACCTAATGTTAGGATGTTGTTGGTTAATATAATTGAGAAATAAAGATGCATGATCACTGTGCTTAAAAATTAGAAAACAGTCATCTATAAATCTTTTAAAGGCAATAGGCCTGAATTCTAGAGGACACTTGTCCAGCCACCGAGTTTCGTGGTGACACAAAAAGCTATTGGCAAAGAAAGAGGGACCCAGTGGGGAACCCATAGCCATACCTGCGTGTTGTAAATAGAGCTCGTTGTTAAAAAGAAAATGGTATCATCCACAGCTAGCTTTAAAAGCTTCAGGATAAGTTGCTTAGTTAATCCCAATATTTCATTTGTATTATAAAAAAGAGTGAAATCATATTAATGGTTTCCTGTACCCGAACATTAGTAAATAATGAATCCACAGGGGTTTTTTATGGCAACAGAAAAGGACAACAAAATCTCGTTCTTGGATGTCAACGTTGTCCGAACAGGTTCGTCTTACAAAACATCCATTTACAGAAAACCTACCACCACTAGATTGGGTACACATTTTTTTAGTAGCTCTCCCAGTCAGTTTGAATTATCCGGTATTAAAAGCCGATTTTTTATAGCCTACCATATATGCTCTAACTGGATACCCTTTCATGAAGAACAGACTTATTTAAAGGATTTCTTCAAATTTAATTATTACCCCGATTTCATCTTCGACCAGTTAGTATCCAAATTTTTCTCCAAAATATACTATCCCCGACCCTTAATTGCTACTGTTTCTAAACAGAAGGTTTTAATTAAACTACCCTATCTCGAGCATTTGACATCCGAGTTGAACAAACTCCGTCTCTCTACCCTCAACAATCATTTCCCTCAATGCCAATTAATTTGTATAAATTCAACCCTGTATCGTTAAATTCCTTTTTTCTCCATAAGGAGCCAATCCCTTTGGGCTTGCGATCCTGTATAATTTACAATTATGCATATAAGACCTGCCACAGTCGTTATGTAGGCCATACTGGCTTACAATTCAACTGCAGGATCGCGAAGCACTTGGGTTTGTCTCATAGGACTGGTATTCCCATTTCTAAACCTGAAGCCTCTTTCATCAGGCAACACTCTGAGTATCACCATCTTCCTCTAAATTCTGATTCATTTACCATATTATCTTCAGCCTTAACTTCTCTCGATTTGAAAATTCTAGAGTTAATGTACATCAATAAAATAAATCCAAACCTAAATAATTACTCCTTCTCAATTAAACTATTCACTATATGACCAACTAACACTTCAATAGATTAACTAGCCAACCGACCAACGGAACAAATCTCTTTAGTAGTTTTTATATCAATAAAAAGTTAGTTGATTTCTCAATTCTACGATAAAGGTTAGTCACTCTGTTTAATTCATTCTAATTTATCTTCAGGTTTTTTGTTGTTTTTTTATAATTTAATATAATAGGTTATTTTATTGTTTACTCCAGTTACCTTTAATATTTGATATTCAAGTCAGTTTATGTTATAACTTCACTTCCTTCTATTATTTTTTCAAAATTACACTGGATAATATTAATTAATTCTATATATTTTTATTTGTGATTTTACTTTAATCTCAATAATTGTCAATCTTATTATTTTAACTTGTCTTCATCCGCTTTTTTTTTTAGCCATTATTTAATGCATTCTTTTAACTGTTATCGTTAATGTTCCTTCCCCTTCTCATTAGACGATATAGTCGCTGAAAAGATGGTCCAAGTGAAGGTCCGAAACGTCCGGCCAATAAATGATTAGTGTAATCACCTGGGTCTTCATATACCTACTATATATATATATATATATATATATATATATATATATATATATATATATATATATATATATATATATATATATATATATATATATAGGGGTTGGACAAAATAATGGAAACATTAACTAATGCAATCATTCACACCAAAAAAGTTTTAAAAACTTATTTAAAATACCAGAAAATGACGTTGAACACATATTGGTCTCCAAAATTCACAGATCTTGCCATAATCAAGTTATTTTGGGTAAATTATAATAAAAACTAGGGGAGATATTCCCTCTAAAAAGCGTCTACGAAGGAGCTAGAGCAGGTTTCACTCGAAAACACTTGAATTCGTATAGATACAGCACAAAGTTGTATGAATGGATTGGTCGGCGTATTGAATCTATTAATACTGCTAAGGGGGAGGGGGCTCAAACCAGTAATTTAATTAATGTTTCCATTATTTTGTCCAACCCCTGTATATATATATATATATATATATAAAGTTTTAAAACTGCTGCGATCGAATGTATCTTATATGATACGTCTAAAATACAGGTAAATCTCAAAAATAATGATTCAGTATTATTCCTTAACTGATGTCTAAAAACTGCAATAAACAACAATTCATAATTTTCTGATGTGTGAAAAAAAATCGTATCTGAGAGAGTTGGTGCTCATTCCTTTTTGAGATGCTGTTATCTAATTATCAATGCTGTGTAAGATAACCAATTTTAATCATAAATGACCTTTTCTCATACTATGTAATAACAGGGAGAGGAATTCAGGTTAGCTCCATCCAAGTTTTTATACTGGATCCGCCAGTGGCCCGTTCATATCCAGTCGAGGAATGGGATGAAGTATATACCTTGCGCTAAAGGATTAACCATGAAAACTCAGACGAACGATATCATCACTTATGATAGCATGAAACGTCTAGTCATAGCTGATGAGGTGAAGACGTTGATATCTCTAACCTTGTAATGTTTGTGGGTTTCAGAGCTCAGGAATACGGCGGAATGAAAGCAGTGAGATGTGGAAAAGTTTTCAAATTGTTTAAAAAAGAGAGTCGAAGTTCAGGAAGGTTTTTGAAATATATGTTTGTGTTTCAGAGATGAAATACATGTAATATTTAGTGAATTATACCTACATATGTAGGTTTTATTCTGGTAAATGTTATTATTCATTGACTCCTGATGAATCTAACACCTTCAGTACCAAAATAGGTGCCTGAATCTGGATGCGACACGGTGAGGATGGAGGATTATCCTGAAACGTCTGATAAGTAGCCCAAACGAGTGGCGAAGGATTTAAAAAGTCTTAATATCATCATCATTAGACGAGTTAAGTACAGGAGTGTTCAGGTTAAATCAAAGAAGAGGAAAGTCCTGCGGAGCGATTATGATATCGGAGTATGTTTGAGTGTGAATAAAACTCGTATTATTATTGTATATATATATATATATATATATATATATATATATATATATATATATATATGAATGTGATCGCATTATTTGTGTAATGTATGGATACTTTTAGTATAGGAAACATTATTAGTTATATTAAATATTATTATTGTTATTATTATTAATTAAGGGTGTGTAGTGGTAATGAAGTTCGCCATCTTGTGTGTCTGACCCTAGGTCACGGGCGCTTGCGGAGGATAAGGCCTATGCCGTAGAATAGGGTCAAGTTAACCCTTTCTGTGTTTCAAGTGCGTATTAACAGAATGTAGGTTTCGGGATAACAGAAAATCGGGTACAAAAATAACTTAATAATATGCAAATTAATACTACTTTATAGGGTTAATATGAGTTTTAAAACAAGCTATATATACATTAGATGTACACGGGTCTCAGTGGCAAAAAGGGGGAGACTTGGTGGGGACGGTCACCGTACGAACAATATTGATCGAGGGTCGCTCGAATGACCTTGAGCGTATACGAAGCCAACGATGAAGTCTTACACTATGGGGGGGGGGGTAGAGAGAGCACTTGCACAGGGGAGTTGCGCGTTTACAATACCTCGAAGCAAAGATTTGGTCCGAGGGAGTAATCCTTGCCTTGGCGCAAAGTTCAAATAATAGTCTCTTGACACTGACTATTACGGGATGAACTTAGATCTTGCTTTCGAGTAAAACACGAATCGAGACTCAGCGCGATGCGTTCGAGGAGCGGATGGAAGCGGATACGAGGTATACTCAAGTGAATTAACGAGAATACCAGGAGCTGGATGGGTTCCGCAACAATTGTGCAGAGTCTAATGGGACGCGAATACCTCGTATGAATGGGAAAGTGCAGACGGCGGATACTGACGGGGCAGGGCTGGCGGTGGATACTGACTTCCAACCCTGACGCCGGAGGATTTATAGTAGGGTCGAATGGGGGTTTCTCCCCTCCGTCCGAAGAGGAGGGTTTAAGGGTCCGACGCATCGGCAGACGAGAATAGTCTCGCCCTTTTTGAGCGATCGCAGGAAGATTCCTAAGCCGGCAAGCCGAAACTTTATTCGACTTCAGATGGGATCTTTTGGGCTCTCAAACTTGTCAGAGCTTTTATGTGATGGTGGCATTTAAAGTCAACGGCATCAAATAATTTCGCACCTCCACTAGCGCATACAAAAAGGGTCACCCATGTGTCTGCTGACTCCCTCTCTCCATTCAACGACGAGACGGCGCGTATCTTCCTATCTCTCTCTGTCTCTCTATCTCTCTGATCTCTGACAACCTACAATATTACTGACATTTTATGCATGAAATAAGTATGTGTGTTGGGGAGTCTGCATGTAACTGTGTGCATATTAGAAAAACAGAAGAAAAGAACGAGTCTACAGAAGGTCAATCAATAGCCACAACGAAGCAGCTCCTGTTCCCATCACCCAGTTTAGTCCCACTTATCATGCTCATCCATAAACATATCTGTGATAAAATTGCCTGAGGCTGCCGCGCCTCGCTTCTATCACATATGGATATTCATGCTTCCCACGTGTATCCTGCGAGAAGAGAGTGAGTAGCATGGCGTTCTTATCGCCCTAACATTTCCCGGGTCTAATCTTCCCCCGCTCCAAGTTTAATCAAGGAGGTTCAATCTCTCGTTTGCCTGCAGGCGTCGATCTGGCCAGATTGAGTTAGGCTTATGGGAAGATAAGAGTGTTCGAATCGCTAGCAGGACATTCCATGGAAGTCGCCCATTGCCCCATACCCCGAGGGGCTGGCTCAGGCTATTTATGCGATAGAATTTCCCATTTGAATCAGATCCCGATTATCTTCGTCAGGCATCACGCCGATCCGGTCTCCCTTGTGCACCTAGGAACTCTCTACCTCGAGAACCCCCTTATTGTCCAGAAGAGGACAATATCCTTGAGTGCCAAAGTTCGTGCCCCTCGAGACGCCAAGTCAACAGGGCCCCTATGTTGTTCAATTGTTCAGAAGAAAACAACTTTAGAACAGTCATTTTTCTTCGAGCCCGTTCCACAAGAAACGGTTCTCGCACCCCTGATATCACGTCAGTGGTAATTTAATTCCCCCATTTTAACGCTTGGTTACCCCAATAACCTCAATTGTTCACTTAGAACATCTCTGGTATCATGTCTCAAGGATCGCTCGTACTTCCGAGCCCCACTTTGCTCCCACTCCTCGAAGTCTGTACTTCCCCCTCGTTAAGGGCAACCCCCCTAAAAAAAAGCCTCCTCCTGGGAAGGAAATTGCTAGTCTGACCGAAGTCATTCCTTCAAATCGCCTTCATCTGCACGGCGACCTCATAAATACGTAAGCTACGAATTGCATTTAATTATTTAACTTTGTTGCCAACGTAACTCCGTGCTTTAACACGGATTTAGTCGACCCTTTCCCTTCTTGTTTGTTTTGTCATTTAAATCCTTCCAAATCTTAATTCACCGCTTAGTCAAATTGATCCTATGACCTTTTCATTTTATGTGCATCTCCCATTTTAATCTCCAGTCATGTAAATATTTTCCATGTGTTATTTTTGTTAGTTTAATTAATAAAATTCTATTTTGTTAATGCTTGCAATATTATTTATCCTTGGGCACCGTTCTTCTTCTTAAGTATATTGAAGATAAATAAGCCCTCTCCATGCCTATTTATTAACGTAGAATAATACTCGGCCATCTGATTAAAACCCCGCACTCGAATATAGAATAATCCTCACAAAGAATAGATATATAGTATATCGTCGGGAGCCTTTTCTATGACAATATCCAGTCTCTTCTTAAAACTCTGCAGGAAGGACACTTCAAGTTCATGACTAGTAAGCATATTCCATTCATCTACCACTGAGTTTGTAAACCAATTTCTGCAATTTTTTTCCTAAACCTAAACTTGTTCAGCTTAAACATATTGCTACGTATCCTATCCTGTTCACTAAATATAAGAACCTTATCTATGTCTTCCCTATTATAACCTTTGACCCACTTGAAGAGTATAATCAATTCCCCTCGAACTCGTCTCCTTTTTAACGTATTTAGATTCAGTCTCCTTAGCCTTTCACCATAAGGTAAGCTCCTCAATCCATGAATTATCTTAGTCATCCTTCTCTGCACAGACTCAAGCAAAGCAATATATATCCTATAATATGCTAACCAAAAATGCACCGCATAGTCAACATGAGGCCTAACTAATGCCAGGTACAGTTTCAGAATGACACCAGTACTCAAATTTCTAACGCTCTTCCCAACAAACCACAATTTCCTATTAGTTCTATCCCTATCACTCAAACACTGCTTTATAGGCCGGACATCAGAACGTACAAGAACACCTAAGTCTCTTTCGAATTCTCACCTTCCTAAATCTTTCTCATTCAATTTATAATTATTCAGTGGAATACACCTAACTATACTAGTACACTTCACTTGTTTATGTTAAATTCCATTTACATTTCTCTGCCGTTTGGAATAGTTGGTTTAATTCATCTTGCAATACTTCAGCATCGGAGTCAGACCTTATATCCTACCTAACTTAGTGTCATCAGGAAATTTGATCAGGCCGCTACTTATATTTATGTTCAGATCATTTATTGTGGGGGAATATAGTCTAAGGTGATCTGGAGGTCCACCTTGAATTCTTAGAAGAGCCACGTGGCCTTAACCCTGGAACAAAGAGTGTGAGAAGAGAGGAAGGAATCGGGCGAACACGGATTTATCAAACCATCTGTGTTTACCTTACGAGGCCTATCTCCCCCGCCTAAGGCGATTTCATCTTGCCCCCCCCCCCTACTCGTGACGCGAGAAAGAACTCGAAGGGCTATTCCGGACAGCTCCTTATCTCGGACCTTCACCCCCCCCCCCCGCGCCGAAAGCCGGCTACTTCAAATCCCGGGATAGCACGCCTTTGCTCGGGGGATTTCACCGAGTCGGATCCTCCGTGGTTTATTCGGGTACCTATGGCTAGAATCTCCCCACCGTGGACTTCGACCCAGTCAATTGGCAGCTCCTTGCAACGGCCGTTCTTCCGCGAGTACTCCCTCATCGAGAACCCTGAGGTAAAACCAGTCCTCCTTCATCAGCATTCTGAGGTAGAACTAGTACCTTCCCCAACGGAGAACTCTGAGTTAAAACATATTTCCTTGTTTCATCCTCGCCTCCCTGAGTTACCTTTCCTTCAACGCTTACGCCCGTGCAAGACGCCGACGCTGCTGATCTCATTATGATCCCGTCTTTCCAAATCAATTGTTACTATTTGTATTTCGGTTTAGTGTAGCACCTTTTAAGACTTCGACCCTAAGGTAAAACCAGTCCTCCTTCATCAGCATTCTGAGGTAGAACTAGTACCTTCCCCAACGGAGAACTCTGAGTTAAAACATATTCCCTTGTTTCATCCTCGCCTCCCTGAGTTGCCTTTCCTTCAACGCTTACGCCCGTGCAAGACGCCGACGCTGCTGATCTCGTTATGATCCCGTCTTCCCAAATCAATTGTTACTATTTGTATTTCGGTTTAGTGTAGCACCTTTTAAGACTCCGACCCGAGTCAGGTAATTAACCGCTTTAATCCCTTGGATTTGCCCCTTTGCTGACACCGAGTGTATCCGTTACTTATTTGATCACATATCTCATTTAAACCTCTTTTGTATATATTTAATATTTCTTTTTTTATTAAACTTTATTTTTGTAGTATTCTTTAAATAGCCTTGAACGACACTTGGCCATCATTCGACCTTTACAGCCAATCTGCACTCTCTAATTTTGATAGTTATTACCCACACACTATGGGACGACTTTTTTCCCTAATCTCATTATCTCTCTCCCCCATTGGTCGGCTCAAGCTATCAGCGTGTAAGTGTCCTTATCTATATTCGGTCGAATGTTCTGTTTTTCCAAGTAAATATTTTGGACAGACAGGAAAGCAGTTTACTGTCCGTATTAATCAGCATAAATACAATGTTAGGAGAGCTGTAAATAATAGTGCATTTTTTGTGCATATGTCCGAAGATAACCACCTAATAATTGGAATTCAGCAAACAGATTTTTCGCTCAAATGACTCAATTAAAGTAAACCTTGTTGAATGTTCATGTATAAGCCAATTTAATAACTTTAACAATTCCCCTGGCCTTTTTAAAATTGATGCTGTTATGAAAAAACTCATTCTTAAAGAAATTAGTTTTGACTTATGTTCCTAATTTCTTTGCAATTTTTATTTTTATGGGAACCCGATTTGTCAATTTAATTATTGCGTTAATTTTGTATTAAAATTATTTTATTTCTCTTCCTCTATCCTTGTCCTTCTCCCTTACGTATCAACTTACTTCTCTTGTCTCTCCTAATCTCCTCTTTAGACTATCGCTTTATCCACTAATCGTTTTAACCCTTTTGGCTCTGTTCTTGACTCTTTCTTGATCTTTCTACCGGTTATAGCTAAATCTTAATGTGAATTTACCCATCCATCTCCTACTTCCTCATTGATGATTTCTTGTCTTAGAGGCGGTCCTTTATCTTTAACTAGCTTATATATACTTTTATTATATTATTTTCTCTTGTAGTTATCCTTGAGAATGAACTGAATAAAGTTGGAAAATATTTAGAAGCACCTTTTCATTTTTCCTGCGGGACATTGCATTCATTGCGAACCTCACGTTCTACATTGTAAGTTATATATATATATATATATATATATATATATATATATATATATATATATATATATATATATATATATATATATATATATGTATGTATTGAAGGGATCCACTAAAATAATAGTATTTCCCCACCTCCTAAGATATTACTTCGGGAGAGAAAGCGAGCCGTGACTATCCTCTCTCCCCCTCCGACTTCACCCTTTTTGGACTTGCCACCAGGTCATTGAGAAATTCACACCGAGGCATGATGCTGAAATTGAAGACTACCTCTCCACCGTCTTAATCCACCCCCCCCCCTTCCACCCGGGTCGGGAAATTACTCATCTATTTTGTATGTTTGCCTCCAACAACTTTTAGGGCTCCAACCCGTGGTTGTTCCGTCAGATCCACTGCTCCCGGCCTCTTACACTTTCCCGTAAGGACACGCTCGGTGTCCCGGCCGATAATGAGGGTTCGAGAAGGCCCCTCTTCCTCTCCCTGTTTTGGAGAAATCCGGGTACATATGCACCTTCCCAAGGATTACCCACAGATTTGGTTAGACGACGCTTCCTCGAACACAGGTTCGATTCAACTACGCTCTTTACCGAGAAGTGTTTAGTGAGGGTCGCAGGTCACGGAAGAGCTGGATATCACACTCGTATCTTGGGTCAGGGAGAAGTGTCTCTTGAGGCAACGTCAACCTTTCTCAACCACCTTCGGATCAAGGATTAGAGAAGCCGTCCTTTGAAGTTCTTCTGGTGACCTCTTGAGGACAATAGGCCCAATATCTCGCTCAATCCGAGTTTGGAGAAGTCGTCTCCCCCCTCCCTTCGAAGTTCGACCGGTGACCTCTTGAGGACAATAGGCCCTATAGCTCGCTCAATCCTAGTTTAAAGATGTCCCTCCCCCACACACCGAAGTTCGTCCGGTGACCTCTTGAGGACAAGAGGCCCGCATCTCGCTAAATTAGAGTTTGGAGAAAGTAGCACCACCCTCTTCTGGTTCCCGGCTACACCCGTGAGTAGCCAAGGTCACCAAGAAGCCCCCCATAAGTTCGCCTCACTTTACTTTCGAGGTTCAAAGGAACTAAATCGCTCACTACCCTAAATCTCCCATTATAACCATTTAATAACCCTGGTTATCCAATTAGTATTCGGAACCTAATTTCGTCTTATTCATGCCCATATATATATATATATATATATATATATATATATATATATATATATATATATATATATATATATATCCATCCATATTTATTGTGTACCTTTTATTTAATGTGTATTAAAATCTATTTTTGTCATTGTGTTTGGAATATTCCTTGGTCACGCAGCTGCAGCGAGCTATTCAAATCGCACTCTTAGAACAATAACATTTGTTTGCCTTGCTTAGCCTACCTTAGAGCCCGTGTGCGTATATTCCCGTACACTGGGCCATATTTCGATATATATATATATATATATATATATATATATATATATATATATATATATATATATATATATATATATATATATACAAAATTGCTATATCACGATATTTATATAACTAAGAACAACAATGGCCCCAAAACCGACTGATAACATTCCCCCTCACTCAGATTTAATCCCATCTATACTAACTCTTTGCTGTCAGTCACTAAGCCACGACTGAATCCACCGAAAAATATTTCCATCGATCCCCTGTGCTTTAACTTTATTCAAAAGTCGTAAGTTTGGCACCCTGTCGACAGCCTTACTAAAATACAAATAAACAATATCGTAATTATCATCTCTACCGGCAGCATTATACACCCATAGATGGAGGAGAGTAGGAGAAGAGTCAAAGAAAAAGAAAGAAGGAAAGTAGCGTAGGCAAGTTGCGAACAGCTTCCCGCGTCGCTGGACCCCTGTTAGCCAGCAGCGAATCCATTCGGCCATCCTGAGTCTCAAAAAAGACTCATTCAAGCAAATATTTTAAGTTGCTCGCCTGCACTTCTCGTACGTTACACACCCTTCTATAAAAAGACAGTAAATAAGTCAAACACGCTTTGCCTCTAGTAAAGCAGTGCTGAGATTCTTTAATCGATTTGTTTATCAAAGTGATACCCAGTTTCGCTATTACAGATTCCATCATTTTCTTCACCACTGATGTCAAACTCCATAGCCGGTAATTTGACGATCGTTTTAACCCCCTCCCATTTTTAATTCTGAGTATTACATTAGCTTTTTTCTATGCCGTTGTTACAATACCATTTTCTAACGATTTTATAAATAGGCATGCTAGGAGCTTACTTAACATACATATCTATAGATTCTTTCAGAATCTTAGGAAAACCTCGTCAGGGCGCGGTGCTTTACTAAATTTAGTTTTATCTATTTATTTTGGGACGTTTCTATATAATTCAAATACCATTTAAGATTAGTGATCCTGACCTTTGTTGAAAATGAGATACAGAGCAATGCCTCTGTAATGCTTTGGGGTTACCACATACAAAGCAGATTTCAACTAACTTTCATAAATTTACTGACTACAGTAGGTCAACTCAGAAAGCTAAAGGGTAGAAAATTTATTGCGGATAAGCTGTAGCGCACATTGCAAGGTAGATTAGGTTCAACAATGAACACAGGCAGATACCCTTTTATCCGATAAGCACCGCCCCACTTTCAGTTTAAAGAAGCGAAGCCACGCCTCCTTCATTGGCGTGAGTATAAATAAGCGGGCAGAAACATACAACAGCACTAGTATTATTATCAGTATCATTATTATCATTGAAGTATTGGATTATCAGTATTAGCATCAGCATTGGCATTGGCCTAGAGCCAGTCAGTCCAACGTTCTCAATTCGTCCCTCCATAGTCCTAAGATTCTAACGCAGAAGGAGACTTACAAGAAACACTGAGTAGTAACACTGATAGTCAACCAAAGACGTGAGCACACAAACGAACCAAGGAAAACTAAAATAAATTACTTGCATGAACCAATTTAGCCCTAAGCCAAGATTAAAAGCCTACAAAACCGCTATTCTATCATTTAAGTCCTTCGTTCTTCCAAGCAACAACCAGGTTACTATTCGAGCGCAGCTTACAAGCGGATTACTCAAAAGAACACTTTGGGGTCAGATCAAACTCCTAGCACTGGTGACCTACCATAAACAGGTGACATACATCTATAAAGCAAAAAATCTGTCAGTGTGCAAAAGGAAGTCAGCATAAAACTTGATGAGTTGCAGAAGAGTAATTCACCCACGAATACATCAGTTGAATCAAACATATCATCATCATCATCATCATCATCACTTACTCTATAATTTAAGAAGGGGATTTTTTTGAGTATTTGAATGATAATTTCATCTTAGTTTGGTTATGACTATTGTTTTTTTTTATCAAAGTTCAGAAATAAATATAGTATCGAAATTTTGTGAATTTTTTAAAACCCAAAGAATTACAAATGGTGAAGTTCCTAAAAATTATTTTTATATATCTTCTATAACTATATTTTAGCAACGTGATATTTGAAAGGGGGAAAATTTAGTTTAGAGTTTCTTTTTAAAATTATTATAATTGGCGAAATTCAGAAAATTTAGAGAAATTTAACCATGGCTGCTTTTTTTTAGATTTTAAATTTTAATCTTAGTAGCTAAGAGCATGCTCTCCCCATAGGGGGGAGTGACGAAGCAATTGCCTGGTATCCTGATAATAAAACAACAACAATAAGCGCCACTGAAACTGTTGATACAAGTGCTGCTGCAGTAAGACTTTCGCCATTAAAGTTTAGAAAAGTCATCCAAAGAAACTCATCAGGCTATGCTAAGAGAAAAGTTGCACAATTGCATACAACTATAACAAAGTAGGCTCGCTCTAGTCAACAACAATGTCGTAAAAGTGAAGATTATGATACATTGTTATAAGAGCTCAAAATCTAAATTGAAGACATCTTCAAGATGGGTACAAATACTTACTTTGCGGACAGAAAATTGGAGCATTCGTAAGACAATAAGTGAATTCGGAGTCCACAAAAGAATGGTAAAAACAGCCAAGGAGTTACGCCCAAAAGATGGAGCTATTGCCATTCATGAAAAGAATAAAGGCCAAACTTTGCCGTCAATAACTAAAAAGTTTGTTCAGAATTTCTATCAGGATGTAGAGTACAGCAGAACGTGAACAGACCTGAAAGATAAAGTAAGAGGCGATATCAATGGTATCAAAATGGCTAAACAGAAGCAGCTCATGCTATGCAATTTAAATGAGCTATTCGTGCGATTCCGGCATAAATATCCTGGTACAAAAATTGGCACTACGAAGCTCTGTCAGTTTGACATATCCTGACAATTTAATGGATGACAAACACCACATGGGCCTATCAGATTCTGCTGGTGTTAATACCGCCTCAGGGGCAGATTAACTCTGTTCTATCTGACCGCTTGGGAGATTAAAGGAGAAGGTTTTGATCCTGAAGCCTGTAGTGTAGACCCCGCCAACGTTAACACAATTTAGTAGGGCCGCGCTTTCTGCGAGACTCCGGAGGGACTAGGTTAGAGTGTAAGGACGCTGTTGCATGCTGTGTGAATTTTATAGCACCTGCCTGTGCTAGCAGTCCACTATCTAGATTTTCCCAAATTCCTTTGTAACTATTTTCTCTATATTTTTACATATTCTTCAAATTCTTCACAATACGATCGCATAAAGTTGTCTGTGAGCTAACTTATTCTTACCTGTTAGAGAGCATTAAATTGTGCGTGATAATGCGCGCATTTCTCTGTGCGTGCGTGACAATGCGTTCGTATTTCTCTATAAGTGCCTTATCACGTACTTATACGTGCACAAATGAGTGTCTATGTCATGTTTGCACACAAATAGGTGTGTTGTTCGAGCACGTCTTTAATAGATTCATTATACTTTACAGTTCCCACCTCGCGTGACAAAAAACAGTGAAATCCCTGGAAAAAGCTGTAAAAAAAAAAATAGTTTCACTCATGACTTCGTTAATTGTTCTTTCAATATTTCTCGCAAGTGATTTTACTCATGTTTTTCAGGGATGTGGGGGGTTATTTCTCTCCATTTCTTCTTCCACACCCTCCATTAATTACACAAATTGCGACGAAATACATTCTCGGTTGGGAGCCATTAATGAGCGTCGATTAACAGCGTTACACAATGGATTTCAATCCTCTCAATTCTCGTATGTCGTCATCGAGAGGAGCCTCATTAGAACTATTGCTGCGGCGGTTCATCTTCTTCTGTATTTCGAGAAAAGGGAAACAAGCAAGTCTAAGTTTAAAGAAAAACATATCTAAATAAGAGAGTTTTGAATTGGAGATTGCTGCCCATAATACATTAAACCATGCTTTGTGCATGACGATACGCAGAAAAATGCATAAATGAAAGTTTAAGTTGGTAATTATTATATACATACTAGCAAAGATACCCGTCGTTGCCCGAATAAAATATGCGTTCGTTAATAAAACTAAGACGGATGTGATCGTTTTCTTGTTTTTATTCTTCACAAACAATATTCTCATTCTATGAATTCAACTTAATCTTGTTCAGCAACGCTACAGAACTTCTTGGTACACAATATTCTTAAATTTTCTTGTGGAGTATATAAAAACATTACTTTTGCTTCTAACTCTAGAGCAATCAAATGGTTTCTCTAGTTGTAACTATGCCACTAATAGAGTCTCACCTTAAGATATTTTTAATTCGAATTGCAAAACTTACACAGATTGGGAAATGTAGTTTTCTGAATTTAAATGGCGATTCCGACCCTGATGGATTTAGTGATATTCTCTGAATGAATACATCTTCTCCTTTCCCACTTCCAGTAAGAATAGTTGCCTCTATGACCAGGGGCATCAAATTATTTACCACCAGACGAGAGAAATCAGAGAGGTTTGTTCAATCGAAATTGCGCAAAAACATTATTTAGATTTACTAACTTCAGTTCAAGTTGGTGAGGAGGTAAGTCAGGGGGTTCTAGAGAGTTTAAGAACTCTGTGGAATAATCGACTATCTGAGTATGATCAGAAATTTCATTAACTGACTTGTCAACTTGTGGACTTCGTGATAGGGAAAGCTGTAGATGTTTATTGATTCTGCAGATACTGTTGTTCTTCGAAGCCAATATAGCTCTTTCACAAAGCCAGTTGTAGTTTTTTGTAGTTTTGCTAAAGAGTTGGTAAAACCTTTGCCTTGAGATTAACAATAGTAATAATTACTATGCAGACACCATATATTTCTATTCCACCATCACCATCGCCATCAAGAGGTACTTTGCCATTTCCCAGTGTCAGAATTTTGGGGGCAAATTATGCTGACAGTTAATCACCAAAGAACTCTGCTGTCATATTTGTGTTTAGAGAGAGTGTTCTAATATTCCGCCACAAAGATGATGATGATAAGCATCATCTTTAGGGATCACTGGAATTAGTGTCTGCCTGAAATCACCTTACAGTAAAAGAGTGACACCTCCCATAGGAGCATCACAATCCCTGATGTCTCGTATTGTCCTGCCTAGTGTTTCTAAGGCTCACTTGTGAGCCACTGAATGAGGTACTCGGCGTTTCCTGGGTAAAAAAAAATCGTAAGCAAGATATAAGTTGAAATTCTTTTTATTTATTTATTAAAAATTATTATTTAACCAATGCTACATCATAACACTTGTTGGTAGACAATATTCTTCGTCTTCCCTTGTAGTGCATGGATAAACAGATTCCTTTTGCTTCTCTCGTGTAAATAATAAGGGAGGGTAAAATTGTCTCTTGGGGTCTAAACTCAGCTCACGTTCCCTCGGCTAAACAGACGGGGCAAGTTTAGAAAAGGGCCCTAAGCTACATTTGGGAACCACTTACAGACTCGAGACTACTTACTCGTACATTATCTTCCTCGCAAATTTCTTCATAAGAATACACTTTTAGTTTTCTATATATTGTCTAACCTTCATTCCTATAAATGGATAGACACACACACTTCATCTTTATTATATGGATTTATTTTAGTCTGCTATTGCAAACACTGGTAAGCAGTCTGTATTTCGTATTACTTTAGAAGTGGCATTTAATCCCAGGTCCTTTTTATAGGCACAACGAACAATTTTATTTTAATATGGGTAAAAATTGTGCTGCTTTATCTCTCTCTATCTCTCTCTCTCCTTCTACCTCTCTCTCTCTCTCTCTCTCTATATATATATATATATATATATATATATATATATATATATATAGAGAGAGAGAGAGAGAGAGAGAGGGAGAGAGAGAGAGAGAGAGAGAGAGATATATATATATATATATATATATATATATATATATATATATATATATATATATATATATATATATTTCTCGTGCCGACAAAGGCAGAAGGGTAGTTATCCTTAAAAAAAGGACTACATATTCAACATTTTCAATATTATTAACAACCCCACCAATTTCGTCAAAATCAACAAACTATTGAATAAATTAATCCTGCGATTAGAAGATAAACCTAACCATTCCTTTGCCAAGCTTAAAATTATTCAAATGCAATTAGTTCTATAATTTCTAACTCTGTCCATGTACTGGTTCTAATTTAAGATTCATTTATGGGCTTCCAAAAATCCCAAACGCTAATGTCCCTCATCGCCCTATCTTTGTTGCTTCTTCACTCCCGACCCACAAACTAGCAAAATAGTGCAACCTTTTTTAAAGTTAACCACTCACCCATGCAGCGTTTATAACAACTTTTCTGTTGCTGGTGAAATACAAAACCTCAGCTACCATTCAGATCAAAGGATGCTGGTCAGTTTTGGTATAACCTCGTTATTTCCTAAAATACCCTTGGATTAAATAATTGATATACTTCATAGACCTTTTTCCACCTCAGTTTTAATGGATTCACCTCTGTCACTCTCAAACAATCCGTCGAAGTCATATTTTGATACCTTTTTCACGTTCACTCACAATTTTTACCATCGAATCGATGGCGTTTGGGTGAGGTTTCCGATTGCTTCCATCGTGGCAGACATTTTTTATGAGGAACATCGAAGAAAAAATACTTATAAACTGCCTCTACTTGACTTTACCTCCATATATTATCGTCGCTTTGCTGATGACTGCCTCGCCATATTTAAAACCAAGGGACAGGCCAATAATTATCTAAGATATATCAACTCCCTTCACCCCAACATCCAATATACAGTTGAATTTGAAAATGATAGTGTCCTCCTCCCTTTTCTCGACATTTTAATCAATAAATTTAGCAATAAATGATTTTTTTCTCTTTATAGAAAACTAACTTGAAAGAATTTTTTTTTTTGCGAACAAAATTAAGCTCACCTTACTTCACGGCGCCTACCTTTTATTCTCAAGTTACTCAGTTTTATACAAGAAATTTGAATAATTACGAAAAAATTTCAATTGTTTTGCCAGCAATGCCTTTTCGATAAATCTCTATGATCTCTTGCTTAGCAAACTCTATGAACTCAAGTTGCCCATATACACTGCCAAAAAAGACCTCTTCTTAACATTACCGTAGTTATGCTCTCTCAACACCCCGTTCTGTAAAGAATTGTTATAAATTAGCCAACAAAATTTCACCCACATCCAATTCAAAATAATTTTTGTTAATAACTTTTCAACAGTCTAAAAGTTTCAGATTAAGGACGCAATCTCACGGAACCTCCGAAGCTGCTTTGTCTACCGTTTTTCCTGTCCTCGCTCTGATCGAGACACCTATGTACGTAGCACCGTCAGATCCCTTAAATGGGAACTTGTTTTCATGTTGGCATTATCAATAGAACCGTTATTAACCCGTAAAGAACTTTCAACTATTCAAGAGCATCTTATTAAATGCTAAATTTATGCAACCTAGATGATTTCTCCATCCTCACCCATTGTAAAAATGAAAGTTCACTCCGTATTCTGGAATCGATGTATATAAAAATGCTAAAGCCCACTCTCAATAATGATTTGATTGGTCCATATCCTTCTAGTTTAAATCCTCACCCATCATTAGCCCACTCTCAATAATGATTTAATTGGTCCATATCCTTCTAGTTTAAATCCTCACCCATCATCAACCTACTTCTCTTCTATCCATTACATATTTACCTTATTCAGTTACCCTTACTCAAAGCGGTAAGCTCTTTTTTTATTATTACCACATCTGCTCACTATTCTCATTTATTTTGCGTTCCTTCTTATATTGAGATTTAAATTTGAAGGAAAAAACTTTGATTTATTCTAAAATTTAATTCATTTCCTTGCCAGACTCGAACATGGGCACGGAGCTATTCCTGTTGGGTTTACTGATGCCCGGCTATGTGATGTAACATCTCGCCCAGTCAGGACAAATCCCTGGGTAGAAAACCTCAAGCACGCCCCTTCACGAAACCTCGCCATGCTCACATATCCTACACTTGTTTATCAGTCAGTTTTTTCTCTCTCAACACTCATTCACTTGATCATACCACACTTTTTACATGGTCTTTCAACCCTTAACACACCATGCTCTATCTTATATTTTCTCTATCCATTTTTTAAAACAAGAAAAGTCTTATTCAAATATTTTAATTCGTATGAATTTAAACTGTATTAGGACCATACTTTAATGCTCTGTCACAACGCGCCTTCAAATGGCATAGAAATGATGACGTCTTTAGCTCAGCTATAAACTCTGCTAAAATGTGTCCCATTAAAGAAACAATCATTTTACTCGAAATGGAACGCTTGGTCGGTAAAGTGACAAGGTATGTCGACTTGAATACAGAGGATCCCAAAGCATTCCAACTTATTTACTGGTGGGGGAATGGCCAATACAGATGGGCTGTTTTCTTCCTTCACATGAAATGATTTTCCCACACTCGTGAGATGGATGTTGATTTTATAACAATTAACCGTGATTGGAAATCAGGGGCTTTGATCGGTTACGGAGAAAAAGATTACTTACACGTGAACACAACTCTCTCCAATATACACAACTAACGTTACATACATAGCCATCAATAGTCTCTCCGCGAGAAATAATTCCTTCTATCAAATTCTAAAATAAAAAGTCTCATACTTATATCAACGCAAGAGAAAGTTAGAAACCATTAAACTTGTACAGGCGATAAAAAAAACTATAAAGTACGACGAGTGAATACAGGATTGAACAGTTTTATTATATACAGTGCATTTATTGTCAACAATTAGAACTTGGTTCGATAATAAATTGTGTGGTGGTATTTGGCAACCACTGGAACCTTTATTTCCGCTTTCCATAGACACAATAACGTGCTTCAGTTGCTCCAGAGATTCTTTTATGTATACGTCTCTCGTAAGATATGCTCCGTGTCTGGTGTGGGAGCAAAGTTCCCAGTAAGGTTAATGGCAAATGTGTTACATTTAGATTTAAATGATTGCGCGATAGATTGTGGAGTAAAGCAGTGAATTTTTTCTCTTAGTTTCATAATCAAAATTGGAACATATATGTGGATTGTGTTATGATTTTCCTTAATTTTAACGCTGATTAGAAAGTGATCCAAATCTTTGGATTAAACGGTTACTGGTATAAAACTTGGTACTGGCTGGGTCATTGCGATACTCAAAGGACCCGAATTTGCCGCTGAACTGAATTTAATGCTTCATTTCACGGGCAGTAGATAGCATAGCCTTGATTGCTCACGAGCGACTGTTCTTCGTGTATCTTCGTCGCAGTAATCTCCGTGACCCCATTAACGGTATCCGCCACCACAGGCCCTGCTGAGGCGGGGAGGGCTCGTTTGGACAGAAATGTGACACGAACGGGCTGATGAGTTTGAGTCTGTGGAAAGGGCTGGTGAAGCTTGTCCATTCCTTCGTGTGGGAGGTAACCAGCCTCCTGAGGGCCCCCTTTCACGTTGTCCTCGTGGGGCTGGACTCGTCGGGCAAGACGACCATCCTGTTTCGCCTCAAGTATGGGCAATACGTCAACGCTGTGCCCACAGTCGGCTTCAACATGGAGAAGATCCGGACAGGGGGCAGCAGCTGGGTGATGTGGGATGTTGGGGGCGCGGATAGGGTCCGACCACTGTGGCGGTCGTACACCCGAGCTACCGATGCCCTCATCTTCGTTGTCGACTCCAGCAGCAGCGACGAGAGGGTCGAAGAGGCACGGATGGAGCTCCAGCGCCTCACGAAGCTGCAAATGGGGCAGTGTTTCTCCCTGAAGCGACCCCGGCCCCCGATCCTCGTCCTTGCCAACAAGCAGGACCTACCTATGGCCAGGGATCTGCCCCTCCTGACGAAAGCCATGGGGTTACACGACATGCCTGACTCTCAACCGTGGATGATCTCATCGGTGTGCGCGGTTACTGGTGAAGGTTTGGACGAGGCCATGGGGATGCTGACCGGGATGGTGGCCAAGATGAAGAAGACAAACACATGACCACCTACCCTTGGCAACCGATTCAGGTATCAGCTTTATTCTTTCGTCAGGAGAAGCGCTACTGAAGATCACGCTCCCCTTGATTGATAAATCTTAAGCTTCAAGGATCACCTCTCAAGTGTCCTCTAAAGGGCATTTGTTAATTAGAGGTTAGTCGAAGAAATAAGGCTTTTCTTTCAAGGATCACCTCCAAAGTATGATCTGGAGAGATATAATACCACACAACCAATGATCACCTCCTAATTGGCATTCGAAGGGCAAAATCTGGACCTTGAAATCCAAGAATTGTCCCCAAGTATCACTCAAAGAAATGAAACTTGAACTCCGAGGATCTTCTCGCGACTGTTACTCAAAAGAATAAAACTCGACATCAAAGGATCAACTCAAAAGATCAAGAGTCATTGGCATTTTGAACTGTTTCCAATTCCCATCTTTTTTATATAAAAAACTCCATTTAATTACAGCCGTGGGGTGATCGGCTGTAGAAGCCTCCCCCCTTAAATTCAGAGGCCTTTGTTTGATTGAGGGGGCGGTGAGAAGCGACCGGTACACAGCGGAAGCTTCTCACAACGGATTTCCTTGGCGTCAATGCCCCAGTATTGGTGGGAAGCACCCGCGGGGCTTATGCATTAATACCCCTATTCCTAACTCCCGCCCCGGGGAATGTATTAACTATTAATACCCTATTCAGAGGTCCCCCGGGGGAGGGGGTATGTAGAGGAGTCAGTGACGCGAAGATTTGCGAATGAGAACGATTGAAACGAAGCTCCTCATTCATACACCTGTCCTCCAGGGCTGCGCCAGGTGTGGAAAAGGACGTGAGATTTGAATCGGGAGAGGAAAGAGGGGCGGGGGGGATGCGCATCCTCCCTATCCGTTCAAATTGGAGCTCTCCCAGACAAGAGAGGGCGACCGGGAAAGCTTTCCCACAGGGAGGAGGGGTCGGTGGGAACGCGTCGCAAGGGCGGCATTCGTTCGAGCCTTTCTTGGCTTCGGTTTATATTCAGACTCTTACTCCCCCCCCCACACTTTAACTGGAACCGCCCCCTTTTGCATAATTGGGAAGTTTCAGAAGAGCCGCTCGTCATCCCTACGTGCCCCAACCAAGTAATCTCTTTAGATTACTTGGTTAGACACCTACGTATTTTCATTTCCCCTAACTTCACTTTCTTTGTAAATTCTCTAAAAATATGATCACGTCGGTTTCGATTTAGTTTGAAATATACAATAATTTAGATCTTAATAAATACTATAATTATTTATAAAAAAAAATAGGCAACCATGCGTGTGGAGCGCCTGTGAATAATAATAATAATATTTTTTCCCACGTAATCACGGCAGTTTCGTCTCATTTTATCCTCACCCTCGATTAAAACCTTCCCCCTCCTCTGACATCTGACCTCCTTCGGTTGACCTTGCGGCCCCTTCGTGCCCTTCCAGGGTCCTCCTTGACCTGGAGCGTAAAGGTCAAACTTAGATTTTTTCCCATTATTCTACCCGCGAAACCACTCGAACGTTGATATATATATATATATATATATATATATATATATATATATATATATATATATATATATATATATATATATATATATATATATATATATATATATATTTAATATTTATACTGTTCATATGTATATATTATCTGAAACGTCTGTCATGTGCATTATTATCAGTATTATACATAATGTAAGCGGTGTAACTCTGCATAGCTCAATCTGTGATGAAAATTGTACATAAATAGGTTTTTGATTTGTAGATCTGTATAGTATACATGTAATTAATGTCTGCTTATGTATTAATATACACGAAAGGATTTCATAATTTCTGCTTTCTGAAATCCGCAACGATTTTTCCACCTTGACTCGAATGGGAGCTGGATTTGTCTTGAAGCATTTGTTTAGCTTGAAGAGATTTAGTGACAAGCGAATCGTTACTTCCCTTTTGTTTTTGGTTTTAATTTATTAAATTTTCCTTGCTCTTAATATTCTAAAATCATTGTCCTAAACATGTTATCAATATTTGTGCCTCTTATTTTTAGGGTAAAGTTATGTATGTATATATGGACCATATATTCAGTTTCTTCCGATTTATGAGACTTTAGGAACTAGATGACTCTATGAGATTTTAATCTCATCATAGTAGCGGTGGTTTAGTGACATTTAGTTATATTATTTTGAGACCTTTTTCTCTACGAGATTCCAATATAAAATCACCGAGAACCTCCCCTCCCCTCGTATTTTGTATATTTGTTTAACGTTTGTATATGGATTCTACATTCCACCATATTTGGTTTGAAAGTTTACCTTTTTTAGAAAGCAGAAGGGATAATTCCTTAGATAATTTCTCTTTCCCATAAGAGATCCACGCGGCTAACATAACCAAAGATGGATATGAAGTGTTTTGTGTTTGTTTGTTTTCACCGTCGCACATCTTTTGCAATTTTCTTTTGTTTATGCACTGAACGTAGAGTTATGACAAAGTATCTCAGGAATACCTAGATTTAGTATCCCATTAGATTGCAAATAGACCCCTCCCCCACGACTAACCTCAAAAGGGTTTGCAACATTTTTGCGTGTTTATTAGTCATTGTTTTTTGTTATGACCATATTTTTCATTTATGCACTTGTAAATACAATCGTGTGACGTCATCCAATGTCACGCCCATCAAGATCTGTGAATCGGCTATTGTTTAGTATTATAGGTTTGATTCCAAACGTTGACTATTATGTTTTGAATTCATTAAATAAAAGTTAAACTTTTGAATATAAAGTGTTTGAGTTCGGTATTTGTGTTTTTTTTTTCACTAGATGAAATCAGGTTCCCTTACAAACTCCTAAAAAGCTATTATCCATCACTAAGTGACGGGAGCATTTGTTTTCGGATGCCCTTTTGTTTAGCATAGTTTTCATCCTATTTTAAAAAAAATATTCGTATGTACTTGATATAGGATAAAGTTGAGTTAATACATATGAGTGCTCTTTGCTACTGTCATATTTTCCTAAAAATTCTGAACTTTTATGTACTTTTTCACAATTCTATTGATAAAAAGGTGTAGTGAAACAAAACGTGACATTTTTTTTTTAATTTAAACAACGCTTAGAGACGATAATCGATATGTCCGCCGTTTTTTTCACGCAAACGTATCGTAATCTTTTCTTCCATTACATGATACACTTCCAATTTCTGCCAATGTTATTTTAACTCACCAGTATTTTTTTTTAATTCAGTTTCTGTGAATTTTTCCTTTCGACCTTTATAAACCAGGTTTTTAAGAGTTGCCCAGATGAAGTAGTCCGAAGGATTGCAATCCGGGTGAATAACGTGGCTATTCACCTCTGCCAATAAAGGTGATCGCGTTCTTTTTCAGATAAGTCTACGTAGATTTGTATGGGATGTGGCATCGTCTTGTTGCAGTATAAAATCAACAACTCTGGGTTAAAGATGCCGACACCTAAGCAAAAGACTCCCTTTTAAAATGTTTACATAAACTTCTGAATTCTTTTTTGTTAATTTTGCATAATAAAAAAAATATCACTCTTATTATTCCATGATACAATAGCCAAAAACCATAATTCTTTCCTCAAACCATCTTAATAGCACCACCCGCGGATTCCTAGGAATCTCAATAGTAAAATCTTTTTCATCTGTAAAGATTATTTTTTAACGTCATTAGATGAAAATATATCGATCAATCCCCTACATCGATTTTTTTTTATCTCTTACTGTGTCGTCACGTTTTGGTACACTAATTATTTTAAATGCTTTAAGTTCCACTGATCTTTGTATACGTTCTACGGAACGTCGACTGATATTTTCTGTCATAGGCAATTGTTCTCTGAGAACTGTGTAAACCAGGTCGATCTTCTTATGAGAGGCTCATGTTAGTAACAGCTGATATTTTCTGGTGTCACCACTGACTTAGGACGACCATCACTTTCCTTCTCCTTGATTTAGTAGCCTCAAATTATCTTTTATTAACCAATTTACATAAAAAAACAACTGTAATTCCTTGACATTCCTTTAAAATTTTTGTACCTCCTTTTCTCCAAGAAACACCTTTCAATAATTGTTTTTTCACCTGCAATTAGAACCATTATTTAATTTAAAAGGGTGTTCGTAAAAAAGGGCAGATAGATAACTTGTACTAGCATGCTTATCCTACGCAAGAAAAGTTATTTTTTTAAGGAAATTGTATGGTATTAAGCGAAGCTTAGGTTTAAGGCTTTTTTAAGGTTGCGTTCGCTTGATTCGTTAAATTTTGTCACGCGTTTTTCGTACACCTTTTTATCATGACAATAGATCGTAAAAAGCGGAAAAAATGTTAACCGTGTATATTTGTGCGTAAAATCAGGTGTCAGAGGGAAGCAGCCTTTGTTGAATACACGTTTGGTTAAGGTCCAGGTTAAATTTTGCCTTATCTAACTTGATTTTGCTCTTTTAACTTTGACGAATGCAATTCTTAATTACTGTTAAGCAAATTGAACTTAGTTGAGGTAAACCATTATTTATTTAATGAATATTTTTTATATAATAGTATTATAATTTCCCGTGAGCTTTCACCTTTCTTAAGGCATCTTCGAATTGGTGGAGGCAGATCCTCATTAAATATCCGGTCATTTTGCTTCCTTTATAAGGTGTATGTCGGAAGGAAGCAAAATGACTGGAAAGTTCAAAGAGCAATCTGAAGATGCTTTAGAAAAGGCGAAAGCTCGCAGCTAAATATAATAATAATATTATATAAAAATATTCATTAGATAAACATGGATTGAGTTCAACTAATTTTCCATCTACCCTCCAGAATTAAAATTATATTTGTCAGATTAAAAGGCGTAAGTTAAAATTTAGCTTAATCTTTAACCAAACGTGTATATATTATATATGCAAATACTTCAAAAGCGTGTTTATAATCATGAATATTTAACTGTTAGCTAAATGAGCATTGTATTCTTTATAAATATTCAGGGATGATATATTTCGCCAAAACAGGTACAGACTGGGTCTTAGACTCAGGGTTATTTTCATACTGGGATAACCTTAGGCACCCGTGATTAACATGCTTCTTGTGGCCTACATCCTACAAGTAAGTGATGTAGGCACAAAGTATTAACTAGGAAGCTCGCTACCCCCTTCCCACTTTTATGGGAGTTGATGACCTCGACTAGGTAAGCCCCCACCCCCCATGGAATTCGTTATCTCAAAAGGAGAGAAACGGTTTCTCACTTGTCTTCATTTTCTGTGTCGTGTTGACAGGTTTCATGTACCCGTACCACAGTGTTTTTTGGGTAGAAGCTTTAATTATCGATGTAATTATTATTATTGCTTATTAAATATAATATTTATTGTCATTTATGATTATTATTTTTCCTCAGAGGTTCGTTTTGGTATGATTTTTAGCCACTTCTAATGCCCATCTCAGTGGAGATTGGGGTTCGATCCCAGGTTGCTACAACAATGGAAGCCGCGTAATATTGATCCCACTCAAATTGGGTCCCCATTCAGTCACTAACTATACTCAATTTGGCTTAACTCGGTTCAACGAGCGCTGTTCCCGATCGTCTTTTGTTCGATAAATGGGAATTAGGGATTTTGAGGCTCTTCTCATTCGTCTTTGTGTTATTTTTTCCGCTTTTCTTATCTATTTATTTATCTATTTGTCCCTTTCGCATGTTTTCCCCGCATTTATCAGGGCCTTTTCCTTAAATCCTTTATATTTACTTCTTCTTTCTAATTTCACTTCATTTCCCTTTTCTTATCTCTATTTTTGATCAACTGACAACGAGGAGGGATTCTAGCCTCTTCCTGTCCACATTTTCACTTCCCTCATCTTCACTACTTTCTTTACAAACATTCCCTCGTTTGTTTTCCTTTTAAATTAAATATAAAAACTCTGGAAAATTGACGGATGCTGATAAACACCAGGATCAAGTGACCTTCGAACAGGAAACAGTTGATAATAATGTGGGGTTTTTGCATAACGCTCTTCAGGACCAGGAGCCTTCACAGAGCGCCCCTATATCGCCTAAGGGAAAGCTATAAATAAGTTTGTCTTCAAGGCACAAAAAGAGGGGTAGGGGGGAGCGCATCACAGGTGGCAAGTCATTCCACATTCTCGGAGCAAATACACAGAAAGCAGAATCACACATGCATCTTAGAAGAACGGCTGCTAGAAACAATAAGTAAGGGGGTGGGATTATTATTTAAAACCAACGGGGGATATCTCAACCTTGGAACTTTTTGTAAAGAAAGCTTTAAATTTAGGGCGCAACTGTTCGGAGGGAAAAAAAGAGGATAATCTTCGATGACTAAGATTAAATTTGTAGATCTCCTACAGGATAAGAATGGGGAGAAAGGATTTTCCACCACAAAATTCAAAGCGAAAACTAATTGCATCTCTGAGCATTGAAGACGACAAGGCACGCCGTCTACCAGATGTGAGCTGTCGTATGGTTTCTATGCTGCCTCTCACTACTTTGCGAGGTACCAAATGAATAATAAAAGAGTAAAGATGAAAAAGAAAAGAAAATCCGAAGATAATGTGAAAACCGTTTCTTCGGTGTTGATTGAAAAAGGAGATACGATTGAATTCCACAATCAAAGGAGAGGATAGAGTCTTAGGGATGCAGCGCCCTTGGTTCCTTCCCTTCCTTCATAATTTCTGTTTAATGAGCGCCAGGCCCAGGATGGATCAACTCACCGACTCGTCTCGAGGCTGAGCCCACTCGTGCGTAGGCCAGCGATGCTCATCAATTCAAGCACGCTTCGACGCCGCCGTGTTCCTGGTAAGTCTCCCTCTCCCTCATAATTCACTTACCCCTGGTCCTAATATTATCCAAGTAATGATATCGCTTCTCACAGAGAAGGTTTTAGCTTATTTATTTGTATTTGTTCGCCATCAGATCCGAATTACATGCATTTCATTGTCTTCATTCAATTGGAGTGACGTAGCCGCCGTTAGACACATCTCGCTGGTTGGGTTACCTGAAGCATCCCCTCACCCTTCCTCGTTCCGGCAGTGAAGACCACACCTGACCGATGGCCTCGTGTAGTCAAGCGGTGGGGAAACTGCTACGATCGTTGTCCACCAAAGCCTCGCTTTGTCTAACAGTACATCAGGGGACCCATCTCATCCTTCCCTATGTCCCTCTTTCGCTCCATCGTCCACTCTTGTTTCGAGCAACCATTATCTCTACATTATTTCCACCATATTTTTGTACTTTAGCGTGATTCTTAAATACTATTTTTCTGACTACTTCTAAAATAATTAAAAATGCTTTCATGCCAAGTGTCAATAGATCCTCGATCTCAATCTCAAAGATTTTTGGATGTGACATCCCTATCTATCGCCACCCTCCCTGCCCCCAACCTTTGACAGATTCCTAAACCTTAACTCATACGATTTCAAGGTCCAACGGGGAACTAAAAAGGCGCATTTCGCTCTTTTTAAACACCAATGCAATTTAACAATGCTAGAGGCGCAAATGTCTAATTATTAGCAGACGGTTCGTTTCCCCTCATTCTCAGCTGCCAACGATGTGGGTTTGAGCAATCGCTTTATGCTACCTTTATAATTAACTGATTCATGGTCCAAATAGTGTTAAACTCTCTAGTTTCATTCTATCCATCAAGTAGTAATGAACAACCATGCGGCCTCAAGTGAAGATAGTGACATCGATGCAGTCAACTATAGGAATCACGGAAAACGAAGCGCGATAGGAAAATACTGGTTTCTATTATTGTACGAGAATACGCCAACAGATCAGTTATACATTCAAACGAATGGCCAGTTTATGGCCATTTGAATTCATTTGGCTTGAATCACATTACGCTAAATCATCAAGAATGCTCAGAATTCTTGGGAGAAGTTTGCGGGCAAATTACCTCCCCGATAACTGATTAAGGAGGTATTGGCATCAGAAGTTATCTGAGAAATGTAAACTGGGGTTCGCTTTGTAAAAACCAGTCGTTAAAAAGGAGAAAAATACTTTTTGCTGTACCATTCACCAACTATTCGTTTATTTAATTTTTCATCTTTCTTTTTAGCAGCCCCGTTTAAGCCGGTGGCATTTTAAGCCCCGGTCCACCCTCGATTTGTGAACTAACGCCCAAAGTGAGAGAGGATTTCAATTCATGTTTCGTCCTAACTATGCCGTGCATTTGCTACGAAATAATTGGGGGCATTGGAGGAAGCTGGTTTGAGGAATAGCCCACAGCCAATAACAATGTCAAACTTTCCGGACAAGGAATTGACTGCAACCTCCGCTGCTCATTTCATTGGGGGTCCACCCAGGACCACAGAGGGAAAACATTCGTTTCTGTACATGGTGGATGCAGTCGCGACTTGAAACACTCTGGGAGGACGGCGTTGTCAATAAGTCCACCATGAGTCACCCCCGAGAGGATCCCCTTGGATTCATCTCACCCATCTATCAGCACCTCACCCTCAGAAAATTTCTCTATCTATCGAGGCGGCCGAATACTTGGGGAGGGACCCTTGCACGCCAAGGAAAAATATACATAAATGTAACAAAACCGCTACACATAATCATCTAAAAACTACTTGGAAACCTGGAAAATGTCTTTATTTGATATGAAAAATATGTTGTCCCACTGCGCCACAAGAGTCCTCCTGAGCACCATAGGTGGGCAACAAAAGCTGGACCAAGGCATAGTTTTTGAAACTTTGTTCGGCTAGCTGAATGTTGTGATATTGATACTTATCGACACAGCAGCAGGCTATGATGCTATATGTGAAAGAGAGAAAGATGTGGAGACACTAACGAAGGAGACGAGGATGCACGCGCCGAAGATCAACCTCCTACCCAGTAACCTTCTCCCCCCACACATACAGATACAAGCTCACAGGAGTGTTGTCTGCCGAAGGCTTGATTCATGGATAAGACAGCACTCAAAGCAAGAGACTTCAGAGGAGATAGCTCGTAACCAGCCATTGGCTAAAATCGTGGAAGTGGTCAAGTTCCGTAAAAAAAGGTGAAAACATTGACTATCAACACGTATTTAAAATCCTTCTCGGCGAAATAAGTATGGATTAAAAGGCAAAAGAAACTGGGCTGCTCCTCTTAAACGTGAATCTAAGCGGATAGCAGATAGAACGGAAGGAATTTACTCCCATACAAGTCTGATTTCGTTGCTACAAGATGGACCGGCATGCTACGAAGGACTGCAAGGTACAAGAGATGAATGTTCCAAATGCAGCGGTAAAGGACACGAGTGGCGCGACTGCTTTTCTTGTACCAAAAGTGCACAAACTGTGACCAAAACCACGGGACAATGGTCATGTTTTGCCCCTTCCCCCCTCCCAAAGGAAATACTAAGGAGAAAGTGAAGAGGCTAGGAGGGCAAACATCTATTACGCTCAAGTAGCACGAGCCTCCATGCCAGAGTTCACGAACCCCAGTAGAAGACCTATCTAAAGATGGAAAACAAGAAATCAACCAAGATTCTTACCTGCATCCTCTATGCACACGTGAGAAACCTAACTCATCAAGGACCTTTTATAATGAATTTAACCAAATCTTGAAGAAGAAAGGTATGACTGAAATGTGGTTCCCGGACACCTCCCCCTCCTCGGGAGAAGCCTTACAACTGCAATTTTAGCCTCAACCCACTTCAGAGCCAGCCGCTACCGCAGTCCCAGCCGATTCCCCCCTCCCCCGAAGCGATGACTGGAGTCAAGAGGTCCCAAGCGTAGAGGCTATGAAGTTTGGGGGGTTAAAAGCAAAGAAAGTTGTCAAAAGTCTGAACTACACAGCTCCAGCTCTTCATCCGATTTTCAGTAAAAAAAATCGCAGGCTCCTCAAATCCCCGAGAGATTAAGGAAGAAAAGAAAGATACACAAACGCACATACAAATACGCTGAGGAGGATCTTGATCTAAAGATCTACGCCTCGGAACAGGTACGGTTAACTAAGAACTCCATAAATGCGGAAGTCTACCAAGAAGTACGCACCCAAAGAATCCAAATTCAAATAGGTCTTTGAAGTCCCACTCCAAGAAGCGGAAATTGAAGAAGCCCTCCATTTGGAGACGATTCAACTATACAGGGATTCCTGCGTTACCCTAAATGCCACAGATTTTAAGAAGATCCGGAACAAAAAAGCCCACAAAAAGAAATAGTAGGAATGGAACAAATACGCACAGTCACAAGAAAGCATGGAGAACACCAACAACGCGATTAATATATTCATACTGAACGTGGATGGATGGGAGGGAAAATCTACTGTATATGGAAACATATTCTGAACAGTAGAGCTCGTCATAATTCTCATCACAGAACACAGGATCAACAATATCACCAAACAAATCAAAATACAAAACTACCTTATCATAAACCAAAACCACATACAATAAATATTCGAATACGCAGGCATTGTGATAAGAAAAAAAACCATACATTTCAAAAAGCTACCAAACTTAGGCGAGTCATTTGTGGTTGCTGGAATCCCGACGCTGTTTGGGAGCTTAATTATGGCAGTGGCATACCATCCGCCCTGCCGCCCTTATCTGCCGATTAAAAATCTTAACCTGTTTGGGCACGGGAGACTGATGTTTCTAGGTGGTGACGCAAACGGCAGATGCAAAGCGTCTGGTTACGGTAACACCAACCAGAGGGGAAGAAATTTGGAGCTTCTGTTCGAAAGAGACAAACTCCATGTGGTCTGACCAGATTTTCCGACCTTACTAACACACTGTTCAGCAACTAAACTCCCCCTTCAACATTAGCAACGATCCAGGACCTGTGGTCTCAAGCGATTCATATTCTAACAACTATCTCACTTGCGCCGATGCTCAAGTTATGTGCAAGGTAACTGGGAGCTATACAAAGAGATGATCAGCGACTACCAGCCAGCTGATCTGAACAAAGTAAATCGTAAAGAAAATAGATAAGGAGACCAACAAGATCACCAATCTCCTCACACTATCCGACGAGAGATGCGTCCTTAGGATCTCACACAAAATTAGGGATATCACTCGGGAACATAGAGCAATCTATGAATGTGACTTCTGAGCGAGGAGCTTAATACATAATCATTGAGAAACAAAGGGATATCTGGAATGAGATTTTCGGTAGTCTAAACAAAGAAAACAACCCCGAGAAGTTTTGGAGGAATCTCCGAAAATTTAGAGGGTTGCCTCCAAAAGCCAAAATTAGAATAAAAAATGGAGACTAACTCAGAAGACCTAGAAATTCTCGAAAAAAGATTTGGGAGTCACTGGAAAGAAATTTTCGCGATAACCCCTGAGGACAACGATGACTTCGACAAGATTTCGAAGACCAACTGCTCTACAGCCTCAGCACGATGATACATATGACCTATTTGTATCGTCAAGTGTCCCAAGAAAGACGGAGGGTTAACCATGTGCACCCCATTACGTTTGATGAGACCATGACCACTATAAGGTCTTTCAAACAGAGGCCGCCGGGCTGGCCTAGGCTCACGAAGAAAACCCTTGTGAACTTCCTATGGTAAATAGTTCTCTGCATCGTCAACAATATGCATGCTGCCTGGACAGGTAGGATATGAATAAAATCATCTCTATCGCGAAAGTGAACAAACCCTCAAACGAACTGTTTTATAGGTGAGGTTGGTAGCGTTAGGTTGTGGTGGCTTGAATATGGGTACGTGACCAGTTATGGGGGTGAACCAACCAAGTACTAATCCGACGCCGCGATATAGCTTAAAAGTGAGGATATCGTTACAGGACCACACGATAACCTGGAGCTAACTTGAGGCTGACTCCAATTGTTTGAGGAAAGATAATACTCTCTCTCAGCTTGAAGTTAGGTAGGCTGGTTAAGAGGATCGATATGGATTACCAGTTGAAAAGGAAATCCCCAAACGGCGGATTTTTTGGACTCTTTATTAGGGCGAAGAAATCGAGCTGCTTTCGGCGTAAGATGAGTTTGAAATGGGCGTGTCGTGTATTTATGCGATTCTATTCCTCCTTTGGGTTGGTAACTTAACTGTCCTGGACTCTGACTGTGACTGCAATGGTGAAAGTGCACGTTGACTCTGATTGACTGAATTACTGCAAGACTGCCCTTCTTGGTCTACCCAAGATGTTATATGCGGTGGCGCACACCCTAGGCGGGGCCTACCATTAGCCAATAATGTTGTTCGGGTGGAGCTTCACCCACTCCGTGTTTATTTGTGTATCCACATGGATAGAGATTCATTTTTTCTCGAATTCCAAAAATACGACTTTGCGCTTCGCGGTTTCTCGATAGCAAATAATGTCCTCTACTATCATGTATTCAGCTTTGAACCTGCTACCAAGTTTGTTTGAACAGCTGACCTTTTAGCGGACTGCTGGAAGTGCTTTAATTCGCCACCCCCTTAACGTCAGTCGCTAATGAGAGAAGTTTATTAACGTTGGATTGAATCCGTTCATATCTGAGAAGCATAATGGCCCAATAATGGATGTCTTCACTGGTTCGTATTTCCACCGAGAAAAGAATTTTGAACGACTTCCACAAGAAGAAGGAGCTGCACGACAGGATATTATACGAGTTCGCCATCGATCGAAGACGGCTGGAGTTCATGTATAAATGAAGTGAGTAATTTTTATATTAAAACTATACTTCTGTCTTTTGGTATTGTTAAATTATCACTGCGCATATAAGTCTGCGGTCTGCATTACGTCTCTTACCTTCTTTTATATATGCGTCTTTTTCGAAATCTGTGGTGAGCCCGAGTGACACTGATGATCTGGAGTCGCCTCTGATATATATATATATATATATATATATATATATATATATATATATATATATATATATATATATATATATATATATATATTTTATTTACATCGACTATTGTTATAGGTTCTTTGTTACAAAAGCTATACATTATTATTTTACAGAGATGTTACATATTATTTACACAAAGAGTTATTATTATTTATGAAGACTTCATAAGATTCACATGATGCTCATGTGTGAGGTCTCATTGTCAATCCTATTCAACCTTGCATAGTGGAACTAGAGTTTAACTTCCATCCAATCTCTCTTCAGGAGATACTCGGTAAGATTTTAGAGAAAATCCTGGCCGAAAGGTTACAATCTCAAATGAGGGGGTTAGGAGTGCACCCTCACATTAACATGGATTCTAAAGGCCTTGGCGTTCCCAATTGAGAAAATCACCCATTGCCAAGCGAAATGGTACTATGTGGACTCTGCGACTCCATCATGGACAGAAGGGCATGTCTCATGGTCTAATCAAAGGAGGCAGAAGATCTAGGCTGGAACTAAATGGGGGCAGCTTCCCGGGAAGCTGCCCTAGCCCCTTGCTTTACCTGGTCTACACCATCCACCTCCCAATTCCGGTGCATAGGTACGTCATGTATCTGCAATTCGCAGATGATATCACATAAGTTATCCGATGCGCACATAGGAATGCGAGGACACATACACGATAAGTTAGAGCGAAAATCTTGAGCATCAACCGGTACGAGAGGAGATGGAAGATCATCCTGTTGAGCAGATGGAGTACCTGGACTGTCCTAACATATGGGAGGAGATACAGCTACTCTGCCGAAGACAAAGTACTGGACCGAAATATCTCCACTCATGGGTACAGGAAGCACCACACGGAGATGCAGAATCTGGCAGATTTAAAGATCTTGGCTCGGTCAAACATTAAGAAAATATACCTAATACACATCCGATCTAAGCTCATCTACCCTGACGTGGTGACCCAAGCGGCCAACAACTCGTCTATGAGAAAACTACAAAGAGTGCAGAACTTCGCCTCCCTCTTCATCAACAAGGTAAAAAAAAAACGCGACCATCGGCCTAAAAGATGGGTGCATAGAAAACAACGTTTGGAGTTCGTCAACATTGCGACTCAGAAACTGGCCCAAATGGTCTGGGAAACATTGATCAATAATATCATTCCGGTACTGAAAGAAATAGGAGGCAAGATCAACATCTCTACAAGACTACGAGAAAAAGTCACCCGAATAAAAAGATTCCTTAGCATTAAGAATTTCTCTAAGGAACACATAGTACCAATACAAAGCACAGTCAACACACACAACGATCTCGCAAACACGCTCAAAAGGAAGAAAGAAGAAGATCCAAGGAACTATAAACAAATATAAATAAAGACAGCTAACTAGAAACAATGACTTAACAAGGTAATTTGCCGAACCCGATTGCCTACAAAGGCTTGAAGGTTCGAAAACACCAACAACAATGAGAATATCTAATATAGTGTCAGAACAGAGAAGAACACAAAGAAACGAAAAAAACCATCAGAATAACGACATATAAATTAAAAAACATACAACAAACATAAGTAAAAAAATATTTAAAAGGAAAACGATGCACTCATCTCCAAGGTAAAACTCCCCCTCACCCTATTTTTTTCACCGTCTTTATCTTCCACCATCAAAGTCTCTTCCAGTATTACTACATCAACAATTCATTAGCTTAATTAAATCGATCTCATTTCAGGAACAGATATTCAACGTATCGAACATTCATGATAAGATGCAAAGATTTGCGTGATGATAAAGATGAGAGGAGTTGGCCGCAAATATAAGCAATAATATCATTCTCAGCCTCTTTCAACGCCTTTATCGATTTGCAAGCAGGTGGGGGATGAGGGCAAACTTCCCAACCGAGCTCGAGTATTGTTTCCATGGTCACGTCTGAAGAAAATTTAAAGCTTAAAGGTATTCACTTTGCAGAACTTCTATAAAACACATTATATTTAGAATGGAACAATTATCCGTGATTCAGAAAGTCCTTTTATTCGTGATAGTTAAAACGACATAACTTTCTTTACAACGAAGTGCAAGATTTTATACTAAGTTTTGTCCAGTTAATGAACCCGACGATCCTTGTAAATAAAGTCTATGGCTGCGGAAGTTCGGATTAAAACTCCCTTTATATTCGACAGACTTACGAAGGCCGATTTTTTGACACTGCTTTTGCTGAGACTCATATCGCAATCCAGTTTTCTACATTTTTTGCTTAGTAATGGACTGAGGGCAACGCTGCTAAGAAAACAACCTAACCGGAGTCTTGTGTGAATTTTTATTCACGTTTTAAGAGAGTTAAATACTTTTATACCTGGAGACCAAACAATGGCTTCGCCACTCCCTCCTACGGGGGAGCTTGCGCTTCGCTACTATGATTGAAATTTAAAATAAAAAAAGCATCCATGGTTAAATTTTTATTAATTTTCTGAACTTCGCCAATTATAATAACTTTAAAAAGGAACTCTAAACTAAATTTCCCCCCTTTCAAAATATCACGTTGCTAAAATATAGAATTATAGAAGAAGATATATAAAAATAAATTTTATGAACTTCACCATTCACAAAATTTCGATACTTATATTTATTTCTGAACTTCACCATTTTGTTTTTTGATATTATAAAAGAATTGAAATAACTTTGATAAAAAAAACATAAGTCATAACCAAACAAAGATGAAATTATTATTCAAATACTCAAAAAAATCCCCTTCTTAAATTATAGAGTTAGTGAATAATACAAGTCCCGTCCTCGAGTAACGTGAGAACTTGCATTAGATGTCTGCGATTCATTAATTTCGTCTTAACTGTGCCAGGCACTTTGTACTGGCATAATTAAAGGCTCATGTGAAAACTGGTTTGAGGATTAGCCTACAGCGGAAGCATAAGGCAGAAATTTTCCCGAAATGGGACTTAATTGCAGCCTTCGAGTCGAAGAGTAATCCTCACATCCGAGGGACCGGCTAGAACCATAAAGGAAAGTAGCATCCGTCTCTATGTTTGTTGTAAGCGGTTATGGCGCAAGTACCCGAGGGAGAGGTGGGGGAGTAGCGACAGTTGATTTGGCCACTATTCTCATTAAAGTCCACCATGATTCACCACCCTTGAGATGCCCAATTTAGACTCATCCCATCCATCCATCATCACCCTTCATCCCGGCAGCGACTGAGCGGGGGACCAACACATCGACGCTAACCTTTACCACATCACATATTCATCATACCCGAGACACATTAATTACACTTTGTTTATAGAGAGAATAAAATAAATCGAGAGGATAAAAGAAAACCCTGGAGAGCCGCACTAAGAGAATCCCCCTAAGGACCATACAAGGAATGAATAACCCGGAAAAGAGTAAGGTTTGCGAGACGCTATACGCCAGACTAAAGGTAGTTCTCGTGAAGCTCATCGAAGTTTCCTCTGGATTTATCGCAATTTGTGCCGAAACCAGAGACGTGGACCGACTCCTATCCGTGCAGGGAGCAGAAATTCTAAAGATCATCGGCCTCGAGGCAAAGACACCCACCTCCACTCCACCCCAAGTGGCAGCTAAGCAAAGTGTAATCTGCCGCAAAGTGGAGGGCTGGGTTGGTGCGTACCTGGCTAAAGAAATAAAACACGAAATAGAGAAACAGCACGCATGGGCAAAGGTCATGGAGATCGTCGTTAAATTCCGTGACCACGCATATGTGTTCAAAATCACATTTCAATCTACAGAGATGGCATACAAGGCAACGATGGAGGGACTCTTTATCTTCAACATGAGGATCCCCGGAAGCAACATCGAGCAAGAAAAATTCCAGAACATACAGATGCGTTATGTATTCTACAAACCAGAACAACATACGTTAATGACCTGCCCCGAGAAGAAAAAACTGTGGTGGAGTGAATGTGCCACAGAAAGCAACATATTTGAAAAGTGCGAAAGCAGATAGAAGTAGTGCCTAAACTGCAAGGGAGAGTACAGGATTATGGCCCTGAACAGCCTTAAACGGAAAAAAATAATAAAGAAGAGGAACAAAGGAAGGCTAAGGAAACTACATACGCGAGCGCTGCCAAGAAAAGCAAGGAGATAAGACTAACGAGGGCATCTCCCTCAGCAGCTCGCATCACCAGTGACCTAAACGCGAGAATCCTCACTTACATTACACATGCAAAAGTAGCAAACGCGGTCAAATCCAGTTGCTACAACGAGGTTCTCAATTCTCTACTGAAAGCAAACGGGCTCCTGACGGGGATCGAGCCGGCAAATCCCGAATGCTCGAAGGCATTTAAAGACTCGATTATCCAGAACCACCAATTTAGAAAAAGCTGGTCTGGATACTTCCGAGAAAACAACCCTCTCCGGAGGAATCCGAAGAAGACGACGCAGAAAAGGAAGATGATGAAGAATCCACCTCTTCGGACAGTGACCAGGCCCCTGCATTCGTACACGAGAAACGGAGAGTAAATGAAAACTCCCGAATCCCCCTCCGAAAATCGAGAAGCCTGGGTACACCAAAGCTGTCCGACAGCACAAAAAGAAAATAAGAGGAAACATCGGTAGATTAAAGGTGGTGTCTATTTATGGTAGGTCACCAGTTATAGGGGTTAAGGTTGATGATCCTATTTATTTGGTAGAGAAGGTAAGGCGGCGTTACAGCCGAGTTTGGTCTGACTTCAAATTGTTATTTTGGGAAATCTGACATTTTCGCCGAATGCCAGCCGTCTAGGAGAGACTTTTTACTTCTTTAGTCTCTCACTGGCCTATTTGGCAGAAGAAACCCCACGATGCTAATGGGTAATCTGAATGCCATATGTCAGAAGTCCGGATACAGAACCTTTAATGCCATTGCAATTGGAAGGAACCTGGATACTTTGCTGGACAGAAACATCGTCGGGAGAATTGGCCACAAATTTCCCACCTTTGCCAGAGGAAGGAGTGACACGAAACCAGATATATCTCTGGCCAATCTTCAGCTGCCGTTCAATTACTACATGGAACCAGTCCAGGTACCTTGTAGTGATCACATAGGGATCCTACTCACCATCAATAGTAACCATATACAAGTCCCAGCCGTAGTTAGAAAAAAAACTCAACATACAGATAGACCGAATGCATGAAAGATTTATACCGTGAACTGAATTACTATATGAAATCGACATCAGAAACGCATCAGTTGACTCAATACAACGAAGTAAAGAGATCAAAGAAGAGCTCAGCCAGTTAATCCCTAAACAACAGAGGAGACGTTGAGACGATTCGATCAAAAGCCTCGATCATGATGCATCTCCCAAAGATTTTTGGAATAAAATCAGGCATCTTAAAGGATTCACTGGAAAATAGAAGAAAATTGAAATAATCAACGAAGAAGGAAACATCGAAAGAGAAGAAAGAAACGTCGAAGCAATATTCCGAAGTTATTGGGAAAAATTCTTCAATATAACTGAAGAAAAGAACGAAGACTATGATATAGAGTTCGAAAGTGAAATCATAGACGAGTTTAATACTCTAATAAATAGGACGCACCCGCACCACCAGGTGGATAGACAGGAAAAGGAAGACGCCGATATTACCGAAGAGGAACAGCTTATTCCACCAGAAAACCTCAGGACAATTGGGTCTAACAAAGTTAAACTTTGACAAGGAACCAGCAAATGTCATCGAAGAAATGAGAAGAATTTTTAACGCCTGTCTTAACACAGGATACTTTTAGGATGCTTACAAAAGGGTTAAGGTGACTTTCTTACCAAAGCATGGAAAAGATCCAACGTTGAGAGAGAGCTACCGGCCAATTTCCCTCCTGGAATTTGGTGAGAAGCTCTTCGAGAAGATTCTCAACCGAAGACTGGTGTCTCACCTTGGGGGTAACTTCCTGTACAACCCATACCAGTTTTGGTTTAGAAAAAAGCGAAGTACTGAGATGGCGATAAATATCATCACGGAAAAGCTTGCCCAAGCCAAAAGGGAAGGAAGTGACTTGGACATTGTTTGTCGGGATGTGGCTAAGGGAAATGCAGTACAAGATCCTACGGCTGGGCCTAAGTGAAAACTTAAAAAGAACTCCCTGTGACTACGTTATGGAGAGAGCGGCGTATGTCAATTTAGGGTGCGTGGACGGACCGAAGTTTCCGTTCAATGCAAGCCGCCCGCAGGAGGAGTGTCTGTCCCTCACTTTCTACTCGATATACACCGCAGATGTCCCAGCCCCTGCGAATCCTACTTGCCTCAACGTTCAATACACATATGATTTCAGCCAGATAATCCAGTGTCCTTAGCGGGACGCGCCTATGCAAGCCCTTATGACAGCGGCAGAGATCGAAAGATTGAACATCTACGAGGCCAAATGGAAGATAAGAACAAATCAGGAGAAATTCAAAGTAGTCCCGATTGCAAGGAGACTACTTTTTGATGTCAGGGTGGGGGATAGGCGCTATCCCTACACCACGGAGTGCAATGTGCTTGGAATGAAATTACTTCATCCGGGTACAGGAAGCACGTCGATGATTGAATTTCTAAGGCTTCGGCCACCGTCAAAATTCTATTCATGTTCAGAAATCTCCTTGAGAACAAAAATAAGAACATCTACAATGCAGTTGTAAGATCTACGCTGCTCTACCCCGCTTTCGCCCTCTCTTGTGCCTCAAGGACACAAAAGAGTAGACTACAAGTCGTGCAGAATAAATGTGTGTACCTAATAAAGGGGACACACAGGCGAGAAAGAAGACGCCAGGAAGAGCCTCACAGGGAGACGGGGTTACGTCCCATTCACATTGTCATTGAAGAACGGACAAGGAATATGCAGGAACTGGTTAATCAAGAATTGACTGATGGACTCATTAAAATGATTAAAAAGAACAGAAAAGACAGAAGTCGCACCAGATTTCCAAGCTCCGCTAGCCTAGTAACTGGCGGAGACGAAGTGCCGTTCTACGCATGAAAGGATGTTAAACCAAAGATTAGGACAACAAACCGATTACGACAAAATAAGTCCGAATTATGAAAAATCACCGATTTTGATTAAAATATCCCGAACAAGACTTATTTAAACCAAACGAGACATGAAGAAAGAAGACAAGAAAAAAGATGAAAAAAAAATACTAAATTACACACACTACAAATAAATAATGAATATTAAGCATAAAATGATAAAGTAATTTATTATATTAGCAAAAAAATGCACACTACACATCCAAGAACATTAAGATTATTAAGACAAATGGCTTGAACGCCATAATAATAAAAAACTATATAAATGCAACCAAAAAAAACTCAAAACAAAAAATTTTTAAAACGATAGGCCTGATCACCAGGCGCCTTGCATCTCTTTGTAAATCTCTCACACTACTTTCTCTTTTGACCACTTTTATTTCTATCTATCTATCTATCTACAAACCTTTTTTGTCACCTACACACACACACACCCTTACACCCATTTGTAATTTGTCCGATCTTTATACCCTTCCCCCATCTCCTATCCAACAAACGTATAAGAAATTTACCATTTCTCCCCTTTAAACCTTCGCTTCGCGGTAGGAAATGGTCAACTGCGGAGACCACGGAATTTTTCTCTTTGCATCAAAAGGAAGATGGCAAAAAGGTTTTGCCAATAAAAGCGATTATTTTGAGCAACTTTCAAAAATTAAAGATTAATTATGTTTTTTTCCTTGAAATAAATATTATTTATGGAACAAACCTCTGGTGTATTAGTAAAATTCAATCTTAATCTTGAGTGCGATTTCGTGAGTCAGGACTTCTCTTGATCGCCCGCTTAATAATGCCTGTCATGTATCTTGGCGGCTTGAATCTGCCATTTTTCTATAATGATGAAACGAAGACTATTAATTTTGCTACCATAAAAACAAACCCATTAATTATCACGTCATAATGAAGAAACCTATTACTATGATAAAGACGAAACCCATTAATTCTCTCGCCATAATGAAGACCCCCATTACCAGCCTAAGGAAGAAACACGTTAATTCTCCCCCACGAAGACGAAAACTATTAATTCTCACACCATAGATAAATCCATTAATTCTCATGTCATAAATAAGAAACGCATTACCACCATAAAGAAGCAAACCATTAATTTCCATGCCATTAAAACGTGACCCTTAATTTTATCACTATAAATAATAAACCCATTAATTCTCTCGTCATGATGAAGAACCCCATTACCACAACAAAGAAGAAATCCATTACTTCTCTTTCCATAAGAAGAACCTCTTTACCACCACAAGTAAGAAACGCATTAATTTTCCCTCATTATGAAGAAACGAATTACCACCATAAAGTAGAAACCCATTATTTCTTCCGCCAAAATAAGAACCTCATTGTCACCATAAAGAAGAAACCTATTGATTCTTCCGTAAGAATGAAGAAACTCATTGTCACCATAAAGATGAAAACCCATTAATTCTCCTGTCGTAATGAAGAAACTCATTACCATCATAAAGAAGAAACCCATTAATTCTCCCGTCATAATGAAAATAAAACATTAATTCTCCCCCCGAGAAATCTGGTTTCAATGCGGAGATGAGGCAGGACCTAGAAAATTGCACTCATGCTTGTTCTGAGTGGGGCATGCAAACATCTCGTTACACGACTCGGGCTTTTTACCTTCCAATATATTTTCATTTTTTCTAACTTCACTACTCCTTCAGCATCTTTAAACTCTTTTTTTTACAGTTTTAGTTGAAAATAATAATTTATTGGAAAGATTTTGATTCACGGGCTTTCCTGTGGTTTTAACTTAAAGGATTCTATTTTTCGCATCGTATTTGTCAAGCTTTGGTGCGGATTCCGGGTCCTGGAGAGAGATAGGGTCTCGGCGAAGAAGTTAGCGTGCAGCGGTGAATCAGTGAAGCCATTGCAACAATGAACAACTACAACATGTGTCAAAAAATGCGACCTAGATTAACCCCGAGCTTAGAAATATGTTTTTGCGTGATTTTCTTGCAATTTTTTTATCTCCCTCTTTGTCCAATCCCTTTATGCACCGCAACTAACGAACGAGGGCATAAACAATACCAAAGGTGTGTTTCAAATGGAGAGATATTACCATCCTTGTGTACCCCGAATAGGGAGCTTCCCCATCTCGTAGATTGAGGCGTGGCCTTGCAAAAAAAGGTCGAATCAATTAATTCTGCTGACCGAGAGCGCATAATGTCATTGTCGATGATATCACGACGTTGGAGGTTGCATTCAGTGATGGTGTCTTTTTTCATGGTCGGGTGGCTAAAGGTCACACCGATGGAATAATTTGGTGGTTAATTATGGTCCGTTAGGAGTGAGATTGCGTTAATGTTGAAAGGGTGAAACTAACTGAAAAGTGTTTAAACGCGTTTTGAGTCGGGTTGGTTAATGTCGCTGGACTGTGACCCGACCTACGCTTGGCTCTCTTCCAGTACAGTTGAAGTGCTATGGAGACGGGAGCGAAGAGGGATGGATATCAGCATGTTTTCCTTTTTTCTAGAAGGGGGGAGGGGCCAGGGGTTATTGCGGAATGTAAACTGTCGTGTGAGGCTGTGTTGGTGTTTGTTAAAAGAGCAGTCATGGTGGCGCTGTGGTCACGAGTTCCATCCAATTTCGTCGACAAGATTCTTGCACTCTATTAAACCCTCGAACCGAGACCCTGACGCGGGGTGGAGCGACGGCCGCTTTCTCGTGGCCATTACTACTGGATAAAAACCTACGCTTCGTTATTCAAAAGGTTTATTGAATCAACCGTGCTTGGAGTTGAGGATGGTGGCTCAGTCGATGAGTGTCGTGGTTCTGATAGCGATGAGCGCTTGACGACAGGTTCGATTCTAACTCCTTTATTCACCTTCATGTAGCGGTTAAAATAGTTTTCCTTATTTTCCTCGTTTCTAAATCTCCTATTTTCTTTCTTAAGTTTTTGAGGGTCACGTAATATATTCCTCAGCGTTTTACCGGGTTGTGATACTACTTTTCCTTTCCCTGGGCTATTAACATCTATTGTATATCAATGCATCTGGGTATTAATTCATCAGGGTTATTTGAAGGGCTCACATACTTAAATGAAATATTAATTTTTAATTTATTAGAGAGCTCTTCTTTTATGATCTTGATGTCCTGACGGCGATTTTTAACGAATAGTGAGTTGCGGTCAGGGAAAGAGTGTGTACCCCCCTTCACACTGCATCGGGCAGGCATTGGCGTAGATGAAGAGCGTCTCCTAAGTGTGGTAGATGCACTGTGATGGTAGCTACTAATTTCTATACTAACCGCATACCATCACTGCGTACATTTTGCCGTTCATCCCCATCCTACTCATTCATCCATCAAAACATTATTCTGTAAATATCTTTAAATAACTTTTTAACAATTTTTTAAATAAAATATCTTGCATACATTCATCAGTCATAATTTATCCTTAAGTCTCATTCACCCACTCACCCTCACCATCTCTCATGCATCCATTTATCCATCCATAAATCATTACTCATCCATTCACTCTCATTCATTCATAACTTTGTACTACATCTGCAAATATTCATTATTTTAAATTTATATATTTTTTTCGAAAACAATTAATGAATCATAATTTTAAAATTTCAACCATTTTAGATCTTCAACCATCCGTTATCCATTCATCACAATATTCACCACCCATAATAAATCTACAAATCACATAAAAATGTTTCGCTGGTTACCGGTAATAATCTAGTAGTTGCGCCACTCAAAACCAAAGTTGTGAAGTAATGGAGTATAATTGCTTAAGTATTGTACTCAAGTAACTTTGTTATACTTCTCACTTCTTAAAAAGTACTCAATATTTTTTAATACTTTAACTTCTACATGCGTATTTTTTCTTATGTTACTTTTAATTCATTACATTTGAAAAGTATAGAAGTATTCGTTACTTCTCAGTTATTTGGGACAATCACATAGGTTGAACTCTGGTTTGAACCAATCATAAGCGATTGTTCATATTTGGACCAGTCATATGCATCCTTTCATACCCAATAGACAATTCGTTTGTCTCTCCCGCTTTCCCGCCTGAGAGAGGGCGTCAGTTTATTAAATTATTCCTCATTCTCCTAGACTCCAGCGTGCTGCCGCGCCATTACTGGACCATCGTGAGTTCTACTCCTACCATTGAAAATAAAAATAGTGGCAATTTTCACCCATGACCACACTTGAAATCATTTGCAAGTACAATAAAAATGTGGGAAACTCGATAAAGCTGCAATGTTTGTTGTGTTTGCCAAGAATTGCCGAGTTGACCGCATACATCAATTGGATTCAAATTTAAAGAAACACATTGAGGTGAGTATTAATGCTTTTAACTATGCAGTGGATATGCTATTTGGTAAAAATACCCAGATGCTGGAGAGGAAAACGTATAGGTTATTGATCAGGTCAGAGACCCCATACACTGTAATCTCTACGTTAGCCTGCTAAATCATCCTTTACAAGTACAGGTAAATATTTGAATAGTTATATCTTATTATGCATTAAAACGTTTATATAATCCATAATGTGTTCCCATTGTTTCTAGGGTTTTAATTTTAGAAGGAAATTTTCAGTTATGCCTAGTCCTTTCAATTGGGGGCTAGCTTAGATCAATTTTAACTTTTTAACGCTTATGTCAGGTTCTCTTTACCATAATATGACCCAGTTATGGTTTAAAATATTTATAGTTTGTATTAACAAACTCTCGCCCAGTCAGTTAAAACAAATGCACGTGGCCTGACCTTTATGGAGAAATTTCTTATAATATAAATGATTTGATGATTTGACCCATAAATCTAATAAGGATACTAATTTTTTTTTCAGCATGTTCACCCTGACAAATTACTCCAGTACTCCTCTTTGACTTCGCAAGCTCAGAAGAGGATATAGGTTGTTAGGTAGTTATTACGTAAATACACTAGACAGCTCTGGTCACAATAAACCCCAAAACCTATATTTTTGGTATACAAGGGGAATGAAGTTAATCGGTAAGGGAAAGTCCGAATTTGCAGACGAAATTTCCTTAGGCTAAGTCGGCAACGTCGTGGGAATACTGGATTGAAACAAAGAGATACGAAAAATATATATTATGGAATGAACAGTTATGATTAAAAAGTGAAATTATAGTTTAGGATTGGATTGAATTTTATGCGGTTGAATTAACTTTGCCCGAGTTAATGAGAATTAGAGTACACATATGATGATTGACAAATATTAATTAGATTATAGTTGAATGTTAAATGAGTAAATATTATAAATGTATGATAAATAATTATATGGATTAAATTGGATACATAAATAGATTGTAATTGGATACATAAATGGATTAAATAAATAGATTGAATAAATAGATTATATAAATAGATAATATAAATAATTATATAAATAGATTAGAACGGAGTTGGGAGGGTCTGTAAATGAGAGAAAGAATCACGTATTAAAAACGAGATTCTTTAGGGACATATTTTGCTAAATATTACAATTTCAATATTGCAGACCTGATTCCAATGAGCCGAACTAAGTGAATGAATGAGCAGGTGATTTTATTTGAAAAATGCTCGAGAGATCGGGCGTACCAATCACACGATTTAAGTTATGATGACCAACCCTTGTTGAAATAATATATATATATATATATATATATATATATATATATATATATATATATATATATATATATATATATATATATATATATATATATATATATATATATATATATATATATACAGTTATGATTAAATATTTCCACATGTAGGGGTGTAGACCGCTCCACATTGCATTCAAGTGTGCCAAAATCAAAAGTGGATGAACTGGTCATAAATTTCATAACTTCCTTTCCTCATCCCTTTAGTATTATGGAAGCAGAGGGATTCTGCAGCCTTGTTAAGGGTATACAGCCAGGATATACTATGATTCCATGGCCAACTGTCTCCAAAAATATCCATGAAGCTTCTTTAGATGTGAAAAACAAACTTATTGCTGCAATGTGCAAAGTTGAGTATGTTGGAACAACAACAGACTGTTGGGTATGAAGGACATGCAGATATATTGGTGTAACAGCACACTGGATAGATGTTAAACTGGATAATTTTGTAGAGTTAATTTTACTTTTCATATACACTAAACTTTCTGATCAATATAAGGATATTTACAGCTTGATTATTAAGTACAGTTTAACTGAATTCCAATATATGTATAAGGGTCAGTGCAGCGAGTATAAAAGGGTTTATTGTACAGTATACTAATAGTGTCTGAGGTGATTGGTACTTTACTATTTGCCGCTAAGTTTTACTTTCACTTCTTGAATAATTCTTGAATTAGAGACTCTATTACTTTTACGTAAGTACATTTACGTTTGGGTACTTTTACTTGTACTTTGAGTGAAATTTTGTCTGGGTAACAATAATTTTACTTAAGTATCAAAGCAGGATATTTGTTACAATACTACTCAAAACCAATCAATCAATCAATTTGAAGGTGTTGTTCAGATACCAAGATAAAACGATTTGGGCAACGGCCAAGATACCAATGGATTTGAAAGAGAGGAAGGACTTTGAAGGACAAAACGACATTCATTAGCTGTAGAGAAGGAATCTTTCTCCCCGAAAGAGTAGCGATTTTGATTTGGTAAAAATAAAATTAAAACTATTTCCGATGGATTAAAAAGATATCGAATCATTAAAAGGATTTGCTCTCAACGCAAAATACTTTGAGATAAGTCATACCATCCTCCTTGAGGGCATACCGAGAGAATTTCCCTTCAACCAAATTCACCAAATCGACGCAAAATGCTTCTCACGTTTTGAATTCGAACTCTCCAAATCGCGGGGTCTCACCCAACATGTTTTGCCCATAGGTTCCGCATTAAAATTCTACTACGAATGGTGACTGACAGGAAACGACTAAGGGGATCGAATACCTGTGAGATTTGCGAAGAGAATGTTCAGCATCGTTTTAATGACGTGGTCGAACTAATGTTCGATTAAACTCAATAAGTCGCTGTCTAACTTGTAATGGTAACCGAGGAAACGTTTGATACTAGTATGAGGGTTTTTGAACTTGTTCTCGGCTTTGAACAACGATTTTAAATGTTCGTTTTTGAGTTCCACGATCTGCCATCGAATCCACCATTTGTTAATCTCTCGTTAGCTTTGGCGTACAGTTCTTTAAGGAAATCGTGGTCCAAACTAATATAAATCAAGTTATCAACATAAAACTGAAGGTCGTGGAGCAAAAGACCGATATGATATTTGAAAATGTAATTTAGGATGAAGGGGGAATTTTCGAGGCCAAAACAAGAGAAGAATAGCAAGATGAGACCACTCCAACCATTTTTAATCCAGAAGAATCAGAACCTAGTTTTATGACATTCTGATTTTAATTTGATTCGACATGAAGTCTGCTTCGAGGAATCGCGAATAAAGCAGACGCTCGCGTACGGTATTAGACCGAGTTTTGTCGACAAACAGCATGCCCTTAAGCACTCCACATTAAACAGCCTCATATTTAAATTAGTTACCATCCAACCAAGCATCCAACCCATTCAACATTATTTTTCGTGGCAAAAGGAAAGTAGAAGGTTCTGTCTGCAAGAGGGACAGTTTTCCGTAACGGTCTGGACGGCACGTTCCACCTCTCCTTCGGTAATATTGAGGTTCTCAAGCTCTTCGCTAATTTGAATTAGTGATTTGAATAAAAGGATTATAAAATAGAAAAAGGCATTTTAAAGTCAAAGTAGAGTTTGACATCAAGAAAAATAAACGAATAATTGACCCTCTTATCGTTGATAGTTGATTGAACACACATAGAAAATAGTGAGGTAAGGGGTGGCTAGGCAAGCATTTAATAAGAGGGGGGAGAGGGAGCAAGATAAACAAATGAATGAGGAAGGGAAAAAGGGCATGATTCGATGTTCTTCTTTTGAAGGAGAAAAACATCTTCCTCCAAATTACAGGAAGAACCTTGCGCCAGGAGGTAGAGGATTTGTAAATGCGCGGGAACGAACCCTAAAACATCGTCCAGAGTAATAAGTCCCTATTCAAGGGGGGACCTCATAAAAGATCAACCCTCAATCTAAGGCCTATAAACTTATGGAAAGCTCTGATTGAAAACAGGATAATAAACCAGGGGTTGATAGCGTGAGGTATACTCGAGATAAAAACTTGAAGATAGATGTGTTAAAATAGATATATAAAAGAGGGTAGATAGACGAAAAGAGGATATAGAGAAGACTATCTATCGAGTCGGCAGATAGTTCTAACAGATATTATATTTGGTGCGCTTAATTCCTAGGCTACACTCTACTTGGGCCGTTGTAATTTGGCCATCCCTTCTTAGGGCTGCGAGGCTTCTGTAAGAGTTAGAGCGTCATTCAGGGGCCACATACAACCCCGCGAGGTATGTTTTGATTTCTCCATTGAATATTGGAAACCGGTTTCTAATCTGTGCTACAGAGCCTAAGGAAGATGGAGTTTTTAGCTTAATTGGGGGGTTTATGATGAAATTTATCTAAATTAATCGATTCAGGAGGGAAAGTTCGATTTTCTTTATCATGAGTCGGCTGTTGCCACACTTTCTGTCCACCGTAAAATGACTCCTTTGTTCATTTTTTCATATTTGGTGCTAACAAAGACCGAATGGTCTACTCAATGGTTAGCTTTCACTAAGTTCAGGAATTTACGCAATATTTTAAAATATGATTTATCAATTCAATTTTTGAACATATTAATTGATGTACTATGCACAACTTCCGCTGGTAATCTATTCCATACCAAAGTAATTTTACAGGAAAAGAAATTTTGCGCAACGGCTGTGTTGAATAGTTTGTTTTTCAGTTTGAATCCATTATTTTGTGTATTTGCGCTTCTGTCATACTGAAAAGAGACCCAAATTCAACATTCCAGGTTAGCGTCATCACCAAACTTTGAAATTTTAATTATTACATTTTTTTTCAAGCTCTTGACATAAATTACAAACAGCAACGGACCCAGCACGCTCCCCTGAGAAACGCCACTACCCATGGAGCCAGTTTGAACTAACACCATTTCTAACAATTCTTTACTTTCGGTTTGCAAGCCAGTTCTCTATCCACTTAAGCAAATTCTCCCTTATTCCATCAGCTTGAAGTTTAATCCCAAGTCCCTTAAGAGGAACGGTATCGAATGCTCTTTGAAAATCCCAATAAATAATGTCAACGGCTTTATGTTCATCGTAAATCTTTAACATCTCGCTAAAGATTCTAGAATGTCAGTGAGGCATGAACACTTGCGTCGAAAACCAGGTTGAGTGCTTTTTATTAAGTTTTGAGATTCTAAATGTTCGACGATTTTATCTCTAATAATAGATTCGAGTTTACCGTCTACTGACGTCAAGCTGATTGGTCTATATTTATTTGGATCATCTTTTGAAACGTTTTTAAGAGTTGGGGTGACGTTAGCTTCCTTAAAATCCTGTGGTAGACTATCTTTATTTTAAGGGTGGTGGGAAATTTGGCATAAAGGCTTTAATAATTCATTTTTTAGTTCATTTAAACAGATTGAATAGATCTTATCCGCTCCTGAAGATTTCACGAGTTACATTTCATTGATATAGTTCATTATTTCAAATTCACTGATTCTAACTTCCGACAGTACGGAATTTTCGGGTGAACTAAGCATTAGATGTACTCAGACCTCCAGTTTAGAAACGATCCTATCACACTACCAACTTCCATACTTAGGTCACACCTCAAAATTCCTGAATGTCGACTTCCACGAGAGATTATATACAGTCAAATTGTACTGGGCATCAGAACTGCAGTAAACACTAATAAAAGTTGCAGATATCTCTCTAGGATCTTCTGAGATTATCCAACATTCGATCCCACGAACTCAAAACACTGGCTGCCGACAGAATGGCGTCCAACTGGACGATGCCCTATTAGAAGAGTAGAAAATCGCCTCCACGACTCAAGTTTTATGCAGGAGTTTGATCTCCTGTAAAACAACATCCATGTTATATTTGTAACAATATATGCCACACCCGCATATGGTTCAGCCACCTAAATTGGCATACGAGATAAGATTGGTATATTGGAGGAATCCTCTCTGCTAAAATCGCTCGCAAAGTGATAATTTAGGACCCTAGTTATATGAAGAATCTCATTAACAAGCAACTGCTTATTTGAAGTTATTGGGCTTATAATCTCCTTAATCTGTTTCCTATATTTTTACATATGCGTAAAATATTTTGGGAGTAGTTTTAGTAACCCTTGCAAATTCTAGCAAATTTATGTTGTCTCGCAGTTATTAATCATTCTTTTGCTCCTTACGATAAAAAAATGTATTGATCTCGATTATTAACAAAACATTTATTTGATTTTATTAGTTTATAATAATTATTTATTCGTTTAATTGACCTTTTAATAGCTTCTTTATCGATATTTATGTTACATTTTATTCAGCAAGTTATCTTTCTCAATCTTTGTTGTTCAAAATCTAAACCTAAATCTATCGAAATTCACAGTGCCGGAAATCAAGAATAGATCGTTTGTCTAATTGCTTTTTGAACAGGATAGACTGAATCTTATTATGTTATGATCACTGTTTCTTAATGCTTCCTCAACGCATACTTTCTATACCAAGTTTTCATCAGTTGACAATATTGCATATTGGATCAATTGTAGAATCTCCTCCTACACCGATCAACAGCAGAATCCCTACCCCAGCTACACTCATTTGTATAATCTTCATCCTGATGCATAATGTTTAAATAATGAGACAAACGAAACAATATAATTATAGTTAAGAAGACATTTAATGAAAGTAGTGTATGCATGAGGAAAAAAATATTAAAGATATTGCAAAGCAATGCGTTGACACATTTTTCCAAACAATTTCAGTCAAAACGGTCTCGCCTCATGAATTCTTGTATGAAAAAAATAAAAAAAATTCCCTTCTGTAGCCACGCATTTTCTTAATTTGATCCTTGTGCTTGTTCCAGTACGACTTAATATGTTGGGTATGGACTCCATTCACCGGGTCGACAAAGTTCACTGAATTGTTGATGGCTCCCTGAAAGAACACAAGACCTTGCAAATTTCGGTACGATTTGCATTCGTCGGTGAGAATGATATAACAAGGTCACACAACGGTTTGCATAATGGGTAAAAGCGTAGTCGCATCTCTTCAATCCATGATCTCCATGTAGCCAACCACAGGAGTTACACTGGTGTCAACTAAACTTAAAATCCACAATGCCGAAAGAGCCGCCCCTCCACGATGCTGCTTTAGCTTGTGAGAAAAGCAAGACTCGTCCACCTCCACAACAACTCCCGGTCCTCCTAAAAATAATAAAATTCGCTCTAAGTAGTTGGTACAGGCTTCAAGAAAAAGGTAGTAGCATTCCACCGTGGTCTTCTCCGAAATATTTTATAAAAGTCTGGATGCAGCTTTTCCCCCAATATTTTCAGTCCATAAAAAAGCGTACCCCACTTCTGCAATGACAAATTTGACTTTGCAAAAAAAGGATCCGGTCCGTATTGATAATGTTGACTTGTATTTTGAGCAGTTCTTTATTTGGTACTTCCATGCATAACCATTCTTTGATTTTCATAATTCGTCTAGTTGATTATTTGAAGGCAAATCGCGCAATCAACTTCACGTTTTAAAATGCCATGTTATTTTAACCAGTTAATCACATGTAAAGAAGACTCGAACAACAAAGGGAGAATCACCATTTGGAAAGTATCATGACTCATGGGTTAGAATATAATTCATATAATTAGGATTTACATCAGGTCACGAAAGTAGTCACGAGAAGAGTAAGTAGTCAGGAATGTCAATATCCTCTTCACTTTGTAATCTATTATATGCCTCAAAGGAATGATCTGTTTTAAACATTCACCTTCAACTATATCTGTTATTAACTCGTTATTTTAGCTAGGTAATTATCATCAAAGGCCATGATCAACAATACACTGTCCACCCCAGCAACGTTCAATTGTACAATCTCCACCCCAAGCACAGCTGGGGAGGGGGGAATTCTACAATTGATCCCTAATATATTTCCCCCTCGAGTTGGTTCTTTAACATTTTACAGAACAAAGTTATCATCTATAAATGTCAACAAGCGTTAACCTGTCTGCAATTTCGGGGTCCATGTTGACATTAGGAAAATTAAAATCATCGAAAATAACCGATTTTTTTATATTTCTAGCCATTTTAGTAAGTACTTCAAACATGATACTGTCTTCTTCTAAGCTTTGATCAGGCGGTCGATACACAAATATTAATAAAATGTTCCCATTGTCGGTTTTAGGGTATTTTTTATGTATACTAGTACTATGGAATTCTCCTATCAAATGTCTATTTGATGTATTATCCAACTTTTACTAATTATTATAATATCAAAGTTTCAAATCTCTTTTAGCGCATGAAGTTCATGCATTTTATTTTTTACGCTTCGTGCATTGTGTAAAAGAACGGAATTTGACCGATACTTTTTGCATCGTTACCGATTCACTGATAAGTTTCGTTTACGGTCACTGAGGGTTCCTTTCCTGACCTGTCCAAAAAACTTAGCTACATTACATAGTAATCACCTGGCCAGTCTCGCTGATCTGAGAGAGTTTAGGTGCAATCCATCATCTTGAAACACCCGAACACACATAAAAATGTGTGTTCTTAATGCACGCTGCTTTTCAGTAGAAAATGCGAGAATGCCTGAAAAAAATATTATTCCTCTCCATCATTCTTGCCCCACGCCCAAAGTTATTCAAACATAGTGAAAAATAAATTTTTAGTTCCATCATGTACAGTGTATGGCGGTTTTCGTGCGGCTCCGTTCGTGAAATCCTCGAAAGACATAAGTTTTGGACTGTAGCTCCTGGATAGCAGAATCTCTTCTTTCTCGGAGTGTTTCTTCGGCAAAATTCAAGTTGACCTCTACAAACTCCTCAGTAACTCTCCAAAAGCGCTCATTTCGTTCCACTTATTAAATCATCATCATTATCACTAACTCTATAATTTAGGAATGGGATTTTGGGGAGTATTTGAATAATAATTTCATCTTAGTTTGGTTATGACAAGTATATTTTCAATTTTTATCAAGGTAATTTCTAAGAATTTCGTTAGAGTTTGAAAAAACAAAATAGTTTAGTTCATAAAAAATAAATATGAATTATATACAATTGGTTAACTTCAGAAAATTGATTAAAATTTAAGTAAGGCTGCTTTTTTATTTTATTTATAACTATATTTTAGCAACGTGATTCTTTTGAAAGGGGGGAAATTTAGTTTAGAGTTCCTTTTTAAAATTACCAGGAAATGGCTTCGCCACTCACTTGTGCTTCGCTACTAAGATTAAAATTTAAAATCTAAAAAAAAGCAGCCATGGTTAAATTTTTATAAATTTTATGAACTTCGCCAATTATAATAATTTTAAAAAGGAACTCTAAACTAAATTTTCCCCCTTTCAAAATATCACGTTGCTTAAAATACAGTTATAGAAGAAGATATATAAAAATAAATTTTCTGAACTTCACTATTTGTAATATTTGGGTTTTTATTTCTAAACTTGACCATTTTGTTTTTTATATTATAAAAAATATTAGAAATAACTTTGATAAAAAAAACATAAGTCATAACCAAACTATGATGAAATTATTATTCAAATACTCAAAAAAATCCCCTTCTTAAATTATAGAGTCAGTGATGATGATGATTATAATTGGCGAAGTTCATAAAATTTAGAAAAATTTAACCATGGCTGCTTTTTTTTAGATTTTAAATTTTAATCTTAGTAGCGAAGCACAAGCTCCCCCAGTGGCGAAGCCATTGCCTGGTATATTAATAATCCTTCCATCTTGCAGATCCATCGAACGAAGGGACAAAGACAGCCATTAATCGGCATTAAAGAGAGGAACAAGCAATCGACATTTTCTGCATTGTTTTGAGAACCCCCGGAGGGAATGAGATCCCTAAAAGTGTGGTGAAGTGGGTGTGGAGTAGAAAGGAAGCAGTTTCTAGGTAGACAAAGGCTTTTGCAGGAGAGACGAAAACATCTGAATCGTTTGTCTGATGCAATTTCCTGTGCATGGTATTACTGTATAAATTAAGTGGAGAATCGAATGAATGATGCAACTCAGAGCAAACAAAAAGACCATCACATACATACAAAAGTCTCTTCGTAAGAAGAGACCGGCCAACCGAACGCAATTTTCAGTCATATATTGTTAATCAACAACTTCAAACAAGCTTGAGACAAGCTACCAAACCTTGGGTAAATGATTCTTCACGCTATAATGTTGTACATACATCCTGCTGCCTGAACAAAGTGTCAATCAAAAGGGAATATAATATCGTTCCAAGCTGTAATCATTAGTTTTTCTCATCCCAAACCGTTTATGATCCAGTCTGACCCAAGGCAAAACAGTCTCTAAACAAAATTAAATAAGAATTGAAATTAAATGATTTAATACAATGGCTACCGATTCTTCAACTTGTGAAGTTATTTTAATTTCAAAAAATAAATTTGGGGGGGGGGGGGATTTTGCCTAAGAAAGACAGTCTCTAAATTTAAAAAACTATTTTTAAGCAAAAGTTAATATATATTTAAAATAAATCAGTTAACACACAAAATTAAATATGAATTGAAACTAAATTAGTTACAACAATGTCGATTCGTCAACTATTGCGGGCGGCTCCTATATTTTTAATGAAGTTATTTTAATTTTAAAAATCCCACTTTTTAAAATCTTACCTAAGAAAAGAGTCTCTAAATTAAAATAAACTGTTTTTAAGCAAAATTAAATAGGAATTATTCACAAAATAGAGGCCGGCTACTTTCCGGACATTTACCGAAGAAATATAGTGATATACGATAAATTAAACAAAGCCTAATCACTTACATCTCACTCAGATGAAGAAGTTGATGACTTGCAAGTAGAACTCATGAATGCGCGTGCATATGAAAAGGACTTCAATGCAAAGGTTGGAGAACAGAGACACGATAAAATTCACAGGAGACGAGGAAAACGAACTAGTAAAAATTGCACAAGGAGCAAACATGACCATTATAGATGCTCAATAACACATAGGAAGTAAAGAAAGATGACTGTGATAGAACGGGTTAAGGAGCGTTAGTTTCAACTCCTATCACATATTATTTTAAAACCACGATGCTCCCACGTGCATCTTCGCGTCGAAGCTTGGCGCCTTATCACAGCCACCAGATGTCAATGTTTAAACAAGGAGGTTATCGTCCCCCCGTTCGCCCCCATACGCCGACCTCGCCAGATTGAGTTAGGCTTATGGGCAGATAAGGCATTGTTCCCAGGCTCGGCTGTTCATTCCCTCGAAGCTCCCACTCCATTGTCCCCCACGCCAAGGGAGTGTCTCGACTATTTAGATGGAAACGTTACCACTAAGATCAGATTGGAGATCCAGATTTTCGCCGCGAAACATCACCACGACCCTCTCTCACTTTGTGCGCCAAGGGACCTCGACCTCGAGATTCACCATCACTTGTCCAGAAGGAGGACAATATCCCTTGAGTGCCAAAGGTTCGAGCCTTTCTTGACGCCAAGTCCTTAAGGCTTCCCCCTTGTTGTTCAGGAAGAGAACAACGTAGAACAGCCATTGTTCTTTTGAGCCCTTCGCCAAGAAACGGTTCTCACCCTTCCCCCTTGTTGTTCAGAGGAGAACAACATTAGAACAGCCATTGTTCTTGAGCCCGTAAACAAGAGACGGTTCTCACCCCTTCCCTCGTTGTTCAGGAAGAGAACAACGTTAGAACAGCCATTGTTCTTTTGAGTCCTTCGCCAAGAAACGGTTCTCACCCTTTCCCCGTTGTTCAGAGGAGAACAACATTAGAACAGGCATTGTTCTTGAGCCCGTAGACAAGAGACGGTTCTCACCCCCCTATTGTTCAGAAGAGAACAACGTAGAACAGACATTGTTCTTCAAGCCGTTCGTCGAGAAACGGTTCTCATTCTCAAGACGCCACGTCATAATCTTTTTATTCCCCCCTCCCCTTCGGCTGGAACTCGCCAGCGGACCGAAAATTCCTTCACGTCGCCTTCCACTGCACCACTCGTATAAAGTTACGTAAGCCAAACGTCACCTTTGAGTACTTAACCCTTTTGTCAATTCTATCCTGTTCTTTAAATGGTTTAGCGAACCATCCCATCTCTTTAACTCTATATTTGTTTTACCTTTTTAAATCCTTTAATCCTCGGATTAGCCCGAGCCCCCACGACCCTTTCCATTCTCTGTTTATGTCAATATTTTCCGTCTTGTGTTTGTTGATAGTTATTATTAATAAAACTCTATTTTATTAATGATAGCAATATTATTATCCTTGAGCTCAGTTCCACTTCTTAAGCATATCGAAGATACATAATATCGGCCCGCCCGACATTAACGCACTCTAAAGATAATTAAGGAAGTTCCCTCAACGAATAGTGATATATGGTAAAAATTGCACAAGGAGCAAACATGACCATTATAGATGTTCAATAACACATAGGAAGTAAAGAAAGATGACATACAAGTGATTTAATCTTTTTTAAAAAGACTAAACAAGGTTATGAAAGAAGGAAGATAGATAGATAAAGAGAGAGAGAGAGAGAGAGAGAGAGAGAGAGATCAAATGAAATATAATAATATAAACTCTTTTAACTGTTAAAGAAAGTAAAAAATAGGTGGGTTCGAGCGTATGCTATCGAGAGCGCTTAGCTTTTCAGACCAAGACGCTAACCACTCAGCTATCATCCACATGTGGATATGAATTGATTGTGATTTCCGGTTCATCTACATTATAGACTCCTTCTCAAAGCGACGCGATATACTTTCAGATATGTTCAGGAACAAAGACCTTCAATATTGCTTTCAGCTAGGAATTAATACCCCGTTTCAGCTAGGACTTCATACCCACTTCCAGCTCGGAATTTATATCCACTTTCAGCTCGGAGTTCATACCCACTTTCAGCTCGAAATTCATACCCACTTTCAGCTTGAACTTCAGACCCAGTTTAAACTTGGACTTTATACCAATTTAAGCTAGAGCAGGGGTGGGGAACCTTTGGCACGCGTGCCAAACGTGGCACGCCAACGACTTCTACCGGCACGCGAAGCCAAATGCTTAACTTAAGAAAACTAAATAAATGTATCTCCAATTTATTTTATATAGCAACCGTATTGTGTACAACCTGTTATAAATTATGTTATCAGTGAGGCAGCAGCAGAAGTCTCATTGATGGTAAATAAATGAAAAGGTCCACAATTTTTCTTTCTCTAGTTTGGATTTGTTGTTTTCTTCTTGAAATGATAGAGATTCAATTCTGTTTAATATAATATGATAATATGTATATTTTTAGGTAAAATGACTATCTTTTCCTTGTAATTTTTATGTATCATAAAGGGTTGTGAATGAATAAAAAGAACATCTTTAATTTTATATCCTTTCATTGTGTTTTAGTCAAGTATTGGCACGTGAGAAAAATTTGTAGCAAACATTTGGCCAATTTTGGCACACCCACTTAAAAAGGTTGCCCACCCCTGAGCTAGAGCGTCATACCCACTTTCAGCTAGGAATTCATGCCCATTTTTAGTTAAAACTGCATAAACACTTTCAGCTAAGACCTCATGTGCACTCTCGGCTGGTATTTCATAAGTAATTTAGCTATAGTTTCATACTTACTTTTAGTTGGGACTTCATACCCACTTCCAGCTGGGAATTCAACCCCTTTTTCAGTGAGGACTTCATATCCAACCTCAGCTAGGACTTCATAGCCACTTTGAGCTTGGAGTTAATACCCACTTTCGGCTGGAAATTCATATTCATTTTCTTCTAGGACTTTATAACCACTTTAAGCGAAGACTTCATGTTCACTTTCATGTAAGACTTCCTACCTACTTTCAGCTAAGACTGTATACCCACTTTCAGGTATGACTTCACAGCCACTTTCAGCATGGACTTCATACTTAATTTTCCCTATGACTAAATACCCACTTTTAACTCTGAATTCATATCTACTTTAAGTTAAACCTTTATACCCACGTATAACTAGGACTCTATGCCAACTTTCAGCTAAGACTTCATTTCCATCTTCATCTGGAATTCATAGGAACTTTTAGATAGAAATTCATTCCCACTTTCAGCTCGGAATTCATACCCGCTTTCATCTAGGATTCATACCCACTTTCAAGTATGACTTCTTACCAACTTTCAGTTTGGATTTCATACCCACTTTATTATAAGGTTGGATGACCTTGCTTTAATAATTTTGTTTGATACTTTTCATCACTTAAAGGGCAAGTGAAGAATACTCTAAATACTTAAGAAGAGGAATAGAAGGCCTAATGAAGGCAAGTAAAGAGGTCTCGAATGACTTAAAAGGCAAATTCATGTGGTTCGAATGACTCAAGAAGTCATGTGAAAAAATTCGATTGACTAAAGAGGGCAACTGTCTAGGACTCGAATAACTTAATAAGACAAGTGTATGGGACTCGAATGGCTTAATAAAGCAAGTGTAAAGGACTCGGGTAACTTAAAAGGCAGGTGAAGAAGAATCGAATGACTTAAGAAGGCAAGTGAAGAGGATTATAATGCTTAATGAAGGCAAATAAGGAGTACTCGAATGACTTATAGGGCTAGATTGACATGATTGATTTAAAAGTCAAGTAAATAGGACTCAGACGACTTAAGGCAAGTGAAGAGGATTCGAATAATTTAAAAGGCAAGTGAAAAAACTCGGACAACCTAAGAATGCAAGTGAAAATGCATGTGAAAAAGACACGGATGACTAAAGCAGACAAGTAATTATTACTCGAATAAATTAAGGAAAGTGAAAGGGGTTCGAATGACGTAAAAGGCAAGTAAAGAAGACTTGAACGACTTAAGAAGGTAAGTGAAGAGGACACGATGACTTAAGAAGGCAAGTGAAGAGGACTCGAGTGACTTACAATGCACGTGAGGACTCCAATGACTTAAGAAGGTAAGTGAAAAGGACTAGAATGACTTAAAATGCGGAAGTGAAGACGACTCGAATAACTTAAGCAGGCAAGTGAGGAGAACTCGAAAATTTTAAAAGGGCAAGTGAGAAAGACTCGAATAATTTAATAAGACAGATAAGGAGTTTTCGATTAGCTTAAAAAGGCATGTGAAGAGTACTCAAATAACTTAAGCAATTAAGTGAAAAAGGCTCGACCATCTTAAGATGTCAAGTGAAGGGGCCTCGAATAAATTAATAAGGCAAGTAAAGATAATTCAAATGAATGAAAAGGCAAGTGAAGAAGACTCAAATGGCTGAAATGGCAAGTGAAGAGAACTCGAATAATGTAAGGGAAGAAAAAACGAATAACTTAAGCAGGCAAATGAAGAGGACTCGAACAAATTAATAAGGAAATGATGAGGACTCGATTATCTTAAGAAAGCAAGCGAAGAGAACTCGAATGACTTAAACATACAAGTGATAAGGACTCACCTAACTTAAGAGGGCAAGTGAATAGATATCGATTGACTTAAAACGTCAAATGAGTAGGACTCGATTAACTTGAGAAAGCAAGTGAAGTGGATTCGAAAAACTTAAGCAGGGAAGTGAGGATGACTCGAATAATTTAAGCAGGCCAGTGAAAAGGACTCGAATAACTTAAGAAATCAAGTGAAGAAGGGTCGAATAAATTAAGAGGGCAAGTAAAGATGATTCGAATGACTGAAAAGGCAAGTTAAGAGGACTCGATTAACTTAAGAAGGTAACTGAGGAAAACTCGAATAACTTAAGTGGTCAAGTGAGGAGGAATTGAAAAACCTATAAAGGCAAGTAATGAAGACTCGAATAAGTTAATGAGAAAAATGAAGAGGACTCGAATAACTTAAGAAAGCAAGTTAATAGGAATTGATTAACTTAAGAAGGCAAGTGAGGAGGCCTCAATAAATTTAAGAAGCCAAGTGAGGAAGACTCGAATAACTTAAAAAGACAAGTAAAGAAGACTTGAATAACAAGAAGGCAAGTGAAGAGTAATCGAATAACTTAAACAGGCAAGGGAACATGATTCAAATGAATTAAAAATGTAAGGGAAGAGGATTCAAATAAATTAATAATGCAAGTGACGAAAACTCGATTAAGTTAAGAAGACGAGAGAGAATAACTCGAAGAGCTTAACAATGCAATGAGGAGGACTTGAATAACTTAAGAAGCCGGTGCAGATGACTTAAATAACTTTGCAAGATTTTCGTGGGCAATTTGTCCAAATTGTTTCAAAGATATCTCCTATTTTTACATTCAAGACAGTATCTTGATTCATAGAGATTTGTTTGGATTATTTACACAATGATACGGGCCCAAAGTGAATCTTTAAAGCAGATACGATATACATTTAGAATTAGGATGTTCATTCAATGTCTCTGACAAAAACTTTGGTCATCCATATTTGTTACTAGTATACCATTTTTCCGGGATAGGGGGGGAAGGGGGGGGGTGACTGACAGGTCCTTGGTAATTTTGGCAAAGGTCTAGTCCGAGCCATGCCAGTCTTGCATCAGCATCTCTCTGAGGAAGGTAGAAATGAGGGCTAAAACCCCAAAGCAAATTTAAAAGAAAGCAAGAGGAATGGAGCTTCGATAAACACGGAACGCTCATAGAAAGGCTACTGAGCGTCTGCTACCTCACCGGCTTTAAGCATTTTAAGTGAGACAGAACAAGGATGTCCGAAAGCCACATGCTCTGTCAGAATTAAGTTCTAGTTGTATTTCTTGGTAGGGATTCGAAGGTTTCCTGTACCTTGGTGGGATCCCTTGTGGTTAATGTAGCCAATCCTGCCTAGAGTACCAAATTATGTAAGTGATATCGCTACCGCTTGAAGGCTTTCGTGGCATTCTCACTTGTAATGTTAAAATAATTGTTACAGATGCTCGATAGGTGACTTAATAAAAAGTTTGTCGTGTTATCAGTGTCACCGATTTGGTAACACAAATAATTGTTGTCGAAATGGTGAATGGTTCAACTCCAAATTTCCTTAAGTTGCTCTAAGGTTGTGCGCGATAAAGTTGTTTTGTTGAGGTCAAGTATGTGAGATGTGATGGATCGCCTCCTCTTTCCTATAACCATTGCGATTTTGATTTATTCGATAAAAAGGTACTGTAAAACCAGGTTGTGGGACCTGTATCGTTTTTTTTTAAGAACGTTTAACACCCTCTTTCACTATTTGTTCGATCTATACAGGTGTGTAACAAAGGATGAACTAGAAAGAAACAAGAAAATAACCAGTCTCTCTTTTGGGGGCATTGGCGTTAGGGGGGCATGCCGCTCCTCCAGGTTTCATTTGCATAATTGGCATTATTACTCTTGCGGACCAAGTCCATTCTATGCCTCTCAAGTGAAAAACGCACCCTCCGCTTGATCTTAAAGTTGTTTGTCGCTAAATATTAAAAATTGTTTATTGTGTTATTAGTTTTAACATGCATTTAAAATCTAATAAACTTATAAATCATTACTATCTCACTATAATCCCCTTACAATAAAAGTGTAATTAACAAAAGTTGGTAGATCACGTATTGGAAGACCACCTAAACAAATATCTTCACTTTCAGACTCATTGTTTTGAAAGTTTAGATATATACAACTAAAAAAGGCTGGACGGAAGAAAGCCAGAAAAAATAACTATAATTTAGCAATATTTATGTATTTCAAAAGTGAGCCAGATAGGCTACAGCGCTTTAAGGATTTTTTAGGTATATTATATAGCGAAATATGTGTCTATTTTCTTTTAACAATTGGCCCAAATCCCCGATAATCAATTTTGAAAGGTGAGATTTGGTGTAGAGGGACGAAATTTGGGACGTCGCACGAACCATCGACCCCAAACTAATCTATGAATTGAATTCAAATCCCAGCTTTTCCACTATCGACCTCCCTGTAACGCTTGGGGGACACTCATACACGGAAAGGAAGGGGATATATCCTAGAGACAAATATAACAGACCCTTCCCCCATTCGTGACCGATGCAGTGTCGAGAGGGGAAACCATTGCTATGGTACACGCATTCCATAACAGCACATCGCGAGTTAATTTTCCAGGTAGGTTTTACACTCCGCTTCTCTATCCTTCCCCCATCAGGCATTTTTAAGGAAGTGCGCGGTGATCTCTCCAAGTCTCCCCCCTTCCTAAACGAGTTCTGTGTAGGGTTAAAGGGAGGGGGGGAACATTGGGAATCCATTTATAATTCGAGGATTAAACGGAGATTAAATTTCGAAAAGGGAAGACGCTTTCTATGGACGGGCGACCACGATAATCTGAAAAAGGAGTTGGGATCAGGCGATTCCAAAAAAATACATTCCATTAATTGGTCATAAAACCATGAATGGAAAGGAAGCGAGTTTAGCACGAATGAGGATGGATCCAGCGACGTGCGCATATGCCCATATGCAGTGCGTGAAAAAAGGAATATAATGAGTCGTGCCATGGGCATATGGCATAGGCAGTGAGTGAGAACAATAACAAAATGAGCCCAGCGGCGTGCAAATAGACCCACAGACAGTGAGTGAAGACAAGAACAAAATTAGATCAGAGGCGTGCAAATACATCCATAGGCAGGGAGTGAAAACAAAAACAAAATGAGCCCAGCGACGTACAAATAGACCTATAGGCAGTGAGTGAAAACAAGAACAAATTAAGTCCAGGGACGTGGACATAGGTCTGCGAAAACTAAAGCAAAAATAGATCCCCCATCAACCGAAAAGACCTTGAACACGTTACCTCCCAAATCAGAAAACAAATGTGTGGTTTAATCAAAACAAAATCAGAATTTATACAGAGTGAAGGCAAAGGAAAATCATACTAAAATCGCATATTAGCCAAATAGGAAAAATGAACAAAGTAAAAGGAGAAAAGTGGAATGGGATAAAAGAATTGCTGAAATGTAATGGAAAATAACGTGAGGTAATCCATTCACCAAGAATTTTCCTCTCTCACACTAACCACTCTTTCAGTTCTATCTCGACGCCGAAGTTTTTTTCCGCTTTACATTCCGTTTGTGCGTGAAACAATACGAGCCTCTTAAGGTAACGGACAGACACCACAACTGCCTCAAAGGAGAACAATCACGCTTGGCCTTCCAGGGACCCACCCGGCCAGAAATGACGTCAGCGAAGACCTAAAAGGCTTTGCTCGAACTAACCCTCATTGCGGGCCAGATACACCATGAGAGCAGTTGTAATGTGGAGAGGCGGGGGGGGGGGGTCGTTTTTGATGATGTAGGATGCGATACATTTAGGAGACGCCGGTAGGGCTCAATGAAGGCCGTTTTTTTCCTTCAGGTATGTGAATAATATGTCGAGAAAAAAGCCCATTCCAAGCTCTTTCGTCTTTATTTATCAAGGCACCATTTAGGGAATGATCAAAGGTCAGAGAATCAGTGATTTATGTCGTCATTCCCTTTTCATCACGGGGACAAAAATTATGGATGTAGGTAAGTATGAAATATGCTCCTTCCTTCCAATGAGCCGCCGCGGAAAGGAGAAAAATGGTTTTCTGAAGATGATTTTAGCTTTTTCCTTCCACAAATGACAAAGAAAACCAGAACTGACAAACTTCAATTTGTTCCCAGCGGACAACCCTCTCCCATACTTTTTCTTTAGCACCCCCACCCCTAACTCCAAACTCACAAATACTATCTCTTTCTCTCTCCTTTTTACCCTCCCTCTCTCGGGAACGCACGCACGCAGACAAAGCCGAGAAAGGAAGAAAGAACGCGAGAGAGAGAGAGAGAAAAAAAAAGGAAAACAAGAGCGAGAGAAAAAAGAGTGTGGGAGAGGAAGAGAGGAGATAGGGGGATCGAAGGTGAGGGAAAATGGGGGATAGGGAGAGAGAGAGAGAGAGATCACTTTTATTCAAAACGACTGCAATGCTGTTCAGTGGTCACCATGTTCCGGTTTGTATTGCTCTGATTCAGTCACCAGTAGCGAATGGATTGGAATTCACAAATCTCCCTAAATTTCCGTCTCCACCTACCGTGGAAATGGTTGTTTGCCATCCGTGAATTGCTGTATTTATTAGGTTGAGGAATAATTTCTTGCGTCTTTTTAAATGTTGTGTTGATTTAATTTTTGTTGACGTGATTTGTGTACATATTAAGAAACAATAATAAATAATGAGAGCTTTTGCTTTTGCTTAGGCTACGTCTTGAAGTTGAGTAATAAGTGATTGCGGTTTATTTAAAAGTTGTGTTAATTTAATTAGGCTTTTGCTTAGGCTACGTCTTGAAGTTGAGTAATAAGTGATTGCGGTTTATTTAAAAGTTGTGTTAATTTAATTTTTGTTCTGTACCCTCAAAATGGAATGTCAAGTTGAAAGAAAGGCGCATTTTCGACACTTGTAATTCATTTTCAATCGAGACGGGAACAATGCAAACGCAGCCAAAGCTCGTCGCGAGATTTGTGCTATGTACGGAGAAAATGCTTTATCAGAAAGGACAGCTCAATTGTGTTTTTCGCATTTCAAAAACGGTCATTTCAATCTTAATGACGAAGAACGTACTGGTCGCCCCATTATGTTGGATGAAGATCGATTGAACGACCTTCTTCATAAAAATCCTCGTCAATCGACTAGAGAATTGGCTGTACAATTGGCGTGTGATCAGAAAACTGTAGTGAATCACTTTCATTCGATAGAGAAAGTTAAAAAAGTCGGTGCATGGGTTCCGCACACTTTGAGCGAAAGCAACAAACTTCAACGCTCCACAATTGCCGCAGGTTTGCTTGCTCGTCACAAGGCTACTCGTGGATATAAGGACAGATTTCTTCACCGCAACATCACTGGCAACGAAAAGTGGTGTGTTTATGTCAACATGAACCATCGAAAACAATGGCTTAGCCTCAATAAAAACCACCCGCGATTAAAGCAAGGACTTCATCTTCGAAAGACGATGCTGGGTGTGTGGTGGGATTGTGAAAGCATCATTCTCTATGAGCTCCTTGCGAACAATGAGATTGTCAATGCAGAATTCTACGTTCAACAAATGTATCGACTCGCCGAAGATATTCGTGAAAAGCGACCTCATCGACGTTATGGTGTCATTCTGCAACACGACAATGCTCGTCCACACATTGCCAATATGACAAAAGACGCCATCCAAACGCTTAATTGGGAAATCCTGCCGAATCCTCCATATTAGCTAGACTTGACTCCATCGGATTTCCATCTGTTCCGATCGCTCTCCAACAATTTGCGCGGCGTTTCGTTCAATATTGATGTGGAATTAAGAACCTGGTTAGACGAATTCTTTGAGTCATAAACCAGATATTTTTATTGCAGAGGCATCGAAAAACTAGTTGAACGTTGGTAAGAAATCGTAAATAACAACAGAGGATACATTATTGATTAAATTGCATATTGTTATCGATTAAAAATGAAGTTTTTCTAAAATTGTTAATGGTAATGAATAAATATGATAAAACCGCAAGAACTTATTCTTCAACCCAATAAGTTAACGAAGACATTGATCCGGGATCCTTTTGGCATTTCTCGAGCTAATTGGACTGGTCAGCAATTATCGATTTGCTTCAGGAGAGCCCCCCACCCCCCTGCCTCCATTAAACTCCATATTGTATAATGGCTTCGAGCCTCCATTTTGAAGCCCGAGTATTTTTATGTTATTGTGCGTGATTAAATTTCTCCTTCGGTCTTCTCTATACATCTCTACTAACTCCTTCTTCCTATGTCTATTATTTTCCTGTTCTTTCCTCGCGGGGTGATTTTACCTTCAATTGGTCACACATTTGCTTTAATTATAATTAATTGAAGCAATTCTCATTTTTCCTCATTGTTATCGCCCCATCCCCCATGTTGCTGTTTCCTCTCCCCGCACCACAAGTCAAATGACTACTGCCACCGTCAGTGGACTCCTGTGCAAAGAATAATAATGAATAACGGGAGATTTAAACAAGATAAGAGAGGGGGAGGAGGGTAAAGGCCCTTTGATTCTTGTGAAATACGAAGCGCTTAGGACCATTGTTTTCTTTTTCCTTCGCCATTTTTAAGGAATAAATTGACATCGTAAAAAAATGCAAAATAAACTGTTTTATATACAAGATTCTGTCGAGCAAATGAAGATAGAAAAAGGCTTGAAAGCAGAAATGGCATAAGAACCTATACACATCCAAGTGATAGAAGTAATGTTTTTCTATTGTACAAATTTAAAAATTAGTTAAAATGCTATAATTTTGATATCCTTATATAGGTTAGAAAAGACCTTTAAAAAGGCTATTTATTTATTTGCAAACTAAGTGCATAAAAGGGAGCGAAACATAACAATTATAAAAAAGAAAACAACTGTCCTATAATCGTCTGGTACATCACTGTAGATGGCTTTGACACAGTAGAATGTTCCCTTGGAACATAGAAAGAGACAATCAACTCCCTGTGATCCTTGGATTATTATAGATTTTGTCACAGCGACTTGCACGAGTGCGAAAATACGTGAAAAAATCAAAATTAATTCGATGAGGTTCAGATGTAAATAATCGAATTCAGATACAAAGAAGTTATGTATTAATGTGACTTCTGGTGAAAAAGAGCTTTGTAGCTAGACGAATCAAATGCTTGACTAATAAGTTGGGAATTCGCATTTTGTGGCTGAACCACACGGCTCTCGCATGTAATTGGTCTAATTACTCTAGTTTCTTATCAATTAATAAAGGAATTGTTTGTAAAAATAACATAATTCGCTTCCTTTTTCTCAACTTGATAATAGTATCTTTACAGGATTTAAAATTGGTCTTATCCGGCTCACATCACCAAACTGTCTTAAGAAAGATCGCTGGACTAGTTGTTGTACCTTTCTTCAGACACTTTGAGTTAAATCTCTGCATTGTGTGAGGGAGAGGGTGGATATGTTTGTATATGCATCTAGGTTTCTCATCAAATGGGCATTTACATAGTTGCATCAATGCAATACCTAGTTAAATGGAATACACGCTTTCTCCCAACCGCATCTCCTTCTCGGGAAGCAGCGAGAACCCCGAAGTTTAAGAATGCATCCAATGAAACTCGGCTCAGGCGAAGACCGAATCGAGTAATCTAAAAGAGTGATAATGGATCAAAGTCCATTCCAATTATAATTACCTTGATCTCAGTGCCTCCTTATTTCTGCGCACAGTGTTAAGGCCACAGGTACTCGTGTTGACCAGTTAAAGCCAATATGCGAATTCCCAGGAAACAGCTTTTGTGTGTGTCATTGTCATATATACATTCGCCAATTGTTCCCCGGCATCCGGTCGGAACGTCCACCTCCCGGATGAGCTAACGTGATCATATGCGCCACCGTGCAACAAATGGCTCGCTAGACGCAGTCGTCCGTGATTAACGATGGCAAACAAAGTTAACGTAACGAGGGGGGAAAACAAAAGAAATAAGGGGAGTATTGTGAAATGTAAAAGGAGAATTAAAAAAAAATGACTGAAAAAGAGTGAAAAGAAATGCGGGAAGATGTAAAATGAGGGAAAATTGGTAAATGCAAAAGATGAATGAAAATAAATGAAGGAAGAATAGATATACATATATATGTAAAGGAGAACTAAAATAAATGAAAGAGGATTTGTGAAATGCAAAAATAAAATGAAAAGATATGAAGGAAGAATTGATAAATGAAAAAGGAAAACAAAAGAATATAACGAATTGCTTATTGATAAAGAAGATCGAAAAGAAATGAGGGAATAATTTATAAAGGCAAAAAGGAGAAGGAAAAGAATCGATAAGTACTAAAGTAAAAAGAAAATAAATGAATGAAGAATTAATATATGAAAAAGGACAAAACATCTGTGAAGAAATGAGTTAAGGCCTGATAAATTCAAGAAGAATGAAAATCTATTAAAGGATGATTGGTAAATACAAGAGAAGAAGAAAATAAAGTAGGGAAGAGTTGATAAATGGGACCGGCACTGAGTTGGGCTCGCTTGCCCCCTCGGCCTCCCCAGTGGCTAGGAAAATGTCACAAAAGTACACAAATATATCAAAAGCTTAAAGTAATAAAGAGAATTGCCAGTCGGTGTCATTTTAACCTCACATGAAAATAATGTGTGGGAATATATACGGAAAAAACAATCCTCAGAGCTATTTTTTTATCTAAATTTGCTTTGATATAAGAAAAATAAAAAAGTTATACCTAAATTTTAATAAATTTTCTGGATTTCACGATTTGCGATCATTTTTGTTTTAAAATTCCCAAACATTCGATAATCATATTTTTTTTTCTCTTAGATAGAATTTTGATAAAAGCTTAAAATATACGAAGAAAATTCAAGCTGTTCATAAATATTGCATTTATAAAATAACGTGCTATAGATAATATATAAAAAAAAATAGTGGTAGAGAATCTAATAAAATAATATAGTAAGAATATTAAAATAATATAATAAAATAGTAATGAATCGATTTCTCCCGAGATTATAGGCGCCAACAAATCCGCGCGAAATCGATAATTCCGGGATAGATTTGGAAATTTTTTAACAATTAGCTAAAATCCGGTATCAAATGCCCGATTACAAAGTTTTAAAGAAAAAAACATTAAAAAAGGTGATACCAAGGTGTAATTTCTAAACAATTAGGCAAAACCCGTTATAAAAGGACGGGCAAAAAAAGAAAATTAAACAATTTAGCTAAAAACCGGTTTCTAAACCAGAATGGACCAGAGGCCTAATAGACCAAAAGTCTGCCAGCGAAGCACAAGTCCCTCCTGTAGCACTGGTATTGTTGCCGATTTCCATAAGATTTTATTTTTTTAATTTAATTTTTTTTTTTCACACGTTAAACAACTAACAAGTTTAATTAAACTAAGTAAGAGCATTCATCTTTTTCTCAACTTTATTTGAGGTAGGAATCACACTAAAATAGAAAGTTGATAAGTTGGAATCACGCTAGAGCGGCACCGGTATTTATATAAACTCCATTTTTAATTCACGGGGCAATGTATTAGGAACTACTAAACAACTTTTAAAGTCCTTTTTAGAACTTGCTGCCCTAAGTTCGTATTTGATCTTTAATAATGAATTCTATGAACAAAAGGAGGGGGTCGGGATGGACTTACTATTTAGGCCAACTTTCGCATATATATTTTTGTTATCACGAGCAAATTTTGCATAACACGATTTGTTGATGATATATCAATATATATATATATATATATATATATATATATATATATATATATATATATATATATATATATATATATATACACGAGGGGCGGTCAATAAGTTTTGCAATTCGGATATAAGGAAACGAAATATGAGGAAAAGTGTTTTATTATTTTTCGATATAACTACCCTCGACTTCAATGCACTTGCGCCACTTGTCCCTGAGGCTTCGAATTCCCGACAACCAGAAATCTCCCGACTGCTGTTCAATCCACTCCTGGACGGCGATTTGGACATCTTCATCGTCCCCAAACCGGCGTCCACGCAGTGCAGTCTTGAGCTGGCGGAATAAAAAGTAGTCACTAGGGGTCAGATCTGGACTGTAGGGGGGATGGTTGAGCTCCTCGAATCCGCACTCGCGCAGGGCAGCTTGTGCAGCTCTGGCCTTGTGAACTTTGACGACGTTGAAGTGGATCATGGGGCATGAGGTTTCTAGGGACCCAATGGGTAGAGACCTTGGTCATGGTCAAATTGTCGTGGATGATGTTGATAACACTTCCATGTGATATTCCAAGTTCTCGCTCGATTTCTTCGACCTTCACCCGTCGATTTTCGAGGATGATCATCTCCACATGGGCCGCATTGTCCTCATTGGTCACGTCTGACGGGCGTCCTAGACGGGGGTCATCTTCAAGGGACTCACGACCATGGTGGAACTCCCTATTCCAGCGAGCAATTGTTGTATAGGAAGAGGCGGTGTCGGTGTACACTGCAACCATGCGTTCATGGATCTCTTTTGCATTCTCACCTTCCTTGGTCAAGAATTTGATCACTGCGCGGTGCTCAACCTTCTCCATTGTTGAAAAAATTGTGACTGATAATCTGCGATCAGCTACTGCTTCTTAAATAGACGAGGCAGGAGCGTACGGCTTCAGGTCCTGACTTGTCATAACTTGTCCGAACACCCCCACAAACAGCCGACCCACTTCCTCTGTTTTGCCCTACCGATTCGCAGAACTTATTGACCGCCCCTCGTATATATATATATATATATATATATATATATATATATATATATATATATATATTGTAGATAGAGGGGAATAGGAAAAGGGGCAAAGAAAAAATAATAGCGTAGGTAAGTTGCGAACAACTTCCCGCGTCGCTGGACCACTGTTAGCCAGTGGCGAATCCACTGCGCCATCCTGACTCTCTACTCATTCAAACGTAGCTTTTGAGCCGCTCGTCTGCACTTCTCGCACGCTACCCCCTCCTAGAAGCGGGGCGTATTTTGAAGAAATGAAGAAAGCCCGTTTGGAAATGTTATCCAAGGGCTAACGCTCCCCCTTCCGGGTCTTGGCACTATTGTAGATAGAGGGGAATAGGAAAAGGGGCAAAGAAAAAATAATAGCATAGGCGAGTTGCGAACAGCTTCCCGCGTCGCTGGACTACTGTTAGTCAGCGGCGAATCCACTCCGCCATCCTGAGTCTCAAAAGTAAGACTCATTCAAACGAAGTTTTTAAGCCGCTCGCCTGCACTTCTCGTACGCTATAATATATATATATATATATATATATATATATATATATATATATATATATATATATATATATATATATATATATATATATATCGTCGGCGGCAACTCCAGCTCGTATCCGAGTATCGGTTTCGTCTTCAATTATCCGGTCTCCTAGGCTGATGTTTGTGCCAGATATGACTTACGAGAGCCAGTCTGTTAAGGAGAAAGCCCAGGCCGGGAAAGAAAGAAGGTCAGAAAGAAAACAGGAACGAATGTCAGTGGTTGAGTATTTTTTTTTGGCGATCGTGGCTACGCGACTGCCACGCGCGCGCAGTAGGCCAGTAATGCGTCAACTGCGGCTCAAAAGATTGAGATATGGGGTTTTAAGAGGAGTGGCGAAGCCACTCCTCTCAATGTAATTAGTCAATAAACACAAAACATTAAACGCATACGTTGTTTTTAATAAAAGCATTCCTTCTATAGAAGAAAAAACATCAGAAAATTTGATGTTACAAATCCCCAGTCGCAGATAGAAAATAACAAATTAAAGTTCACAAAGTACACGTGAGTCAAAGTTATGCAGAAACACGCCCACAAAGGAAAAAATGATTCCGAGCGCTTTCATCTTTATTCTTAAAGACCTTTTCAAGGAATGAACAGTAGGCTCGACATACATTGCACTAAATGGTGAAAGGGAGGATTAGACTACCCACCTCTGAACCTTAATTAGGGGGTACAAAATCCTGAAACAACTTTATTTGAGATTTTATATATGTAGTGATAATGGGGTCTAGCATGAACAAACCAAGGCTAAGGCTAAATCTGGGAACGCGTTGATGGAGATACATCCTAATATATTTTTCGAAATATAACTACTGCATTTTATGACTGGTTTGGCACTGTTCCAGTTAATGTTATGGTTAAGATTGTACATATGTAGAAAAAATGCAGATTGTTCACTGTGATTAGGTACATTGGCTTGATGTTGCTTAACCCGAACATATAGTTCTTTCCGGGTTTGTCCATAATAACATTTTTGGCTGTTGTTGCAGCCTATCGGGAAAGAACTAGATGTCCGGGTTAAGCAACATCAAGCCAATGCACGTAATAACAGTGAACAACCTGCGTTTTTTCTACATATGTACAATCTTAACCATAGCAATAACTGGAACAGAATCAAACCAGTCATAAAGTGCAGTAATTATATTTCAAAAAATATATTAGAATGTATCTCCAAATTGCAACCTTAGCCCTGGTTTGTTTATGCTAGACCTCATTATCACTACATACATAAAATATCAAATAAAGTTGTTTCAGGATTTTGTACCCCCTAATTAAGGTTCAGAGGTGGGTAGTCTAATCACCCCTTCCACGATTTAAGGCAATGTATGTCGAGCCTCCTGTTCATTCCTTGAAAAGGTCTTTAAGAATAAAGACGAAAGCGCTCGAATCGTTTTTCACTTTACCTTTGTAGGTGGTATCTGCATATATATATATATATATATATATATATATATATATATATATATATATATATATATATATATATATATATATATATATATTATTTATTTATTGATTGATATATTTTTATTATTTTAATACTTAATTGTACCCCTTTTTGCTTCAATTACAGTCATAATGCTTCTAAAATGTCAAGGAAAGATTTCAAAATTGCTGATGTTGCCATAGAATGTGCCTCCCATCTTGTATGAGAGAGGGATTTCATGACACTTTCATTTTTAATACGATATTTAAGAATTTGTCACTGGCTGGTTGAGGCTGAAAAAAAAATGATAGAGTAATTGTACTGTAAGAAAAAATTAACAGACTCTTCAGAGAAGTCAAAAACACTTCGGCCAACCAAATTTAGTGAATGAACTGGACAGGGTAGATATATATCAAACTTGTTTGTTTCTATTTTTTTTTTTTGCTGCAGCCCCTTATAACGCTCAGACATGTTAGCAGCATTGCCATAAGACTGCCCCCTACATTTTGAAAAAATTAGCCTAGAAGCTTCACGTAAGTACTGAACACCTGGTTTGCCATTTTCTCGCCAGTATGACTTTCTATTTCAGGAAAGGTTAAAAAGCATTCAATAGGCTATCTATCCTTTAAGTACCAAAGTACAACACTTAACTGATCGCAATGTGATAAATCTGGGGTTAAATCAACCGAAAAATTAAAATAATTAGAAGATTTAACTTCGTCAACAATGAACGCATGGACCTTTTGTGGCATTAGTTGAACAAGTTCCTCGCAGGTGGTTTTTGGCAGGTAAGAAAGATTTCCTTTGCCCGAATTTCCATATTTCGTTATGTGGTCTGCTAACCTTGGATCAAACAGTCCTAAAAATTTCCCATTTTACAATGATCTAAACCTTTATTCTGTTCCTCGAAAAGCCAAGCCATGTTCAGCTAACGTATAAATGACAGTTATGACACGTCTCAAGACATGTTCTCAGTAATCACACTCTTCCTGGCTTTGTTTCTCCAACTGTGACTTCAACCCCACACCTTGTATGCAAGTTGAATATGTTAGCAATGAGTCTCGGTGAGTAGTGCTTTTCTCATACTTATCAATTACAATAGTATTTCGCCAGTCACTAAATTCTTATCTTGTAACAAAATTTTAGAAATTGTTAGGAACAAACAGTTTAAAAACCAACAATCAACTGATCCTGTTGATGGTGAATGCAGTAACCACTCTCTCTTGTATTTCTTATCATTGGCCTTTGCCCCAATAAATAGTTTATGTGAACAGTACCTTACTGGTGTGCCACTACTAAAATGCCGGTAAGACTTGTCAAGTGGCCCATTGTACTGTTGACAGTTACTGGGTTCACAAGCGATCCAATATGCCACATCATCAACAGAGAAATCAAGCCACATCCCTGGATCTTTTACTAGGTTGTGATATTCTTCATCTTTTACAGAGAGAATAATTTCACCACCATCGCCATGATTCACTAAACCTCCATTTTCAGCAAATTTTGAGCCTTAGAATGTATTATAAAGTAATTCGAATCAACATTTGCAGTAGAGGTATCCGTATCAAGAGGATTTGCAAGCAAAGTGAGATCAGTTATGAGACAGGAGCTAGATGAACTTACTTGTGACACCTCATATTTTGATTCTGAAGTGATCAAAGTGGTATTTACCGTATTTGCCGTATTTATATCCACTGCTGATGATGGGGTTGGTTTTGATCCGGATTCTGTATATCATGGTGGGGAACAAATCAGTCAGCTTTGCAGTCTTGCGCTCTAATTCCCAAATCTTCTCTTGTTTCTTGTTTGACAGTTTTCGTTTTTACGCGCCACTTAACTGAAACCGTTTAATTTGGGTTTTGGGGGTCTGTTAAATATATAAATAGAAATATTATTTTGTTTGAATTATTATGCGGCAATCAACACAGCTGCACTATCATAGGCAGAACAATAACGGACAATTTTATTCCCAGCTTACTGCTGAATCTTGTGCTTTAATTAATAGAGACAGACTTTGTTTCAGAATCGTATTTTCAAGCTTTATAAAATGTATAGAGGAAATAAAGATATCTCTTATAGTTTTTGAAGAAAAAAACCTCGAACACAAAAAATTGTATCATGAAAAATAAAGAGACACTATAAAATAAAAACTATATGTTGTATCGTATTAGAGATGCTCCAGTTTCTAGAACGTGGAAAGATGAATCGAATGCACTTTGGATAATTGCTCTACAGCAAAGAATGACGGAGCCGTAGTGATTTGAAAATACTCCTTAAAAGTCTTGGGGTTTTCGTATTTTTTCGGAATATCTCGTTTTCTATCCCGAAATCGGAAAAAAAATCACATGCTCGTACCATCAAAATCCTCAATCTCAACCTACCCTAACTTCACAACCTCAAATTTTACAAAACTCTACGGGTTCCATTACCCAACTTTCACATTCAGCACAGGAAACTTTAAACTGAATTTGCAAGTGATACGTGGGTCTGTCACCTCTGCAACCTCATCCCTTCATCAGGTCGATCCTCCCTTTAGCATTCATGGCCCACTCTCTGGTTTCTCCTCCCTGAATGACACGCGTTCAATGCAGTGTCATTCCAGCCTCTTCAGTCGAGAAAGCTTGCACTTCTTGTGATCTTGTCCTTAAAGCTGCCATTTCATCGGACATAAGGACTTATGGGAGGCGTATCCTCTCTCTCTCTCTCTCTCTCTCTCTCTCTCTCTCTCTCTCTCTCTCTCTCTCTCTCTCTCTCTCTCTCTCTCTCTCTCTTTCTCTCTCTCTCTCTCACTCTCTCGGGTTACGTCGTGTTTTCCCATGGACATTCATCATAGCCGACGTGGACATTCTAATTTTGGCCCTCGATTTCCTTTCCGCTCATGACCTTTTGGTCGATTCTCGTCGCCACAAGCTTATCGACAGAACCACGACACTAACAGTTGCTGGTTCATTTTTTCTTGCCACCAGCTCTCTCCTCCCTGTTCGTCTCCCTGCAACTGCCCCCACTTCCAGGAACTTTTGCGGGAGTTCCCAAGCCTCTGTCTGCCTCCTTCTAAGGACAGACCTATAAGGCAGAATGTGTTGCACAGAATAGAGACGATAGGAGGACCAGTTTCCTCACGTCACCGTCGAATAGCACCAGATAGACTTGCCCTAATGAAGCAGGAATTTAAGTTCATGATGGAGGCCGGGATCGCTTCCCTATCTACCTCCCCATGGGCTTCACCGCTTCATGTAGTACCTAAGTCTACTCCGGGGGAATTCAAAGCTGTAGGTGACTACAGGCGACTCAATGCCTCTACAGTTCCGGATTGATATCCTCTGCATTTCTTATCAGATTTTAACGCCGTTCTCTTCGGTGCTCCATTTGTTTCTCGTCTCGATTTGGTTTGCGCTTACAACCAAATCCCAATTTAGCATGATGATATTCCTAAGACGGCTATCACCACCACATTCGGTTCCTTCGTCATGAACCAAATACCTTACGAACTTCGTAATAGTGGTCAAACCTTCCAACGCTTCATGGATCAGGTTCTGAGAGGTATTCCCTTCGTATTTTGTTATATAGACCAGGGTTTCCCAACCGGGGGCCATATGGCCTCCTAGGGGCCATGGCACATCTGCAGGGGGCCACATGAATATTTTAAGCTTTAGAGGGGCCACAGGACTCAACCTATTGAAACCTGAATTATAGTTAGGGCAGTACCTAATTTTAATTTATTCATTTGAATTACATTTAAAAAAAATAATAGATATATTTTCCCTCTTTTTAAATATTTTATTAGCATAATATGATTTACATTAATTTGTAAAAAAATATTTTGCATCTTACAAGCTTATTCTGCGGCACACTCCATTGTGCGCTTGATCGTTATGCGCCTGACACCGTTGTCGGCTTGATGAAAATACTTCAGATGGAACTTTAAATCCTTACAGTCTGTTTATCAAGTGGTTCGGCGTTATAGTATGTAAGTAGCTTTTATTTGTTTACCCTAATACTGCGAAGTTGTAGTAATTTTACTAGTTTTTAAAATGATAATAGATTGCCACAAGCACAATAATATAAGACTTTTATAAGTAAATAACTGATCATTTTTGTTTGTAAGTAAGGTGTGCGATTGCTAGACCAACACCAAATCATTTTTTTTTTCACTTCGGTTTCACTTAGGGCTTATTTACGAGATTATCATTTAATCTTATATTCTAATGATTGTACTTATCGTTTTATATATGTATTAATTTGAGTAATATATATGTATATATAATATATTACTAAAATTAATGCAGATCTACCCCCCCTGACGGAGTACATTTCTGCTGTTTTGCATTTAGGTACAGGTACAGAGTACCAGGATGTATAATCAAGAACGAAAATTTCGGACATGTCCAATTAATAGAAACGCTCATAAAAATAGTTGCATTGTTTTGCGGTTCTTTTTTTAGTGTCAAATATTTACCATTAAGGGCAAGTTTTAGCACAAAAAAGGAAAACAAAATTTTCACTTCAGCTATTTTTATGAGCGTTTCTATTTATTGGACATGTCTGAAATTTGCGTGGCCGACTGTAATAGGAGTTGGTGTTTGGCATAGACTCAGTGTTCTGCACAGGGAATGGAGGTTGTTTCTGGGTCTTTTCTCAGAAATACTGTTCCCTTTTCGCCGCTGAGATAAGCGCCTTTCATTCTGTTGCGGTGAGCTTCGGCTCTAAAATGTAATATATATATATATATATATATATATATATATATATATATATATATATATATATATATATCATTAATATATTAAATTTCTTCTGCACAGATTACCCATGTCTACGGCGACGAAAAAAAAATGTCGACAATACTAACACCAGACAATATAACACAGCCATTGTGTCTTATATGTATGGCTACACTTTCTAATGATAGTATGCGACCAAGTAAGCTTAAAAACACATTTGGAGAATAAGCACAAGGGAAAAAACGATAAAACATTAGATTACTTTAAAATGCTGTGGGATGATTTCCAAGCAAGGAGCACTATTAAAGATATATTTAGCAAAACAGCGGCAAAACTAGACAAAGGTTTAATTGCATCTTATGAGATTTCCAAGCTAATAGCGAAATCGGGAAAACCTCATACTAATGGCTAAGAATTGATTTTGCCTTCAGTATCTGTGGTTATTTCAACTGTCATGCAACAAAATCCCCCCCCCCAAAAAAAAAAATCACTGAAGTCATTCCGCTGAGTAACAATACAGTATCAAGACGTATTGGCGAAATGGCAAAGGATGTGGAGGAAAAACTCGTTAAACATTTACAAGCAAAGACCTTTGCATTGCAAATTGATGAAACGTTATTACGTGATAACGAAACCCTTCTCATGGCGTATGTTAGGTTTTTAGATAAAGATCAACTCAGAGAAGTAATGCTTTTTTCCCGCAGCCTTGTGACAGATAATAAAGGTGAAACAATTTTCAAAGAAGTAGTGACCAATTACAAAGAAAATGATATTCCACTTGGGAATATTATGGCTTGTGCAACTGATGGCCCCGCTGTTATGGTAGGTAGATATAGGGGATTTATTGCACATTTAAAAGAGGCTGTACCTAAAGTTTTTTGCATACACTGTGTTGTCCACCGTCAACATCTGATTGCAAAAAACCTAGGAGGACGTCTGAAAGATTCACTTGATAGTGTAATCAAGACAGTCAACCTTATCAAGTCAAATCCACTTCAAGAGCGTCTTTTCTGACAACTCTGTGCTACCAATGAAGAAAGATTTGAGCGCCTACTTTTGCATGCAGAGGTGCGATGGCTTTCTAATGGCAATTGTCTGAATCGCTTCATTGCACTTTGGGATAGTGTTGTGTTATTTCGGGATGGTAAACAGCTCGGATTAAGAATCATTGCTGCCAAATGTGACATATTCTACCTTACAGATATATTTGAAAAGCTAAAAATATCTTGAACAAACAGCTACAAGATAAAAATGCAAATATTTTAACTTGCAAAGAGTCTATTTGTGCATTTATGGGGAAAATTAAGCTGTTCAAGACAAATATGGGGCGAAAAGAGTTGATGCAGTTTCCAACCCTCCGCACTATTGAAAGTGAGCTGAAAGAAGATGATATTTTAGTATACATTGATCATTTGGAGAAATTGCATAGTGATATGGAAGTTAGGTTCAGAGATCTTCTACAACTGGACATTCCAGGTTGGGTAGTAGACCTATTTGGAATTAATGCAGCTAATGTTGATATCAGATTACAAGAAAGCCTCATTGAGTTACAGAGTGATCAAACTTCTCTTGCTAGATTTAAGCATGGTGTCAGGAACTTATGTACAAGTCATGAAATTGCTATGAAATACCCTTTGCCTTAAGACGAAGTAAAATTAGATTTTATTGCTTTTCCTACTTCTTATCTGGTTGAGTCGGGTTTTAGTAAAGTGTCACACATCCCATCAAAAGCTCACAGCCGCTTAGAAATAGTAAGAAGAGGTGATCTTCGTCTGTCTCTAACAACTATAGACCCTGATATTGAAAAACTTGTGAAACTGCATGAAGCACAAGGGTCGCATTGAATGAATACAGAGTTGATGATATATTTATTTCATTTTGCTAAAGGATTTTACTTTTTGTTAGACTAATTATTTATTTTAAAAGAGTATTACATTTTTGCTAACCACTCTTTAATTTTTGCTATGTGTATAGTCCTATATATGTGATAAATATAATTGGACCTGAATACAAATAGCTGTTTTAATATCTGTTATCCTTTAAAGTAGAGTTAAACTGCATATTACCTACTGAAAATAATGATTATGGGCCGCAGGAAAAAATAAAGTTCCTAAGGGGGCCATAAGCCAAAATTGGTTGGGCACCATTGATATAGACGACCTCCTGTTAGCATCTTCGACTTTAGAGGAGCATTTTTCTCGCCTTCGCAAGATTTTTGCACGTTAAGGTGAGTATGGTATCGTACTAAACACTTCTAAGTGTATCTTTGGTGTCACAAAGCTCTCCTTTTTGGGACACCATATTTCCCCTGAGGGAATTCATCCTCTCGAGGACAAAGTTGAAGTTATCCGGACTTTTCCCCGACCTGCTTCGCTAAAGCGACTTAGTAGATTCTATTGGATGGTAAACTTTTACCATAGGTTCATTTCCAACATCTCCCACATTATGCAACCTCTCTACGAATTGCTTTCCAAGTCCAAGAAGAACCTTCCTCTTTCCTGTTCCCCCGAAGCTTGTGAGTCTTTTTCTCACACCAAAGAGGCTATGGCTTCCGCTATCACCCTGGCCCATCCTCACCCATGAGCTCTCATAAGCGTTGCTTCGGACGCGTCTGCTACTCATGTTGGTGCGACGCTACAACAGAAAGTTGGTGAGTCTTGGCAACCACTTGCTTTCTTTTCCAAACTCTTCTTTCTTCTCAACAGAGGTACAGTACGTTTTCCCGCGAATTACTGAGCATATCCCTCGCCCTCCGTCACTTCCAACAATACTTGGAAGGGAGTGAATTCACTGTCTTTACCGCCCACAAGCCATTGGATGGCGCGCTCGCCTCTCTGCACTCTGCAGTTGATACTCGTCACCTTGACTTTATCCTGCAGATGACAAACGATATTCGCTACGTTCCTGGTTCTTAAAACGTCGTACCAGATGCGCTCTCTCGCATTTCATCGATTTCAGGCACGCAACTCTCCCAAACTGCGCCCATCGATCACGCGATAGTAGCGCTTGCCCAGGAACAAGATGAAGACACGCAAACACTGCGTCACTCTTTTGAACTCTTCGTTCGCGAGATCGACTTGCCGGACAGTCCACCCAGGCGTATCCTGGTTAACTATTCAATGCCTGACTGTCTTCGTCCTTCATTCCTCTCGTTTACAGTCGGCTTGTCCACCCAACATCACTTGGGTGGACAAGCTACCCTTAATTCTCCTGTGAATTCGTGCCTCCTTGAAAGAGGATTTGAATTGCTCTGCTGTGGAACTCGTCTATGGTACGCAACTTCGTTTTCCAGGTCAATTCTTTTCTTCCGTTGACTGTCCTCTTCCTTCCGACACACACCCTGCTGCATACGTACACAATTTAGTAGGGGCGATGTCTGAGGTAAAGCCGACCGCCACAAGAGTGCTGGCTAATCAGAAACCTTTCGTGCCAAAGTAGATGGCAACTTGCTCTCATGTGTTTGTCTGTCGCGATTCCACTCGCATATCCTTGCAACCTGTCTATGACGGACCCTTTCTCGTTGTCTCCGGAAGCCAAAATTCTTTGTACTGCAGCTTGGCACCAAGCAGGATACGGTTTCCATCGATCGGATTAAACCCGCTTTCGTAGAGGCCGTTCATCTGAAACAGCCACTACCTTTCTCTTCCACTAATATAGGTCCAGTGGTTATCCCAGCCTACCTTCCGCACCCAACTATTCCTTCAACACTTCCCAACCCTTCTTCGGCGTTTTCAAATCAAATTGCAACTTTTCCTCCAACTTCTTTACTCGCCAAACCATCCACCAACCATCTTTACACCCCCCAATTCTTCTTCCCAACTGCTGTCGCCTCACTTTTTGTTGCAGGACCACTCGACAGCAGCTGGAGAACATCAAGCTACCAAAACGCAACTCCCGACTGTCACTGTCGCCTTTTCGGGAGGTCCAGAACAATCGTCACCCGACGCTCCGGTCCTCGCTCGCAACAATCTCCCGCATCAATCGAATGGCAGTTCTAATCACCATCTGACCCGCAATCCGAGTCAGCCAATTGGCACTATAACCCATTCTGGACGCGTTGTAAGGAGGCCTCGCCGCTATATAGACTAAGATGTTTTTTTGTAAACACTTTGTGTTGTGCGAGCTTTTCCTTCGGTGGGATAGTATTGTAGCGGTCTATACCCCTACAAGTGGAAATACTTAATCATAACAGTATATATATATATGTATATACATAGTTTGAAGAAGGGTTGGTAACCATAACTTAAATCGTGTGATTGGTACGCCCGATCTATAAATGCGTTTTAAAAACAAACAAGAGATTCATTCACCTTTCTCTTTTCATCGGAATCAGATCTGTAATATTTGAATAGTAAATTTTAGTTAAATATGTCCCCAAAGAATCTCGTTTTAATGCGTGATTCTTCTCTCATTTACAGACCCTTCCAACTCCGTTGAAACCTATTTATGTATCCAATTTAATCCATATAATCTATTTGTACATATAATCTATTTATCACACCAATAATCTATTTAATAATTACCAAGAAAATTACCAATTACCTTTTTATAAATTATTAATCTATTTACCAAATTAATAATTATCACCATTTAGCATTTACCAAATTGCAACCTTTTTATCCATTAACGAGAATCCAATTTGTAAGCTATTTACCCAATCTAATTAAGATTTACCCCATCTATTTAATATTGACCCGATCCATTTAACTATATAATCTATTTGCTCATATAATCTATTTATCAATCCATATAAATATTTATCATACATTTATAATATTTACTCATTTAACATTGAAATATAATCTAATTAATATTTGTCAATCTAATTATCAATCATCCTATGTGTACTCTAATTCTCATTAAATCATGCAAAGTTAATTCACCCGCGTAAAATTCAATCCAATCATAAACTGTATAATTTCACTTTTTAATCACAACTGTTCATTCCATAATATATATTTTTCGTAACTCTTTGTTCTTAATTCACGTATTCCCACGACGTCGCCGATTTAGGCCTAATGAAATTTCGTGTGCTGGTATTCAGACTTCGCGTAGCAATTTTCATTCCCTTGAATAACAAAAATATAGGTTTGGGGGTTTATTGTGACCTGAGCTATCTAGAAAGAAGATATATATAAAAATAAATTTTCTGAACTTCACCATTTGTAATGCTTTGAGTTTTAAAAACACAAAATTTCGATACTTATATTTATTTCTGAACTTCACCATTTTGTCTCATAATCCTAAGCCTTTCCGTCGACTAACCTCCATTGATATTCCCTCCCTATCTAATGATGTGGCCTCCAAACATCCTCCCATTGATGCTTCTGCATCTCCTGACCAGATTCTCTCTTCTTTGGAGCAACCCCTTCACACTTGTCTTGATGCCCACTCTCCCCTTGTCAACTCTTCGAACTCCCGTTGTCACCGTGCCCCTTGGTACTCTATGGAACTCCTCCGTGCTAGGCAGTCCATGCGTGCCCATGAAAGAGTCCTTAGAAAGGCTCGAGCACCCGTGGGCAAGACACGACCCCTCTCTCGCTGGCGTTCCGACTTGCGACAGCTTCCTACGTGGCGAAATTAAAATCTGCTCGTGAAGCCTACTCACGTAATCTGATTACTGATAATAGGAATGATCCCCGTACCGTCTTCCGCCTGCTCTTCCGTCTTACTTCCCCAGCCCAGGTCTCCCCACCCATTAGCCCTGCTACTCTCTCGAATTTCTTTGCAGATAAGGTCACTAACCTCCGTGCCTCCCTCCCTCAGCCTTCTGTCCCGGCTCCTGCCATTCTCCCTGACTTCCCACCTCAGCCGCTTATCGTTTTCCCCGCTGTGACCACGTTGGAGCTTACAGCCCTGCTCTCGCGTTCTAAGAAATCGGGCTCCCCAAAGGACATTTTTTCGCCTAAACTGCTATGTAAAATTCTGCCTGCTATCCTCCTAACGCTTCTTCCCCTGTTCAACACTTCACTTGCAACTGGTCTTGTTCCCTCTTCCTTCAAACGTGCCCACATCCGTCCGATTCTTAAAAAGCCTCAACTGCACCCCACTGAGCCTTCCAATTATCGCCCGATTTCGCAACTTCCTTTCCTCTCTAAGGTTCTGGAGAAAGTGGTTGCTTCACGCATCAACAGTCACATGGTGGCCTGTAACATTGATGAAACCTATCAATCTGGTTGCAAGTCAGATCACTCCACAGAAACCGCCCTTCTCAATGTGTCCGATTGCTTTCGAAGAGCCGCGGACAGGGGTTGTGCCTCCATCCTCGTTCTACTCGACCTCTCCTCTGCCTCCGATACTATTGACCATACCATCGTACTTGATCGTCTCCACTCTTTCCTTGGCATATCAGGCACCGTGCTTGACTGGTTCCGCTCTTACCTCTTGTCTCGTATCCAATCCGTTGTGGTTGACGACGTTTCATCCGACTCTACCCCCATTCGCTTTGGAGTGCCACAAGGCTCTGTCCTTGGTCCTCTGCAATTTCGTATCTACCTTCTCCCTCTTAGTTCCCTTCTCCGTAATCTAGGTTTATCCTTCCACCTCTATGCTGATGACACTCAAATTTTGGTTTCCTCATCCCCCACGTCTCTTGCCTACTCTATCACTAACCTCCTGGCTGCCTACTCCTCCATTTCTGACTGGCTCTCTACCAACTTCCTCAGGCTTAATCACTCCAAAACTGAGGTCCTCCTCGTCGGCACCCCTGCTCTTGTCAAAAATTCTAGATCTCTCTTTCCCTCGCCTACTCTGGGCGGTAATACTATCATTTTCTCTGACTGTGTTAGGAATCTGGGCGTTGTTTTTGATGAGCATCTCTCCTTTAAGCCTCATATCCGCAATGTCAGCAAATCCTCTCTATGTTTCCCTCGTAAGTTCTCTCGCATTCACTCACTTTTATCACCAAAGTCTTGAGACTGCTGTTCATACCTTCATCACCTCATGCCTTGACTACTGTAATTCTCTGCTTGTGAATCTGCTATCCTCCTCTCTCCGCCCCTTCAACTTGTACAGAACTATGCCGCCCGGCTTCTCCTTCGTCGCCCTCGCTTCTCTCCCTCGAAACCCTTGCTGCATGAACTGCACTGGCTCCCTGTCAGATCCCGTACTCACTTTAAGATACTTATCTTCACATTTAAGGCCCTAAACAACAAGGCCCTGTCTTACCTCTCTTATACCCTCTCGCCACGCCATGGGGGATAGACGCTATCCCTACACCAAGGAGTGCACTGTACTCGAAATGAAGATTACTTCAACTTCGTACAAGAAGCACGTCCATGAAAGAATCACCTTGGCCACAGCTGCAGTCAGAATTCTATACATGTTCAGAAATCTCCGTGAAAGCAATAAAAAATGATCTACAATGCACTTGTAAGATCGACGCTGCCCTACCCCCTTTCCGCACTCTCGTGTGTCTCGAAGATACAAAAGAGGAAACTACAAGTAGTGCAGAAAAAATGTGTGTACCTAATTACAGGTACACTCAGGCGAGAAAGAAGACGCCAGGAGGAGGTGCACCGGGTGGCGGGGTTAAGTCCCATTAACGTTGTCATAGAAGAACGGATAAGGAATATGCAGGAACTGGTTAATCGAGAATTGAACGATGATATCGTCCAAATGATTAACCAGAACAGAAGAGGTATAAGTCGCGCCAGATTTCCAAGCTCTGCTGGGCTTTTAGCTGTCGGAGCAGCAGTGCCGTTCTGCGCATGAGAATAACAATGTTTTTACCCCAACCAAGAAAACCGACCAAGAAAAGAAAACCTAATTACGAAACCTCACCAATTTCTACAAGAATTCACCGAATATGGAGAGTAAATTCACCGATGAAGACCCTACTATAACGAAGAAGACATCAAAGAAAAAACAAAAGACACGATTTACACTCACTACAAGATATACAAAAAAAAGACAAACAAACAAAGCCACTAAGCATAATACTAAAGGAATTAAAGTAATTTATTACTACAACAGCAAATGCGCATAACGTATCCAAGAACATTATTTTTTTTAAGACAAATGGCTTGAACGCCATAATAATATAAACTATCCCAAAGACAACAAAGGAACCACAAACCAAGAAAATATTTAAAAGCGATAGGCCTGATCACCAGGCACTTAGCATCTCTTTGCACCCTACCACACTTCTTTCTCTTTTCACCACTTGTCTATTTTCAGCTATCTGTCCCGACACCCTTTCTTATCTCCTATCCACACCTACTCACTTACATCGTTCATAGTCTGACTATTTGTCGCTCTGATCCAGTTCTCTGGCATAGGAGGCAAATTAAGATTTAAGTTTGAAAACGTGCTTCTTTTAACGGCGGACAACTTGCAGACGCCGAGATGTCGGAAGTATGATTTCCGGCTGAAGTTGCACGTTAATTGCCGGTTTCTTCATTCGAATAATGCCGGCTTCGGCCATCCGCAATCTTCTGCTGTTGGAGTCTCAGGATGATGGAGGTGTCCTTATTCAGCTTTTCACGGGTTAGGGTAGTGCCATGAAAGTTGGTGTGTTTTTAAATCGCGCCATCTTGAAGGTGAGCTGTCAGTCGCCTTGACAGGGTTGTGGAGGTTACGCCGATGTACTTTGAATTGCGGTGTTCGCAGTCACCAACTTTGAACGAATATTTGTACACGACGTGTTAGTCTCCTGGAGTTCGCTCGTCGGAGGGAGACAGCTGTTCTTCATGATGCAACTACTTGTTTTTTTTTGGTTGTGTAGTATATAATCAGATTTATATCCATATTAGGATCGGCTCGGGTCACATTACGATGGAGAATGGCTTTGAGAGCCTTTTCGTCTTCACGATAGCCGGTGTTCATATTGACCTTGTAATAAAGGTCGAGATTATTCTTCTTCGGAGTAGACTGGACGCCAGGACGAGCAGCCAAGTTCATTTTCTCTTTCATGGTGGCGTCGATGGATTCGTGTGGGTAGCCGTTGTTAACGAGAACTGGAGAAACCTTCTTAAGTTCGAGATCAACAGACGTCCACGAGTATGAATGGGAAATTGCCTTGTTAACTAAGGCATTGATGACTAATCTCTTGTAGCGTTCAAGACACTCAGAAGAACCGTTTTAGCAGAAACCCAAGTTCGTGGCCTTAACGTATACTTGGGTCACAAATTTTGACTCCTGGGCACTTATGAGGATATCAAGGAAGGGAAGGGATCCTTCATCTTCGTTTCGTGGGTGAAATTCAAACACGAGTTGTTCTTGAATGTTTCAACTATGCCGTTCACTTGTTCGAGGTTATCCGTATTCAAAATTATTTCATCGATATAGCGCGGGTAGATGGGAGGCTTAGGCGCTATATTGTTTTTGAACATCTTGTTCTCAACTGAGCCCATGTAAAAAATGGCAAAGAGGACGCCAAGGGGTGACCCCATCGCGATGCCATCGATTTGCACGTACATTTTCCCATCGGGACCGTATAACGGGGCTTCTTTTGTACATACTTGGAGGAGCTGTCGCAATATGTCTTGGGGAATGGTGAGAAGTGTGGAGCCTTTCGTATGGTAAATGACATTGGTTATCAATTTGATGGTTTCTTCAACTCTTCTACATATCCTTCAAACTTCCCAGCCAGCAGTCGTACTAGCTTCTCTGTACGTAAAATCTCTATTCACCACTGTTCCTGTTGATGAAACCATCGGGAATTATTTTGTCTTGACAATAAAATCATAACTTCTCGGCTGATTCTAACGAAATTTGTAACCCTTATGTTGTTATAAATTCTTTTTAGAACGATATAATTAGGGTTGCCAACCGTCCTTTATTGGAAAGGACAGTCCTATATTTAGCTTTCCTTTCCTTTCATTAGTTTGGAAAGGACGCCAAATATCCTTTATTTTGAAAATTGTTTCCAAGATAAGACATTAATGGTATAAGTTATTTATACGGATATTAATCTACACTGTTTTTCTTAGGAATTAGATATTTTTTAAATTATTTTGCTTTTATCGTATGTATATATATTTGTACAACATACTTAATTAATATCATGATACATGACAACATGAATCACCCGAAGAAAGCGGAACTAAAAGTTAAATATGCAGCGATTGAGGGTGTGAGAGGCGACATGGGATGGAGTCCTTTTAGAGAAAGGTGTATGAAAGCGTCTTTGAGGTATAAAATTAGACTGGGGCAGATGGAGGATATAAGATTGACGCAAAAGGTTTATTTGTGGAATAAGAACAGTAGCAGTTGGAACAAGAGGTGCATGAGGATGACAAATGTGTGTGGACTAGTATGAGTGGACAATGTTAAATGCGAATGGGAAGGGACGTAACTCGGATGGGAAGAAGTGGAAAAATGAAATAGATAAAGTGGTGAAAGATGTGGCTCAAAGAAAGTGGATTGATGAGATGGAGAGAAAGAAGATACTAGAGTTATATGAGGAGAAAAAGGCGCTAAGGTATGAAAGTTGGTATGGTGGAAGCTTGGGTGGTGACCTTCTCTTCCGTGCTAGGACACAATGTATGGATGTGAATGCGAGAAGTTACAGATGGTCAGAGTCTGGCAGTAAAATGTGTGAGATGTGTGACATGAGTGAGGATTAGACAGTAGAGCATGTCATGTTGGAATGCGACAAGTATGTTAGTAAGAGAATGGAAATGATGCAGGTCATCCTGAATGAAATGGGATGCGAAATGAATGAGGTGATATAAAAGAGTGGAAGAGAATGGCTACTTATTTTGTTGGGACTCTGTGACCAAACAAATGGATGAATGATGTAGCAGTGAAAGATTTCTGGAGAGCATATGGAAAGTCAGAATATGTTTATAGGCAGGTAACATTAGGATAATACTAACTGTTTCCGTCTTCACTGGTACTGCCGATACAAAGGCCTGCCTGGAAATCAAGATCAAGATCAAGCTGTTCGTTTGAATATAAGTTTCGTTTTCGGTACTGAGCGATTATGAGGCACGTGTTGATATGTTGTAACTTGTATCCTGTTTGAAATAGCAGTGTCACTCCTAACATGATATATTGTGACAGGTAATTTTTAAGTCTTTTACGTTCTCATTTGTAAGCTTGACTGTTCGTTGATTTCGTTTATAGAATAACATAACATAATTTCACATATGACAAAAGCCACAAGGGCCTATCAAAGGTCATCCGCATCCGTCAAAACCCACCCACAAAAAGCACCATCGCGAGAACCGCTTCATTTTCTTGCCTTGGTCTATCTCTGTGCTCTCCACATGCACAGCCTGATTTTGATTAGGAGCTGGTCGATGACCTCCATGGTAGTGATCACTTTCCCATTCAAATATAATTTTCTGGGTGGCTGCCACCTGAGATCCCACCTCGGTGGTGCTTGGCGCAGGCGCGGTGGCCTGCATTTCAGGAAATGACTGAATTCTCTATCTCATTCAAGGAGTTTAGGTCGTTAGATGAGGCCGTTGAGTTCTTCTCTGGCAGCCTCATCGCTGCCGACCTGACTACTATTCCCAGGGTAAATATGTAGATTAGCGGCCCGGCCGGAAAAAAAATTGTGTGTAAATATATCGTTCACTTGTGTCGGAATATTCATGCGCGTTTGAGTCCTTTACGAATTATTATTCTATAAACAATTAGGATTATATACTGGGGGGCTGTGCCCCCAGACCCCCCCCCAATTTAATGAAACTCAGGATCATCGTAGTGTAGTCACCCCATTGTGTTTACCCCCACACGAGCCGTCAACTTAAATGTACTCCAAAAACGTGAAACATTTTTGAACACGGACGAAATAGTATGTCCCATCGTTCGCGCCGATAATCTACATATTTACCATTCCCAGAATGTCTGGCCCTTTTGCACGCTGACTACTCCTGTGACGCTATGCCTACATGCGCTATAAGCGCTGCCGAACAATTTCACTGTCGGTTAATTTAGTCAGGCTAGGTTCCGGTATATTTTGAACACCTGTCTTCATTAACGGGAAGACCACTCTAGCAGAGGTGTAGAAGTGAGTCAAAAGGATTTGGGGTAAGTTCTTGCAGAATCCCCGTCCCTTTTCTCCTGGAGGATGGGACGCAATTTTGGACCCAGCATCCGTGGCCTAATCCTTCATGACCACTTTCTCAGCATTCTCTAGGCGGGATGCTTATCCACCAGCATTCAATGCACATTGTGATGTCATGGAAGGCTGCTGACTGGGCTTTAATTCCAGAGGTGAACCTTTCAATAAGAACATAAGAAAAGAAGGAGACTGCAAAAGACCATTCATGGCCTACACTTGGCAGCTCCTGTTCCATTCAACACACAAAAGATTTCTTACCAGAGAAAAGTCATCAACATTGTCACCCTTAACAGGAGTTTGTCAGATCTAATCTACAATATACATAAAATGCATCCAGAGGATTATGTCCATTCATGCAACCGCAAAATATAATCTTCCCACTCCTTAGAAAAATATATACATATGTACATAAAAAAAGTCAGTCCCATCTAGCAGCTTCATCCATATATTTATCTAATCTATTCTTAAAACTACCCAGAGAGGAGGCTTCTATCACATGCCTAGTGAGCCTATTCCATTCATCTACCACACGATTTGTAAACCAATTCCTCCCAATCTCCTTCCTAAACCTATACTTATCAAGCTTAAACCCATTGCTACGTGTCCTGTCATGTTCACTAAGTATAAGAACCTTACCCAGATCCCCTTTATTATATCCTTTTACCCATTTGAAGACTTCAATCAATTCCCCTCTGACTCTTCTCCTTTCCAATGTATGTAGATTTAGTTTTCTGAGCCTTTCACCATAGGGTAAGTTCCTTAGCCCACCAATCATCTTTGTCATCCTTCTCTGCACAGACTCAAGCAAATCAATATCCTTCCTATAATATGGTGACCAAAATTGTACTGCATAGTCTAGATGAGGCCTAACTAGCGCCAGATAGAGTTTTAGAATGACTTCAGCACTCTTATTGCTTACACTCCTCCTAATGAATCCCAATATCCTATTAGCTTTATTCTTAGCATTTAGACATTGCTTTCTAGGACGAAGGTCTGAACTTACCAAAATACCCAAGTCTCTCTCACAATCAGTTCTCCCTAAAATTCTGCCGTTTAATTTATAACTATTCAATGGATTATTTCTACCTATACTAAGTACACTACATTTGTCTATGTTAAACTTCATTTGCCATTTCTCGGCCCAATTGGACAGAATGGTCAATTCCTCCTGCATTACAACAGCATCAGAATCAGCCCTAATGGCCCTACCTAGCTTAGTATCATCAGCAAATTTACTCAGGTCACTACTTATACCTATGTCAAGATCATTAATATACTCTGAGTGAGTTGTGTTCAGCTTTTGCTTCATGCTTGGACCCCGCCCATGGTCCGGATGATGTCCCCTACTCCATGCTTTGACACCTGGGTGAGCGAGGCATGGCCTTTCTGTTAGATTTGTTCAACAGGATCTGGGTGGAGGGTCCTGTCCCAGATTCCTGGCGAATCGCTACTGTGCTCACCTTTTGCAAACTGAGGGAGATCACTCTACTCCGACCGGTTTCCGCCCAATCTCTAACCTCTTGCATGTGCAAGCTGATGGAGGAATTGGTAAATGTTAGACTAGCCTTTTTCCTGGACAGCGGAAGCCATCTGTCTTCTGCACAGTGCGCAAGTTCAACTCCATGTTGAATGCTCTGCTCTGACTTGAAAATGCCGTCTACGAGGCCTTCCTTCGTAGACAGCACGATGTTTTTCGATCTGGAGTAGGCTTACAGTATGGAGACTCTCCACATGATGCGGGTGAGGGGGCACCTCCCAATGTTATATCTGAATTTTTGCGAGATCATCAATTCCTGCATATGGGTGGGGGGAGCCCTCTCCGGCTCAATGGAGCAGGAAGACAGTGTCCCGCAGGGAAGTGTCCTTAGTGTCGCACTCTTTGCCCTGAGCAGCAACGTCATCACCTCAGTGCTGCTGGAAGATGTTCTTGCTACTCTCTATGTGGAGGACCTTTAGATCTCTTTTGGCGTGGCCCAGATGCCAACTCTGGAGTGTTTGTAGATGTCTGGGTTTTTTTTATGGGAATAGGAGGTTGTATGCGATGGATGGGCTCCATCTTAGTCGGGCAGGTGTTGAGGTTCTATGGGGGGAGCTGGATAGTGTGATTAGGTCCTTACGGGTGGGAAACTAGAAGCTGTTAGAGGTAAGGGAATAACAGGAATAGAGGGCAGGTGTAGGAAATGGAAGGGATGCAGAGATAGAGGAATAGCTAGGGGAGAGGGCATACTGATGCATTATAGGGGGACTAATGCACAAGTCAATGAGCAGATAACTAGGAATAAAAAAGCACAATGCAATGAAGATGGGAATAATAAAAAAAAACTTAAAAATATACTAGACAAATGGTCGGAGTATAAGGAATAAGATAGATCTCTTAAGAGTGTTAGCGAGTGAAGAGAATTTTGATATAATTGCGATAACAGAGTCATGGCTTGATTTGGCAGGTAATCACTTTAAACCTGAGGTTGAGATTGAGGGCTTTAACATGTTGCATACAGATAGGAATAGGAAGAGGGGAGGAGGGGTTATTATTTATATTAAAGATAATCTCCAGTGTTGTGTAAACAGTATAATTAAATTAGATGATAACACAGAGTCATTATGGCTAAATGTAAAGGAAGGTAAAAACAAGCTTGTCATAGGATTATTATACAGACCACCAAATCTTAGTAAGGAAGCTTCAAATCTTCTGTGGCAGGAGATAGAACAGGCATGTAGAAGTAAGCATATGTGTATAATGGGCGATTTTAATTACAGAAATATAGACTGGGAAGCTCTTGTGGGTGATCAGGAGGCTGAGGAATTTTTGAATGTTGTCCAAGATAATTTTCTGAGGCAGATTATTAACGAACCCACTAGAGGTAATAATATACTGGATTTAGTTCTGACAAATAGGGAAGAAGTTATTAAGGATACTGAGATTGGAGGAAATTTGGGTAATAGTGACCATTGTGAAATTAGATTCAAGATGTAATGGAATGGTATTGATAGTAGCATGAACAATGTTAAAATTCCTGACTTTAGAAGAGCAAATTATAATGGGCTAAGGACTTACCTGGAGGCAGTTGTACAGAAACCAGGCAATGAAATCAAATCAGGAATAGATTCAATGATATCAGTTAGTGGAGACAATAATCACCAGGAGGAAGAGATTACAATTGAAGAGGAGTATGAAAGAATAATTGAGCAATTAATTACAGGTCAGATGATTTACATTCCATATAAGGAGATTAGGACTAAAAATAATGACCCAAAATGGATGACAGATAAAATTAAGCATTATATTGGCATTAAAAAGGGCATTTATAGGAAAATAAAAAATGGAGAGGATCACTTAAGGCAGAGATATAATGAACTAGCAAGAGATGTTAAAAAGTTAATTAGAGTAGCAAGGAGAAATTATGAAATTAAAGTGGCAAATAGGACAAAGGAAGATCCTAAAAGTTTTTATCAATTATACAAAACTAAGGTTAGAGATAAAATAGGCCCACTTATAGATTCCAATGGAGAATTAGTGAGTGATAGGGACTCAATGGCTGGAATGCTAAATGACTTTTTTCTCTCAGTATTTACACAGGAGGATACTCTAAATATACCCGAGGTGTCAATGATCTTTCGGGGTAATGATGAAGAAAAATTAAAGGATATCTTGATCACAAAGGAGATAGTGACAAAGGAAATTGATAAAATCAAAAGTAGTAAAGCACCCGGTCCTGATGAGGTCTTTCCTAGAATTTTGAAAGAATGTAAGGATGTGTTAAGTGAGCCCCTAGCATAACATAACATAACATAACATAATTACACGGATGACAAAAGCCACAAGGGCCTATCAAAGGTCATCCGACTCCGTCAAAACCCACCCACAAAAAGCACCATCACCAGGGGAAGACAAAATCAAAGTCCCCCACAATATAATATAACGGATGACAAAAGCCACAAGGGCTCATCATAGGTCATCCGAGTCAAGCGGCCTCTTTTTCAAGGCACCCGAACTCCCAGGAAAACTACATCCAGAAACAAGGGTATCACCAATCAAGGCTTGTCAAGAACTAAATCATGCAGCTATAGATATATACAAACAATATTAATATATACAAAACTTAGGAACCATTACAACCTTCCCCTTCCATAAACTCATCCAACCTACTCTTAAATACATTTAGATTTGGACTACCTACTACCCTCTGCGGCAATTTGTTCCAAAAGTCTACCACTCTATTGGTGAAAAAATATTTTCTTAAATCCAACCTACACCCTTGCTTTTTAATTTTCAAGTGGTGACCTCTAGTCCGATTTCCATCATCTAACTCAAAAAACTTGCTAACATCCAATTTATCTATCCCGGAAAAAATTTTAAAGAGCTCAATCATATCCCCTCTCACACACCTCCTTTCGAACGAGAACATATTTAATACCCTCAGTCTATCTTCATATTCAAGGTGCCTCAGGGAAGGAATAATCTTTGTTGCCCTCCGTTGCACTGACTCAAGAAGGTTAATATCGTGTCTAAAATGTGGGGACCATGCCTGTATACAGTACTCTAGATGTGGCCTAACATAAGAGTTATAGAGTTTAAGAATAACCTCCTTACTTTTGTAACTGACATTTCTCTTAATAAAACCCAGCACTCTATTTGCCCTATTTCTTGCTTCAATACACTGCTTAGAAAACCTTAATGACTTATCTATTACTACTCCTAGATCTTTCTCATCCTCTACTGAGCTCAGCCAATGCCCATCCATTTCATAGTTAAATTCTCTATTATCTTTTCCCATGTTAATAACTTTGCACTTATCAAGGTTGAAAGTCATTTGCCACTTATGTGCCCAGGATAACAATTTATTTAAGTCCCCCTGCACTTTAAAATTATCATCAATATCTTTAACTACAGCTGCTAATTTGGTATCATCCGCAAAAATTGACACTTTATTATTAACTGCCTCCCCAAGATCGTTTATATAGATGACAAATAATAATGGACCGAGAACTGATCCCTGAGGAACCCTACTGATAACATCCCTCCACTCTGACTTTACACCATTTAGCACTACCCTTTGCTTCCTGTCTTTCAGCCACTCAGCTATCCAATTTGAACCACCCCCACATATCCCAATCATTTTTAATTTATGAACTAGTCTCCTATGTGGTACCTTATCAAATGCTTTACTAAAATCTAAGTAAATTATATCTACATTCTCTCCCTTATCTACTTGATCTGTTACAAACTCCAGAAAGTCTAGTAAGTTAGTCAAACATGATCTACCTGATCTAAACCCATGCTGAGCATCGCTGATTAACCCCTCCCTCTCTAGATGTTGGCAAATCCCTTTTTTAACTATTTTCTCAAGAATTTTACAGACTACAGGAGTTAGGCTAACCGGTCTAAAGTTATTTGGATCCTCTTTACTACCCTTCTTGAAAATGGGGACTACATTTGCTCTCTTCCAATCATCGGGTATTTCTCCATATTCCAATGACCTAGTATATAACTTGTCCAGAGCTATTGAGATACTTTCTACCCCTTCTTTAAGTATCCTAGAATGAATATTATCAGGGCCGGAGGCCTTGGTAGTATCTAAATCACCTATTAGTCCTTTTATCATCCTCCGATCCACACAAATGTTAGTAAACACCTCTTTTCCTGACCTATGAGTACTATACATAGGACTATTTAGTTTCTCTTTTGTAAATACTGATGCATCTTTAGAAAATCATTGAAAGAGTGGCATGGAAGAAAGCCAATGTGATACCTATACTTAAGAAAGGGGATAAAACAAATATGTCTAATTACAGACCAGTAAGTTTGACATCAGGGGTAGGGAAAATGATGGAATCTATTATAACAAGGAATATTAGAGATCACTTGGATAAACATAAGTTGATAAAAGAATCACAGCATGGCTTTAGTAAGGGTAAATCCTGTCTGACTAATTTGCTGTCTTTTTATAGTAAGGTGTATGAAGCAGCAGATAATGATGAAAACTATGATATTTTATACTTGGACTTTAGTAAGGCTTTTGTTCGAGTGCCACACTTACGGCTTCTGAGCAAAGTTAAAGCACACAGGATCGATGGAAGTATATTTAGGTGGATTCAGTCTTGGCTTAGGGACAGACAGCAAAGAGTTAGTATAGATGGAGTTAAATCTGGGTGGGGGTGTGTTAGCAGTGGAGTTTGGCAAGGATCTGTTTTGGGTCCCTTGCTATTCTTAATTTATATTAATGATCTTGACATAGGTATAAGTAGTGACCTGGGTAAATTTGCTGATGATACTAAGCTAGGTAGGGCCATTAGGGCTGATTCTGATGCTGTTGTAATGCAGGAGGAATTGACCATTCTGTCCAATTGGGCCGAGAAATGGCAAATGAAGTTTAACATAGACAAATGTAGTGTACTTAGTATAGGTAGAAATAATCCATTGAATAGTTATAAATTAAATGGGAGAATTTTAGGGAGGACCGATTGTGAGAGGGACTTGGGTATTTAGGTAAGTTCAGACCTTCGTCCTAGAAAGCAATGCCTAAATGCTAAGAATAAAGCTAATAGGATATTGGGATTCATTAGGAGTGTAAGCAATAAGAGTGCTGAAGTCATTCTAAAACTGTATCTGGCGCTAGTTAGTCCTCATCTAGACTATGCAGTACAATTTTGGTCACCATATTATAGGAAGGATATTGATTTGCTTGAGTCTGTGCAGAGAAGGATGACAAAGATGATTGGTGGGCTAAGGAACTTACCTTATGGTGAAAGGCTCAGAAAACTAAATCTACATACATTGGAAAGGAGAAGAGTCAGAGGGGAATTGATTGAAGTCTTCAAATGGGTAAAAGGATATAATAAAGGGGATCTGGGTAAGGTTCTTATACTTGGTGAACATGACAGGACACGTAGCAATGTGTTTAAGCTTGATAAGTATAGGTTTAGGAAAGAGATTGGGAGGAATTGGTTTACAAATCATGTGGTAGATGAATGGAATAGGCTCACTAGACATTTGATAGAAGCCTCCTCTGGGTAGTTTTAAGAATAGATTAGATAAATATATGGATGAAGGTGCTAGATTAGACTGACTTTTTTTATGTACATATGTATATATTTTTCTAAGGAGTGGGGAGATTATATTTTGCGGTTGCATTAATGGACATAATCCTCTGGATGCATTTTATGTATATTGTAGATTAGATCTGACAAACTCCTGTAAAGGGTGACAATGTTGATGACTTTTCTCTGGTAAGAAATGTTTTGTGTGTTGACTGGAACAGGAGCTGCCAAGTGTAGGCCATGAATGGTCTTTTGTAGTCTCCTTCTTTTCTTATGTTCTTATGTACTCCAACAAGCATTGAACCGCATCTCTTGCTATGCCGAAGCGCACAGGTTTCGGTTTTCCTTGGCCAAGACTAAGGTGGTGCACTTCTGCCGCCATCCATGGGTCCACCTTGACCCAGACTTTTTTCTTAATGGGTTACTCCTGGAAATGGTTGAATTGCACTGTTTCTGTGGTCTTGTATTTGACCGATGCCTCATATTCGCAGCCTTAGGGTCTCTTGTACCCACGCCATGGATATTCTCTGTTCCATGACGTTCAGTGCTTGGGGTTCTGATAGGGCTACTGCCTTACTTTTTTATTGATCCTTTGTTCGTTCGAAGCTTGACTACGGATGCGAGTTTTAGGTATTTGCAGCCGAGTGTGTATTGCAGAAGTGGGGCTCTATCCACCACACCGGGCTTTTCCTGGCAACTGGTGCCTTCCGCACTTCTCCCATTGAGAGCTTACTAGTTGATGCTGGAGAGATGACACCCTCCTCTATGCCATGTACAGTGCATTATTCGCCTGTACCCGCTGCCTCCCTCAATTGCCAACTGCTCTCACTGCATCCGCAGCTAATTCCGACTGTGCCTATGCTGCCAAAAGATGCCAGTCATACCTAAGCCCTTTGGGTTTAGGGCCAGGAAACTCCTTTGAGAGCTAAGTATAGCTGTCAAGCCGATGGCGTCCCTGGTTCTGCCCAGGATGCCACCCTGGAGGGTGCCACATTTGGCTATTTATCGCCTCACCCCTGCTTACAAAGCTTCTACACTGCTGAGAGTATTGCATATGACCTTTTGGGAGCACGTTGAAACTGCCAGTGTATAACGATGGCTCCAAGTCCCAAGAGGAGGGGGTCGGCTTCCACGCCGTATCCCCTCTGTTTGAAGTCAGTGGGGGCTCTGCCAGGCGCTGTGTCTGTCTTCACGGCCGAGCTGGTGGCAATACATCACTCGGTACAGGAGATTACGCAATGTGCCATGTTCGGAGACCTGATTATGATCTATAGTGACTGACAATGTGCCCCGAGTGCTCTTGGGGCATTGAAATCTCCGCATCCCCTCGTTTGCAATATCCGTGTTCCCTCTGTTTTGGCAAGCCGGGCGGATGTTGAGATTATCTTCTGCTGGATTTCTTGACATGTAGGAATTGTGGACCAGCATTTTGCTCTTCCTCACACCAATTACATGGCAGGAATACGGGCAGCTCTTTGAGCTGCTTGGCAAAGAAGTTGGGAGACGGTCCAAGGGAATGTAAAGTTGCTTGCCATTGCGTCGCGACTGTTCCCATGAACCTACCCCCAAATGCCGCAGAGGCTTCAGGTTGCTTTCTGTTGTCTCCGAATTGGACACACTCGCGGGACGCACAGCCATTTGATGGAGTGCTTGTCTGCGCCCTAATGTGCACATTACCTGTCTCGATACCAGGATGGGTGGGGTTTCTACCGCCTTTCCCTTGTACTTGGGACGGTTTCATGCACATTGACTTTTGGACTTATTGGAGGATGCCGGCCTTCTCCCCTTTATTTAAATAGTTGTTTTTTTCTTTTTTAGTAGGTTGCATGTTCCTGCGCCATGGGTAGGTGGACCTCTCCCTGATGCCTGAGCTTGCTTCCTGCGTATTACCTTTTTCTTTATTTCATTTTATTGTTTTTTCAGCATCCTCTTTTAAAGTTGCCTAATTTTAGGCCATTTTGAATATGGCGACTAATGCCCAAGTAGGCAGTCAGCAGATGAGCTCTTAAATTTTTTTTTTAGAAAAAATATTGGTCATATGAGGGCGTGTCAATAAGTTTAGCAATTGGGAAATAAGCAAACGAGATATGAGGAAAAGTGTTTTATTATTTTTCATTATAACTACCATCGACTTCAATGCACTTGCACCACTTGTCCCTGAGGCCTTGAATTCCCTACAACCAAAAATCTCCGACTGCTGTTCAATCCACTCCTGGACAGCGAGCTGGACATCATCGTCCCCAAACCGGCGTCCACGCAGTGCAGCCTTGAACTGGCGGAATAAAAAGTAGTCGCTAGGGGCCAGATCTGGACTGTAGGGGAGATGGTTGAGCTCATCGAATCCGCACTCTCGCAGGGCAGCTTGTGGACTTTGACGAGGTTGAAGTGGATCATGGGGCATGAGGTTTCTAGGGACCCAACAGGCAGAGACCTTGGTCATGGCCAAATTGTCATGGATGATGTTGATAACACTTCCATGTGATATTCCAAGTTCTCGCTCCATTTCTTCGATCTTCACCCGTCAATTTTAGAAGGAAGGGGCGGTGTCGGTGTACACTGCAACCATGCGTTCATTGATCTCATTTTGCATTACAGACTTCCTTGGTCAAAAATTTTATCACTGCGCAGTGCTTATCTTTCTCCATTGTTGAAAAATTTGTGACTGATGATCTGCGATCAGCTACTGCTTCTTAAATAGACCAGGCAGGAGCGTGCGTCTGCAGGTCCTGACTTGTCATAACTTGTCCTAACACCCCCACAAACAGCCATCCCTCTTCCTTTGTTTTGCCCTACCGATTCGCAAAACTTATTGACCACCCCTCATATATATATATAAACCACATTCTATTAGCCAAGATGATAAGCTTTCCAACGGTGTAATCATTTTTTTTTTTCTAGCTGTTCAAATTTTTGTGCCAGACCAAAGTTTGGAGAGCCTAATTTTTTTATTTTCAAAAATGTGATTTACTGACCTGTCTTTATGATTTTTTTATTATATCTATAATATCAGCAATACAATGTTTGTATTTTTACATTAAAGTATCTTTCAAATGAGCTATAAAAAATTGTATTACATGTATTTTTAGATTTTCCAGAATTTAAAAAACAATATTTTTTGTTTATTGACCCAAATTAACCCGGTAGACCATACTGTATTTGTCTTTAGTTGCTCTGTTTCATCCATTTTTCAGATTAGCCCTCAGCCTTCATTATAAGGGAAAATAGCCCAAAACTGTAATGTTGCTTCTTGACAAGGCTTCTTGCCTCCCATCAGTGCTGGTACCATTACCAAGACAGCTCTGGCCATCTGTGAAAGACCACATAAACTACAGACAACCTTTTATGGGTAGAGGTCATGAAGAACCCACATTTAACACCACCAGACTTAAAATAATCATCCTATGCTTCTGAAAGTCTTTTACACCAGCATTATCCAATATTGCTTTCTTTCATGTTTTTTATTGTAGGCTATTGACAGCTTAACATTGATTACAGTGACTTAGGTCCTTGGTGGCAGTCACCAAATTTGTGCCGTTTAAAAAAGATCAGAATAACTAAAATGCTTTTTAAACACCTTTTCCATTTTTTTTTGGGGGGGGGGGGGAGGGAATTTCTCTGGCCAGAAAGAGTTTTTTACAACTCAGGTTTGATTCTTCATGCCTGCAGTAACCTAACCTATTTTTACTCTGTTTTTTCTTGGCCTTAATTAACAGTATAATAAAAAATTAAGCCATTGTTGTGAAAAGCTTCTTTCTGTGCATTCATGGACTCTCATCACTATGCTTGGTTGAGTTCCTTGTTCTTCCTCTGGGTGGTATAGGACTCCCATTCTTCAGTGAAAGAGAGGTAGTGAATGCATTCATTATCCACCAGAGATAGATAAATGTGCTGAATGTTGAATAATTGTTTTGGTATAAAACAACCAAAAGATTCAGCGAACATTCTGTAATAGTGAAACTTGCCTTAATTATAATTATTAATTAGTAGGTATTGATTATTAGCAAAGGATGATATTTTGGAAGCTCACCCATACAGACTTCAAATTTTATGGTCTCTAAGGGGCAGTGATGTTTTCTTGCATGGAGTGATGATGGTACTTGGTGCCCAGCTTAGTGTCTCCTGCTAAAATTTACTTTCTGCTTTTCTTTACAATAGAGTACCTATGCACCAGCATACTCTGAGGACAAAGTCCTGTCACTTTTACTTTAAATCTGAATAGGCCCTTTTCTTCTAAGACTCTTCCTTCAACTCTCTCTCTCTCTCTAGGATTTAAGACCTGACCAGCTACCTCATGCCATGTCCTCTATAAGTGGCTGCCCAGTCTGGCCCCAGCTTTGCCTCTTTCTTCCACTCATATTTACTTTTGGCATTGTTCTACACCAACTCTCCTCATCTCTTTCATCACAAGGGATAGATACCCTGTGTAGCCTGTTACAAGTGGTAATCCCATTGTGAGTAGAAATTAGGGAAGCACCATTACTGGGTTGACTTTAACTGGTATAGTTGTGGCAAGTTGTGCTTCCACCTCAATCCCTCTCGGCCTTCCTTTTTTTCTGACCATTCACTTAAACTTCTGTCTAGTCATAAGGAACTGACCAGATACCTTGTGCCATCTAAAGGTGCATACACACTACGCTGATGACACGTGTTAACACACCATATGACGTGTTAACACAAAGCAACAGATTGCATCATATAACACAACAACGTTTTCATTTATCTGATGCATGTTATGTCAGAAAGATTTGATTTTTTGTGGAGTGAGCACGTTCTTTCTTTTTTATCCTCTAATTTTGTGTTGCAGATATTGAAAATGAATCATAATATGTTAAATGAACTCGATGAAGAAGAGGAGCAGTTAGTAGCAATAGCTATAGCGCTTGTTACTTCTGGAAAAAAAACTCAAACAAATGTTATAAACGCCAAAAGGGAAAGTTTAGGTGAGTTTCATCACCTATTTCCTCAACTACTGTCAGAGGAAGATCGTTTTGTTATGTACTTTAGGATGACAAAAGAAGAGTTCTACAACCTTTTACACATTATAAAACCAGCAATTACAAAATCCAACACTCAACTAAGGAAATGTATACCAGCAGAAGAGAGACTTGCTGTATGCTTGAGGTGAGTAAAACTTGCACAATGATGTCTTAATTTTATTTTCAGCTAATTAGGTACATGAACCACATAAATATGTAAGATATTACATAGAAAAATATGGTGTGGCCATTCCTGTAGGACATGTAGAATGTCCCATTTCGGGTAAAGGGGTAGAAGGTGCTGTACTCGAGGTAGAATAGCAATTGGGGTTTGATTCACCAAAGGATGTAATTGAGGATGTGGGAGAGGGTGATGGGATTGGTACTACGGGTGGATGAAAGGGGCCAGATGCAGTGTTTTGATAAAGGTTTTGCTGCTCCATCTCCCGAATCTGGGCCTTGAACACCATATTGCTTATTTCCATCTTTATTCTGGCTTGTTCAATGGCACTAAGTTTTTTAACAGAGCTGGCAATACTTGAAAAGAACATTTCCGTTTCGTCTCTATCCGTTTTGTGGCCTTCTGAAAGTTGAAGAGTTTGAGCCCGCATACGGCTGTTATTCTTCATGATGTTTACTATTTCACTCATGGATGAATCCACCGTCTGCCTTTTCCTATACTTTGGTTTGGGAGTTGATGTATGATCTTCAATTGTAGTTTCTTGATTACCATTGTCATCGGCACCCTTCTCTGATGCTGCATTTTTGTCTACTTGGCTTCTGTTTAAGTCCTCTTCAGTAGTTTCATTGATGACCGCATTGGACACATCATCAACACTTGGACAAAGTGGTTCCACATTGCCATGGGTACTGAAACAATAGAAAAATAAAAAAAACAATTAATAAAAGTATGTAAAAGCACAAATTGTTTTCAACTTTGGGGCTTTCCTCCAACCACTGCAGCAAAGGACATTAAAAGAATGATTAAATTTCACGTGAAATTAGTGTGTTTACATGATTTATCATACATACCTTCGTGGTTCCAATGTTGGGATCAAAAATGACATTTGGTCTTCATATTTCCACTTAGGAACATTCTTAGCTGCTTGACCAGATTTTGTGTTCCTTCTCTTTCTGGCATTTGTATAAGCATTCCGAAGTTTTGTCCATGTGTCTTTGCATGCGTCAGCTGCAAAAGATAACTTTATGATTAATAACAAAATTAAAAATATTCATATTTTATTATTATGATAATTATTGTTATAAGAAAGGAAGCTTCATTTTTTTATTTTATCTTTTTCAGGTATTTGGCGACAGGAAATTCATACAGATCACTTGGATTCTCCTTTTGAATGGGCTTCAGTACGGCTGGACAAATAGTGAAAGAATGTTGCCAAGCTATTTGGGAATCACTTGAATCTATTCATATTCCAGAGCCAGAACAAATAAAGTGGAAAGAAATTGCGAAAGATTTTGAAGAGATATGGGGGTTTCCACATTGCTTAGGAGCAATGGATGGTAAACACATTCAAATGCGATGCCCTTACAATGGGGGATCCTCTTACCACAACTATAAAGGAAATCATTCCATTGTCTTGCTGGCATTGGTAGATGCCAATTATAAATTTATTATGATTGATGTAGGAGCTTTTGGAAGGAATAGTGATGGTGGAACATTTGAAAGGTCTAATTTTGGTAAAAAATGTGCTTAATTTTCCTAAAGCTGAAAAACTTGACGCTTCTGGTGATCCATGTGACTTTGTCATGGTAGCAGATGAAGCGTTTCCTCTTAAAACGTACATTATGCGACCTATCGCTAAAAATTCAATCAATGGAGATGAAGAAGAGATTTTTAATTATAGGTTGTCGAGAGCAAGGCGAGTTGTGGAAAACGCCTAACAATGCATGAAGGTCTCAAGAGACCTGGGAATTGGAGTGTGAATAAAGGCAAGATCTGTTTTGTCTCATTAACCACTTGCACGCATATAATTGGTTGACCACCTCTATATGTTATTATTGTATATTATTATTAGTATACTGGGTATTGCAAAAGTCCTGTTACACTCCTTATGATGCTGTCTACAAAGGACACAATGATAGATTTTATGGTTAAACAAGTTTTTATTTTTGAGAAGAGAACTTACTATATAATGTTAGTGGCCTCTCCTCCTGCAGGAAAGCTCTGGCTACCGCTGGTCTCAGTTCTTCCTTATGATTTTGAGCAAATCTAGAATGAAGGTTGAATGGGTAAATGAAGAATGCAATACAACAGATGGACAAGCTGGTGAGTAGTTTGGAATAATTCAATATATATAAAAAAACACCCAAAAGCAATCACTAACCTGGAACCTCGGTAGGCATAACCTTTCAAATTAATACCACTAAGGATAATAAAACTAAAATTCTATTTTCTAAGAATAATATTTACAAAAAGGGCTAATACCAATATATATAAATGAACTTAATACGCTACCATAATAATAATAATTAAATACTTTTCACAAGGCTATTTCAAAGAGAGAAGAAACAAAGAGAATAAAATGGGGGAGGGTGGGGCTTTTATTGGCTGATAATTACTTGAGACAAAAGAAAAAGATTCCTGTGGTGGAGGAAATAAACAACTATTCCTCTTTCTTTCTCTTTTTCCTTTTTTTATATATGTGTGTGGGCTATGATGCTTGCTAATTCACATTCTGCCTCATGTCTTGCTTATTAACTCAGAAACACACCCACCAAACAGGGAGAGGTATAGGCATTGGTCACATTCAGATCGGCAGTGATTCTTCACCTTATATAAGTTCCTTAAACATCCCCTGTTTTGGCTGTTATCTTTTATTTGGGTGAAGATTTTTCTTGTGCAGCATTCAGTATTTTTATTTTGCTATTGGTAAATCAATTTAAATGCTGAAAATAAAAAAAATAGAAATCTTAAAGGATAGCCCAAACACTAATTAATGGTCTCACATGCTATAGGATTCTTTGAATATTTTTTCTGGATCAAGTAATGATAGTCCCTCCTTAGACAAAAAGGAGGGATTAGTTTTACTTGGTTAATTGGGGGAGAGATGACCCATACTTTTACTGGAATAAGCATAAACTAATAATTAAATGCATGCTAGAATGCGAGAGAGAAATGCTAAATTCTTATCTACAGGAATTTATGTGGCTTGAAAGACGAATACAATGTTTTTGATGATTTTTGTGATACGTTTGCCAGCCAATACTGTTTTAATTTTTATTAAAATTTAATTTTTAGAGTACTACAAAGTTTACAATTTTTAATTGTTTTAAAATAAACTTTCTAACAAAATAAGTTCCTAAATAATTTTTGTATATTTTTTTATTTTATCTTTGGGAGGGATTAGCTTTACTAGTGTAACTTTGGGAGGGACTATCTTTACTTGAACCTTTTTTTCAAAAGGGAGGAAAGAACCACAAAATAATCATATTCCTTTAATCCCTCCAGAGAGAGAATCCATGCTTGAGTGGTAAAAATAAGAATAGTGATTGACCATCTTTTAATATAAATGTTTAAATTGTAATATTAATCAATGTGGCTGCCCTTGGCAGCGACCACTTGCTGCAGGTGAGACATGAAGGCTGCATACATACTGTTCATGGAGGACTATAGCTTGTCAATGTTGCCGAGGCATACCTTGTAGACCTTGCCAACACCCCTAAAGTTGGTCATGAGGGCATCTTCTGGGGTTCCGAAAGGTTTCCTTTGAAAGGAGGATGGCACCAAATGAGCTTTGGGACCTATATCCACCCCCAAGGCTGGACTGGGTGGCTCAGAGATGGTGGATCCTGCAAAGGCGGGAGCACCTCCAAAGCTGCCCTGCACACTGAAAGTTTCAAAAGGAGGGAGGAAAAGACTTGTGAGACCAACCTCCCTGATAATCCCCCATAGGCTCTGGGAAGCCTATGGCAATTCTCACAAAGGTCTTCTCTTCAAAGAGGGCCTGCACATCTCATTTGAGCTAGCTCTGGAGGGCATATACCTTTAATGGAATTGTTGCCCATTCTGTACTTCCTATTAGCTATCTCATTGCAGGAGGATTTACACTAGGGATGACATCTATTCTTAACTAGTAGCAGTGGAGCTAGACCTGGATAGGTGTATTTCTGTGCACATTCCAGTGTTAGCTGATGATGATGTAGGTGACTTTTACCACATACTGGCACATTTGCCAAGGCCTTTTCTCTTGCTCAGGGATTTGAATGGTAGACACCCTTTCTGGAGGCTATCATTTAGTTTTCCAGTTAACTCATCGCATGGTCAGTTCCTGTTGGCTATGCACCACATATGAAAGGAACTTATTATAATATAAAGTATATGTTACAATGCATAAAATATGATGAACATCAATAGGAGCTCTGTGGTGACTTAAAGGTTGTTCCTCTTGTGATGGGCTTGCAGAGCGGATACACCAAGTACTGCTGTTTTCTGTGTGAATGGGACAGCTGTGCAAGAGGTTCCCACTATATCATGAGAGACTGGCCACCTGTCAATGCTGTCTGTGAGGCCTTCCTTTGTAGACAGCAATACACCACGGTGTTCTTCAACATAGAGGAGGCTTATGATACTGCATGGCTATATGGTATAATCGAGACTCGCCAACGATGGAGGTGAAGTGACTCCTCCCAATCTTTATCTGAATTTTTGTGAGATCGTTGATTCTGCATGTGTAGGGGGACCCCTCTCTGGCCAAATGGAGCAGGGAAGTGTCCTCAGTGTCACACACATTGCCCTGAGCATCAATGGCATCACTTCAGTGTTGCCGGAAGATGTTCTACATTGACGACCTTTCAATCTCTTTTGGCACGGCCCAGATGTCAACTCTGGAGCGTCAATTTGAACAGGCATTGAACTGTCTCTCTCACTCTGCTGAAGCGCACAAGTTTCAGTTTTCCTTGGCCAAGACTAAAGTGGTGCACCTTTGCCGCCATCCACGGCTCCACCCAGACCCAGACTTGTTTCTTAATGGGGTACGCCTGGAAGTGCCCTGAGTGCTCTCGGGGCATTGGAATCTCCGCATTCCCTGGTTCGCGATATCCGTGCCGCCTCGGTTTTGGCGAGCCGGGCGGATGTCGAGATTATCTTCTGCTGTGTTCCTTGACATGTAGGAATTGCGGGGAATGAATGCTCAGATGAGGGCGCCAAAGAGTCCCCTAGGACTCTACAATCAGACCAACGTTTAGCTCTTCCTCACACCGACCACATGGCAGGAATACCGCCAGCTCTTCGGACTGCTTGGCAAAGAAGATGGGAGAGGGTCGAAGGGAACTTGATGAAGTTGTGTGCCATTGCGCTGTGACTGTTCCCATGGACCTATCCCCCCCAATGCCGCGACGGTTTCAGGTCACTTTCTGTTGTCTCCGAATTGGACACACTCGTGTGATGCATTGCTATTTGATGGATCGCTCGCCCTAGCCCTAGTGTGACGGCTGCGTTGTCCCCCCAGACTGTTTGGCACATTCTTGTTGAATGTCCCACTCTGGGTCATCTTCAGCACATTACCTGTCCCGGTACCGAGATGGGCGGGGTGCTACCGCCTGTCCCTTTTACTCGGGATGAGTGCATGCACATTGACTGGTGAACTTGTTGACCTTTGGGGGAGGCCGGCCTTCTCCCTTTTATTTAATTAGGTGGGGCTCATTTTTGTTATTGGTTTTCTTTGTAAGTCGCACGCTCCTGCGCCGGGAGGAGGGGGACCTCTCCCCGATGCAGGAGCTGCTTCCTAATTGTCATCTTCCCTTTTTACCCATTTTTTAAAATTTTTATTTTAAAGTCGCCTAGAACTAGGCTGTTTGTTTGCGGCGACTTATGCCCAAGTGGGCTGTCACCAGGTAGCCCCTTGAAAAAAAAACAACAAAAAAACGTCATTAATTTTTGTACTACTGATAGGCCTAAAGTTACTAACATTCTCTCTTTCATTTTTAAATATAGATATTTTATGAGCATTAAGGTGATGACCTTTTTACAACTTCATATCCCTGTGTCATAATTTGATGAGCTTTAATTAAAGATTTGATAAAAAAAATCTCACGCACAAAATGATTTAAAAAATTTACTTGTCAGCTTTTTTGTCCAGTTTTTGAAATCACTGGCAGCATATACAAGATTGAACACAAGCTTATGAGTCACATATATATAACATATAGGTTCATCAAACACACAAGGAAGTAAATTAGTTACAATAATTTCATTAGACAGGATGAATCTCAGTGATAGGTTGTCCTTGTTGTGGCAGGACCCGTGCAAGTCTTTCATAACTTTGACCGCACGCTCACAGCACTGGTTGCTTTGGGCAATATTGATTGGAGATTCATCTGTTTTCCAGTGGGTTTTCAAGCATTTGAGACCAGTTGGGTATTCATTCAGAGCTGCAGATAGTTCATAAAAATCTTCAGCATGGAACAAGTGGGTGCTGAACCAATGGTCAGCCCATGAGTAAGAAATGAATAAACATCTTACGCAGCCTGCTCCGGGTGTCAGGCATCAGAATGAACGTAAGAAGGGCTAGAATGGCACAAGAGTTCCAACGTGCATTGCTGATGTTTGGGATCTTTTGAAACTTTACAAAGGGGGCCCTCATTCATCTCAGTGAAGTGACGGAAGACATGTGTAAGGTGATAGAGAAACTTCATGTCGTCTCTCCAGCCACCTGTTTCCTTAATCTCAGTTTTACCATTGCTGAAGGCTGCTTTCAATTTATCATAATTGCTAATCAAATCCTGCACAAAGAAGTACTCTATGTTTGGTGATTTAGTCGACCCAGCGTGGGCCTGACTACTATTCCTAGGACGTCTGGCCGTTTTGCACGCCGACCACTCCCATGGTGGTCGGCCAAGTGTGAGACGGCCCTCAAACAGAAGCGTTATGCCTACATGTGCTATAAGCGCCGCCCGAACGATTTCACTGTCGCTGAATTTCGTCGGGCTAGGGCTAGGTTCCGGTATATTTCGAAGCACGCCCGCCGCTCTTCTTGGCGGGCATACGTGTCTTCACTTAACGGGCAGACCCCTTTAGCTGAAGTGTGGAAGCGAGTCAAAAGGATTCGGGGCAAGTTCTCGCAGGACCCCCCTCCCGTTCTCCAGGAGAATGGGACCGCAATCTCGGACCCCGCGTCCGTGGCGGAATCCTTAGCGACCGCTTTTTCCGCATTCTCTAGCCGTGATGCTGCTCCGCCAGCATTCAATGCACTTCGTCATGTCGCGGAAGGCCACCGGCTGGACTTTACCTCCAGAGGCGGAGAACCCTTCAACGACAAGTTTACTGTGAGTGAGTTGCGTTCCGCTCTCGCTTCGTGCGCGGACACCGCCCATGGTCCGGACGATGTCCCGTACGCCATGATTCGACACCTGGGTGAGCGAGGCATGGCCTTTCTGTTAGATTTGTTCAACAGGATCTGGGTGGAAGGTCTTCTCCCAGACTCCTGGCGAATCGCTACTGTGCTCGCCTTTCGCAAGCCGGGGAGAGATCACTCTACTCCGACCGGTTTCCGCCCAATCTAACTTCTTGCGTGTGCAAGTTGATGGAGAAATTGGTAAATGTTAGAGTAGCCTATTTCCTGGACAGCGGAGGCCATCTGTCTTCTGCACAGTGCGGCTTCCGTAAGTTCCACTCCATGTCGGATGCTCTGCTCCGACTGGAAAATGCCGTCTGCGAGGCCTTCCTTCGTAGACATCACTACGTCACGGTGTTTTTCGATCTGGAGAAGGCCTATGATACCGCATGGCGATACGGTATCATGGAGACTCTCCACACGATGGGGGCGAGGGGACGCCTCCCAATATTTATATCTGAATTTTTGCGAGATCGTCGATTCCGCGTACGGGTGGGGGGAACCCTCTCCGGCCCAAAGGAGCAGGAAGAGGGTGTCCTGCAGGGAAGTGTCCTCAGTGTCGCACTCTTTGCCCTGAGCATCAACAGCATCACCTCGGTGCTGCCGGAAGATTTTCTCGCTACGCTCTACTTGGACGACCTTTCGATCTCTTTTGGCGCGGCCCAGATGTCAACTCTGGAGCGTGGACTCCAACAGGCATTGAACCGCGTCTCTCGCTATGCCGAAGCGCACAGGTTTCGGTTTTCCTTGGCCAAGACTAAGGTGGTGCACTTCTGCCGCCATCCACGGCTTCACCCCGACCCAGATTTGTTTCTTAATGGGGTGCGCCTGAATGTGGTTGAGTCGCACCGTTTCCTTTGTCTTGTATTCGACCGACGCCTCACCTGGGAGGCTCATATTCGCAGCCTTAGGGTCTCTTGTACCCGCGCCATGGACATTCTCCGTTCCGTGATGTTCAGCGCTTGGGGCGCTGATAGGGCTACTGCCTTACTTTTTTATCGACCCTTTGTTCGCTCGAAGCTCGACTACGGATGCGAGTTTTATGCATCCGCAGCCGAGCGTTTATTGCGTAAGGTGGATTCGATCCACCATACCGGCCTTCGGCTTGCGACCAGTGCCTTCCGCACTTCCCTCATTGAGAGCCTGTTGCTCGATTCTGGGGAGATGCCACTCGCTCTGCGCCCCGTGCAGTGCATCACTCGCCTGTACGCGCGAGCCCGGCGCCTCCCTCAGTCGCCAACAGCTCTCACTGCATCCGCAGCTGATCTCGATGGTGCCTATGCCACCGAGAGACGCCAGTCATACCCCAAGCCCTTTGGGTTTTGGGCCAGGAAACTCCTTTGAGAGGTAGATATAGCTCTCGGGCCGGTGGCGCCTCTGGTTCTGACCAGGACGCCACCCTGGAGGGTACCACATTTGGCTGTTTGTCGCCACGCCTCTGCTCCCAAAGCTTGTACAGCGCCGGGAGTATTGCGTTCGACCTTTTTGGAGCACACATCGTGTCACGCTCCAACCGTGCCAGTGTATACGGATGGCTCAAAGTTCCAAGAAGGGGTTGGCTTCCACGCTGTATCCCCTTTGTTTGAAGTCAGCGGGGCTCTGCCAGGCGCTGCGTCTGTCTTCACGGCCGAGCTGGTGGCAATACACCACTCGGTACGGGAGATTACGCGACGTGCCCGGTTCGGAGCATGGATTGTGTTTTATAGCGACTCACAAAGCGCCCTGAGTGCTCTCGGGGCATTGGGATCCCCGCATCCCCTGGTTCGCGATATCCGTGACGCTACGGTTTTGGCAAGCCGGGCCGATGTTGAGATTATCTTGTGTTGATTTCCCTTTACACGTAGGAATTGCGGGGAATGAGCGCGCCAAAGATTCCGCTCTTCCTCACATCGACTACATGTCAGGAATACGGGCATCTCTGGGTTGCTTGGCAAAGAACATGGGAGACGGTCGAAGTGAACTTAAAGTTGCGTGCCATTGCGCCGCGACTGTTCCCATGGACCTACCCCCTAATGTCGTGAATGCTTCAGTTTGCTTTCTGTCGTCTCCGAATTGGACACATTCGCGGGACGCACCGCCATTTGATGGAACGTTCGCCTGAGCCCTACTGTGAAGCCTGCGTTGTTTCCCAGACTGTTCAGCACATTCTTGTTGAATGTCCCAGTCTGGGCCCAGGACCGGGACGAGCGGGTTCGCTACTGCTTGTCTCTTGTACTTGGGACGAGTTCGTACACATCGACTTGTGGACTCTTGACTTTTTCGAGGAGGCCGGCCTTCTCCCTTTTATTTGACCTTTTTTCGTGCTTCTTTTTGTAGGTCGCATGTTCCTGCGCCGATGCGAGGAAGTCCTATCTCCGACACCGGAACATGCTTCCTTCTTGTCCTCTTGCTTTTTCTCATTTTTTATAGTTGTTATTTGTTAGTTACATATTATTTGTTTTCTAATATAGCCTACTATTAGGCCGTGTGGTGTACGGCGACTTGTGCCCAAGTAGGCAGTCGCCAGATGAGCTCTTAAAAAAGAAAAAAAAAAAATATATAGTGTTGTGCGCATGTCGTTTTCTTTTGTTCTTTGTTTTTTTTTTTTTAATGTACCGTAATAACAGGCATAATTAATAACGAGTTTATGTCCTCGGTGTTAGTCACCGGATAGGCGCTAAAAAAAATACGGCCAACTGAGACTGGGTCCAAGTTACTAGCGGAGTAGCTCAATGGTCATTACTGAGCTCATTGTAACGGGGCCGGTAAAAAAAGAAAGTTTATAATGCCATTTTGGGGCTAGTAAAGCTGGATTTAATTTAATGTATTTCCTTTTTTTTTAGTACCATCTAGATTTGGACGTGTACCCCATGCGTTGGTTCTTAATGTTTATCAAGGATGGTGAATCTTTGATCGCGATGCAGAAAGCTTTTCATATTCACTTTAACCTATGTCAACATATGGTGTTCCAAACCGAAAATGCATAATGGTATGGCCTGAAAATTCCTCGACCACTTGATCGGCGCTAAAAAGAAAAACGCCTGAAAACCCCCGAGACATTCTCCTAGACATTGACTGCCAGAAAAATATTACACACTGACCAAAAGTTCTTTCTATCCATGCAAATTGATGATATTTCAGGAACTACTTCATGGATGATGTCATTTTTAAAACCAAATAAAAACAATTTAGCCCCCCAAACCATATTATTGTCACATGTTTTTTGTTTTTGTTGACCTGTAAAATATCTCTACCCCTGATTTAAAAAATGCTACACTATATATAGTTTTTCTACTTAAACACAAGCAGAGGAGCTGCCAAGTGTAGGCCATGAATGGTCTTTTGCAGTCTTCTTCTTTTCTTATGTTCTTAATACAAAAATGCCCAATCAGCGTCAAGGAAATTTTTAAGGGCAAACTAACCGGGTTGTTTCAAACATAGGAGCTACAAAATTCACCAATCTCCTTTAAGACAAATTTTAAGAGAAAGTTTGTCAACTGATTTTTCAGACATAAGCGTACAAAAAATGATCAATCACATGCAAGGACGGCCGAATATTCGACTACAGTGGGCACAAAGGAAATGTTAACTCGAATTTTGCGGTTAACTTTTTTACGGCCTTCCCGCCATATAGGTAGTAGAAGGAGCTTGGTATGACGTATGTACCTGCAGCCAGGGCTCCCTCGCAACTTCCCGCCAGGCTCAGTTTAAGTGTGCTCGCAGAGCTCAGACAGTGTACATCTGTGTTACGATGCCTCACAGACCGCATCTTTTTCACCTTTCTGCTGACTATGACGCCCTACCAGACTCCACCATACCATCGCAATGGGGCGTAGCAAGCTGACAATAGAAGAGAAGACCCGTGCCCTAACCCTAATGGAGCAGGAAGTGCTAGTAAAGCGTGTAGCTGCCGATCTGAACGTGAGCCGTGTGTCGCTCTTTAAGCTAAAAAAAGCAGCCACCACACTCCCGGCACCGCACCGCCTCGCAAACCTGGCTCTGGGGTCAAGAAGAAGACAACTGCTCGGACTGACAAGGTTTTGCTACGTGAGGTGAAGCAGGACCCTTCGATAACAGCGGCTGAATTGAAGGGGAAACATCCTGACTTGCTCCACAACGTCGCTATTCGTACGATCCAGCACCGGCTACAAAAAGACCTGGGTTTGCCGTGCCGGCAAGAAACCGCTGCTGACAGAGGGTATGAAGTAAAAACGGCTAGCTTTCGCGAAGAAATATCAAGATTGGACACCAGAGCAGTGGAAGAAAGTCATGTAGAGTGACGAGAGCAGTTTTCGGCTCGAAAGTGGTGCGGCGGCACAGTGATGTGAGCAGATATGACCACCGCTACACCGTGAAGCACCCCGATGGCGTCATGGTTTGGAGATGCTTCAGTGGGGAGAAGGGCAGGGGTGGTCTCTTATTTCCTCCCCAAGAACGTCACCATGAAGCGAAAGAATTACATTGAGGTTTTGGAGGAACATCTGCTCCATTTCTACGCTCTCCATGGGTGCGACTTTTTTATGCACGATGGCGCCCCTGCACACAAGGCACGAGCTGTCAAAGACTTCCTTAATGAGCAGAAGATCGAAGGTTTGGACTGGCCAGGCAACTCACCCGACTTAAACCCCATAGAGAATACCTGGAACCAAATGAAAAATGAAGTTGCTAAGTCCCGGCCCACCTCGATCCCCGCCCTGAAGGAGACACTCATTAAGCTGTAGGTGGCAATGGACGGCTCCTACTTCGAGAATCTTGCAACATCCATGCCCAACAGGATCCAGGAGGTGTTGAAGACCCGTGTAAACATGACAAAGTACTAAATGTAAAGAAATGTAAGTAAAAGGACCCAATAAAACAAACTTGAAATGTACTATTGTGCTTAATTATTCCCAAATTCTTGAATGTTAACATTTCCTGTGCGCCCACTGTACTATGCTCTGCTGACAACCTTCGGATAAAGCATTTTTACTTTCTTAGTAACGGACCTTGAGCACTGCCTACATAGAAAAGCTCGTATTCTGGAAGTCTTTGGGTGAATTACGCTTCACCCTTCAAAAAGAGACTATTCATCTACGACTGATAACTCAATGAGGGCTTAAGCACCTCACTGCTCCCGTCCATCGCCCTGCGTGTGAACCTGCTTAGATATCTGCCATTCATTGATTTCGTTTTAACTATGCCGGCCACTTGGACTGACATAATTAAGGGCTTGTGTGAAAACTGGTTTGAGGACTAGCTCACAGCGGAAGCGTAAGTCAGAAATTATCTCGAAACTGGGGCATAACTGCGATTCTCGGACGGAGGAGAGATCCTCATCGCCTGGGGGACCCAGCCAGACTTATACAAGGAAGTACACACGTCTCTATGTAGTTGGATGCAGTTATGGCGTAAGTAGCCGAGAGGGGGTGGCAAAACTTTAGCGGTCGTTGATTCCGCCTCTACTGCATCAAGTCCACCATAATTCACTCCTCTGGAGGTTCCCACTCGAGATCTATCTCTTCCATCCATCACCCATCATTCTGGCAGCAAACGAGCGGGGGACTAACAGGAAAATGGATGGGGGCGTTTTTTCCACCATTTTTTGGACTCATCCCAACATACCTTCCCTAACCGCTACCTCCTTTACCACTTCATAACTCTTTTTCACTCCAAAACACCATAATTACACTTTAGTTTCAGAAAAAGGACATAGTAAGGAGGTTTCCCTAAGGACCATCTCCGGAAAAGGCACCTCTGTGAAACCCTCTACCTAGAGTTGAAAGTAGCACTAGTGAAACTTATTGTTGAAGTTTCATCAGGGTTCATCGCCTTATGTGCCGATACTAAGGACGTGGACCAGCTCCTATCGGAAGAGGGAGCGAGGGTCCTCAGAAACACTGGACTGGAAGCGAAAACCCCTCCACAAGTGGCAACAAACCGAAGCGTGATCTGCCGCAAAGTGGAGAGCTGGGTGAGTGAGCATACACCCAAGGTGCTCAAAGATGAGATCACCAAAAGCAATCCCTGGGCCCAAGTTCGTGAAATAATCAAATTTCGCGAACACACCCACGTGTTTAAGATAACTTTCGCTACAACTGAAATGGCCAAGAAATCTACGCAGAATGGAATATTGGTATTTAATATGAAAATACCAGCCAATAACATTCTGCTGGAGAAATTTAATAGCATACAAATGTGCTTTGTATGCTACTAACTCTAGGAACATACTACGACAACATGCTCTGACAAAAACAAACTATGGTGCAGTGAATGCGCCACAGAAGGACATCGACTTAAATGCGAGAGCACTAAGAAGAGATGCCTTAACTGCAAAGGGGAACATAGAACCATGGCCCTGAATTGCCCCAAGCGCCGCGAGATCATAAAAAGGAAGAAGAAGAGAGGAAAGCTAAGGAAACGACATACGCGAACGCCACCAAGAAGAATGCGGAAATAAAGCCTGCACCTGCACTTGCACATATGAACATGACGAGAGATCTAAGTGCAAAAATACTGATCTGCATTATCCACGCCAATGTGGCTAATGCAGTGAAGCCTGGCTACTATTATCAGGTACTCAATACTCTCCTGAAAGCGAACAATATCTCCAGTAATTATGCCTGCAGACCCTGAATGCTCCAAGGCATTCAAGGACTCAGTCATAAAGAACAACACCGTCAAGTCTGGACTGGAAGAGATCGTCGAAGCTTACTCATCGGAGGAATCCGAAGAGGGCGACGAAGAACAAGAAGAAAAGAAAAGTATGGAGGGATCCTCCTCTTCTGACAACGAAGAGGGCCCCTGCACCCGTACACGAGCTACGAAGAGCAGGTTCAAAACCCCGAGTCCCCCTCCGAAAAAGGAAAATCCTGGGCACAGTAAAACTGCCCAGCCAGCCCTCAAGAAGAAGCAAAGGTAAAAACAATTCGTGTTACGGAACGCACTGAAGATATTGGAAATTAATACCAACGGCTGGAGGACGAAAAGACTTCTTTACGGAAATGTATTCAGAAATTGATGCGGACATCATCGTAATTTCGGAACAAGGGATCGACACGCGTAGTGCAGAAATGAAAATCTGCAACTACGATGTGTTGATCACAAATTATTCGCAGGAGCGGTTCAACGGAGCCGCTATTGCAATAAAGAAAGGGATTAAATACAAGCAAATAAATCTAGAAGAATCCTATCTCGCGATTGAGGTCGAACTCGACTTAGAAAAGTTCGTCATTGCTACCGGATATCAACCGCCAAGGAGAGATGTTACCAATTCACACACTCACTGGCCTACTTGGTAGAAGAGCCGCCACTATATTAATGGGGAATCTGAACGCCAGATGCCGAGAATCCGGTTGCAGGACCTTCAACGGTATTGGAAGAAGCCTGGACCTATTGCTGGGCAGAAATATTGCCCAGGAAGTGCCACAAAACCAGATATCTGGCGAATCGTCAGCTGCCGTTCAATTACTACATGGAACCAGTCCAGGTACTATGCAGTGACCATATAGGGATCCTATACAAGTTCCAGCTGTAGTCAGAAAGAACTACAAAAGAGCAGACTGGACACGGTACGCGCGCCTTCTCAAGGCATACGATCCGCCCAACTTGGACGAGGCACTCTACGACCTAATAACCATCTCATCAGCGCAGATAGGGCTTGTATCTCTAAATCCGAGTATAGGACCATCTCTACCTACAGATGGACCGAATACATGAAGGATTTATACCGTGAGCTGAAGTTATTGTATTTAATCAACATCAGGAATGCGTCACTTTACTCAATACAGCGAAGTAAAGAATTCAAAGAACAACCACCAGTTGATCCTCAAACAGCAATGGAGACGATGGGATGATGCGATCGATAGCCTCGATCAAGAACCAACTCCCAAGGATTTTTGAAAAAAGATCAGAAATCTTAAAGGATCGACTGGGAAGAAGCAGAAGATCGAGCTACAAAAGGAAGATGGAAACGTCGAAAAGGAAGAATTGAAGAGCTATTCCGAAGTTATTGGGAAAAAATCTTCAGTATAACAGGAGGAAAACGAAGACCTAGAGTTTGAAAGAAACATCACCGACGAGCTTAACGAACAAATACACAAGACGCACCATGACCACCAGCTGGATAGACAGCGCTACTGAGACGCCAAGATTACCGAAGAAGAACTTTGAAAAGGCACCAGCCAATGCCATCGAAAGGATGAGAAGAATATACAACTCCTGTCTGAACCCGGGATACTTTCCAGATGCTTATAAAACGGTCAAGATGATTTTATTGCCTAAGCACAGAAAGGACCCAACGTTGAAGGAGATCTACCGGCCAATTTCACATCTAGAATTTGGCGGTAAGCTCTTCGAGAAGATCCTCAACAGAAGACGTGTCTTACCTGGAGGAGAACTCCCTCTTCAACCCACATCAATTCGGGTTTAGGAGGAAGCGAAGTACGGAGATGGCGATTAATGTCATCACAGAAAAGCTAGCCCAAGCAAAACGGGAAAGGAGTTACGTGGACATTGTCGGGATGTATCAAAGGCGTTTGATAAGGTGTGGCAACGGGGAATGCAGTACAAGATCTTACGACTGGCCCTAAGTGAAAACAGAAAGAACGCTGTGACTGTCATGTGGAGCCCCCGTAAGGGGCGCGGCGATTTGCCATCCTGGCCGCCGTGCTGACGGGATCCAGCGCTCCGTCCGGCCCCAGCTTAGCCTCTCTTCCTTCCTTCAGATAGCCCGATTTCTCCCCTACCTCGTCGCTTTTCATACAACCTCTCCCACAACTTTCTCTGGTCAGCCTCTAATTTCACAGGGTAGAATGCTGACCTTCTTCTCAAGCCAACCACCCCGGATCGGGGCTGAGGGGGGGAGGGGACATTGTTCCCTAACCCCTCAGCTCCGGTTCGGGATGGGTTTTTTTTAACAACCTGCTTCATCCCCACCCACATCTTCCTCACATCCCTTTTCCTCTCCTCTTCACAACCTATATTTTTTACGCCGTGTCCAAGGTGGAGCCGCCATGCCGAAGGACTGCCAGGCCACCAGGCGGGAGGGGTGGTCCCGAATGGCGGCGCCTGGCTCTGCCGGGCTTGTAAGCACCTCTCGCAGTGCGGGCAACTGCGAGAGGTGATGAGCTATTGCGTCCCGTAATCAAAAGAGGGTCACCATGCCCATGTATGAAAAAAAACAAAAACCCCAACCCCCAACTTCCCCAAAAACATCTACGGAGCCGCCCTCGGGCAGCTCCACCGAGAAAATGGAGGTCCCCCCCCCTTGTGCTTGCGCAAGGGACCCTCCATAATTCTTTAACCGGAGAGGAGGCTTACTCCTCTCCTACGCCTACGGGTGTAGGGGACTCCCCCTCACCCCCTTCTCTGGAGGTGCTTTCGGGCACCTCCCTATCTCCAGCGGCAGTCCCTCCTTTGCTTTCTAAGGGGACTGCCAAGAAAGCCAGCAGGCAGCCCATTGCCGACCGCCCCTCGTGCAAGCGGCTCGGTAGGGCAAACCCCCTTAGGGGGGAGAGGGAAGCCAGGCCCCTTCGGTCGCTTCCCTCAAAAGACCTGCTGGCAAGAATTTTGAACCTTGCTGGGGTCAAGGCCTGTGCCTCCCCACACCACCTGACTAGTGACAATACTGCCAAGGGGACCTGCGATGTCCTGGGAGGGGATGGCCAACTGGAGGCCCCTCCTGTGATAGACATGGTCCTTGAGGAGACCCAGCCCCAGACGGTAGGGCCTTCCATGGGGGGGAATTCGGGCTCGGCGCCAAGCACCGAACCCGAATCCGCCCCTATGCAAGGTCCTCCTCAAATGGCTGAGGGCTCCGAGGCAGTAGAAGGAGGGGAGGGATCTCCTCCGACAGGTGCCCCTACGACAACCAGGACCTTCTCCATTTCGGAGAGGGACCTGGCTGAGGCTGGTCCATCTGGCCTGGGGACTTCTGCCGGCGGAGGTGAAAAGCGGGTTCATTCCCCGCCCTCCTCTCCTAAAAAGAAAAAGACTCAAAAGACGAAGAAGACTCGGGGCTCCTCTCCATCCGCGGGGGCTGCGGGGACGGATGGGTCTGCTGCTACTTTTGTAGGCGACCAAGCCAAGATCGGCACATCCGGCCCCTCTACCCCCTCGTGTGCGGAGCCCATGACTACGACTAAGACCAAGAATGCACAGGGCGGAGCCTCGATGACATCGGGGCCCCTGATTCAGAGGTTACCTGGCGTTTTCGAGCCCGCTGGCTTCAAACGCTTCCTCGTTATTCGCTCCACTGATGGCACCATGTTGTCCAAGGGCAACATGATCCATCAGAGGAGAGGATTAGCTAGTGCAATTGGTAGAGAGCCGAAGGTAACCCGTTTCTCGGACGGGAGCCTTCTGGCGAATGCGGCGAATCCCGCCGAGGCGGCCAAGATAAGTGCTCTTCGGACACTTCATGGCACCCCGGTGAGTGTGACGCCGCACTCTACCATGAACTTTGTAAAAGGAGTAGTTTATGCGAGGGAACTCGTTGACTACTCCATAGAAGACATCACCCTAGAGCTGGCCGACCATGGGGCGGTCAAGGTCGAACGTGTGATGAGAAAACAGGGAGGGTCCTCGAGACCCACCCCTACACTCTTCGTCACGTTCGACTGTGACAAGCTCCCTGAGTCGGTGCGTGCCGGTTGGTACCGCTACCGCGTGAAGGCATTCATGCCACTGCCGCGGCGGTGCTATTACTGCCACCGCTTCGGCCATACGAATCGATCATGTAGACGTGCAAAATCGGGGTCACCCGAAGTCTGTGTAAATTGCTCCAAGGTCGCACACGATAAGTCCAAATCGTGTGTGGCCAAGTGTGTCAATTGCGGAGAGCCGCACCCTGCTTCTTCGAAGCAATGTGGTGCATATCTCCTTGAGAAAGAAATCCTGGCCGTTCAGGCCCAGGATCGACTCTCATTCCGCGAGGCAAAGGACTTGGTCCTGGCGCGCCCGGCTCTGCCTGGGACGTCATATGCCTCAATAGTTAGAAAGGCACCCTCTGCTCCTGGCCCATCCAGGCCAACGAGCACGGTTGTTTCCGCGCCCATTCGGAGCCCTTCTGTGGGCTCTACCCAACCTGGGCGCTCCCCTGGTAAAGCTGGCGGCAAAAAGGGTTCATACCCTGCCCCGGCTAAAACCAGGGCTCCCCCCTCTTCCCCCAGCGTGACCGTTTCGCGTAAAGCGAAACGGCCACGCGCCTCCACCGAGTCGTTAGACTCACAGGAGGCAACACCCCTGAAGATGGTCGCTAGGCCATCTTCCGGGGTTCCTAAAGCTGTTCCCCGAAAGGAGGACAGCAACAAAGGAGCTTCGGCCCCTTTGCCCACGCCCCGAGGTGGAGCGAGTGGCTCGGAGACGGTGGTTCCTCGAAAAGAGGGCCCCCCGCCTCCGAAGCCGCAACGCCCGCCTAAAGTTTCGAGGCGGAGGGAGGAAAAGACTCGCATGGCGAGCCCAACCTCCCCCAATAAGTCCTCGAAGGCGACAGCGCCTTCAGCGCTTTGTCCGGCCAACAGCGCCCGGGGTTCTGCCCCCGGGAAGCGTACGGCCATTCCCGTGAGGGTCTTCAATTCGAGGAGGGCCCCCGCGTCTCCTCCGAGCTAGGCCTGGAGGGCATATTCCTTCAATGGAATTGCCGTGGACTCCGGGCCAACTGGGAGGAGCTGCGGAGGCTCGCCTCATCCCGTTCCCCGTTAGCTATTTTTTTGCAGGAGACCATGCTAGGCGCGTGCCCCCTGCCTGCCCTCCCGGGGTATAAGGGTCTTGCGACCCAACCACCGCGGGACGGCCGGGCTGGGGGATGCGCGGTTTACACCCGGCATGATGTCTCCGTTCTTCCTTTCTCTTTAGATACCTCCTTTCAGGCAGTGGCTGTGCAGCTGCACCTGGATAGGAGGTATACTATCATTTCTGCGTACATTCCACCGTCAGCTGACTTCGACGCGGGGGACTTTCGCCGCGTCGTGGCACGGTTGCCGAGGCCCTATCTCTTGCTTGGAGATCTGAACGGCAGGCATCCTCTCTGGGGAGATTACACCATAAATCCCAGGGGACAAGTCCTTGCCGATCTGATCGAAGAGCTTGAGATGGGTGTCCTAAACGTGGATGAGTTTACGCATCACTGTCCGAGAACCGCTTCATTTTCTTGCCTTGACCTATCTTTGTGCTCTTCGGATGCACAGCCTGATTTTGATTGGGGGGTGGTCGATGACCTCCATGGTAGTGATCACTTTCCCATTCAAATATCATTTTCAGGGCAACTGCCGCCTGAGAGACCACCTCGGTGGTGCTTGGCGCGGGCGCGGTGGCCTGCATTTCAGGAAATGACTGAATTCTCTATCTCAGTCAAGGAGTTTAGGTCGGTAGATGAGGCCGTCGAGTTCTTCTCCGGCAACCTCATCGCCGTGGGCCTGACTACTATTCCTAGGACGTCTGGCCGTTTTGCAGGCCGACCACTCCCATGGTGGTCGGCCGAGTGTGAGACGGCCCTCAAACAGAAGCGTTATGCCTACATGCGCTATAAGCGCCGCCCGAACGATTTCACCGTCGCTGAATTTCGTCGGGCTAGGTTCCGGTATATTTCGAAGCACGCCCGCCGCTCTTCTTGGCGGGCATACGTGTCTTCACTTAACGGGAAGACCCCTTTAGCTGAGGTGTGGAAGCGAGTCAAAAGGATTCGGGGCAAGTTCTCGCAGGACCCCCCTCCCGTTCTCCAGGAGAATGGGACCGCAATCTCGGACCCCGCGTCCGTGGCGGAATCCTTAGCGACCGCTTTTTCCGCATTCTCTAGCCGTGATGCTGCTCCGCCAGCATTCAATGCACGTCGTGATGTCGCGGAAGGCCGCCGGCTGGACTTTACCTCCAGAGGCGGAGAACCCTTCAACGACAAGTTTACTGTGAGTGAGTTGCGTTCCGCTCTCGCTTCGTGCGCGGACACCGCCCATGGTCCGGACGATGTCCCGTACGCCATGCTTCGACACCTGGGTGAGCGAGGCATGGCCTTTCTATTAGATTTGTTCAACAGGATCTGGGTGGAAGGTCTCCTCCCAGACTCCTGGCGAATCGCTACTGTGCTCGCCTTTCGCAAGCCGGGGAGAGATCACTCTACTCCGACCGGTTTCCGCCCAATCTCTCTAACCTCTTGCGTGTGCAAGTTGATGGAGAAATTGGTAAATGTTAGATTAGCCTATTTCCTGGACAGTGGAGGCCATCTGTCTTCTGCACAGTGCGGCTTCCGTAAGTTCCACTCCACGTCGGATGCTCTGCTCCGACTGGAAAATGCCGTCTGCGAGGCTTTCCTTCGTAGACAGCACTACGCCACGGTGTTTTTTGATCTGGAGAAAGCCTATGATACCGCATGGCGATACGGTATCATGGAGACTCTCCACACGATGGGGGCGAGGGGACGCCTCCCAATGTTTATATCTGAATTTTTGCGAGATCGTCGATTCCGCGTACGGGTGGGGGGAGCCCTCTCCGGCCCAAAGGAGCAGGAAGAGGGTGTCCCGCAGGGAAGTGTCCTCAGTGTCACACTCTTTGCCCTGAGCATCAACGGAATCACCTCGGTGCTGCCGGAAGATGTTCTCGCTACGCTCTACGTGGACGACCTTTCGATCTCTTTTGGCGCGGCCCAGATGCCAACTCTGGAGCGCCGACTCCAACAGGCATTGAACCGCGTCTCTTGCTATGCCAAAGCGCACAGGTTTCGGTTTTCTTTGGCCAAGACTAAGGTGGTGCACTTCTGCCGCCATCCACGGCTTCACCCCGACCCAGATTTGTTTCTTAATGGGGTGCGCCTGGATGTGGTTGAGTCGCACCGTTTCCTTGGTCTTGTATTCGACCGACGCCTCACCTGGGAGGCTCACATTCGCAGCCTTAGGGTCTCTTGTACCCGCGCCATGGACATTCTCCGTTCCGTGACGTTCAGCGCTTGGGGCGCTGATAGGGCTACCGCCTTACTTTTTTATCGATCCTTTGTTCGCTCGAAGCTCGACTACGGATGCGAGTTTTATGCATCCGCAGCCGAGCGTTTATTGCGGAAGGTGGATTCGATCCACCACACCGGCCTTCGCCTTGCGACCGGTGCCTTCCGCACTTCCCCCATTGAGAGCCTGTTGGTCGATGCTGGGGAGATGCCACTCGCTCTGCGCCGCGTGCAGTGCATCACTCGCCTGTACGCGCGAGCCCGGCGCCTCCCCCAGTCGCCAACAGCTCTCACTGCATCCGCAGCTGATCTCGATGGTGCCTATGCCGCCGAGAGACGCCAGTCATACCCTAAGCCCTTTGGGTTTAGGGCCAGGAAACTCCTTCGAGAGGTAGATATAGCTCTCGGGCCGGTGGCGCCCCTGGTTCTGCCCAGGACGCCACCCTGGAGGGTACCACATTTGGCTATTTGTCGCCACGCCTCTGCTCCCAAAGCTTGTACTGCGCCGGGAGTATTGCGTTCGATCTTTTTGGAGCACACATCGTGTCACGCTGGTACCGTGCCAGTGTATACGGATGGCTCCAAGTCCCAAGAGGGGGTCGGCTTCCACGCCGTATCCCCTCTGTTTGAAGTCAGCGGGGCTCTACCGGGCGCTGCGTCTGTCTTCACGGCCGAGCTGGTGGCAATACACCACTCGGTACGGGAGATTACGCGACGTGCCCGGTTCGGAGACCGGATTGTGATTTATAGCGACTCACAAAGCGCCCTGAGTGCTCTCGGGGCATTGGAATCTCCGCATCCCCTGGTTCGCGAAATCCGTGACGCCACGGTTTTGGCGAGCCGGGCAGATGTCGAGATTATCTTCTGCTGGGTTCCTGGACATGTAGGAATTGCGGGGAATGAGCGCGCCGATGAGGGCGCCAAAGAGTCCGCGAGTACTCTGCGACCGGACCAGCGTTTCGCTCTTCCTCACACCGACTACATGGCAGGAATACGGGCAGCTCTTCGGACTGCTTGGCAAAGAAGATGGGAGACGGTCGAGGGGAACTTAAAGTTGCGTGCCATTGCGCCGCGACTGTTCCCATGGACCTATCCCCCAATGCCGCGGCGGCTTCAGGTTGCTTTCTGTCGTCTTCGAATCGGACACACTCGTGTGACGCATCGTTACTTGGTGGAGCGCTCGCATGTGCCCTATTGCAACGACTGCGTCGTCCCCCAGACTGTTCGGCATATTCTTGTCGAATGTCCCAGTCTGGGTGATCTTCGCGCACGATACCTGTCTCGGTACCGGGATGGGCGGGGTCGCTACCGCCTGTCCCTTGTACTCGGGACGAGTGCGTGCACCATGACTGGTGGACTTATTGACTTTTTGGGGGAGGCCGGCCTTCTCCCCTTTATTTAAGGTTCCTTTTTTTGTTATTGTTTTGTTTTAGATTGCACTCTCCTGCACCGGGGTGAGGGGGACCTCCCCCCGCTGCCGGAGATTGCTTCGATTGTTAAGTTTTTCAAATTTATATTGATTGTTAAGTTTTCATATTTTAACTTTAAAGTAGCCTAATTCTAGGCTGTCGTGTTTTTCGGCGACTTATGCCCAAGTGGGTAGTTGCCAGATGGGCTCTATAAAAAAAAAAAAAAAAAAAAATGTCATGTGGAGCGGCGTACATCAGTTTAGGGTGCACGGATGGACCAAAGTTTCCGCTCACTGCGAGCCTCCCGCAGGGAGGGGGGCGGGCTGTCCCCCACACTACTTGATTTACACCGCTGATGTCCCAGCCCCTGTAAGCCCCGCTTGCCTCAACATTCAATTCGCCGATGATTTCACCCAGATAATCACTTGTCCATCGAGGAATGCGCCTTGGCAAGCTCGCATGACAGCAGCAGTAATTGAAAATCTTAACACCTACGAGGTCCGGTGGAAGATCTGCACGAACCAGGAAAAGTTCAAAGTAGTCCCCATAGGCAGGAGACTACTTTACGACATCAGGGTGGGGGCTAGACGTTATCCCTACACCACGGAGTGCAATGTACTCGGAATGAAGATTACTTCATCCGGGTACAAGAAGCATGTCCAAGAAAGAATCACCAAGGCCACTGCTGCAGTCAAAACTCTATACAGGTTCAGAAATATATGTCAAAGCAATAAGAAAAGTTCTACAATGCACTTGTAAGTTCGACGCTGCTATACCTTGCTGCCGCCCTCTCGTGTGTCTCGAAGACACAAAAGAGGAAACTCCAAATGGTGCAGAACAAATGTGTGTACCTAATTACAGGTACACTCAGGCGAGAAAGAAGACGCCAGGAAGAACTGCACCGGGAGGCGGGGTTAAGTCCCATTAACATTGTCATAGAAGATCGGAGAAGGAATATGCAGGAAATGGTTAATCGTGAATTGGACGATGATATCGTCCAAATGATTGACCAGAACAGAAGAGGAATAAGCCGCGCCAGATTTCCGAGCTGCTGAGCTTTTAGCTGTCGGAGCAGAAGTGCCGTTCTACACATGAGAATAAAAATGTTTTTTTTTTACCCTAAACCAAATAAACAACCCGACCAAGAAAAAGAATACCTAATTGTGAAACCTCACCGATTTCTACAAATTCACCGATAATGACCTAAATTTACCGACGAAGATATGCATGAAAAAACAAAAAAACACGAATTACACTCACTACAAGATATACAAAAAAAGACAAAGACATTAATCACAACACTAAAGTAACTATTACCACAACAGCAAATGCGCATATCATATCCAAGTTTTTTAATTGTTTTTTTTGAAGACATGGCTCGAACGCCATATATATATATATATAATATATATATATATATATATATATATATATATATATATATATATATATATATATATATATATATATATATATATATATATATAATATGAAAAGAAACTCACAACTTGCACGTGAGTCAAAAATATGATAAATAACTCCCACAAGGAAAATGGAAAAACGATTCCGAGCGCTTTCGTCTTTATTCTAAAAGACCTCTTCATGTAATAACGTAGGTCACTTTTGTGTATAGAAAGAACAGAGAGGGACCGCTGTTTGTGATTCGGCAGTCAGGTAGTCAGAGAGGAGCGTTGCGGAAAACATTTACGAAAAGGACAGCGAGAGTTGATAGGTCGGTGGCTATACACCGATGCGTTGTGTTGTTGTGAGGGCGTAGGTTATGTGGTATTGACTGGGCAAGTCAGGAGGGGGAGGCTGACTGCTCATCCGGAAACGCGCTATTCATGATGCCTATTGGTTTATGCGAAGAACGGTACGGGCGGCGGGTGTTCGTGGGCCGCGGTATATCGCAGCGCCATCGCGAACCTTCTTACGCGTAGCGAGGTGTAAAGTGGGTCTGTGGTGAGTTTGTCGAGTTGTTTCGTGAATCTGGTATGAGCGTAAGTGTTGAGAGGAGCTAGTTTGTTGTTGTGTAGTGCATCCATTCTCGAGTACCGCGGCAAACGGCAAGCGCGCTTCAGAGCAGAGTTCTGAATGGGCTGAGCCTTTCGCTTCCACGAGTCGCTCGCTGCTACGAGCGACAGCGGGGCGTACGTGAGAATGAGACGCACGAGTGCTTTGTATAGGTGTAGTTTTAGTTTTTTTTTCTCGCAGGGTAGAACCTATCCAGCGATGTGTTTGTTCGTGAGGCTCTTGCTTGTATTATGTTCTGGTGTAAATTGAACCTGAGGGATTTGTCGAAAGTTACCCCCAGGATTTTGGTGCGCTGAGTGCATGCGAGCCTTGTTGGGTTTTGGTGGATCATGTCTGGTGTGTGAGCCTAGATTTGTAGGTTGTGCATGAAGTGATCTCTAGCGCCGTAGAGTGTCTTCTGAGGATTCGTGGCAATCAACCATTTATCCTCGTAATCTGTCTTCTCGTCTAGTATTCTTTGTGTGTGGAGCGCGATTTTTTCAGGGGCTCGGCCGCTGACGAGAATGGTCTCGTTATCGGCGTAGGCCACTATGTAGGTGTGAACACAGTTTTCTGGTGGGCGTGGGGTGTCGTTTGTGAACATGATGTAGAGTGTGGGTGCCAGTACGCTTCCTTGGGGAACGCTTGAGCGTGGTGTGAAGGGTCTTGATAGGGTGGTGTTGTATCTAATGTGGCAGCGCCGTTCAGTGAGGTAGTGCGAGAGGAGCCTTCTGGTGCAGAGAGGTAACTCCGTGTTGTTGACGAGTTTCCAACGGAGTCCCTCGTGCCACACCTTGTCGAAGGCCTTCTCCACGTCCTTACTGACGGAGAGAGTCTTTTGGTGTATCTGTTGTTTCTTTTGTATTCTCTTGTGAACGATGGTCACGGCCGCCTGAGTGGACCTGCCTCTCCTGAACCCGTATTGATGGGGGGAGAACCAGTCCCTCTCTTCCAGGAACTCCCGTAGACGGCAGTTGACCATACGTTCAAGTATTTTGCCTAGGTGCTCTAATAAAGCAATAGGCCTGTAATTGTTTGGGTCTTTGTGCTGTTTATGTAGTAGTATGTTGCGAGAGTGAATATTTTGGGAAAGTGGCCTGAGGCTAGTGAGGCGTTGAATAGATGTGTGAGTATGGGGTATTTGTCTGCCGGGAGGTTGTGTATGAGTGTGGCTGGTAGACCGGAGGGGCCGGGGGCGCGTTTTGGTGTCGTTTTTATGTAGTTTTGTTTCCTCGACGGTGATTGGAGTGGTTAGTGTGGACGTGTAATCGAGCACCTCCATTCCTATCAAGGGGGCAGGCCTTAGCTCGTGAGCGTGAGCCCGACACCACTCCTGGATATCCTGGAAGTGCTCCTGCTCATGTGGTTTTGGTGGGTTGTGCGTGTGTACTGTGTCCCAATGGGACCTGAATGCGTCGAGGATGTCGTTAGTGTCTGTGAGTGTGTGGTTGTTTATTTTGAGTGTAATTGGTTTGCATGGTTCAGTACCCAGCATCCTTTTTACGTGCCGCCAGAAGAAGGAAGGGTCCGTGCAACGGGTGTCGTCCGCAATGCGGACGACCTCAAGCCACTGCTGGTTCTTATCTAGCTGCACGCACTGAAGGATGCGGGCACGTAGTTGGTTTATGTTGTGTTGTCGTGGGCCTCTGGCGTAGTGGTTATTGTACTGTGTGATGAGTCTCTGTGTGTGTATTGAGAATGTGAAGTGTTTTATGCAGATGTAGTTTTTTGTGGTGAGTGTAGGTTGCGTGCGGTGGTGATGGTGTCTAGAAGTGAGCACCAGTGGTGGTCTATTAGTCCTGGATTGGTGTCCTCCAGGTCGAGGTTATGTGGTGTGTTTGTGGATATGTGACTCCTGAATTCTGCCCAGTTCGTGTTCTTGTAGTCATATAGAGGTGATGTAGGGATGAGTATGGGAGATGTGGATATGAGAAGGCATATCAGTATGTAGTCAGATAGTACGTGGGGACCGGGTGATATGTGAGTGTAGAATCGTGTGGCATGGTCGTTGCCGAAGACCACATCCGGGGATGTGGTGCCTCCGTTCGGACCAAAGAACGTGGAGAAGGCAGGGCCGATGTGTTCGCAGCGGTAGCGCCGCAAGGCACCGGCCAAGTAACTTCCCGCATCGTTCGTGTTGTTGGAAAGGAGTGTCGGGTGGAAAGCGTTGAGGTCCCCCGCGAAGAAGATAGGTAGGTTGTGGTTTGATAGGTACCGGAGTGTGACTTCTAAGTTTAATTGTATTCGTGGTGGTCTGTAGTGAGTGGCCACTATTATGGGGCCGGAACTTGTTACAATCTTGCAGGCTAGAAAGGAGGTGTCATGTGTGTTGACGAGGGAGTGGTGTATGCTGCGCTTTACTAGGATCGCAGATCCTAGGTGCCGTGCCTGTGGGGATAGGTACGTGTGATAGCCTGTAATGCGGAGTCTGTTGTTGGGAGGGTATAGGCTGGTGGAGTTCAGGAGTATTATGTCGGGTCTATGTGTGTTGAGTACCCAGTTGGCGATCGTATGGCGAATACCGTGCCAGCTGCGTACGTTTAACTGTATTAGGCTAAGTCGACCTATTGTTGTGGGCGGAGTGCGCGGGAGGCTGACTTGCCTGGTACCGTCCCCATCTCCTTGGTAATTGCCCAGGAGGCATGAGGAGCGAGTACCTTGACGCGTGTAGATTGTTGTTTTGTGTGGGTCACTGTGGTGTTGTTGGGTGGGGGATCCGTAGTGGATGGAGGAGTGTGTTCTGTGGGCGTGGACGTCGAAGTGGTGGCTTCGGAGGTGGTAGAGTCTTGGTGGGGGGCAGTTTGTGGCGGAGGTGGGTGGCGTAGAGCTGGAGGATGAGGGGCTAGAGATAGTTGGAGAGGTGCAGATTATCAGAGGAGGGGTGTCGGGGGAGAGAGGAGGTTGGGTTGGCGGAGGGGTTGAGGGGGAAGGAGTCGGAGTGGAGTGAGGAGTAGGGGGCGAGGGAGGAGTGGAAACGACAGGGGAGGGGGGGTTTGTTTGTCCCGTACCTGTGTGCGCGGATGGGGCTTTGGGGTGGGTTTTTTTGGATTGGCACGGAGTGTGGTGGACTGAGTGAGAATGGGGGTTGGGGTGACAGTGGAAGCTGTTGGAGAGGGGTGGTGGCAGTGGAAGGAAGGCGGGGTTTTAATAGAGAGGTGGTTGGGAGAGAGGCGGGAGCAGTGGCTAAGGAAGGTGCAGGGACAGGGCAGGCGGCGGGGAGAGCATGATGAGAGGGGGGGGGGGGCAGTGGTTCCGGGCGGGGAGGGGAGGAGTGCGTACCCATCGGGGTGGGGAGGAATGCGGGTCTGGATGTGTGTTCGTCTATTAGAGCGAACACCTTCTCAGGAAAGGTGATCTGCTCTATGCCATTGGAGGCGAATAGTGTATTTAGCGATTTTGCGTATAAGTGAGGGTTGCCCCTCGACATGTCTTTTGCCACCGCTGAGAGCAGGGTGGACAGGTGTAGTTTTGTTTTTGTGTTGTTGCTTGTGTGGTGTGGGGTGGGGGTGGTTGTGTGATGTGTGGCTGTTGGTAGTAGTGGGGGTCTCTGAGTGTTGTGTGCTGGGGGGGGGAGATGGGATGTGTGGGTGAGGTGTGGTTGCTGCAGGGGGGGTTGGGTGCGTCTGGGGTAGGGCAGGGGGAGCAGGTAGCTGTGGCGAATGTTCTGGTGAGGGGAGGGGGGGCGGAGTGTGTGGCTGTGTGTGTATTTTGTTGTGGTCGCCGAATAGCTTCCACGGCGTCATGGCGGGCCTTACTTAGGTAAGGGCACCTGGGGTTAACGGCGACGTGGTCACCGCCACAGTTTGCACAGAGGGCTGTGGTGGAGGTGCAGGCGTGTATCGTGCCCCACTACACTGCACTTTGAGCAGATTAAGTCTGCTGAGCATGTGATGGTGTTGTGTCCGGTCTTGTAGCACCGGTGGCATTGTGTAAGTATAATGTTGTGTTGTTCTTCGATGTATTGTGGGTTTGTGAGGGTGCCGCAGACCTTGATGCCTTAGTATAGCAGCATGTTTTTAGTGGTGTTGCTGGACAGTTTGATCACTGCCCAATTCTTTGACCTGTTGAAATACAGGTCCTTGATGACCTCCTCCCCGTACTCCTGTCGGAGATGTGTGCAAAGGTCATCATTTGTGAACGCCAACCACAAAGGGTTGGTCCTTGCTCCTCGAATCTGGCATCTTTTTAGGATACCGTCAGCGAGTTTTGTTTTGAGGTTGTGTGTGTTGAGTATGGCGGTTGTCTTTTCGTGGAACGTTAGCGCGTCCTCCTGTGAGCGGAAGACGAGCTTGTGGCCTGTGCGTAATTTTATGATGTTGGTGATCGAAGTGTCGTGAGTGGCGTGTGGTGGTCGATTGTGGCGGGTGTTGTTTCGGTGGTATGTGTCAGTATTAGGTGTATGTTGGTTGCCATGGTTATAACTATACGGTTTTCTCTTTGATTTGGGGGTACCCCCGCCCCGCCAATGAGAACCCCGTGAACATGACTCGGATGTGGTGAAGGGTGATGGATGAGTATGGACCTGGTTGGGCTCCTCAGAGGGTGTAAAAACATGGTGGACTTAATGATGACTGAAGCCAGAATCAACTGACTCCAGTCCGGGTGCCGCCCCCTCTATTGGGTTTTGGGTATTTAACAGTTACGTCCGACATCTCACAGAGATGGTAGTGTCTCCCTCTGTGGTCTTGGACGGTGGCCGCAGGGTAGGTTGTTATGCCTCCCCGCGTTTGGTTTGTAACAATCCCGATCCAGGCTGCTTCTTCCTCTGGGTTCCGCAGCGGGGTGAGCCTCAGATCTCCTTTCCCCAGAGTTTTCAATTTTGCCTTTTCTAAGTAGAACGGCATAGTTGCAACGAAGCTATATGTGTAGAGTCACGCTCACGGAGCCAGATATCACGGCGGAACAGGGATGGGGGGGGGGGGGGGGAATTAGCACGTCATATCAGGATGACACGCCTGGGTAATAAAGGAATTTTTATTCGGGGGGGGGGGGACTGAAGGTCCTATTTAGGTCCGGGGGTATCTCGTAGATCGATGAATAGTACCGTCCTCGGTAAGGCTGGTGAACAGGAGTGGTCTTGGAGTTGACTTACCCTCGACTTTTCCTCCTTTGCAGGCTAAGACTTCTCTTAGGTCGTAAATTCACGAAGGATTCTGATGCGATGTGTGCGTAGGTCAATCAATCAATCAATTTGTGTATAGAAAGGACAGAGAGGGACTGCTGTAACACGGCAGTCAGGTAGTCAGAGAGGAGCGTTGCGGAAAATAATTAAGAAAGGGACAGCGAGAGTAGATAGCTCGGTGGATATACACCGAAGCGAGGTGTTGTTATGAGGGTGTAGGTTATGTGGTATTGACTGGGCGAGGGGTTGGGGGCAAGTCAGGGGAAGGAGGCTGACAGCTCATCCGGAAACGCGTTATTCACGATGCCTATTGGTTTATGCGAAGAACGGTACGGGCGGCAAGTGTATGTTTGTGAGACACGGCAGTGTTATTGGGTGGGGGAGCCGTAGTGGGTGGAGGAGTGTGTTCTGCAGAGGTGGTGGCTTTGGATGGGGTGGTGTCTTGGGGGGGGGGAGTTCGTGACGGAGGTGGGTGGTGTAGAGCTGGAGGATGAAGGGCTAGAAGTGGTTGAGGAGGTGCAGATTATGAGAGGAGGGGTGTCGAGGGAGAGAGGAGGTAGGGACGGCGGAGGGGGGGTTGAGGGAGAAGGAGTTGAAGGGGAAGGAGTCTTAGGTGAAGGGGCGGAAGGCGGAGGAGGAGGGGAGTGAGAAGGGGTGTGTTGAGATGGGGAGGATTGAGAAGGAGTGGAGGGGGAAGCAGTAGGGAGCTAGAGAGGAGTGGAGACGACAGGAGAGGGGGGGGGGTTGTTTGTCCCGTGCCTGTCTACGCGGATGGGGCTTGGGGGTGGGGTTGACACGGGGTGTAGTGGACTGCGAGGGGGTTGGGGTGACAGTGGAAGCTGTGTGAGAGGAGGCGGAGATGGGTGCGAGGGGGGGGTGGCAGTGGGAGGTAGGCGGGGTTTTGATAGAGTGGTGGAAGAAGTGCGAGGAGGATAGATTGTTTGAGTGGGGGCTGGAGCAGTGGCTAAGGAAGGTGCAGGGATAGGACAGGCGGCGGGGAGAGCGTGGTGAGAGTGGGGGGCGGTGGTTCCCTGCGGGCAGAGGTGTGTACCCGTCGGGGTGGGGAGGAGTGCGGGTCTAGTTGTGTGCGCGTCTATTAGAGCGAATACCTACTCAGGGAAGGTGATTTGCTCTATGCCGTTGGAGGCGAATAGCGTGTTGAGGATCTTCGCGTATAGTCGAGGGTCACCCCTCGACATGTCGTTTGCCACCGCTGAGAGCAGGGTGGCCAGGTGTAGTTTGTTTTTTGTGTTGTCGCTGGGGTGGGGGTGTAGGTTGGGGTGGGGGTGGGCGTGTAGAGTGGTGTGGGGGTGGGCGTGTAGAGTGGTGTGGGGGTGGGGGTGGTAGTGTGGTGTGTGGGTGTTGGTAGTAGTGGGGTGTGTGGGTGTTGGTAGTAGTGGGGGTCTCTGAGTGTTATGAGCTGGGGTGTGGTTGCTGCAGGGGGGGGGGAGCCGGCAGCGTAGCGCTGGCAGCAGCGGCGAATGTCATGGTGAGGGTAGGGGGGCGGGGGCGGGGTGTGTGGTTGTGGGTGCCGGATGGCCTCCACGGCGTCGTGTCGTGCCTTACCTAGGTAAGGGCACCTGGGGTTGACGGCGATTTGGTCGCCGCCACAATTTGCACAGCGGGCTGTGGTGGAGGTGCAGGTCGTGTAGTGGTGCCCCACTACACTGCACTTGGAGCAGATTAGGTCTGGAGTGCATGTGTTGGTGCTGTGTCCGGTCTTATAGCACCGGTGGCATTGTGTGGGTCTTATGTTATGCTGTTCTTCAATTTGTTGAGGGTTTGTGAGGGTGCCGCAGACCTTGATGCCTTGGTCTAGCAGCATGTTTTTTGTGTTATCACTGGACAGTTTAATCACTGCCCAGTTCTTTGACCTATTAAAGTAGAGGTCCTTGACGACCTCCTCCCCGTACTCCTGACGGAGGTGCGAGCGAAGGTCCTCGTTGGTAAAGGCCAACCACAAAGGGTTGGTCCTTGTGACTCGTATCTGGTATCTTTTTATCATACCGTCAGCGAGTCTAGTCTGTAGGTTGTGTGTGTTGAGTGTATTGGTGGCATTTTCGTGGAACGTTAGCGCGTCCTCCTGTGAGCGGAGACGAGCTTGTGGCCTGTGCGTAGTTTTATTATGTCGGTTATTGGTGTGTCGTGGGTGGAGGCTAGGTTAAGCAGTGTGTGGTGGTCGATTGTGTCGGGTGCTGGTTCTGTGGGGTGTGTTAGGATTAGATGAGAGGTGTTTGCCATTTTATTCTTTTAACGTTTGCTTTTGATTGGGAAGGCCCCAGCCCCGCCGATGAGGACCCCATGAACATGACTCGGATGTGGTGAAGGGTGATGGATGATTTTATGGACCTGGTTGTGCTCCTCAGAGGGTGTAAAAACATGGCGGACTTAATGATGACTGAAGCCAGAATTAAGTGACTCCAGTCGGGGTGCCACCCCCTCTATTGGGTTTTGGTTATTTAACAGTTACGTCCGACATCTCACAGAGACGGAAGAGTCTCCCTCTGTGGTCCTGGACGGTGGCCGCAGGGTAGGTTGTTATGCCTCCCAACGTTTGTAACTGAATCCCAAACCAGGTTGCTTCTTCCTCTGGGTTCCGCAGCGGGGTAAGCCTCAGACCTCCTTTCCCCAGAGTTTTCAATTATGCCTTTTCTAAGTAGAACGGCATAGTTGCAACGAAGCTATATGTGTAGAGGCACGTTCACGGAGCCAGACATCACGGCGGAGCAGGGAGGATGGGGGGTTTAGCATGTCATATCAGAATGACGTGCCTGGGAAATAAAGATATTTTTATTCGGGGGGGGGGGGGGGGGGACAGGGGGTGACTTTAGGTCCGGGGGTATCTTGTAGTTTGATGATAATCTCGTCCTCGAGAAAGTTCGGCGGTGAACAGGAGTGTCCTGGAAATGACTTTCCCTCAACGTTTCCTCCTTTGCTGGCTAAGACTTCTCTTAGGTTGTAGTGTTCACGTTGAAATTCGATCGCTGTATGACGTGACCGCGTAGGTCAGGACAGACAATGTCTTAAATAGTAAGGAGTGGGGGGGATGATGTTAAAACAGCTACCTGAATCAAAACCCTAACTAAGGGGTACAAATTCTTTAAACACTTTAATTTGTGTTTTAATATAATTAGATATGATAGGATCTAGGCTAAACAATCCAGGGCTTATATCAAAATTTGGGAAAGTATTAATAGAGATACACTCCAAAATATTTCTTGAAATCTAGTTTGTACATTTAATAACAGGTTTAGCACTATTCCAATTAATAGTATGATCCTGACTATAGATATGTAAAGATAATGCAGATTGTTGACAAAAAATACGAACATTACCCTTGGTGCTGTTTAACTCTAACATTCAATTCTTTACCTGTTTGTCCATAATAGCATTTTTCACAATTATTGCAACCAATAGAATATAAAATGCCTGGTTTAGGAGGTGTTTTTTTTTACGAGAAGGCGATGGATTGTGTTTTCATATTTAAAAATAACATTTATGTTCAAAGGTTTTAGTAAATGAGGTAATTTAATGAAACTTTGGTTAAAAGGTAAAACTAGTACATTTTTAGCATGAAATTTAGGGATGTTACGATTAGGTTGATAAAATGAACGCTTAGCAGAATTATGTATTATAATTTTTAAGTACGTAGAAAGGGTAACACAAATTTAAACCTATATCATATATCTTATCAATCTCTTTTTCCAAATATTCGGGTGAAACAATTCTCAGGGCACGGAGAAACATGGAAGAGAAAACACTTTTTTTATACTAATATGGTGATCGGAATAAAAATGGATGTAGGTTTTGTAGAAATTTCATATTTGAAACCTTGGTCTGTTCGGTAGATCAAAATATATAAGAAAGTGATGGTGTTATCTTTTTTATTTTCTAAAGTAAATTTAATTGAGGGGACTGACGTGTTGATTTTTTAAAGAAAAGAATTGATATTAAGATCATTAGGCCACAAACAAAGAATGTCATCAACATGACGCATCCATAAAATAGGGGTTATGTTGGTCAGGGGAAGTATTTGGGATAAAAAAAACTCCATATATAGATTGGCCAATACCGGGGACAA